>CM062294.1:550017804-550617804 GCA_031216915.1 Pictodentalium vernedei
CGACTTTTCTCATTCAATACCGTATTATAGCATCATTGTTTCAATTTCCATGTTCGATTAAATCACATAAATCATATCAAAGCAGTGGAGATTGTATCTTCGTCAGATAAGTTGACAAAAGTTTTCGTTAGACTCGGCGGCTTCCATATGATTATGTCATATTTAGGGGCAATTGGTTCGATCATGGCTGGTAGCGGCTTGGATGAACTTTGGGGGACTGTTTATGCTGGTGGGTCAATCCATCATTTGATCAGTGGTCATGCATATTCAAGAGCAGTTCGTGCCCATTTGCAAACACAAATTGCCATTACAAAACTTGTGTTTGAAGAAAGCCGAACACTAGATAACATAGACTGCACAAAAGTCAATGAAATATTCTGTGGACTTGCCAGAGGTGACTGTACAACAGCTGACGCTGTCAATCAAGAAAGTGTCAACCATCTACTGTCAAAATTACACGAACTGCTCCAGAATGCGTCCGTAGGACGCACAGGAAAGCTTTGGGTACAATACTACGAGCAAATAGGTCTTCTCCAGTTGTTCTTGAGAGCAGAGCGCACAGGCGACTGGGAACTCCACACATATTGTGTTCGCAATATGATTCCAGTATTTCACGCAGGTGGTCATTTTGCATACGCAAGAAGTTCTCATCTCTATTTGCAGCAGATGAATGAGCTAACAGAAATAATGCAACAGGATGATTTGAAGTTGTTCACTGAGAAAGGTTACTTTACCATAAGGCGCTCAGATAAATTCTGGGACGGGATATATTCTGATCAGACCATAGAGCAGTGTTTAATGAGAATGTTCAAGCTCCCTGGTGGTCTCACACATGGCAGGGGAATAACCGATAGCACTGTTGCGAAATGGGTACATGGACTACCTCTTTGCCTTCCGATATGTAATGCTCTCGAAAATTTTGTTCATGTTCACACTGGTCATGGCGAACAACATCGGGATCTCCGTCAAAGTTCACAATTGACTGATGCCAATGATATCACCAAATTATTGAACTGGCTCAGAGTGCATTCCCCCTTTCAGAATAGAGATCCACTACAATTAGTTTCTATAGCGACCGGGCTTGTGGCCGACGAAACTGTGAACTGTGACCAAGTTCGCAAAATTGGTGAATGTTGCGTATCGAATGTTGTAAGCAAAACGTTCAACAGCATCAAACTACGACGTGTTGACACTGTGAAGTCTTTCGCATCGATGGCAAATAGCATCAAAGTCCGTGGAAGTAAGGTAGTGATTGACCCCACAATTCTGTTCAACCGCATCACATGTGTTATTCAGTCACAAGCAGAGATGGAAGAGTATCTCAAATATGAACTCGCCCCGAAACCACCAGCATTGTTTGATTCTGCTGGAATGAGGAAGACACAGAAAAGCACGCTCGGTAAGATCCTCAAAACATACGGTTCCGAGCAAACTAAAATCACAGAACATTCTCTGTTTGTTGTAGATGATGGATTTTTATTGAGGGCAGTTGTATGGCCTAAACAGTCGTCATATAAGGACATATGTACATCATATTCCAATTATCTAGTGAGACATTTTGGGGCGAACGTCGTGGTTGTTTTTGATGGTTATGCTTGTACAATGTCGACAAAGGGCATGGAACAAGCCCGTAGATCTAAAGACAGGTATTCCATTGATATCAATATCTCACCCGAGTTACCAGCCACCACACCCCAATCCGATTTCCTTGCAAATGCCAAGAACAAAACCCAACTGATCGATCTTCTAATGCAGGAGCTATCTGCTATCAATATTCAGTCCAAACAGGCCGAGGCTGATGCTGATGTACTGATAGCCGAAACTGCACTTGACATCGCTCAAGATGACAACAATGTTGTCGTTGTGGGAACAGACACAGACTTGTTAGTCATTCTTACCTCTCGAATTCAACCGGGATGTAATATTCACATGGTGTATTCCATTACCCCAAACTTACTAGTTTCAGTTAGTGAAATAGAACCAAAATGGGTGACCATAGAAGCAACCTCCTTGTAGCACATTCTATAAGTGGTTGTGACACTACTTCTGCACTCTTTCGAGTTGGTAAGAAGAAAGTATTCAGTACAATTGTCTCCGATGTTACTAGCGACTCACAACAGTATGTCAACACAATTTTGGCGGATGACAGTACACCAAGTGCAGTAGACGCTGCCGGGGAACAACTTCTCCTGATCTTATACGGGAGTAAAACTGTTTCCTCTCTCGACCAATATAGATATGTCAATTACAAGCGTTATGTAGCAAAATCTAAACTGAATAAACCCATCGACCTAGCCTCACTCCCACCAAGCAGCGATGCTGCACAACAACATGTCTACAGATGTTATCTTCAGGTCCAACAATGGCTGGGCACTTCGCTTCCTCCGACGGATTGGGGGTGGTCGCTAGACAATGGACTTTTTGTACCGACTGCAGCCACAAAGCCATGTGCCCCCGATAACCTACTGAATCTGATCAGTTGTGGTTGCAAGAGTGCTTGTACAAAAAGGTGTGGGTGTAAGAAGGCAGGACTCTCTTGCTCAGGTTTGTGTAATTGCAGTTCGGATTCTTGTAACAACCACAGAAACACTGTCCTGTCGGAAATTTCTGAGTTCGATGAATAATATGTATATAGGTCATGTCATTTCTGTATATAGCGTTGATAATAGTCAATGTAACTTAATCCATGTTGATTGATTTGTACATTCTGTAAATATTATTTATTGATTTTTGTACATTCTGTAAATATTATTTATTGATCTAATGCTGCCAGACACAGACGTGTCTGTTCGGTCCCAAGCTCGAAAATAGGTTGAGTTCTCATGCTGACGAATTTTATGCCAAAAGGGGAACTCGGCCAGAAGCAGAGGGGGTCTTCCATAATGTCTATTTTGTAAGCAATGATAAAAGTCTTCAAATGGTGGTGGATTTTTTATCGTCTGTCCAACTAACATCCCGTTCTGTACTACGACCCTTTGGGCAAATCCGTTAGGAAAATCGTCATTTTTTGCGTAAATCCGATACTTTTTTGTGAATTTTCAATAATTTTTCACAGAAATTGTCACAGAATGCACATTTTCCTCTAGGTAAATGTATATTAGACATTATGTAGCTCGAAATACGCGTAAACAAAAAATACAGTTGGATCAATTCGAGGTTACAAAGTTCGTGCGATTTTTTTTTGATTTTTTTCAAACGCGTTTTCGAAAAAAGGCTGTAGAAAAAAAAGCTCAACTGGGATTTTAGGGGACTTTTGTCTAATCGTTCAGTGACATGTACTCGACATTCCCTGAAAAATCAGCTTTCTCCGATTTTTTTCCCTAGTGAAACCTAATGTTCTTGGGCTAAGAGACTTTCTCGAGATTTGTTTCCGGGAGTATAATATCTTTAAATGAATCAGAGATGGGTTTTTTTTTGCAAACAGCATTTAAAGATTTTCATATAGGAATCAAAAAAAAAAATGTTCAATAAACAAGATAAATTCTGTGCACAGCATTTAACATGTTCCATAAAGGAATCAGAAATAGATATTTTAGGCTCCGTCCAGTTTTCTGAGTGAAGAAATGCATGTATGAACTTCGAGAATGCATCGGGTTATCATAAAATGCGATTTCAAGAAATTTTGCAAAATTCACTCGGTGATCTCTGAGTGACCCAGTGACCTTGGCCTATATTTTGAACCTCGTTTCGACTCATTTGGTGTTGGTCCGAGGTCCATAGGGGAAACAATGCCTTAGATAAGCGTGTCACCCACTTTCGATTGTTTTGGCTCCGCCCACTTTTCGAGAGTAGAAATACGTGTGTGAACTACGGGAATGTATTGGGGGTTGTAAAATGCGATTTCCAGCCTTTCTGAAAAAATGCACTCTAATGACCCCTGTTCGACCTCAGTTACCTTGACCCATATTTTCAACCTTGCTTGGGTTTCTATTCATTTGGTGTTGGTCACTGGTCAATAGGTCATTCCATGCTTGAGATAGGAGCATGACCCACTTTCAAAATATTTGGCCGCGCACACATTTTTGAGTGTAAAATGCATGTATGAACTTCAGGAATGCATTAGTACAGTCATAAAAATGGAGATTACCAGCAATTCAGAAAAATGCACTTAATGCGACTTCAGTGACCTTCACCTATATTTTGAACCTCCAATGTGTTTCGAATCATTTGGTGGTGGTCGGAGGTCCATAGGCTATACCATGTTTTAGATGAGAGCGTGACCCTTTTTTCAGCAGTTCTGAAAACGCACTCACTGACCCGGTGTGACAGGAATGGAAGTCCGGCGGACTACTATTCCTAGAAATGTTAGACCTAGGACTATAATTCCGCGGAATAATAGTCCAGAGGGACTAATTTTCCTACGGACTTCCATTCCTGTCACACCGGGTCACCCCAGTGATAATACTTTTACTATCGCGCTCAAATATACCAACCATACTCTGCTGCCATTCTGTACTACCGGGCATTAACCCCACCCTAGAATACCGCTTGATAATATGATGCACCTGGTGGATCAGTAGTACCAAGGGCCAACAAGATACCTACAGGGGTATGTACAGCCTATGCTATACTACCGTTCTAAACTCTAAACTACCAAGCATTACCCCCCCCCCCCCCCCCCCACACAATAACGTCTGGTTTTACATACTACCTAGACCAGTCACATAAAGCATTAGGTCGATTAGTAGTACCTATGGCTTTCGGGGGTCCCACAGAGGTATATATCGTCCATACTATAGTAGTAGTAGTAGTAGTAGGAATCTTTATTAACGTGACATGTGCTAATACAATAATAATAGAAATAGTTATCAAATAGAACAATAGCACCCGGACCGCTGGGCCTATATGTCACCTAGAGTACATTAATAGGCAAGCTTGATAAGGGAGATTAATCATCGACCATTCTTTTTTCAGCATAATCACTGAGGTCCGTTATTCGGATACAACTGATGCTCCCCCGCCCTCAAATTGGGATGGTTGTATTTATATAGCAAGAAAAACGGGAGAGGATCCTATTTGGTAAGAGATCATCTGGACACTATATTGCCGTTCTATACTGCCAGGCATTACCCACCCCCACCCCACCCCCCCCCCCCCCCCCCACACACACACACACTTCACAATACCACTTGATCTGCCATAACGTACTTCCTATACCAGTTACAAAGCAATCGGTTGGTTAATAATACCTAGGACTAACAGGGGACCTACAGCGGTATATACAAAGCACCCTATGCCCCAGTTCTAAACAAACGATTATAATACTGCCTGACCTAGCATTAAGAACTACCAATACCAGCCATAAGATAATACAAATGTTTCGGTAGTTTAATAGAACTACGGGGGTAATAGCCCAACAGACCATTCATCCTATACTGCCAGCCTAAACCACCAAGGACTATCTCACACTACCGCACTGGCCGACCATACATGACCCCCATGCCCCACATTACTGCTTGACCTAGCTATAGCAGACATGGGATAATATGACGGCTCAATGGCTATTAGGGGACCTACATGGATATATACCTCTACTACCATATCACCCCCACCCCCCCCCCCCCACAAACGAGAAGCCCGACACCCCCGACACGAACAACGTTATGTCAGATTGTATAGTGGACAACAACAGTGGTCAACATCTCTATGACGTCGCGTGCGCACCATGACTTCACGCCGTCAATAGCAACGTCAACCGTTTCGCGGAGAAAAACTTTCAAAAAAATCTCACCTTCCCCTTCAATTTTCCATCACATACCCATAATATATACCCATAGCCCTGTGTGTACATATATCACTATATATACTATAGCATACTATATATACAGTACGTACACCATTTACCGGATCTAGATGAATGGCGCCGACATTTTGCACCGACAAAAGTTGCACCGGCAAAAATCCGGTTCCTATGGGAATTTAACACTAGGTGCACCGGCAAAAATCCGGGTAATAAGGGTCGATTCATACGTGCTATACAAATAGCCATATTTTGAGTCCCCATTCAGTTTCGACTCATACCATGCTTGAGATATGATATGAGCGTGACCCACTTTCAAAAGATCTCTAGGGACACCCTCAATGCCCCAGGAGCCTGATAAACATAGATGGCCGAGTGCTAATGGCTGTCTTTCAGTATGCCAAAAGCTGTGAGACTGGAATATTTGTATTCGAGTTATTGTGCAGCCAAAGATTTGAAGAGAAGAAGAACCGTACCAAAACATTTGTATGTGTGTTTCACACAGACTAATTAGCGAATACCCAAGGAGGTACATACACATGGATAGATTTTATCTCCTATATTTCTTTACTAAACTGTTAATTGAACCAATGTGTGGATAATGCGATCCAGTTGTTTTGATTGATACCGATCAGATATGTAGTGAACGCTGTATTTGGACAGTAGGAGTCAATGTATATCCAGTGGCTGCGAAAACGTCGTGAATAGACAAAATGGAGGAGTGTTCATTCATGGATATGTCCATTGTGCTGCCTGGAAAAACTATACTCCCCAATAAACCGTTTGACACGTTGACAATTTGACACGAGCAAACAATTATTACCTTCAAAGTCAACGACTGATTCATATACGCCTGGACATGTGAGAACTAATCATCTACAGTCACTGAGGGTCGAAAGGGGCTTGTCTTCATACCGTCCCTGCGCGCCTTCGGCGCGCGAAACCATTCCTTTCGATAGTTCGGAGAGAGGTAGTACCTTTGTTGAGAGGACCTCCTCTCGCACTGGTCCTCTCCCGAGAAGGCCTGGAGGCCCTGAGAAGAGGAAGAAGAGCCCATCCACCAGGCGCCGCGATGCCCGGCGGTTGGAAACATTCCTGAAAAGGAAGAAGGCGGAAGAGAAGGCAGAAGAGGCCACTACCATTCCCCCACCCTCCAACTCCTGTGACTCCCATCCACTCCCCAGCTGCCTCTCCTTTGAGGGACAACCTGGAGGACGGCGACGTCATCAGCGAGGCGGAGACGGAAATGGAAACTGGCTCTCTGCAGTCTCCTACTCCAGTCTCTCCCCTCCATTCGGATCAGGAACGGAAAATGATACAAGATATACTTGACATGACGGCAGAAGTAAATAGCATGCGGGAAGAAGCCAGGAATACCCTAAAGGAATCAGCTAACAACAACAGCAGAACGATGGCACTCCTGGAACAGCGCACAAGCTACAGCACTCCTGAAGCAGCCAGGACTCGACCATTCAGTCCTCTAAAAACATCAACAGCCCAACTACACCAGCAACCACTACAGTCTCTCCATCACAGCCACCTCCACCCAAAAAGAAAAACAAGCGACATAAACGCCGCTGAACTGTCAGAGAGGGTCGAAAGGGGCTTGCTCCAAACCGTCCCTGAGCGCCTTCGGCGCGCGAAACCATTCAATTCGGAATTAGTTCGGACATCACATCCATTCGCACCTTGAACTCCGAGGTGCTAACAACTGAACAATGGAGCTCCCACTTGTGATCCAAAAAACACTTGTCAGAGTGAAGGCTACCCTTGCCACCACCTGGAGTATCCAGGTGCTCAAGGGTAAAATTCACCTGACAGTGGATTTTGATAAAGAATCCGAACCACCGTCCTTGGAGAGGTGTATCACCTTTCGTTGGGGGATTTCTCCTCCCCTCATACTGCTCACCCTCCTAGTGACACAGACAAGCTGGATGAAGGCCGCCGGAGTAATACACCCACCACCAAGAAGATGAGGAAAAGAAAGAAGGAACCCTCCGCCAGACGACGAGATGCCCACCGAATGTCGGAGTTCCTGGAGAAGAAGAAGAAGGAAAAGGAAGAGAAGGAGGCAAGTGAGGTCGTCAAAGGGTCCCAGGAGGAGGGTCCGGAGGACTATGGGTCATCAGGTGGCAGATCATTCTCTAACCCATCAGACTCTTCATCTGAAGAGGAGATGGAGGAGGAAGATCTGTCAATGGTACAGGAAGCTGTCCCAGATGACGCACCTTCCACCCCCCCCCCCCCCCAGCTCTTGCTTCACCGGCTTCTTCGGACCAGGAATCTGACCAGGAGGAGACCATCCCGGAATCCGTGGATGCATTCCTCGTGGAGAAGATCCAGGACGACACAATCCGAGCTATGCTCCTTGACACCTACAATTTTTATGCTCAAACAGGACTTCGACCTTGCGCAATCTTGCAGGATAATCCTCAAAATTGATCTGGAAAAACACAAAAACATCTCAAGAAACAGCAGCAAGGGTCAGGCCGTATATCGTCAAAGAAGAACCAACTCTTCCGCCTCCTCCCAAGAAAAACCGCAGGAGACACAGACGCCGCTGACTACCTTAACTCCTTCCCTCCTTTACCACGGCCAGACAAGCTGTATCATATACAGATAAAGAGGATCGAAAGGGGCTTGCCCCAAACCGTCCCTGCGCGCCTTCGGCGCGCGAAAGCATTCCGTCCGAATCGTTAGTTCAGTCAAACACTTGCGGAGAAGAGAAGAGCCATGCCACGGTGAGAAATATATAATTCTAAAGTTTAAACCTTTAACCCAACGAAAAGGCCACATACACCCGCGTAATATGCAAATTCAGCAGCGGAAACAATATTATTTTTCAAAAAAATTTCAATCAAACCATATCATGTGACCCCTCTTTGGAACGAGCTCGTCGAGCTCGTTCCATTGAGGGGTCACATGATACGGTTTGGTTGATTTTTTTTTTGAAAAATAATATTTTTAAAAAAAAATTTAAAATGATATTTAAAATAATCAATTTTGATATCGTCTGCGTTGGGTAAAGGGTTAAACAAGTAAATGTTTTGCGGAAGCACAAGCGAGCTAGAAAATACCCATGAAACCCTTTTATTTGTGCATGTATCATGTAATCTCTTCGAATTAGAACATAAACAAGAAACAAATTGTTTTAAGGTCACATATTTATGCACAATGGCTAATCATGACCGTGACAGTTTTACGGGTGGAGGAAGCCGGAGTGCCCGGAGAGAACCATGTACCGAGCAACGGCGAGCAGCTGTTAGCTCCCCAACATACTAACTCCACACAAGCAGGGTTAGCATTGGTTGAAAACAAGTGCACCATCGACGTGCAGTGCGCCTTAGTACACAACGCCACCGTGCCCCCACGCGGGCAATGGAGATGAAGTGTCTTGCCCAAGGACACAACGCGGTTGCCGCAGGTGGGATTCGAACCGAGGACCTCTCCGCTTGCAGTCTGCACCTCTACCTACTGAGCCACCGCACCCCCCTTGAATAAAGTTAAATCTCATTAAAAGAAGGTGAATACGACATCTCAAAGCATTGTTACTGATGATTCACAAGGAATTTGTTCAAAATAATTTCATGTTTTTCGACAGGGTTTCAGGCTATGGGATTAACAACATATATCATCGTCTCAACTCTATTGCCAAGCTTTCGATCCGAACTGGATCTTCATCAGGACACTCGAATTAGGAAGAACTACATGTCAACAGTACGGAAAACAATTGCAAAATGAACCAGTTCCGTTACACGTAATGACGTCGTCCACACGATCGCCGAGACGTCCTAGGGAATGCCTGCAATTACGGCGTCGAATTGGCTGTTCCTAAAATATAGGTGTGGTATGGCTGGTCTTTGTATTAAAGCCATTCCCTTCCCGCGTCCCCAACTTTCTCATCCACATGTCCTCTCGTATTACTCGCTCCCGTTTACCACCACTCACAAACTCTAATACCACCACCTTGAGATCATATTCACCATGATGTCCCACTGAATTGAAATGGCCGAATATCGGTTTATCATCATGTAGTCTGATGTCTCTGTCGTGCTCCTCTAATCTGTCCATCAGACGACGTTCTGTTTCCCCGACATAAACAGCACCATCACATACCTCGCAGACCAATGCATACACTAAGTTCCTTGAACGGCAATTGATGTTCTGTCGCACCCTAAATTCAGTAGAACCGCTCTCGTTCTTAATACCAGTCAAAATGATTTTGTCACAGAATTTACTGTCACTGCTGCATAATTGGGCGGGGCAATTCACAGCCTTCGCGGTTTTTCGATGGACGAGAATGTCGCATAAGTTACTGTCACGTCTATATGCCACAAGGGGAGGGTCACTGAATATTTTCTTCATCCTATCGGAATCATGTAAAATGGGCATATACTTCCTAGTGATTCCTCCTACATCCGGAAGTACTGCTGAGTACGTTGTTACAATGGGAACCTTTTCACTATTCCTTGTTGTCTTATACTTCCTTCGTGTCAGGAGAGCATTGCGGTCCATCTCGTCTACTTTAATGAGCTGTCGTTCAATAAACTTACCACTATACCCTCTTCTCCTGAGTTGTAGTTTCAAAAGTCTTCGGTTCCTGTTGTAATCTTCCTCCTTTTCACATATTCGCCTTATCCGAATACCCAGTCCATAAACTACTGATCGTTTAATGTGCGGCGGGTGGTCAGACTTGCTGTTCAGGTAGAGTATTGGGATTAACACTTGCCTTCGAAAACACTTGAAAAAAGGCACTCCTCCCACATACCACCCCCCCCCCCCCCCCCAAAAAAAAAGGTCGGTTTTTTGGACGGGTCGTCTCTGTACTAACTCGACTTGGGACAAAACGCCGAGGTGATATTGAGAAGAACTGTCCCGGCAACATCTCCAAGTATTGTCAGTGATGGTTCTCGAAAATTCTTTTTCAAGAATTTCAAGCTTATTGGACAATAGGTGGCTGCACTTTAGGGGTTAAGATCTCCATTCGAAAAAAACTTGGAAAACTACCTCATCCCCTCCGCATAAAATAAACAAAGCAGAATGCTTAAATATTGGCTAGAGACACATCGAGTGATATTGAGGCTGAGAAAAAACAGTAGCGAAATGCACTGAAAATCCCAAAGAGACCGAGAAAAGAAAAAACGGTAGCGAAATGCACTGTTGAAAAAACTCTAAATCTGACAATTTTTACTCTTGCCTGTCCAAGCCCGGATAAAAGATGTGGGGAGTTGATCATTTGAAAAAAAAAACAGTAGCAAAATTCACTGTAGAAAAAAAACTATAAATCTCCCAAGTTTTATAATTGCCTGTCCCAAACCCGGGTAAAGAATTAGGGAAGTTGATAATTTAAAAAAAAAGACATTAGCATAATTCACAGTAGAAAAAACTCAAAATCTACCAAGTATTATAGTTGCCAGTCTTAAGGTGCTATATACAGTACGTGGAGAGTGGATTGTAACTAAATCACCCGCGGAGTGGAGTTATCACCCAAGCTATAACTTTGAAATTTTGTACATATCGACACAAAACACAAGCAATGTTTCAGCCAATGGACCTCCGGGTTTAACCCGGAGGCCCACTGGCTGAAACTATGCTTGTGCTGGTTATGCTTTGCAAGATATTTGCAATTATTGCGTGGGTTGAATCTCCACCCTGTGGGTGATTTAGTGATAATACACTCTCCACGTACTGTATGTAATATAATTTTGTTTATTTTGAAATTCCCACCTCTGGTATTCCTTAAATTCAGATTAAATATACACAAATTATACATCAAAATGAAGGTTGAGATATACAGAACATGAAACACATATGTAATCAACTCCGATAACAAAGCTAGGCATTCAAAACACTTTCGAATGCAGCGATAGGACTGCATTTTGGAAAAGGACAACACTGTCTGCATTTTTTATTGAAGATGGTTTCTATGCTCGACGGACATGCGCAAATCACTCGATACCACGAATTTCCATCGAAAAACAAAATCGTAATTCTAAGAAATTTCAACAGGTATCATGATACCTTTCATTGAATATGGCAACTGTGCAGTCTCTATATAATAATAGTAAACTGTATTAAGGCGAGCTTTCTCATTATTTGATTTTAGACGGTGTTGTATATCGATGCTTCTTCCGTCCGATGACGTTTACCGAAAATCGAAAGTAAATTTGAATGTAAACAAAAGCGAAGGTTTTGGAATTTACCCCCATGCAGCTCTGTCGCTGTATTTTGAAGAATGTTGATACCCTAGCTTTGTTCTTGTATATGTGAAGCACATTTGGCCACAAGTTCTCGTGAAATATTATTAAATTATCAGTTCTGGTACGAATACAGTGGTAGACTTCCAGGAACCAGTGATGCCTGCTGTCAACCCTATGAGTTAATGACATATGTGTTTCGTGTTCTATACATTTCAGCCTTCATTTTGGTGTATAATTTGTGCATATTGAATTTGAATTTAAGGAATATTAGAGGTGGGAATTTCAAAATAAACAAAATTTTATTACTTATATAGCACCTTAAGCCCAGGTAAAACATGAATTGTGTCGATAAATTATAAGCTATTTATTTCAAGTCAAGCTCGAAATCTTTCAAAATTTTCTTCTTGTAGCTGCGATAAGCGATGGGTGGAGTTTTTATTTTATTCACCGCTAATAACAAAAGGGAAAATCCGCTTAACTGGCTCATTTCAGGGAAGGGTCTCCGCATAACCCGTGTCTCGATGCCTGGCAGAAAATGAGACCGCAAATATGATTTTCTATCAGACTTTAAACATAAAATAGAAGGGGTCAAAATCAAGATATTACCACCATCTTTGGAGTAAATTTTATTTATCATATGACTCGTCCGTTTTGTTCACTTTAAAACATTTGATATTTTGTTTTCATATTAATCAGTGATAAATAAAGCCTTCCGTCAATTCCATTGGTCAATTTCAAAACTAGACAATTTGATTGGCTGAACAAAATAAAACTCGGCCACATTTTCATAATTTGCATAATTAGAGATGGGAGCTTTCATTGGTCAATTTCAAAACTGGTCAATTTGATTGGCTAAACAAAATACAACTGGGTCACATTTGCATAATTTCAGTAGGGAGAATTTACGTTATCTGTCCTATTTAGGGTGGGTTATATTGTATTAATCTTTTACCTACAAGAAAACCCCCATTCATTTTTTTATATTTTCACTTTTTGCTTCCAAAACATAGGTTATGATCCCTCATTGGAACGAGCTCGACGAGCTCGTTCCAATGAGGGGTAATAACCTATGTTTGGAAGCAAAAAATGAAAATATTTAGTTATACGAGGATGTGTCGTCTGCAACTCAAGTTATGTGATGGGTTAAAAAGTCATACTAAGTGGCTGATTTGTGCGTGTGTGTGTCATATGATAAATAGAATATGAATTGAGTGTTTTTCTCATATAATATTTATGAAACTCGTCCGAATTTTCCGTTTGGGCTCGCCATAGGCTCGCCAAAACGGAAAATTCATAAACTCGTTTCATAAATATTATATGAGAAAAACACTCATTCCATATCCTCTATATATGATATATCGTATACCCTAGCTTTTATTTGATGTTCTCATAATTAATAGTTTACTTGCGGGTCTCGTTTTGTCCCTGCTTGCGAAAATTGAGACCCAAAATCGGAATTCTCGCTTTTCATTTTAAGTGGAATTTTATAGGTTAAAATTAAAATATAGATATCAAAGTTCGGATACATATTGACACCCCAAATCACCAGATAGCGTTTATTCGGTGTTTTGGGGACCAGTAGTTTACTTGCGGTTTCTTTGTCCTAAGATGTGGAAAAGTGAGACCGCAATTCGGATATCGCGTTATACATTAAAAGTGAAATTTTAGGAGTTAAAGCGAAGTTAAAATATCGGTACCAACCTACGGATTAGTATTTGGTATACCCCATATAACAGATAACGTTTATTTGGGGACTCTAACTCCTGTACTTCGTGTGCGGTCTCTTGCGGTCTCATTTTCTACCTGAGGTCTCATTTTATTTCTGACTGGCTATTCAAAGTCTCTCATTTTAGTACGACAGGGTATTCAATGTCACTTTAAAAAAAGGGCCGGACTTTCTAGTCGGATTGTTTTCGTGTCACTGTTGCAAAAACTCTTCAACAGACGGCATAAAAGCATATATAGAGGATATGGAATGAGTGTTTTTCTCAAATAATATTTATGAAACGAGTCTAAGAATTTTCCGTTTTGGCGAGCCTCTGGCGAGCCCAAACGGAAAATTCGGACGAGTTTCATCAATATTATATGACTAAAACACTCACTTCATATTCTATTTATCATATGACACACACACACACAAATTAGCCATTTAGTATGACTTTTTAACCCATCACCTTACTTGAGCTGCAGACGGCACTTGGAAAAAACATCCTCGTATAACTAAACAATTTTCATTTTTGTTTCCAAAACATAGGTTATGACCCCTCATTGGAACGAGCTCGTCGACCTCGTTCCAATGAGCAAAAAGTGAAAATATAAAAAAAATGAATGGCGTTTTTCTTGTAGGTAAAAGATTAATACAATATAACCCACCCTAAATAGGACAGATAACGTAAATTCTCCCTACTGAAATTATGCAAATGTGACCCAGTTGTATTTTGTTTAGCCAATCAAATTGTCAAGGTTTGAAATTGACCAATGAAAGCTCCCAACTCTAATTATGCAAATTATGAAAATGTGGGCCAGTTGTATTTTGTTCAGCCAATCAAATTGTCTAGTTTTGAAATTGACCAATGAAATTGACGGAAGGCTTTATTTATCACTGATTAATATGAAAACAAAATATCAAATGTTTTAAAGTGAACAAAACGGACGAGTCATATGATATATATGTATTACAGATTGCGTTACTTGTATAGTATAAAAAGCAATGCACAGAAATAAAAATAAAACAAAACTAAATAAAGGAGAATTACAAATATTCGTTCCAGACTTTCGCACACGTCCACTTTTTCTCCCTCATTTGAATCTTCCTGAGTCCCCATGAACTGTGTCAGTTATTGCTCCAAATATTACGCAAGCATGCGCGCTAAATAATTATTGGTAGTGTCTTTTTCAACTTTGTGGTGAATGTTAACAAAGGTATCAAATGGTGAGACACAATGGAAATTAAAATGTCAGTCGCGAAACTTGCCAGAAGAGTGTTACGTTGATTTCAATATCGTCTTGTGTTCAATAACAGGAACTCGCCAATAAATCACGACAAAGGGAGGGGGGGGGGGGGGGTTATTCTCATTACATCAGAAGCTGAAAATGGAATTTGAATTTTTAAAATGTAGAGGAAGAAAGCATGTTGAATATATAAAGTGATCAAGTCTAGAAACAAGACAATAAAGTTTACAGACGAGTGAAATTGGTTTTAACAGGCTGTTCTGGGACAAATTAACCCCTTTTGAGAGTCCTCGCCCCATATAACACCTGTCAATGCGCAGAAATGAGAGCATTTTCTTGGTATTTGTATGAGGGAAGTCTGTAATAAATTAATCCCACGGCCCATGAGGGCTGTGAGATTAAATTATCACTGGCCCTCTTCAACTGTTTGTTGTTCATCATGGCGTTCATTTACGTAAATTCGATTTACTAATATATTAAATACTATTTCTGGCCCGCCGATTCATAAGCCAAAAGACGGTGGTTTTGGTGGGCTGAACAGGGCCTGCCCGATAATAGCTTTTGCACTGATAAAGTTAGGATGGATATTAAGTACTGAGTGTTGTATTGGAAACGGAAGACAATATTCATTTAGAAGGGAGCGGTGTGACTCATTTTTAGTACACTGGACTTGAGCTCGAAAGGTCAATGGTTCTTTTCTAACCCATGTCACCTACATTGTCCCCCTTCATCCCGATTTCCCAAGTGGGAGTACGTACGATGGCACTGTGTACCAATGCGTGGGGTACGCCTGTCGTGCTCTTGTCTTCAAGCGTTTTCTCCTCCCTTTAAACTTCGAGACACTGTATGGCCAAGGCTGTTGATAGCGCTGTTAACCCTTTACCCAACGTAACGGCCAAAACCGGCCAGCGCTATTCTCAAAAATCGCCAATTAATTTTCATTATTTTGTTCATTTTTTTGTCTCAAAAACATAGGTTATGACCCCTCGTTGGAACGAGCTCGTCGAGCTCGTTCCAACGAGGGGTCATAACCTATGTTTTTGAGACAAAAAATGAACAAAATTAGCTATTTAAGAATTTTTTTGGCAAGTGTCGTCTGCTTTTCATGTTAGGTAAAGGGTTAAGTCCCGATAAACAAACTCATTCAGAAAATGTGGGTGTACCGAATATCCACAGAGAGTTCGATATATTGGGAGAAGACCCGCATACATTTAGCGAAGCGTATAATTACGCTATTTCTAAGCAGATATCCTGTTTTTCTGATCGATCGTTTCTTTATTACTAATAGATGTTTGAGTTGTTGTTAATTACTGGCAACTGGTCAGCCATTGTTAAAAATTGATTGGAATTTGCTGAAGGAAAGCAATAAACAATTAAAGAGTTGCGTACTGTAATTAGTTGATTTTATCACTATTTGATGAGTTTATATTTGTATAAACTTAAATATTCCGATGTCCTCGGTGCATTTGACGAGTTAATTCTTATTTGTTCAGGAGCATCAGATGTGTTCCTGGTCGCTTATACAGGGAAAACTGTGCCTGTTAATGGACAATGTAAAAAGTAGCTGCATTTGGCAAGGACGTAACCAGGGAGGGAGGCGGGGGGGGGGGGGGGTACAATTTAATTTTTTTTTAGAAAAATTGGGGGGGGGGGGGGCAATTTTTCTAAAAATAAAATAAATTTATGAGGTTCGGATGTACCAGTACCGTATTAAGTTAACTATTGTCAGTCGAGTTTATTATAATAATAACTTTATTGTTGTAAGTTCCATACAATGGTACATAACAATGACATAAAGCTCACAAAATGCTAATAGACAAATAATACCAGACAAGATTAACGGACAGGAGACAGCATCCATACACGAATATATATGAAGAACCACACTCGTGTACATCCACCCTTTCATACATAAACACATACACACATTTCAGCCGAATTGACAGGTGTAGGTTCACGAACATGGATTCATGCCCCCCCCCCCCACGCACACACAGAGACAAACACCCCCCCCCCCCATACACACACACACACACGCACACACCCCTACACCCCCCCCCCCCCCACACACACACACGCACACATACACACGCACACACTTACACACACACACCCGCATACACACACGCACACAAAATGGTTTAATGAAATTTATGAAAATGGCACATAGTAAAATAGATTTTTGGGGGGGGGGGGGGGGATTCAATAAGAGACAGCTTGAAACAACAAATAAATATATGAAGAGAAACAAATAGATAGATACTAATATCGACCCAGTCGTTCCACAACCACTGACACCACACAGATACAGGTTTATGGGATCGTCCCTTGCAGAGCCAGCCGGCGTTGGTAGGCTGAGTGCGTTATTATGTTATGCCAATGAATTAATGTCACTGGATGTTGTTACTTAATCCAGCTGTCCCAGAGGGATAAAGTTACCCATACAATTGTGTACACTTGTTGTCGACAGAGTATGCAGTTAATTAAGGTCATTGATAACGAATTTAATCCAGCTGGCCGATGGGGATATGTTTCACCTATAATGCTTATGTTGTTTTTTGATATCCGGTATAACAAGTCTAATCTTCCCATACACACAATTAATACTGACTGTAACCCTTTACCCAACGTAACGACCAAAACCGGTCAGCGCTATTTACAAAAATCACCAATTTTTATCATTTTTTCATTTTTTGTCTCAAAAACATTACTATTTTTTTTCTCAAAGACATAAATTATGACCCGTCTTTGGAACGAGCTCGACGAGCTCGTTCAAATGAGGGGCCATAACCTATGTTTTTGAGACAAAAAAGGGGGAAAAAATGATATATTCAAGAATTTTGTTTGCAAGTGTCGTAAAGTTATGAATGTTGCAAAGTGTGAAGAATTATTGATGTTTTTGGTGCCCCCCCCCCCCACCCCCCAAAAAGACAGACTCTGGTTACGTGCCTGGCATTTGGGCGTCTGCATGAGTTACTCAACGTCCTTGGTGAAAGAAACCATAGGCGGCGCTTCGTGGCAGTAGACCCGTTCACTACCCCGAAGGGCTGTGTGTAGCGGGGAGAGAAGGAGGTCCAAGTTGATGATGAGATTCTCGAAAGTAGCTGTCCTAAGTTATGACTGTGAGAGACTATTCTTTCATTTTTAATTGCTCAAATGATATAATATATATTGGAGTTTAACGGCACTTCCGACAGTCAGGGTCACCTCGTGTCGGATAGTTTACGGGTGGGGATCCCGGAGTACCCAGAGAGAACAACCGAGCAGCGACGAGCAACTGTCAAACACCCCAACGTACTAACTCCGCACCATCGACGTGCAGTACTCCTTAGTACACAGCGCAACCGTTCCCCCATGTCGGCAGTCGGAATTAAGTGTCTTGCCCAAGGACACAACGCAGTAACCCTGGTGGGCATCGAACTGTGGACCTTTCAAGTCCGGTGTCAAACCCGCTGAGCCACCGTGCTCCCAAATGAAATAAAATAAAAGTTAGCACATAAGTTTTAGCTGGCGGAGAGAAGATAACTTGTATTATTCACCCATGGCTTACCTCGTCATGACAATCGACTTTCGATAAAGTTGTCTCCCATGAATTTATTACACGGGCTGGGATCGCGGTGGCTCAATGGTAGACTGTTGGATTTCTATGCTAGAGGTCCCGAGTTCGACCCCCATCCGGGACGACCCGCGTTGTGTCCTTGGGCAAGGCACTTTATCCCAGTTGCCTACATGGGGGGGGGGGGGGGGGGCATGATGATGCCGTGTACTAAGGCGTACTGCACGTCGATGGTGCACGTGTCTTCAACCGCTGTAACCCTGCTTGAGCGGAGCTTGAACAGAGTTAGAATGTCGAGGAGCTGACAGTTGCTCGTCGATGCTCGGTGGTTCTCTCCGGGTACTCCGGCTTCCTCCACCCGTAAAACTGTCGCGATTAACCATTGTGCATAAGTATGTGACCTTAAACACCAATAAATAATAAATAAATAAATTATAGGGGAAAGGGATGTCCAATTAAAAAGCACCTAACTGTTGAGAAAACACCCATGACATCAATAAATAAATAAATAAAGCGAAGTTTCCTTTTGTTATTCTTAAAAACGAGAGAAAAAACAGACAGCTCTAGGACCTGCCTGTTGTTTTCGTTTATTAAACGTTATAAAAGGAAACTTGGCTGTTTATGACAAGCTATTATTTATTTATTTATTTATTTATTTATTTATTGGTGTTTTAAGGTCACATATTTATGCACAATGGCTAATCATGACCATGACAGTTTTACGGATGGAGGAAGCCGGAGTACCCGGAGAGAACCACCGAGCAACGGCGAGCAACTGTCAGTTCCCCAACATACGAACTTCACACAAGCAGGGTTAGCATTGGTTGAAGACAAGTGCACCATCAACGTACAGTACGCCTTAGTAAACAGCGCCACCGTGCCCCCACGCGGGCAATGGAGATGAAGTGTCTTGCCCAAGGACACAACGCGGTTGTCGCAGGGGGATTCGAACCGAGGACGACTCGGCTTGCAGCCTGCACCTCTATCTACTGAGCCACTTATGACAAGCTACATAGAAGTAACTAAGTTCGAAAGGAATGGTTGTGCGCACCGAAGGCGCGCAGGGACGATATGGGGAACAAGCCCCTTTCGACCCTCAGTGACTGTAGATGATTTTGATTGTCTGGGCGTGGCAAAGGAGGAATGTAGAAGGAAGAAGCTTATAAAACTGTCACCGACACGATATGACATTGGCTGTTAAAGTGTCGTTATATCTTAATAAATCAGTAACGGTGAAAATATCAAAGTTAATACCACCCACGAGCGATGTCAATGAAATACCAAGTCATTCTTTTCAGGTAGTAATTTAGAGACAATACGATGCCGCCGCGATGCAGACTGAAGACAATAAATAACTCGAATTGTCACCTTTGGTTGATTTGTACGACCTCAACCTATATTTTTGATCCAGTAGAAAATGTAATTATTTATTTATTGGGGTTTATAGACTCCTTTTACAGCCATGCAGAGTCACCTTGTGTCGGACCGTTTTACGAATGGGAGAAGCCCGAGTACACGGAGGGAACCACCGATCAACGGCGAGCATCTGTCATACTAGTACTATATCAGGGTTGAAATGGGCCTGATCGGGGGACCTCAGTGGGGGGGACCTCCGAAGTTACGTCATGTCACGTGACCCAGTGGCGCCATGTTGTGTTGTCATGGTAACTCGAGTGAGCGGCCATGTTGTGACGTCATTACCATAGTGATATGTGGTGTTAGTGCGCATGCGCAGCGAGTGTGACATTTGCAGTCCACATTGGCAGTCCACACGGAGGGCATTTCGATATACCAGCAGTCTAGTCTGCCATTGATCGGTCAGATAAGCAAACAGGGTTCTTTCGGTTCGAAAAATCAAAATTCTCTCCCATTGGTTCGAACTATGGTCGGCCTGATGAGTCCGGGGCCTCGTTTGGTGTAACCATTTTTTGCCAAATGAGCGACAGAGATGATAAAAAAATGCCATCAAAAATGTCCGCTATGTGGACTGCCATTGATCGCTCTGATGCAAGAAAGCAGCGTTCTTTCGGTTCGAAAAATCGAAATTTTGTCCGGGGGCTCCGTGTTTCGTCTCCCGGCAACATTTTTGGCCTAGTCCGTTCCTGAATTATCTACACTGTAAACTAAATTGGCTCAAAAATGAACCAAAATCAAATGGGTTGAGTGAATGTGAATCCAAGTGGGCTCATATTCACTGAACCCAACTGTTTTTTTTTTGTTGTTGTACCAGTTAAGAAACATTGTGCCTCTAATAACTCTTCTCATGTTTTTTTTACAGTGGTTTGCAGATAACCCACCTTAACCCTTTGAACACTGGTGGTATCTTCCATACCAGTTCAATGGCAGCAATTAGAAGAGTCCATATTCATTAGTTGGGATAGACCAATAAATATTTTCAACGTGCAGCCTTGGGGCTGCACGTTGAAAATATTGACTGGTCTAACCCACACATTTACTGAACAGCCATCCTATTTAATGACGTTATGACGTATGATGCTCCTGGCCGGAAAAGCGGCCGCCAATTTTCAAAGGGTTAATTGTTTTCACTTTTGTTCAAATATGTAAAATTATTTCTCGGTAAGAGGCTTCTGTTCGGATAGGTTAAAGTGTGAAGATTAAAGAAAGAGAACTTAATTATCTGGTTGAGATAATCGATGAAATTATAAATACGTTGTTTATTAAACTGAGTTTTATTGTATTCGAAGAATGAATTGTTCGATGCCATCTACTGCACAAGCAACATCTTTAGTTGTAGAGACGTCATCTATTTGACTCGTCCATGCAAGTATGTTGGCCCTTGCGACTTTTCTCGGTTTATGTCTATTTTTCAGTTGTCATCAACCTGCCTCTGCAGCCACGAGAAATCAGTTATCTGATCTTTTGAAAGACTTGTTTAAAGACTACGATTCGAGATTGAGGCCTGTGGCCAACTTGTCAAAGACTGTCGATGTAACTGTGCGCTTCTCTTTGTTGTCAGTTGTCGAATTCGACGAACTTTCAGAGAAATTGGTGACTGTTGGGCGTCTCCGCGTAGTTTGGACTGAGCAGGTTGTAACCTGGAAGCCCAAGCCATACGGTGGAATAAGAAATATTCAGATCCCAGAGACAAATATTTGGCGACCAGAACTGATTCTTATGAACACCATGAATGAAATCGCACAGGCAGGTGACGAAGGAAAGTTTGTCAACATTGACTCCAACGGAAAGGTTGTATGGATTCCAACGGAAGTGTTTCACTCAAGCTGTACAATCGACGTCACGTATTTTCCTTTTGATACGCAGACATGTGATCTTATTTTCACAACGTGGAATAATCCGAGAAAGGAAGTGAACATTACCAACACCGATAGCGAAATTAATACGAACCAGTTTAATTCAAACAGCATGTGGGACTTACTGTCAACAAAGTCAGACGTTGTTGAAGGGCCGTCAGACAAGCCGTCAGCAATAAAATTTACATTGACAATGAAACGAAGATTAACAATACACATTGCAACCGAAATGCTACCGAGCCTCATTTTGATGACCTTCAGTGTCATCACTTTTATTATTCCTACAAAATCGGGGGAAAAGGTAACATTTGGTGTTTCGATATTTCTAGCAAATGCTGTTTGGGTTACCTTTATCTCGAGTGAAATACCTCGGACATCAAAGACTATTAGTCTCTTCCTAATCTACCTGGCAATTACATTGGTCTTAAGTGGAATGTCAGTGTTCATGAGCGCAATGGTTGTACGGATCGCAAATGAAGATGAGACCAAGGCTAAACCGCGTTTCATTGTTAAAATGATGGAGCGACGTCAGAAGAAAAACAAAGTAGGTGTTCAAGGGAAAGCAGCAGACTGCAATTCTTTAAGTGTTAACATCACCTGGCCTATGGTGGCACAATACATTGACACAATTTGCCTTTTTGTATTTTTAGTTGTTTCATTTTCTTTCACCGTGTGTATGTGGATTCTCTTGGCAATTTAAATGGAGTTTCACAGTTTCAATGTCAGTGCTGGGCACGAACAAGCTGTGGTGATCAATTAAATTCTCAAGGGGTGGGGTTGCTGATTTGAGGCTGGTCAAGTAACGGCAATTGTTTGAAAAATATCGTCTATATTAATAAATGATCCTACGGTACAATCGCAGTGGACTGGTCATTTTCCACGGGTGGGCAATATTTCCACGGACGCAATAATATTAGATTCCAAACACTAATTATAGGAATAATCATCAAAAATTTAATTAATGAAGCACCGGGTACAACCCGGTGCTTCATTGATTAAACTTTTGCTGCTGCTGATTTTTATTACCCGATGAACGCATGCGTGGACATCACCGCACACGCGTGGATTACGACTAATCCACGGGGACTGTACTGTATCATGTGTGTGCTATTACCGAAACTGATCTGAGAATAAGAAAGTTTGCTAGCACCAGATCTACGGTTTCCACCGCCTAGTATTGACTGATCTACCATCACGTCGACTGAGGTAACGAGGGAGCGCAACCCATTAAAGGTTGGAATTAACTCGGGCGGTATCTTGGTTCACATTCAGAAGCCGTCCCGATGTCCGGAGCTGTTATTGTTTGCGGTAATCGTCTAAGAAAGCACATGTTTTATTCTGAGAGCTGCCACAGGTACTCGACTCAAGCTGTGACATCGAAAGGAAAATTAATTTTGATAGCATTTTTAAATCGATGCTGACGTGCCCCCATAATTGTATACAAATATTAACATAGTATATTTATTTATTGGTGTTTAAGGTTACATACTTATGCACAACGGCTAATCATGACCTCGACAGTTTTACGGGTGGATGAAGCCGGAGTACCCGGAGAGAACCACCGAGCAACGGCGAGCAACTGTCAGCTCCCCAACTTACTAACTCCACACAAGCAGGGTTAGCATTGGTTGAAGACCGTGCACCATGGACGTGCTCTACGCCTTAGTACACAACGTCACCGTGCCCCCACGTGGGCAATGTGGGTGAAGTGTCTTGCCCAAGGACACAACGCGGTTGCCACAGGTGGGATTCGAATATTAACTGGTTGAGTGCTAGAAGCCACTATCAGGGTTTTTTAAAAAAATGAGGACACCAGATCAGAAGCCAACATTTTTCTTGCTTATGTTTCTTATTCAGTCAAATGCATATAATATTTTATTTTTATAAATTTGTTCTGTTACAAATGACTGGAGAGTGCCTATGGGCACTCTCCAGTCATTTGTAATAGAACAAATTTTTGAATAACAAATTCGGACCAGCAAAAATAATCTAGCCCTCAACCAGTTAACAGCGTAACTCGCTTTTCGAAAACAATAACACCGATCTTCATTAATCCCCCCCCCCCCCCCCCCACACACACACACACACCCTCAAATTTGATTCACATAACGTATCCAGCAGTACCACCCGGAGTCAGTGGAAAGGGAAATGAATAAGCTTTACAGTGACGTATTACACGACCTTTGGATGTTCTTGGGTCGTTCATAATAACTGGGAGAAGTCACAGAAAAGGCCGAAAAACATTTAGTCGGACAGGATACTGTTCAGTGGAAAGTGGGTTACGAATGACGATTCTCCGATTTGTTATGAAAATTCGAGGTTCCATTGTCTATGAAGGGCAGATTCAAATATTAACCGTATACCTTTATCAATTTCCAATCTTGGGTTGACATTTATTCATTTCTGGAGTTCTGGAATTCGTTATATTTACTTAAGCAATCTACCATCTAAAACGCATCATTGAGCAAACAGCTGGCAGTCTAAAGTGTTCCTTTGTGATTTACCTGGCACTAAATCGTGATTTCTCATCGATGCACAATGACAGATAAATCTACTTGATGGTTTTGAAATCGCAAAGCAAATTTCCTGATATCATTCAATGAAGCACGGCCAACACCGAAGTACCCAACAATGAGGGGAGGGTGTACAGTTAAAACTAGAAGTCCTGTCATGAAATGCGCACAAATAGCACGTTGATCTGCGCGTTAATTTACGCGTTATGACAATAGTAAGGCTATCAAATTCTGTACATATGACCTGTGCACAAGCAATGTTTCAGCCAATGGACCTCCGGGTAACCCGGAGGTCCATTGGCAGAAACATTGCCTGTCCTTGCTATGAGTAACCAGGAGAACCTGCCATGCTTTGGATGCTATTCGATATGGCAATGCGCGCAATTCCTACGCGCAATTAAACCTAGATAAGCGCACAGTGCGTGACATGACTTCTAGTTTTAACTGTATGTCGCCCTTTTACGTAGTTAATCGCTGAATAAAGCGTTCTCCGTTTCGTTTTTAAAGAGTATGTCAAAAACAGACTAAACTTTGAAGTGTCGTCAAAATGGGGCGGCAAATCTAAAAAGAAAAAAATGAACAGCTATCTCTTAATTTTTTTTAGCTTTACAACATACAAAAATTTCCAAAAATTCCGACGCTCTTTAATTTTTGCACATATGACCCTCTATGACGTCAACTCACCATTCGGATATAATTGTTCAGAATCTCTCCCAGGTCGGCACCACATTTTTAGGTATAGTTTGCCAGAAAATTCGAAAAGTTAGAGCTCAAAAAGAGGTTGAAAATAAAATGTATAGAAAAAAAAAACGTAACATTAGCATCGCTGGAATTGGGTGTGTCAAATCGAAATGCAAAAAGGGTTAACAGCTTAATACGATCACAAATAGGTGTGGGAAGTTTCACAAGTGTATTCTGTATTAATAGGACGCAACTGGACTCAAGAACGTGAAGCTTTCAGTTGAGAGTAGAGTCAATAGGCTGAAATTCAAAGTGATGTAAAAACTTCAAAATGGTGAAAAATCAAAAAATCGAAAAAAACCAACTATTTCCTAATTTCTTAGTTCTACAACATACTAAAATTTCAGAAAAATCCGACGCATTTTAATTTTTGATCATATGACCATGACGTCACCTCAGCGTTCGGGTAAAACGGTTGGTAATATCCGCGGTCGGCACCACATTTTTAGATGTGTTTTTTTTTTTGCGGAGATTATATTCCCAAAATTTCGAAAGGGGGAGTCTGAAAATGAGGTTGAAAATAAAAGGTACATGAAAAACGTTAAACTGGCGGTCGCTGGCATCAATCAACGTCAGATCAATTCTGAACTGAGAGACATTTCTCGTGTTGATTGAAAGAAGATGAAGGTTTATGGCACTTTTAGATTCAATCGTCTGCAATATTTCACTTGGTGGGAAAAGCGAACCAGAGGTTCCTAGGGCTGCACGATATTCAAAACTGAATACCGGTGTCGGTATTCAAAAAAATACCTCGGTATACCGGTATATCGAAAACTGTTCAGATACATGAACACAAGTACCACAATCGAGACTCGAGGCATCACAGTCGGAACAAATTAGCATGCCTTGATGATGCGGTTCGAAAAATCTTTACCCAACGCAGACGATATCAAAATTTATTATTTTCAAAATTAGTTTATCAGATTTTCTCCAAAGATTTCAACAAACCTATATCATGTGACCCGTCATTGGAACGAGCTCAACGAGCTCGTTCCAATGAGGGGTCACATGATATAGTTTTGTTGAAATTTTTGAAATTTATTTTTTCAACTGTTGAATTTGTATATTACGAGCAGACGATTCCTTGTATAAAGGAATAATATTATTCATTCGGGGCTACGGTTAAAAAACTTGAAAATTAAATTGCGAGTAAATACATGATGACGATAAACCGATATTTTTGTAATTACAACAGTATTCAATCGATATTGGTTTGAATACCGGTATATATCGGTTTATCGATATACCGTGCAGCCCTAGAGGTTCCCCACCATAGGTTCCCCCACCATAGGTTTCCCCCACCAGAGGTTCGCTTTTCCCACCAACTGAAATATTCCAGTCGATTTAATCTAAAACATATGGGATGTACAATTCAAGAATGAGACTCGTTCCAGACCATAACAGAATGTGACTCTTGGCTTGAGAGCTTGGGGTAAAGCATCGAAATTCCTTTTGAAAAGGCCCGCTTATGGTAACATCTACATAAACCAATTTTACGGATGCCAGGGTATAAAATAAGCAAGCAGTCTTCCCACAATGGACAGTGATCAACAAGAAATGCGCAGTGATCATCCACATTTTGTGCTGGGATGAAATAACACTATTTAAAACCACGGAGCAAGGAAACGCGGCGCTCAAAAGTCGGAAGATTGAAGAGTTCCTTAAAATCATCTTGTTATCAATTCTAATTTACTATAATCTCATGACCCCCTTAATGCCTTAACGATTCATTCCTTAGGTATCGTAGACTAACTTTCGTAACACGTGTAGTCTTTTTGTTAAAGTGTATACCTTTATAATTAAACTTTTTTCTGGTCATGCATTTTCAGGCAAAATGATTGTCTAATGTATTTCTTCTTTTTTTTCTTTTCATATCACAATGAACCGAAAAAGACGCATTTAGCCCCGCCCTAAACCACGCCCCAATGCCTGTCTTAAAAATTACGTTGCGCGGTGTGAATGGAAAGGAACCCCTGCAAGCTTATGTTGTTTCAACATTAAAAGTAATTAATACTTATCCCATCATATTAAAATGACTTTCAAAATAAACAATGAAATCCTTATCTAGCTTTTTATTCCATGTTCAATTTGTTTATATGCAATAGATGATCGTCTGTGTTCATCGCTTTATCCAAATCAAAGGAAAGCCATGGCCGGTCATAATAATCCACAAATGAAACTCACGCCAACAAAACTTTCCAGTTTCCAAATAGCCTTTCTTTCTGAGATAAAGTTCAAACAATTTCATGTCATCTGGGTTTATATCGAACTCCACATTTACATACTGTGCTTTCAAT
This sequence comes from Pictodentalium vernedei, assembly GCA_031216915.1. Lineage (NCBI taxonomy): Eukaryota > Metazoa > Mollusca > Scaphopoda > Dentaliida > Dentaliidae > Pictodentalium > Pictodentalium vernedei. The sequence goes on from CM062294.1 coordinate 550,045,076, forward strand.
TTCTCAGGAAATGGTCAAAATCAGAGTTAAATTTAATTCCGTGTTGCTTTGAATGGCAGCAACCCTCCCGTCAAGTGGAAAAGGAGATCGAAGGTTTGTGTGGGAGTGGCCTATGACATTCTTTTTAACTTACGCAATTCATTGTTCAATGAAATTTTTAATGACACAAGAACATGTTTCAGTGAAATGTATCGTTATTTCATACAGAATTTTAGAAAACTATGCCTTTTTATTCAGTTATCCACTAGGAAGCATGATGCGACCTGGTTTTTATTTCAACTTCGCAAAGTAGAGAGTGTTTAAATTTATTGCCCCTCAAGTTTAAATTATAAGGAATGATCGTTTGTTTCTGTCCGTTTCTTGAGTTATGAACCCCAAAAAGCAAATGCCAAACATGGTGTAATTTACACAGTTTGGCCTTTGTTTTTTGGGGGTTTATAACTTAAGAAATAGACAGAAACAAACGATCATTCCTTATTTACTGAAATATTTGTTCGCTTTTTAATATTTTTTTTCAAATGATAATCAAGTGTAATCCCTCACTGTCTTGCACATCTGGAAGATGCACACATCTGAGACTTAAGTGATAAAAGTAATTATAAATGATAATCATGGTTTTCTTTGGTAATCATAACTAGGGCTGTCACGATTAATCGATTGTTGATCGATCACGGCGAAATCGATTAGTATTTTTCGTTGTCGAATAATAGATAAATTATATCCCGTTTTAGACGTTTAATAATTAAAAGAAAATATGTTGAAAAAACTATTGTTTCTAAAGGTAAAGAGTTAAGAACATCGATGTTAAACCCCAAGAAGCTACTGGAAGCATTTGTTTTTCAGGTACATTCATCAAAGCTTTGATGTTCTGAACTTTTGAACCGTCAGTGTAATAATCAAGACCGGTCGGCAGTTGCGATGTTCGCAACTGCCGACCGGTCTTGATTATTACACTGACGGTTCAAAAGTTCAGAACATCAAAGCTTTGACTGTAACTAAAAGAGGATCGTCTTCGTTGTTTACTTGAGGTAGGTTACCTGACTTCAACTTCATTTTTATCGACTTCAAAGAGAAGGAGATGGGATCATCTAGGTACGATCAATCGATTATCATCGATTATTTGCGACGATTAATCGATTCCTAAATTAAAACATCGTAACAGCCCTAATCATAACATACTTTCAGCTAGTAATAGACACGTGGTAGCATGCGTGGATGGTTAGAATAATCATTGGAGCCAGCCACGACCAGAAGATTGCATGCGAAAATTGTTCAGTGATCAATTTTTTTTAATCAATTTTTTTTATTTTATATCCTGACGGATGCAGATTGGAAACAAGTGTTTTAACTTGGGAAGGTTGATAATTCAGATAGCAGATATGATTACTATTACAGCTCTTGAAGAGTTAATCCCAGGCCCGTTTAAATAAAAACATGTTGCCTGTCAATTAAGGTCAACCACTTTCTCAAGACATGTCTTTCACAGATTAAATTTCTTCAAAGTTTATTTTAAAATGAGTATCAAAGAATATTTCCACCAGCTGTGTCTATAATTCTTTAGGGAGTAAGTACTCGGTTGTGAAAGTTAACTACAAATGGAACTTACATTCTTTTGTTTCAAGCTGCAATCTGAAACAAATCTATTCTTGCAAACTGACTGAGAGCTTCATAATAAATTTTAGTATTGGAGTTTAGCAATAGCAACTGCTTTTTGATGTTTTTATAATTGAGAACTGCACTTGTATATTTGTATATATTTTTTGTTATTTGTTTTTCTCACATTTACAATAATTTTGCACGCATTTTCGCCTCACATATCACCAAACTCGCAACTAAGTTTCATGCCCCTGGGCAAGGGGTAACTATTGAGGGAGGGGAACTCTCTTGCTAGTGATCATGTACTTACTAGCGCCGAGGGGGTGGACTCACTAGCACCGAGGGGATGAGGTTGGGAAGGCTTTTGGTACGTGCTTCCGACGCTGGTGGAGGTGGCAAGAGTACGTAGTTGCATTAGCCTTCCAGCCAGGTTTCATTCGTATTCCAGCTTTACAGTTTTCCACGGTTTTTTTTTTCCTGCACAGTTGTGGTCACGATTATCTTTGGAGAAAAATGTACCATACACACAGATATACAGGTAATAAATTATCCAACTAGTTAGGAAATAATTGAGCAAGTATTGTCAAGAAAATGCAAGAGAAGGATTCTTCCAGCTCTAATATAAAAGTCTTTTCTGGGAGAGGATTACCCGAACCCTTCGCACCTTCGGTACACGCGAGGCCCGTGACGCCCGTTCTACACATTGACCCGAGATCCGTCCTCGCTCTTGGCGACCTTACTTGGACTTGTGTCACAAACACAATCAGTCATACAAATGGAGGTCTGTAGTACTGGATTAGGGCTGCTGGTGGCCGACATGACTAATTTGGAGTGCATGTTAATTGAATAAGAAATTGTGTCGCAACTACTCCATGACTATTTTATCTGTTCATTAACCCTTTGAACACCAGAGGTCGCTTTACCGGCCCAGGGATATGGTACTTCATACTTTCATGAAGTAGGATTCCTGCTGAGTTAAGGGTGGAGTAGAGCAATCAATATTTTCAACGTGCAGCCCTAAGGCTGATTGGTCTACCCCCAAATAATGAATATTGACTCTTCTACATGCTGCATATGAACTGGCATGGAAGATACCACCAGGGTTGAAAGGGTTAATAAATTTCCAAGACGTCTTGAGTTTTTTAACTTTAATCCTGACTGACTAATATTCCAACTAAATCACCAAGCCACGCCTTCGAAGAGGGCGTGGCTTGATGATATAAGTGGAATATCGGTCAGTCAGGATTTCCGCCATCATAGTCGGGACAAGTGAGGTTTACACCCTCTCCAATGGGTCATCTTCGCAACGCCCCTGCCTCTGTGGAGGTCTTTGAACACGATGGTAAGGGAATCCAGTAACGGTTATTTTATTTATTTATTTATTTTATTGGCGTTTAAGGTCACATACTTATGCACAATGGCTAATCATGACCGCGACAGTTTTACGGGTGGAGGAAGCCGGAGTACCCGGAGAGAACAACCGAGCAACGACGAGCAACTGTCAGCTCCTCAACATCCTAACTCTGTTCAAGCTCCGCTCAAACAGGGTTACAGCGGTTGAAGACATGTGCACCATCGACGTGCAGTACGCCTTAGTACACGGCGTCATCGTGTCCCCATGTAGGCAATCGGGATAAAGTGCCTTGCCCAAGCACACAACGCGGGTCGTCCCGGACGGGGATCGAACTCGGGACCTCTAGCACAGAAGTCCAACAGTCTACCACTGAGCAGTAACGGTAAATTGTTTAGGTGAAACCACTCCTTTATCGATTAACCGCATGTAACCTCGGAACAGAAAATATGCGTGTGTAATCATATTAACACCTTGCATGCTGCTGGCGGATATTCCTGTCCAGCACAAAATTTATCTTGTCATTATAATAAGTATAATTTGGGTACATTTAATCATAATTATTTTCCCTCTATAAATGAAATGGATTTTTTTCACCAAATATTTTTTGTGTTATATTTAGATTACTTTTTCATTAAATCTAGTCATGGCTGCTTCAGAGCAGCCATGACTACTAGATATGATGCAAAATATCTTGAAAATCTTCAGCAGATTAAGAGTTGAATCGCAATAGTACTGTCAGGGAGAGCGCGATGGTTCTGTGATTAAAACATTGGACATTAAACTGACAGGTCGACAGCTCTATCATGACCAGCGGTAACATCGATGTGTATTTATTGGCACGTCGGCGCCATGTACTAAGGCATTCTGCACGTCGATGGTGCACTTGTCTTCAACTTGCTTTCAACCGCTGCTAACACTGCTCGTGCAGAGCGAGTAAGTTGGAGAGTTTGAGAATTACTTGCCGCAGCTCGGTGGTTTTCTCCGGGCACTCCGGCTTCTTCCACCCATAACACAGCCCGCCACGACAGGACCTAAGTTGTTGATAGTATCGTTAAATCTAAAAAAAAACATAGAAATAACGCAGTCAGGACCTAGATGGGAATACAGTACATGGAGAGTGTATTATTACTAAATCACCCGCAGAGTGTAGATTCCACCGAAGCAATAATTGCAAATTTGTTGCAAAGCACAACAAGCACAGGCAAAGTTTCAACCAATGGACCTCCGGGTTAAACCCGGAGGTCCATTGGCTGAAACATTGCTTGTGTCTTTTGTCCATATGTATAACATTTGAAAGTTATAGTGTGGGTGATAACTCCACTCTGCGGGTGATTTAGTTACAATCCACTCTCCACGTACTGTAGTTTGTCCTAATTGATTTAAAGAGTAAAACACAGCGTGTGCATAAAGTATTTCTAACAGAATCTAACTTATGCAAATCTCCCATAAAATACTCCAGCCTGATCATCAGATCCGAGTATTTTATGCAAGATGCGCATATGTAACATTTTAGGTATTTCCCACAGACTGAATCCATTAATACAACAGATTTTCTCTCTTCTGTCGTGAGTGAGTGATACGCCGGGAGCAAAATAACTTGTAACCATTCCGATACAGGTTTATTCAATTATTCGTGTCGATCGTTTCAACCTCAAATGAGACAATGTCCCAACATCGTATGTCATAATACGTTTCGGGAGCAGCATTCAGAACTTTCTAGTTTGAAACTTACTTTCTGGTTTGAAACTTTGCCTCTCACCCCAAATCACACCTCGTTTTCTCATCAGTACATTGAAATACTTTGTAATCTTCTCTGTTACATAAATGGAAAATGTTCGTTCACTCCGCGTCCAAATAGAAATTCAAGCTTTGATTTTCTCTCTAGAAATTTCCGTCTCATGAGTGGGGTTGCCGTTCTGTGACGAGTCGGCCCGTTAGTTAACTATATATGCACCGGTAGTGTGATTTAACCTTCTGTCGTGTTTTGTTTTGGTTTTTCGGTTTCTTTTTTTTTTTTTGGGGGGGGGGGGGCGGGTTGGGGGGGGGGGGGGGCTTCAGCTATTTTAGTGTAGTATCATTTTTTCATTTGTGAGGAATTTAAAAACAAATTGTTTCAGTGAATTGTTATCCATGTTTTATATCTTTTCTTCAATTCCTTGAAAATAAAACTGAATATATTTCACATTTTGTTCACTTTCTCTTTCATTCCAGTAGTCGGCATGAGCGCCCCTGTTGTGACGTCAATACCAAGGTGACACCTTAGCGCGCTACCGCAACGCGTGTTGTTAGGTTGAGACGGTACTCCATGGATGGTTTTGCATGATGGAGGCCGTCATCTTGGTTTCAATGGTGGCACGTGATTTTTATGGGATCGGGTCACCTCTAATACCCTGGGAGTCTGTTACGGAGGCGAGCTCGATTGTTTTATAATACCAAGGTATAAAGGGTACTACCCCTGGTAGTACCCATGCGCACCCGAGTATTTTGAGACAGGATAGGATGTATCATGCTGTAAGTCTCTAATCAGTAGAATGAAAAATCCTTCAGCTTCCTGGATTTCTGGGTGCATCGACGATTTGACGCCCGCTCTCACTTCGCAGGCTTTGCGTCGTGAGATGGGCTAGAATATATTATGTGCTTGTGACAGAAAGGGTGCACCATTGTCCGACCTCTCTTTAATCTACATACGAACTTTGTACTTTTAGGTTTGAATTCCAGCTCGTAACAAACAATAAAGTTACATTTTGCTGTGACAAAACATATACTATTTAATTGATTGTAATTATAATGATGGAAATACTTTGATGATAATAACTGCATGATTGTATGGATGATGATTGATTATTAATATTAATTGACATGTAGCTGGACTTCAGATAATAAGTCCAAATTAAAAGATCAATGAGGTTATCAGGGAGATAATTTTGCTTCATTCTGTATGCAGTTTAGTACACATGTATTACTAGTTTATATGTTTTCTCTTTTTGAAAACCCAATACAAATGGGGGGAAAATCGAATGAATTGGATAATAAGGTAATTTTTAAATAAACAGTTGTTTGGTATACGGTGAAAAAGGTTGTTAGGGGTAGAAAACACTTTCAATTAAAAACTAGATCGAGTTATTTGTGTGCAAAGCACACAATGGTGTATCCCCGCATTTCCTTAGCAACACCTTAGCATAGTCTTAACGTTTCGAATTAATACCCAAGGAGCCTTTCGATGAAAACTGATTTTCTAATGATAAAAGTGGTTCCACTGGAACCACCGGGGACAAAATCAAAATTCCGAAACCTTCATGCACATCAAGAGATAGTACCTGAACACATTAGCATAGTTTAAACGTTTTGAATTAAATACCCAAGGAGCCTTTCGATGAAAACTGATTTTCTAATGATAAAAGTGGTTCCACTGGAACCACCGGGGACAAAATCAAAATTCCGAAACCTTCATGCACATCAAGAGATAGTACCTGAACACATTAGCATAGTTTAAGCGTTTCGAATTAAATACCCTAGGAGCCTGTTGATGAAAACTGATTTTCTAACGATAAAAGTGGTTCCGCTGGAACCACCGGGAGCAAAATCAAAATTCCGAAACCTTCATGCACATCTAGAGATGTTACCTGAACACATTAGAATAGGTAAAACGTTTCGAATTGAATACCCTAGGAGCCTTTCAGGGTGTGACGTACGGACGGACAGATGGACGGACGGACGGAGATCACGACAATATCCCCGCATTTTTGAAAATGCGGGGATAACAATTAATAATAGTTATTTGTCAAGTAATCTGCAGCTACGTCATAGTATATTTACAAATTGTTGATCAGTGTAGCTATGAGGTGATGAAGGATGAAGTGATGAAAGATGATTTTCCTGAAAAATGAGATAAAAAAAATGTGTTGGTGATGGTGTTTATATCATGAAAAGGTGATAAAATGATGTAACACAGAACATATTTTTAGATACAGATAACTGTATTCTATATTTATGTATGACTGTAAAAAAGTTAGGTGGTAGTGATCAGACCCATTCACAATTGCTTTATTTAAGTTAACTGAGGATATTGTGGACTTGTATTATTTAAGAGTGTGGAAGCTGAAAGATTGCAGTCATATAAACCATCTAGATTGGTTTACAGATGATAAAATTCTTTCAACCACACTACAGATATCAGCATCATTGGATGATAATAAAATGCTCATCAAGTCATCGTTAGAAAGACAATCAACTGAAGCAATAAATTCAGTTAGTGAGTTGATCATGTTTTTCCTGAGTGTTGAGTATTTAATACAATGTAACATAAGGTGTTCCTCATCTTCTATGTCAGAGGTGCAATGATCACAAGTCCGTTTATGTTTATGTAGGGTTTGGCCTTTTGGGAAGGCCAGTTTCAATATGGAGAGAGTGAGAACTGATTCTGTGCGTTGTTATAGTTCGCCTGTTTTGAAATTCCATATGTGACAAGTAGTTTTCGAATTCAAAGTCATCTTTTACCACTGCTTATGTTCTTCCCAATTTCTGAGAATTTTTAATTTGATATTTCATTGGCTGGTAAAGCATTCTTGAAAATTTTGAAGAATATCATTTTCACCTTTCGGGGACAGTTGGAATGTTGGTTATACCAGGTTTCTTCATGGCCACACCTGATTAAAATATGTTTAAATGCAAGGAGCCAGCTAGTTTGCCCTTTTCACATAGAATCATGGCATGATAAATATGCTTGGTAAAAGAGACTTTCTCGGGGTATTTTATTGAATCTAAGAAAATAGCGAGTAATTTGTTAGAAAATATTGAACGAAAGAGGAAATTTCCCCAGCTTACCCGTATAGCTGAATTGCTGGCTTTTGAGTGAACCCCAAGAATATTTCTATCAATTTTTATAGCTGTGTTCTCAAATATATCTTTGTCATGATGATTGATAAGAGAAGATGGATTGAGATTATCAACAATATTAGTACAGTAAGCAACCCAAACTTCACAACCATCTGTTAGAACGGGGACAATTGTTTTCGCAACTAAATCTAAACTCACTTTCACTTTTACAGGCAAATTGTTGTTAAAAATACACTGTTTCAAGACAAAAACTGCTCCATTTGCTTTATTTTTCAAGTTTCTTATTGCTTTGGACAAAGATCCACATGATGAAATGGTTACACCAAGATAATTATATTCCTGAACACATTCAAGTTTTGAACCATTAATTATGAATGATTCAGACCTCACTTGGCCATCTTTACTTATTTTCATTACCTTGGATTTATTTGGGTTTATACAAAGTTTCCATTGGCCACAATATTTCTCAAACGAATCTAGAGAGTTTTGAAGTCCCTTCAGGATTTACTAATCAGAACCATATCATCGTCATAAAGAAGACAATTGACATGTTTATCGAAGAGAGCGGATGAAGCAAATTGATGAGTATCATTGAAAATATCTGAAATATGATCAGCGTATAGATTAAACAACGAAGGACTGAGATTGCATCCTTGACGGACACCTGATGTACAGGGTGTAAATTCGTTTAAGCCATTTTCTGATTTAATAGCTGTCCAAGCAATGGCATACATATTTTTACAACTTGCAAGAATTTCAGACTTATCGTCGCCCGACTGTTAGAATGTCCTTTGTCCCCCACGGGACATAGGACATTCTAGTACTCAGACGACGTTATGTTGTTTTTATACATTTTGTGCCATAATCCCTCATACCAAATACTATCAACTGCTTTTTTGAGATCAATAAAACACACATAAAGGGGATCAGCTTTTACATTTTTCATTTTCATTACATATTTATCAATAAGAGAGTTTAGAGTAAATATATGATCTGAAGGTCGGTGACCCTTTTCGAATCCAATTTGATTAATTGATTTGGCATCCGATCTACAATTAACTAGGCTGTTATTAAGTACTGTGCAAAATAATGTTCCTACACAGCTAATAATAGAAATGCCTCTGTAATTGGCTGGGTCATTTTTACAGATAGGTTTCATTATGGATGAACCCCACCCATATGTCTGGATATTTTCCAGAGGTCAGAATTAGGTTAAATATTTTCTTTAAAAGAGGTTTTAAAATAGAAGAACTACATTTGAGCAGCTCATTTGATATAGAATCAAAACCGCCAGGCTTAGCATTTTCAGGAGAGCGATTTATTCGCTCGCCTACTGCTTGCCTTAAAAAATTAAGGAGGGCGAAAACTAGCCCTCCTGGCCTTAGAAAATAATGATTACCACAACAGTCTATTCCTAAAACCCACATCTTCTCAGATTGTGCTATGTTAGTGGTTTCTGTATGACTCTGAGGTGTGGGAGGGTCAGTGTAGCCGTATCACAGAGACTACCTTGTTAGCAGCACCAAATAAAATGTACAAAGCCCACTAGGCAGAATTCATTAATGGTAAGAATTCATTTTGCCACTTTTCACTTTTGTAAGTTTGAGAACAGCTAATCGCTCTCCAAGGCCAGGCGAGGGAAGCGATTTTTAGCCCTCCCGCATTTTTAAGAATGTCGGCCTGAACCACTATTCTTGTTGCTTGACAATTTACTTACAGCTTTGTAAATTTCACCCCTTTGTATTTCAAATGATAATTCATTGAATATGGGTAGTTCCTCATGCAGTTGGGGTATTGAAATACTGTGGTCATCATTAGAACCATTTCCAGGATTAAGTAATATGTTGAGTAATTGACCCGTGCGTTAGCATCAATGTTATTGGAATGATCATTTATAGATTTATCCTGTATCTCTGAAATGAGATTTCAATAGCATTTGGGGTCTTTATTAAAATTTGATGCAATTTTATTGACAGTTTCTTGTTTGTGTTTTTTTTATTTGAATTAATGTTTCTTTTCAATTCGTTGCAGACGGAATACTATTTCACTCTCAAATTCCTACTATTTCATTCTCAAATTCCTATCACTTGGATTACTTGATACTTGTCGTGCCACGGATCTTACTGTTTTTGATAGGTCCCTACAAGATTGGGGTAATGTACAGTACGTGGAGAGTGGATTGTAACTAAATCACCCGGGGAGTGGAGTTAACACCCACAGTATTACTTTCAAATTCTGGACATGAGGACAAAAAACACAAGCAATGTTTCAGCCAATAGACCTCCGGGTATTACCCGGAGGTCTATTGGCTGGAACTTTGCTTGTGCTTGTAATGCTTTGCAACAAATTTGCAATTATTTCTAGAGTGGAATCTCCACTCTGCGGATGATTTAGTGATAATACTCTCTCCACGTACTGTATGACATTTTTTAGAGTGTTTGTTTCAAATTATTTTGTGCATTGACTTGGGTGACTTATATTTCATTGTTTTTGTTGCTGCTGACAGAAGAACAGAGTTGAAACGATTTATTGCAAATGTTTGGTCCCGGAAATTTTGGGTTTCCGATTGGTCTATAGCTGTAATATAATTTATTTCATTTTTACTATCCCAAATAATTTTTCCAGGAAGAGGTTGTAACTGATACTTTTCTTTTCTGATTACTTTTTTGAAGTTGGGGTTGTCATTAGTTATTGAGCAGGATATCGCACAATGGCCAGTGTAAACAGAAACCTCCTCAACTCTAAATGTATTGATTTTGTTAAACATGAAATTATCTGCGATGCGATAATCAACAACAGATCGCCGCCTGAGTGCTAGAATGTTCTATGTCCCATAGGGGACATAGAACATTCTAGCACCCAGGCGACGAGATGCCATGGTTGTATTAACTTCATAGCAGGTCGGTTTACCAAGAATGTCTCCAAGTTTTCTCCCATTGCGTATTCTTAACTTACCGGAAATACATAATTGTATTATTGTTGGACCTCTTGAGTTTGGAGAATGTTGGTCCAAATTATTTCTAAACACATAATTTCCACTTCAGTGATCACCTGGAAGGTCAATATAATTGAAACCTTTATCATTTTCTATGTTTGTATCTGTCAGATTTGCAGTGGACCCATTGATGTCGCCCATAAGCATGCAATGGACTTTCAGTGACAACTCAGCTAGATCATTCTCAACCAAAAAATATCCAGTTCAGAATTATATGTAGATCCTTCGGGACTATTGTATATAAAACAAATGTAAATGTCTAACACCGCTTACATCGCCTTCTTGTTGTAGTGTTTGAAAAACTATACATTCTCAACCTATAATTCAAGGACATAGCTCAAGCACCCCCCCCCCCCCCGCCCCATTGGCGCGAGGTCAACGAGATCGTTCCAGTGAGGGACCAAGTGCTGTGGTTTTGAGGCAGAGTGTGAAAACAAACAAAAATGTGAATAGGGACTTCTATTAAGGGCGCGGGGTGGTTTCGGGGGTTACGTTAGTAAACGGTTAACGATTTGTTGTCCACAGTAATTTTTGTTGTTGTCCGGTTCGCTCGCCCATGTCGCCTCTCTTGCTTCCACCAACCATTTCATAGCTCTTCTCAAACTTGTACTATGTCCATAATAACGGGAGGAATGGTGTCAGCAGAATTAAGAGAGCGACATTTCGCTGTTGGCCATCAGCGACACTTTACGCGCATGCTGTATGAGACCCATTCAAGACACAGTAACTGGAATTCTCAAATGCTGAAGTGTAATATCCACCTCTTTCTCTTTCTGTTGATCTTTCTTTCTCTTTCTTTTTCTTCCTTCTAAGGGAAAGGCAGGAAGACAGACAATCTGGCTATGCCTTCCCCTGCCAGTACACAATGCAACAATTAATTGGAATTTTTTGTAATTTAATGTACAATATGCAATATTTCTTCTTGTTGAAATTTCAATATTTTTATTACATGTACTATAATGTATATATTGCTATATTTTAGTGTACTGGTAAATAAAATATCAATATCCGTGTGAAAAAATATCTGCATAATTCAATCCATTGTATTAGGAAGGTATCGAACACCAAGCCTTATTGTGTTATGAACAAAGAATGATAGACCCCCCTGAGTTTCGTCCTTTTTGAACTGCTTCCATCGTATATTTGGCGGCATGTATAGCAATTAACTGAACTTGTTGAGTAAGGCGTTAAATGAGTTTTAATCAAAGTAATTATGACATGGCTGTGTATTACCACCAACAATTTTTTTCTATACCATTTACATTCCAGGAGCCAATGCTTAAGTTATACAATTTATATAATTTGTTCAAGTAATTTCCAGATGAGTTATTGTGCAGTTAGATAATTGGTGATATTAAATTACTTTGTAAAACTGAATTCAGATTCAACTAGACATATTAGCTAAATGATCACCAATATGGCTTCCCGAAACCCTATTATAGAAATTTTGTATTTGAATTATGAAACCCATTGTTATAATGATTAGGTTTTGGACTAGATCTGTCATTTGATTTAAATGAATTGTCTTTGTAATTTCTTCTGTTGTTGGCACTGTGTAGCTGAAATTGTCTTTTTCTGATTTTCATTCTAGTGTTCAGCCGATTACCAAAAATGGCCGCTGACCAATTACTGGTTATTTGAGCTCACAATCGGAGCCGATTCCGATTGTAGTACCGCGCACTACTAGACAAGTCGCAAATTTACTATTTATTTACTGGTGTTGAAGGTCACATATTTCTGCACAATGGCTAACCATGACCGTGACAGTTTTACGGGTGGAGGAAGCCGGAGTACCCGGAGAGAACCACCGAGCAACGGCGAGCAACTGTCAGCTCCCCAACATACCAACTCCACATAAGCAGGGTTAGCATTGGTTGAAGACAGGTGCACCATTGACGTGCAGTACGCCTTAGTACACAGCGTCACCGTGCCCCCACGTGGGCAATGGGGGTGAAGTGCCCAAGGACACAACGCGATTGCCGCAGGTGGGATTCGAACCGAGGACCTCTCGGCTTGCAGCCTGCACCTCTACCAACTGAGCCACCGCCCCCACCCCCCCCCCCCAAACAAGAAATATATTAAATTGAACATATTTTACAGTGTTTACAGTCCGTTCACTACTAGACAAGTCAAGGCTTGCAAAGAACTACATTAAATTGAACATATTTTACAGTGTTTACAGTCCGTTCACTACTAGATAAGTCAAGACTCGAAAGAACTACATTAAATTGAATATATTTTACAGTGTTTACAGTCCGTTCACTACTAGATAAGTCAAGACTAGAAAGAACTATATTAAATTGAACATATTTTACAGTGTTTACAGTCCGTTCACTACTAGATAAGTCGAGACTTGCAAAGAACTACATTAAATTGAACATATTGTACAGTGTTTACAGTCCGTTCACTACTAGACAAGTCGAGGCTTGCAAAGAACTACATTAAATTGCACATATTTTACAGTGTTTACAGTCCGTTCACTACTAGACAAGCCGAGGCTTGCAAAGAACTACATTAAATTGAACATATTTTACAGTGTTTACAGTCCGTTCACTACTAGACAAGTCGAGACTCGCTAGAACTACATTAAATTGAGCATATTTCACAGTGTTAAACTTCATTGACTCTGGACCAGTAAAATTACCAGTTGCGCACACTTGGGCGGTAAACGTGGCTCTCAGAGCCACGTTTACCGCCCAAGTGCGCGCAACTGGTAATTTTTACTGCCATCTGAGTCAGTGGAATGCAACCTTAACTTTTCCGGTATCAACTGTCGATTGCCGCAAGTACGCTCAATTGTAAGTTTTACGTGTCGTTTTACTTGTATATCCCGTAAAGAGGCGTCTAAAGAGGTTAAGAATACACATTGTGGTGGTTTTTCAACTTTATTGAATGGTATCATTGCCATCATTTTACATTAACAATTGAACAATTGCAGAAGATAATAAATGCGTTTTATGAATCATCACAAAATGATTGGCAACAATCGCTTGAACCGATGTTCCAGGAACAGTTGTCATCCGATTGCCCACAATCGGTGGATTGTGATGGTCAGTTCTGTTCATAGGTTGAACACTATTTGATTCTACTGTCTATTGTCCGGTTGTCATTTCAACATTTTAAAGGCGAGGTTCCTGATACCACCTGCTATTATTCGAGAACAATTAACATTAGGGTGTTTCAGATCGTCATTGAAAAGTTCTCTCCTGTTTTTCAAATCCTTTGTTGAACAGAATCTCAACGATATTCAGACTATCACGTTTGGCTTCCACTCGTAAGTTAACCATTTCCAAATCAATTGTCTTATTTATTTTTTTTTTATTTATTTAATTTATTTATTTATTGGTGTTTTAAGGTCACATATATATCACAATGGCTAATCATGAACGTGACAGTTTTATGGGTGGATGAAGCCGGAGTACGAAGCCGGAGTACCCGGAGAGAACCACCGAGCAACGACGAGCAGCTGCCAGCTCCCCAACATCGTAACTCCGCACTGCAGCATAGGCAGGGTTAGATTGGTTGAAGACTTGCGCACCATCGACGTGCAGTACGCCTTAGTACACGGCGCCATCATGTCCCCATGTGGACAATCGGGGTTAAGTGCCTTGCCCAAGGACACAACGCGGGAGTCCGAATCGATCGCTCAGACGGTCACCCATCCGAGTATTAACCGGGCTCGACGTTGCTTAACTTCGGTGAGCTGAGGAGAACCGGTTACCGCGACGCCACCGCCCTTCCCCCCTGCACCCCCTGCACCGCCCCCCCCCCCCTGACCCCCCCCCCCCCCCCCCCAAATTTTCTTATATGACAACACAGCTGGTTGCGAGATTATGAATTTGGTATTTGGACATTTTGTTGAAGCATCTTCTATCACTTTAATTAGGTTGTTGGCACAAGTTTCATGGGATTCATTTTTTTGTCATTGGAGAGTACAGGTGTAGCCACACATTTTGGAGCATTGGTTGTCTCCGAAATACGATTTCTCACATCATCAATAGTGTAGGCTGTATATTTTTCACTTGAAAAGTTATTCGTCAACTTGTTGGTGTCAACATATTTCATCTGAGAGCTGCCAAGGATGAGTAAGTCAGTCTGAGTTGGTTCAGATACATGTATGTCAGAACCACTCTGTGGGCTTTCGGCATGTTGTGTTGCAGAGGGTACTGGTAATGTTGGATGTGAACTGTCAATAAGGAAATCTTGATTAGATTGAATTTCACATTTAATTTCTTTAGTATTTGTTGTGCACGAGGCTGTTGATAACTTCAGCATGTCATTATCATGACCTGTACTCTATATCATCCCCAGAGTTCCAATGTGTTCTATGTGCCAGTAGGCCTCTTATTGCCAGTAGGGTGCCAGTAGGCCTCTTATTGCCAGTAGGGTGCCAGTAGGCCTCTTATTGCCAGTAGGCTGCCAGTAGGCCTCTTATTGCCAGTAGGGTGCCAGTAGGCCTCTTATTGCCAGTAGGGTGCCAGTAGGCCTCTTATTGCCAGTAGGATGCCAGTAGGCCTCTTATTGCCAGTAGGGTGCCAGTAGGATGCCAGTAGGCCTCTTATTGCCAGTAGCGTGCCAGTAGGCCTTTTATTGCCAGTAGGGTGCCAGTAGGCCTCTTATTGCCAGTAGGGTGCCAGTAGGCCTCTTATTGCCAGTAGGGTGCCAGTAGGCCTCTTATTGCCAGTATGGTGCCACTAGGCCTCTTATTGCCAGTAGGGTGCCAGTGGGCCTCTTATTGCCAGTAGGGTACCAGTAGGCCTCTTATTGCCAGTAGGGTGCCAGTAGGCCTCTTATTGCCAGTAGGGTGTCAGTAGGCCTCTTATTGCCAGCAGGGTGCCAGTAGGCCTCTTATTGCCAGTAGGCCTCTTATTACCATTAGGCTGCCAGTAGGCCTCTTATTGCCAGTAGGCTGCCAATTGGCCTCTTATTGCCAGTAGGCTGCCAGTAGGCTGCCAGTAGGCCTCTTATTGCCAGTAGGCCTCTTATTACCAGTAGGCTGCCCGTAGGCCTCTTATTGCCAGTAGGCTGCCAGTTGGCCTCTTATTGCCAGTAGGCTGTCAGTAGGCCTCTTATTGCCAGTAGGCCTCTTATTGCCAGTAGGCTGCCAGTAAGCCTCTTATTGCCAGAAGGCACATAGAACACATTGGAACTCAGTGGACGAATTATGATGCTCAAGCTGAGTTTAATTGTTCAATTTCATTGAGCCTATTACCATTTTCCATTCTCCAAGACATTAATTCTATGCATCAGATAGGAGATTTCCTTTTCTCGGGTGACTACATTTGTTTGGAAAATTCTCTCCGCATTTACTTTTTCAGCTTTTACCAGCTCATAGTCCAAGTATGATTGGTTTAGAGAGCATTTGAGTTTACTCATTTCCTCGGTATTGGACAGATCTTTTTTCCGAATAGAATTTGGGTCGATACACGAATGCCTGTTTTCCAGTTTACTGATGTCTGTTCCCAGCTCAGCAACATCATCACTGCATATTCGGTCTAGTGCTTTATGAGTGTCACCATCAGTTTCGTTTATTAAATCGATAATTTCCTTTTAAAAATTCATAATAATATCAGGAGTTATGGTGCGGACAATATCAGGAGTCTTTAATTTCTCAGTTTGGCTGCTCGCGTCAGTTTTAATACAATTTATATATATATGTTTTTACATTGTGTTTGTCAACTTTCGGTACATCATCTTTCTCTGACTTGTCAATGTCTAAATTTATTTGTGTGAGTGTGAGTGGAACATTTGTACTCGTGTCGAAATCCTGGACTTCAGAGATAGATGTTCTATAATCTGCTTACAGCTCTTTTGTTCTTTGTGGAATGCTTGTATATCACCTTCTGTAAACTCTGCTTCTTCCAACTCTGCAAATCCTTTATGAGTTTTTCCAGCAAACCCCTCAACTTAGGGATTTGCTACAGACCAATGCAGGAAAATACCCGTGGCTCTCCCCCTAGACACTGCGTGGTGTTTTTTCTTCTCCCTGTTTTTGGCTGGATTATTTCCGCTGCTAGCCTTTTGACATTGTTTTACTTTGTTGATATGCGACGACAATAGGAGATGTAAAACGAATAGATTATAAACTTGTGGAAATAAAATCAGTCAATGGTTCTTGCATAGAATTTCGGAATACCTATAGGTTATCTTTCAACTCAGTATGTCCTCACCTTAGAAACCCATCATTTGCATTGAATAAACGGGGTTTTTTTTGTTTTTAACCGATTTTTTTATGTTAGAGAATGGACGTAATAACGTAATGAATATAAAAACGGTCGGACGTACCACTGTCATCTCCTGTTCAGAAGGAAATTTTCACCATAATTCAATCAGGAATTTAACCAATTCAGTCTTGTTTGACAGAGCTCGTTGAGCTCTGTCAAACACGGTTGAATTGATTAAATTTCTAGTTGCATCATGGGAAAATTTCAGCTTGAAATTTGAGTATTTGACTTCAGTGTGGAGAGGGTTAAAACTCATCATTGGAACCAGCTCGTCGAGTTCATTGGGTACCAAGGGTAAAAATTTCTCAATGTAAGTATCGTGGTGTGAGGTATGATTTTCATAACTGTTGATTTTATGTGCGAATGCATTTACGAGTAATATCAACAATTCAGCAAATCATACCTATTACCTCCTGTTATGATATTAAACAGAATTTTGCCCTAATTACTGAGTGTAAATCAGTACTGACGCCCAATCTACAAAACTCCAACTATAAATTGTTAGTTACAAATTTGTGTATCAGGTCTCCTTTACTATCTGGTGCATTTTAGTATTTTGGTATAATGTACATACAATTGTCCACCCCGTTCACCCATCCCACAACCACCCCACCCGAGAAATATGACCAGCGTCAACACCGTGGGCTGTTGTGCCTTGGTAAAACGAAATACCATTTCATTAGACTAGTAATCGCAAGCGTATGATGGCAAATGTGTATAAAAACTTGAATTTTTTTGCGTGTCGAAGAGTTGAGTCAAGTTTTCGATAAAAATCCAGTTTTCGATCAAATTCTCCGACTTTTCCAATCAGCTGAAAAAAATGGTTAATAAATTCAGACTCAAATTTGTGACCGGTCCGGTTTTCGAATTCATCGTTCCGTTTCCTTTACAATGACCAGACTGTAGAAGGACTATAAACTGTCAGCTATTCAGCCAATACCTACTCCTTTCAACTGACGGGCAGTCAGTTGGAAGACGTAGGTATTAGCTGAATACCTGTCGGTCTATATTCCTTGTGCAGCCTGGTCAGTGTAAGAGAAAACTCATGCACATACCTGATGAAATGCAGTTTTTTTGCGGATAAGATGACCAAATTTAAGTCAGAGGGAGGCCTCAGAATCCATCTCAGGGGTTCAAAAATTAAAAAGTTTCTCCGAAGGAGGCACTCTGGCCCCACCATCGAGAAGGAAATACACCCACTCAAACTCTCCCCAACACGGGCCTGCGGTATGTCGTGCTGCGACCCCAACCCCATTTATAAATCTAACTGATCACACACCCCATTTAACTGGTTGAGGGCTACATTTTTTGGTGATCTGAATTTGTTCATCTAAATTTGTTTTCTTACAAACTATTGAAGAGTGCCCACAGGCACTCTTCAATAATTTGTGATGAAACAAATTTATATTTAAAAAAATATTATTTACTTTTGACTGAATATGAAAAATGAGCAAGGAAAATGGCTTTTGATCTGGTGCCCTTATTTTTTTTAAAGCCCTGACAGTGGGTTCTAGCACTCAACCAGTTAAGACCCTCTAGCTACGTCCATGTCGATCAGATCGCGATGTGAGCCCAATGCACTCACATTAGTGGGTTGAGAGCTCCTAAACAAAATATTCTGAAATCAAGACAAAATCCTGAAAAACAAACATAAATAATAGCTTAGTTTTAACCCTTTGAACCCTGGTGGTATCTTCCATGTCAGTTCAATGGCAGGATTTAGAAGAGTCCATATTCATTATTTGGGGGTAGATCTATTAACATTTTCAACGCGCACCCGAATGGCTGAAGACATTGATTGGTCTGCACCACACACTCACTCAGCAATTATCCCACACTATCAACTTATGACGTATCATGTTCAAGGGCCGAAAAGCGGCCGCTCGTGTTCAAAGAGTTAATGTTCTCGCATTTCTTTTGCGTTGGGTGAGATTCTAGACAGTGTTGTGGGGAGGTGGGTGGGCAGAGAAAGTCAACCGTGTCGCAACTGGGTGGTGATCTGGTCAAAATTCTCTGCCGGAGCTTGTGATCACAGTATTTAAACTTTAACTGTATCAGTATTGTTTCCGTACGCCCCCCACCCCCAATATTGTGTGAAAAAAACAGGTAATTTAAAGTTCTCGGACAGTTTTAAAAAATCACCATTTTTCAGGAAATTTAAGGCAGGTAGCTTACCTCAACCCCATTTCCGCAACTGACCCTAAACTAAACCCTAACTCTATCCTTAACTTGAAATTAGGAAATATGCAACACCACCCTCACGCAACGTAAAGACGTTAGGCGTACACAACTCTGTTTTTAGTCTCATAATGTCATTTGTACACAAAAAAACGAGTCCAAAGCCATTTGACTAGAGTGTCACACGTCGATTTAGCCACACAAGTGCGGGGAAGTGCCTGTTGGGCATATCAAGCACACGCGGCGTTAACTCCCGTGCGTGCGTGTGTGCGTTCAAGATAACTGCAGCAATAATCCGAACATTGGAATTTTTTTAGTCCTTTCTAATTCACCTCCGGAATACAGTTTTATGTCTTTGCGATGGGTTCAAAGTTTCATATTTTACCTAAAAATCATAGCTTTTGACCCTTCATTGGAACGAGTGCCTCGAGCTCATTCCAATGAGGGATCATGAGCTATGTCTTTAGGTAAAAATAATACATTGTGAATACAGTGGTCGGTTAAAGGTTAAGGACTTCAAGGACCCACAGGAACCTTGTGTAAAAGTGAGAAGATTGGACGCCAGCACTAACTGTTTGGAGTGAGGCATCGAAACCAAATAACGCCATCTTATCATCCTTCATTCATGTCATCTCGGGCACGAAACTGGAGGTTGCACTCCATAGTGTTATTGAACACATCGAATAGAGATGCTGGTAACAAAAACAAATTCTTGATCCAGCTAATGAAGATTTTTGAGGATGTCTTCCCTGTTACTCGTATCATTTTGTGAGCCGGTTCTCTTTTGGCGTGCCATATCGTAAAACAAGAATATATGGGAACAGAAAAAAATGCATTGGTTGTGACATATTATTGGGATTGACTCAATGGCCGAGTTAAGTGATATGACACACCAAACGCGCTTTAAAACAATAAATAAGAAAATATGATACGATATATGCAGTTTGCTGTTTAGAATTGATTCATTTATTTATTTATTTATTGGGATTTAACGACACATTCGACAGCCAGGGTCACCTCGTGTCGGACAGTTTTACGGGTGGAGGAAGCCGGAGTACCCGGAGAGCAACTGACAGACTCCACAACGTAATAAATCCACACAAGCAGAGTTAGTATTGGGTGAAGACAAGTGCACCATCGACGTACAGTCCGCCTTAGTACACAACGCCACCGTGCTCCCACGTGGGCAATTGGGATTAAGTGCCTTGCCCAAGGACATAACGCAGTTGCCGAAAGCGAGATTCGAACCGATGACCTCTCGGGTTGCAGTCTGAATCTCAACATGAGCCACCGCTCACCTTCCAGTTTAAAAACAAAATAACATCCCCAATAACTTTTTTTCACGAACTGTAAATTTGTTTGTATTTCACGAAAATAAGCAGTCATACAAGCTGACCTCTCTATCTGGTGACCGGGGTTCAAAGCAAGACATGACTCTATTGGCATGATTAAGTGGAAAACCAGTGTTGCGGTTCCGCTGTAGTAACTTACATAAACATTCGGATCCATAATTAGTCCGTTGAGGACAACGATGCGCCATCTATATAGCATTGCAGATGGCGCCTCGTTGTCCTCAAGTGGCGAACTATGCGATAATCAGCGTTGAGAACTTCAACTGAAAGTATTGAACGATGGTTGTTAAATACCTATATTCCGATGACAACATGGAAATTCGTGGGGGTGGGAGGGAGGGAAGCATACCATTTTGGAATTGTATGGAAGGAACACGTTTTCTTGGAGTACAAACATTACATAACAGTATATGTATTTTTTTCTAATCGTGCCACGTGACACTGTTGACATTTCTGAATCCGCCATTGGCTGTAACTACACTGATATAAGTTAGGGGGGGGGGGGGGGGGGGGTCTCTGGCCTGTGTTCGTGTGATGTACTGGAAAATTCAAACAATTTTAATAATGCAGGTGCCAGAGTTTGACCAACCAGTGTCAAATTCGGCTCAGACCGGTCCATTTTCGTCCAATTTTCGTACTTGGGCCGATTCAAAGCAGTCCGGCCAGACAGTTTTCTGTCTGATGAATCATTTTTGTACAGACAACTTTGCCTATTTTGAAGGTAATATGATGACGAACATTCGGTATAACTTGGGTAGTTGGAAATGGAAGTATTATAAAATGAGCTTCAAATAACCCGTAATTCTCCAGATCTCTGGGATGATTGTTCATTCACCAATATAATAATAGGTTTAACTTTGGAATAGCGCACATGTAAGTTGTAACTATTGGTGCTCGACACACTGTGAAAACTCGGACATTTAATTTTTCTGACTCATCCGGTTCGGTCCTCTTGATATGTATAAATATATAACAAAGTTCACAACTCACGCTTTAAATTAGCCAAGCCCCCACCCCACCCCCCCCCCCCCTCTCTCTCTCTCTCTCTCTCTCTCTCTCTCTCTCTCTCTCTCTCTTCTCTCTCTCTCTCTCTCTCTCTCTCTCTCTCTCTACTCATCTCGGAATTTTACGAAATACTCGGCATCATTTGAAAGAAGAGATAATAATCTTTATACTGATTTATCATTTGACTGTCGGACGTTTTGGGGTTATTCATAATTGCTAAGATTTTGGGAGTGAATCTTAAAACAGCCTCAAATCGGCCATGACCACGAACAACGGGGCCATCAAGTATCTTGGTTTTACGATCAGGTCAAGAGATTTCTCATTTGAAGTAAAGTAAATGCCAGCATTACTTGTTTTGTATTATTGATCTTTTAAGTCTTTACCCAACGCAGACGATATCAAAATTTATTATTTTAAATATCATTTTTTCAAATTTTTCAAAAAATTTCAACAAAACCATATCATGTGACCCCTCGTTGGAACGAGCTCGACGAGCTCGTTCCAACGAGGGGTCACATGATATGGTTTTGTTGAATTTTTTGAAAAATAATATTTTTTCAACTGCTGAATTTGCATATTACGCGGGCGGATGCGGGCGATTCGTTGGGTAAAGGGTTAAATAATACAATACAATTGATCTTTAAACACGAATCGAAGTTTAATATCCACGTGTCATTTATTATAGTCTGAAGACCGTGTCACAGTTTGCAACATCAAATAACTGTGCCGCTCCTTAATACATCTCCTACACGCGGTTGCCTACTGTAGTTACATTGCGTTTACAGATTTGTTGAAGTCAGCATGTTAACCCTTCGAAAAAAACAGAAAAAGCGACTAAACGTGCTATCAACGACAATTGTACATCAAAAATCGCGATGCGGGGAAAGTACTGGACCGGCAAGGTTGGGCCGATCCAAGACGGCACAGCGTCGGCGGTCTGATCCGCTCAGTAGTCCGCTTCATTACAGACCTTGTACCTGACCGATTCCAAACGGTCTAGTCTACATCCCTTAATTTGAAAAAATGCATAGAACTGAAACACTCTGGTGGTGATTTTAATAAGATGAGATTGGAAATAGATATATGTAACGGCCGGTGTAGTATTAATGTGATATTACTGTTGTTTGGTGAAACAGGACACCGGTGGTGCTGCATTTTATTTAATTGTTTTCGACTGAGAGAGTAAGAAAGCGATTGAATTTCCCATTTGAAATTGTTTCTATTATTGTAACGAATGTGGGGTATGCATCAATTTATTTATTGATGTTTAAGGTCACATACTTATGCACAATGGCTAATCATGACCGTGACAGATTTACGGGTGGAGGAAGCCTGAGTACCCGGATAGAACCACCGAGCAACGACGAGCAGCTGCCAGCTTCCCAACATCGTAACTCCGCACTGCAGCACAGACAGAGTTAGATTGGTTGATGACATGCGCACCATCGACGTGCAGTATGCCTTAGTACACGGCGTCATCGTGTCCCCATGTGGACAATCGGGGTTAAGTGCCTTGCCAAAGGTCACAACGCGGGAGTCCGAATCGATCGCTCAGACGGTCACCCATCCAAGGACTAACCGGGCTCGACGTTACTTAACTTTGGTGATCTGACGAGAACCGGTTACCACAACGCTACCGCGCCCCGGGGTATGCAGCAATTCAGTTTATGCTATTTTGAAGATTTTTCGGGTGTTAGGTAGTGTCTCGGGTTTATCTTAATCTTTTCAACACTGGTTAAGGTACAAGGTATCATTTCAATCAATACTGTCAACGACGAAATGGGCGAAATCATCCTGGTTTGTTGTGATGTTCAGTTATAATTTAATCCAACAGCTCTGTTGAGCTGTTGCATTGCATTATTACCGAGCCTCGCTTCAGATTTTTTGCTCTTTATATCGTCTGCACGTCCACTACCATTTTTTTCTTCACGCAAAAATTTATGCACACCGTGTTGAAAGGTTAAAACAAGTTTATATTCTCCCCAGTACGGGTTAAAAACGTCTAGCCTAAATTCAAATCTCTATTTAGGATAGCAGCAATCTCCGCATGTGCGAAATAAGGAAGGCAAATGTCGAAGCTGTACTCGTTTAAAAATATAATCAAATAATTCAACTTGTACACATAATGAGGTCACTGGTGTTGGTAATACCTATTAACCCTTTGGACACTGGTGGAATCTTCCATGTCAGTTCAATGGCAGCAATTGGACGAGTCCATATTCATTATTTGGGGGAAGACCAATTAATATTTTCAACGCGCAGCCGAGGGGCTGCACGTTGAAAATATTGATT
Source organism: Pictodentalium vernedei (assembly GCA_031216915.1). Taxonomy (NCBI): domain Eukaryota; kingdom Metazoa; phylum Mollusca; class Scaphopoda; order Dentaliida; family Dentaliidae; genus Pictodentalium; species Pictodentalium vernedei. Next base: position 550,068,908 of record CM062294.1, read on the forward strand.
GATCCATCCCACACATTCTCTTTGCAGCCATCCTATGTAATGAAATGATGACGTATCATGTCCCTAGGCCGAAAAAGGGCCTCTCGGGTTCGAAAGGTTAAGTCAATAAAACCATAGCTTATTTTAATATGCACAACAATGTCAAGCGCACTCGGGAAGCAATCGTTTTGCGCTCATTGGAAACGGAAACACCGTTGACAGTGCCATTGTTTTTAATCCAGCGAATCGCTCAACAAACGCGTCGTATTTTAGTTTGAACACAATAAAATAGCCAGTTGTCTCATTGACATGTTGGTTACTTTTAGATGAGGTATTGCAAGATAAATTGATCATCGCCATCCCGGGGGAAGGGTAGTCCGAGTTGGTATACTGAAGTCTTGACCTCATAGTTTGCAGCAAATGATTGGCATTAGCTATTGTGTGACTATTTCGTCTGAATAGTATCACCCTTGTCCGGTATTCGAGAGACTGTGACACCATAGCACACTCAAAGCATACTAGCAATCCATGTACGGTGCTGAAAGAAAAGTGTATTTTTTCTGACTATATTATTGTTCACCCGGGGATGGTAGGTGGACAGACAATCTAGCTATGCCACCCCTGGCGGTACATTTGCTTCCTCTGTGCTGTTATAATTATATATGTGTCAAAGATCAATACCGTTAAATAAAATTATCTATCTATCCATCTACCCAGTAGTGGCGCCAGGGGGGGGGGGTAGATCCCCCCCCCCCCGTCGGAGAGGTCCAGTCCCCCTCCCTCCGTCGGAGATTTTTAGTCAGTCCGTCGGAGAGTCTCGTAAACCCGACTTCACGAGAGATTTCCGACAATCGAATGTAGATATCTCGTCTTGTCTGTCTCCAACCCGTGCAGCACTGGAACTTTGATAGAGAACTGTGAGTCTCACGAAATTCCTTAATGTCGTTCGTCAAACTGGCTTTATAGATGAAATATTTTCCGACCTTATTATAATATGTTTACTTTAACCCTTTACCTAAGGTAACGGCCAAAACCGGCCAGCGCTATTCTCAAAAATCGCCAATTAATTTTCATTATTTTTTTCATTTTTTGTCTCAAAAACATAGGTTATGACCCCTCGTTGGAACGAGCTCGTCGAGCTCGTTCCAACGAGGGGTCATAACCTATGTTTTTGAGACAAAAAATGAAAAAAATTAGTTATTCAAGAATTATTTTTGCTAGTGTCGTCTGCTTTTCAGGTTACATGTAGGTAAAGGGTTAAATAATCAACAAACATACTCAATTTGCTTCTATTTTGGTTCTCCAATTTACCAATTTTCACTCATTTTCCTTCGTTTGGGAGGTCAAATGTTATAGCCCCCCTGTCGGAGATGTCAGCCCCCTGTCGAGAAATCCCTAGCGCCACCCCTGCATCTACCGTCACTATCGGAGATGTCGGAACTCCCATGGTGGTAATAACCCATACGTTTCTTATTCAAAGGGTCAGATATCCGAACTGAATAAGTGGATCTTCCAGACAGAGAGTTGAGGATTGTTTGTGTGATGAATTTGTTCCGTGTTCCGGTCGAACAACTGGATATTCATTCAATCATACAGTGGACTGGTCACTTTTCACGGGTGGGCAATATTTCCACGGATGCAATAATATTAGATTTCAAGCACCAATTACAGAAATAATCATCAGGAATTTAATTAATGAAGCACCGGGTATTACCCGGTGCTTCATTAATTAAAATTTTGCTGATGATGATTTTTATTACCTGCTAAACGCATGCGCGGACATCACTGCCCACGTGTGGATCCAATCAACTGCGACCAATCCACGGCGACTGCACTGTAATGAGACAGAATTATCTCCCTTGAAAACTGGCCACAGATCACTTGTCTTCAGAGCTTGGAGGTTTTACAGTTTTCTGGTTTGGTTCCAGTGTTGGCGGCAAACCGGGAAACCTAACAACAAGACCCAGCAAAAACCGACCGAACGGTTTTACTACCGTTATACATAAATTGACAAAACTATCTTAGTTAGAGGGAATTGGACTAGGGTCCCCTATGGACTCTCGTCACTTGGGGTATGTTTCAGTGAACTATTCCGGTTTACTTAGTTTACTATTCCATGTAAACCTAAACTGGGTTTAGAAATCACAACAGAACTATATGTTTAATGCGAATACAATTCCACATAAACCCCTTGTTTGATGTTGCTAGGAAACGCGACGCGTGAAAGTATTGTTAGGATGGGGTCATCCAAAGCGTGGGAAACATATCCCTGCTTTCATTTTTAAACAATCTCAGAAACCCCATCGTTAAAAAGGCCCTCATCAGAAACTTTCCAGTGATGGTGTCAAAAATTGCGTGACTGCTATCATGGAAATAAAATGGCCAAAAAGTACCTTCTGAAAGTTGTAACAATATTTTTCTGAGAGAAAAACAACCTTTCAGTTGAGAATCGAATATTTTTGAAATGCCGCTTTTATAGGCTAAATAAATGTTATTAACTTTTTTTTATATTTTCTCTCTCTTGAGTTATAGCATGTTTCCATGAACCTTGCACTGTTTATTTCGTTTTTGACACTCGAAATTGAATGTTTTTATATTGTCGTTGTGCGAGGCGTAGAACTTTTATGTGCGTTCCACAGCGCATGTCAAGAATAGAATGATAAACCAGATAACCCTGCTCTCAAGGAGGTTTAGTTGGTTTAATCCAGAATGATAAACCAGAATAATAATAAACTGCTCAATGAAACGACCAGGTTTTTATTCCGTGTGTCTACGCATGCTCACAATAAACCAAGTAAACCGGAATAGCTCACTGAAACATACCCCTGGTCTATTGGACAAAAAGAGTGAATACGTCGTGTTCTCATTGTCACATTTTCTTCCTTATCAACTCATCCACATGATGATTCAATAACGGAGGAAAGGTGACACTGAGAACACAACGTAGAATATTTATTTATTTATTTATTGGTGATTAAGGTCACATATTTCTGCACAATGGTTAATCATGACTGCGAAAGTCTTACGGGTGGAGGAACTTTATTCATTGGTTACTCTAATTTGTTTATTCTGACCCAGTAGAATTATCAGCTGATCCTCTAAAACCAGGGACGGATACCATTTTGTAGGCCCCTGGGCTACAGATACTGCGAGCAGGGATGTGGCTAGAGGGTTTCAGCTGGGGGGGGGGGGGGGGTGCCACCGGTGTAAATTCCAACTGTGAGTGGTTTCGATAGGTGGTTGCACTGCAGCGCCGGGTGATATCTTTTAACCCTTTACCCATCGAATCGCCCGCATCCGTCCGCGTAATATGCAAATGCAGCTGCTGAAAAAATATTATTTTTCGAAAAATATCAACAAAACCATATCATGTGACCCCTCTTTGGAACGAGCTCGTAGAGCTCGTTCCAAAGAGGGGGTCACATGATATGGTTTTGTTGGAAATTTTTTTTAAAAATTTAAAAAAATGATATTTAAAATAATGAATTTTGAATTCGTCTGCGTCGGGTAAAGGGTTATGAACCCTGAAGAAAATTTTCACTAGTCCTGAAACAGAAAAAGCATCATTTATAATGTGTCTGGGCCAGAAAATTTACCGGATTGATGTCAGAGTCGAAATTTTGAGGCCATGTCAATTTTAGAGTAGGAAATTTGAAACTCAAGTTTCCAGTTGGAAATAAAAGATCGAAATTTCTCATCATTAGTTGGAATTTTAATATTTTTCATGAACAATGTTAATTTATTGAATTTCCAACTATTTGATTTTTGACCTCGGAATTTCCAACTATTGAAAAAAAAATACTCTTAGCTGTGGGGTGAGACACCCCCCCCCGCCCCCCCCCCCCACCCCCTGTCGCCACATCCCTGAATGTGAGGCCCCCAGTGATAATTAACAAAAGCACGCAAATCGAATTTCGGATTCTTGAAATCAGTTTGTTCAACTTCTACAACATTTCAACCCCAAATCAAATAACTTTGGACATTTCGTCCCCTGAGTTCCAATGTGTTCTATGTGCCAGTATGATGCCAGTAGGCTGCCAGTAGGAGAGTAGGCTGCCAGTAGGCAGTAGGCTGCCAGTAGGCTGCCAGTAGGCCAGTAGGCTGCCAGTAGGCTGCCCGTAGGCTGCCCGTAGGCTTCCAGTAGGCTGCCAGTGGGCTGCCAGTAGGCCAGTAGGCCAGTAGGCTGCCAGTAGGCTGCCAGTAGGCCAGTAGGCTGCCAGTAGGCCAGTAGGCTGTCAGTAGGCCAGTAGGATGCCAGTAGGCCAGTAGGCTGCCAGTAGGCCAGTAGACTGTCAGTAGGCCAGTAAGCTGCCAGTAGGCTGCCAGTAGGATGCCAGTAGGCTGTCAGTAGGCCAGTAAGCTTCCAGTAGGCCAGTAGGCTGCCAGTAGGCCAGTAGGCTGCCAGTAGGCCAGTAGACTGTCAGTAGGCCAGTAGAACACATTGGAACTCAGGGGACGATTTACTGAACAGTTCTTCATGCTGTAGCATCTTCTCTTGTTGTTTTTTTTTTTTTCTTTTACTTGCTCCACTCTCAAACCTCTTCTTGATTAATCTAAAAGGGTGAAAAAATTACTATCATTATTCATTAAAAATGGTAAAATGAAAATCCTATAAAACGGAAGGGAGGCCTTTGCAGATATATATAGGCTTGACAAGGTGACACAATGACACACAACTATAAGACTTTGACTTGGTATGACGATAACAAAGTGCAGAATTCCACAAAATGTATAGGATAACGTAAATTCAAATTACATCACAGAACAATGCTAATATACCCTCTATCAGCACTTTTGTCTTTGGTGCAATCACAACCACAAATCAATGACGAAAGAAGAAGAAAGAAAGTTTCGATGGAATGAGTGATTTCTTGTACAGACCCTAAGCGAGTAGGAGATTGTCTCATTGTAATCAGGATTGCGTGTGCCAATGAGTTGGATTAATGGACAAGAAAAAAATTCCAGTATATTATACAGTATATTAACTGAGCCCTTTTAAAAGAGATAATTAAGCATACTTATACTTTCATACTGCATTTACAAATTAATTCAACCAATGCTAACCCTGCTTGTGTGGAGTTGGTATGTTGGGGAGCTGACAGTTGCTCGCCGTTGCTCTGTGGTTCTCTCCGGGTACTCCGACTTCCACCACCCGTAAAACTGCCATGGTCATGATTAGCCATTGTGCAGAAGTATGTGACCTTAAACACCAATAAATAAATAAATAAATAAATAAATAAATAAATAAATAAATACAAATAAAGTAACTTTTCACAGTAAATTAATTTCACTTAATCTCTGGAGCCCCTCAGCTGGCGGAAGCCCCTGGGCTAAAGCCCATAAAGCCCATGCCTTAATCCGGCACTGTCTAAACCCCAAAGAATGATCAAAGGTATGTTAGGCTGAACCCAATGGACATACTTACAAACGGAGCCTGAAGTACTATATGTTCTCAACACATAGAGGCGAGAAACACATTTACTCGTTTGCGTGTAAGTAACCACCACAAAATTATGATAGAAAAGGGGAGGCGTACAACCCATCCCCGTAAGTGAACGCTTATACGCGGTGTGCGGTTCGGATGCAGGAAACAGAATGGCACTTCGTTATATCTCTTAGAGAACGTGCACTTTACAAATCTGAACATGAATGCCAAGAGTTTGTTGAGATGGACACTTCTGAGAGATTCATATTGCTGATGAGAAACAATGTGCCACAGCTATGCGGTATCATCTGTAATGTGATCCAGCAATTCTTAAAACAACGAGAACAAGTTTTGTCAATCTGACACCAAGAGGTGACATTAATAATATTATATTATAACCACAATAAGCCTTGATATTTACGTTTATCATTTGGAATTAGTATTGTTTTATGTTTCTATTTATGTTGATTTTGTATATACAAAGCAATCTGCCTTTGTTCTGGTGTATTTTCTTAACCCTTTACTCAACATAACGACAAAACCGGTAAGCGCTATTCTCAAAAATCGCCAATTAATTTTCATTAGTTTTTCATTTTTTGTCTCAAAAACGTAGGTTATGACCCCTCGTTGGAACGAGCTCGAGGAGCTCGTTCCAACGAAGGGTCATAATCTATGTTTTTGAGACAAAAAATGAAAAAAATTAGTTATTCAAGAATTGTTTTGCAAGTGTCGTCTCCTTTTCATGTTAGGTACAGGGTTAATAAATCGTATCTTGTCTTATCACAAGTTGGTATCACGTTTGTCCATTTGATGAATTATTTATTTATTTTTGGTGTTTAAGGTCACATACTTCTGCACAATGGCTAATCATGACCATGAGTTTTACGGGTGGAGGAAGCCGGAGTACCCGGAGAGAACCATCGAGCAACGGCGAGCAACTTGTCAGCTCCCCAACAAACCAACTCCACACATCCCCCATCTGCGTGCAGTACGCCTTAGTACACAACGCCACCGTGTCCCCATGTGGGCAAAGGGGGTGAAGTGTCTTGCCCAAGGACACAACGCGGTTTCCACAGGTGGGATTCGAACTGATGACCTTTCGGCTTGCAGCCTGCACATCTACCTACTGAGCCACCGCCCCCATCCCCCCCCCCCCCCCCCCGCCCGTCTATTTGATGAACTGTTCAACTCGAATCGTTCGCACTTTTATACAAGAACGGACGGTTGGAGTTGAACAGTTTATCTTAGACCGTCTTAACCCTTTACCCAACGTAACGGCTCAAAAATCGCCAATTAATTTTCATTATTTTTTCATTTTTTGTCTCAAAAACATAGGTTACGACCCCCCATTGGAATGAGTTCGTCGAGCTCATTCCAATGAGGGGTCATAACCTTTGTTTTTGAAACAAAAAATGGAAAAAATTAGTTATTCAAGAATTTTCTTTCAGGTGTCGTCTGCTTTTCATCTTAGGTAAAAGGTTAATGAATGGTATCTTGTCTCATCATAAAAAAACGGAACTGAAACCGAACCTGAAAACTCAAAGCCAGTCCAGCTCTACTTGTCTTTTTACCGGGAAAACGTTTGCGCAATAGATGTATGAATGCAAAATAATATGTTTTACGTTTAAAGGCTTCGACGATAAGAAAGTTCATTGTTCCCACGCCTTACAAACTGACTAATCAATGAAAACCTGTTTGAAACACCGCAAGTGTGAAATAAAGGCAGGCGTTCAATACCTGGACAATACCGGGAGTGAACATGCGCATTGAGGGTGTTGTTTCTAAACATGTAAAAAAATAACGATCACCACGCTTCAGACGCTCCGTTGCGTCAGGTAGGGAGAGGACCGTCAGCGTGGCCAAGTCGATCATCCTCGGAGTAAATGGCTCGGTATAGCTTTGTTTAATCTTTCCAAACTCCCCTCACTGCGAAGGCAACCTTTCTCTCCTATCTGCACATCTTTTTGCCTCAACTGCATAATTTCATTTTACCCTTTACCCAACGTAACGACCCAAACCGGCTAGCGCTATTCACAAAAATCACCATTCATTTGTCATTATTTTTATGCCACCCCCCCCCCCCGATTTAAGTCGGGTGGCATATAGTGATTGAAGTGTGCGTGTGTCCGTCCGTCCGTGTGTGTGTGTGTTCGTTTGTGTTTGTGTGTGTGTGTGTCCGAGACAATAACTCGAAAACTGTTAGGGCCACAGTCATCAAACTTCACACAATTATAAAGGACCATGGGAGGATGTGTCACACACCATAGCCGGGTTCGTACCTTCAAGGTCAAGGTCACATTTCAAGGTCACACTAAAAATCGGTCAATATTCGTGTCTCAGCCATAACTCAGAAACGAATCATAGTACAATTGTTAAACTTTTTACAAATGTTAAGGACAGTCAGAAGGTGTGTCGCGTATAATAGTTTCTGCCGCATCTGCAAGGTGAAGGTCACAGGGGGGGGGGGGGCATGTGTTACCTTAGTAACATTTTTCTTGTTTCATTCTTCTTGCTCAAAAAACATTACTTATGATCCCTCATTGTAACGAGCTCGGGCGTTATACTGGAGGGGCGTTATATTCTGTGAATATGGACTATTCCATGAACTTTCAAACAAGACACAATAAGTTTTTGTCACATTTTGAATGTCTTTTTCCCGAAAAAGTAAATTACACGACGCAAAAAACGAGGTATTTTCAACACCTTGATTGTGTTGCACTGACTGCCTATTTTCAGTCGGAAATGTTCATAGTTGAAAAGAGATGAATCAAGAAATAAATTATTCCTAGATTATCATCCAATTTCATTTTAATCAGGGCGGATCTTTTATTTTTTATATATTTATTTATTCACTACGCATATCAGCATACGATCATACCAAGTCTCTTTTTCCTTGACTGTAAATGGATACAGCGATTTTATCGCCAATCAAGTGCACTTGACTGGTGATAAATTCCCAACAATAATGACGTCGGGAAAAATGAGAATTTGATGATAAAATCACAACCCACTATACAGTCGCATCAGGCAATAACGCGGATGCAAAATTAATAATAGTCTACCACCTAATATATCTACGATAAAATAAAATTAACTAGTACATCATTTGCTGGTTTGCCAAGGAAGTGTTTCATTTTCGGAAATGAAGAAAAAGAAACAGCAAGTCTTTCTTATAATGGGTTGGTTTGGGAGCGCGGTGGCTCAGTGGTAGACTGTTGGACTTCTATGCTAGAGGTCCCGAGTTCGATCCCCGTCCTGGACGACCCGCGTTGTGTCCTTGGACGAGGCACCTTGTCCCGATTGCCTACATGGGGGCACGATGCCGTGTACTAAGGCGTACTGGACGTCGATGGTGCACATGTCTTCAACCGCTGTAACCCTGCTTGAGAGGAGCTTGAACAGAGTTAGAATGCTGAGGAGCTGACAGTTACTCGTCGTTGCTCGGTGATTCTCTCCGGGTACTCCGGCTTCCTCCACCCATAAAACTGTCACGGTCATGATTAGCCATTGTGCATAAGTGTGTGACCTAAAACCCCAATAAATAAATAAATAAATTATAATGGGTTGGCCCAGACTACAATTTGGAATCTCAAGTTCTCAACCTTGACCAGCACGAGATCTGAGGCCTATCCAGTTACCATTCTGGACTTCCACGTAATCCAGATTATATTTGAAATGAGTTTACTGAAAACGAACCAAAATGACGAGTGTAAGGCCTAAGAAAAAGTTAAAAATTTGTTTCTCAGGCCCTCTCGCATGGTCCTTTTGGCTGCCGCATGCTCTCTTTTTTATAACCTCCGCAAATTTTTAAAAAATAAAAATAAAATGGTTTAGCTCTGATATTTTACCCAAGTGTATAAAATTGATAAATTGGTCCCTTGAGTGCAAGAAGGCTTTGCAATGCTTTGGCATTGCAAAGCCTTCTTGCACTCAAGGAACGAAATACACCTCCACCCATACTAGTCTGTGGCCTAAAACTTAAAAGAAACCAAGAACATGAACCTTTGACGGCAAATAAATAATTATAAAAATAAAAAATAAAATAAAAAACCACCCGCCCACATGCAATTATACAAAAAATGGCTTGAGAGATTTTTTGTGGAACCTAACAAGCGTAACATAAGTAAGCAGAAAGCCCTTCACTCAGTGGAACCAATAACAGAAGTGAAAGGCCAGATGTTGAACATGGTGTGTACACACTATCTGCTATATTCCAGTCTGATGTCCCAAAAGATCAAACCTGACCACGTGACACTTCCACATTACACCTTCCGAAACAGGCACTCCTGAGGCTCGGAAAAGCCAGCTTCATAAGGTTGAAGGTAATAGTTTTATCCTTCAGCATTTAAAGCAGACGACATTCAGAAAGTCATTTCTCTTTTTCAATGGAATCGTAATGTAGTTATATTCACACGCTGCAGCGTATGGAACGTCATTGGAATGAGATTGTGGTTTTAACGTAAACCTGAAATTATCAAATTTTCTATAGCTGTTAATTCTTTTCCTAAGACTGCTGGAAGACAAAATGTGACACCCCCCACACCCTTTTATCCACCCACTCATCCCCAAAAATTTGAATTGCTAACAATTTTCAATTTTTTCTTCCAAAACATAGTTTATGACACCTCAATGGAACGAGCTTGACGAGCTATGTTTTTGAGGCAAAAAATGAAAACTGAATGGTGATTTTTGTGATTTGCTCTGGCCGGGTTTGGCCGTTACGTTGGGTTAAGGGCTAAACGTTTCTTTCAAATAGTGTTCGGTCCGAATATTAGAATATTCGGTCGAATAGAAAATGCTGTCGTATATTCGAATTGTGTCTTTGACTATATGAATATTCGGTGTTGAATCATACACAGAAAAGTGGAGGTGTCCGTTTCATGCAGTTGTCCGCCTACAATATGCACTATCGTGTCGGTGACAGTTTGAAGGGTGGAGGAAGCCGGAGTACCTGGAGAGAACCACCGAGCTACGACGAGCAGCTGCCAGCTCCCCAGCGTCGTAATTCCGCAGTGCAGCACATGCAGGGTTAGATTGGTTGAAGACATGCGCACCATCGACGTGCAGTACGCCTTAATACACGGCGCCAAAGTGCCCCCATGTGGACAATCAGGGTGAAGTGCCTTGCCTAAGGACACAACGCGGGAGTCCGAATCGATCGCAGTATGTCGATAAGTGAAACTGTACACTCCCATAATATCATTTTTTGTGTAAAAGGTCGAGCGCAGAGTGATATACAATGGTACATACGTCAAAATGGTAGACAGAAGAATGCATTGTGTTTATTGTCCTTCACTATCCTACTGTCAACTATATAGTGGCCCGGAGCGCGGTGGTTCAGTTGTAGACTGTTGGACTTCTATGCTAGGGGTCCCGAGTTCGATCCCCGGCCGGGACGACCCGCGTTGTGTCCTTGCGCAAGGCACTTTATCCCGGTTGACTACATGGGGGGCACGATGGCGCTGTGTACTAAGGCGTACTGCACGTCGATGGTGAACGTGTCTTCAACCGCTGTAACCCTGCTTGAGCGGAGCTTGAACAGAGTTAGAATGTTGAGGAGCAGACAGTTGCTCGTCGATGCTCGCTGGTTCTTTCCGGTACTCCGGCTTCCTCCACCCGTACAACTGTCACGGTCATGATTAGCCATTGTGCATAAGTATGTGACCTTAAACACCAATAAATAAATAAATATCTAGTGGCCTGGAATTATGTGCAATATATGCCATGAAGATACATGTCGCCTTGTAGAACAAGCATGATTGATTCCCGGCCGTTTCTATTCCGCTTCATATAGTGAAAGGCAGGGGCGCGGTGGCGTCGCGGTAACCGGTTCTCGTCATATCATCAAAGTTAAGCAATCCTGAGCGCAGTTAGTAGTTGGATGGGTGACCATTTCAACGACTGATTCGCGCTCCTGTGTTGTGTCCTTATGCAAGGCACTTAACTCCGATTGCCTACATGGGTGCACGATGACCTTGCGTACTAAGGCGTACTGCAAGTCGATGGTGCGCAGGTCTTCAACCAATCTAGCCCTGTCTGTGCCGCGATGCACAGTTCCGAGTTACGATGTTGGAGAGCTGTCAGCTGTTCGTCGTTGCTCTGTGGTTCTCTCCGGGTACTCCTGGTATTTTTTTAGATTCATTCGTCTGAAATATATATGGGCGGAGAAAGTCGGAGTACCCGGAGAGAACCACAGAGCAACAGCGAGCAACTGTCAGCTCCCCAACATATTAACTCCACACAAGCAGGGTTTGCATTAGAGACAAGTGCACCATCGACGTGCAGTACGCCTGAGTACACAACGTCCCCGTTTCCCCACGTGGGCAATGGGGGTGAAGTGTCTTGCCCAAGGACACAACACGGTTGCCCCAGGTGGCTTGCAGCCTGTACCTCTACCTACTAAGGCACGGCGCCCCCATCTGTGGAATCACATTAAGAATAAACACGGTTACGCCGATACCACAGCGGACGGATCTTCAACAAAACGTCTCACGACATACCTTACACGTGTTCCTTCCCAAATTGTTGCACAAAAATATGGACGCACCTTAGAGGGACAGAAAAACATTTCCGGCATGCTGAAAAAGTTTATTGCCAAACATAACCCCTCAAGGTATGCGAAAACGAACATTTCAAAGATCTGGTGACCGCACTTAAACCATCATACGTGATTCCGTCATCAAAAACCATGAAGCAGAGCAAGGAGACAAGTTATTCGGATTTGCGAAAAACAACATGCTACTTATTCACAAAGGCAGGAAACCAGATCAGTGCCCTTACTACAGACATTTGGACATCTGGTTCGCAAGGTTCCTAAATGAGTGTGGCAGCATCAGTGATGAACAAAAACTGGGAGATGCCATCTAAATGTTTGGAAGTAAAATTTTACCCCGGTTTCCGTACTGCAGAAAACCTAAAACAGTATCTTAATGAAAAAATACATGGGTGGAGAATATCTTTGCCTGAGGTAGCAGTCGTACACGACAGTGGAGCGAACATAAAGAAAGCTACATCAGAAATGGACTTCCGTCTCGACATAAGTTGTTTTGATCATTTCCTGCAATGCGCCATATTGAAAGGAATCGCACAGGAAGATGCAGCCACAGTTCTAAAAGATTGTAACCCATTTCTATCATTCCCCGTTTGAGATAGAGTACCCGAAGAATGAACCGACCAAGTACAACTCGGAGAAAGATAAGCTGACTCATAGAAGATTAAAACAAGAATGCCCAACAAGACGGGGAAGCACATATGAGATGCTGGGTCGTCTTATTGCCATAAAAAGGCCGGTTTCAAACGTTTTAATGGACAGCAAGAAGTTGGAAGTACATGAACTCGTACCATCTCCGGGGTTTTGGGTTCGGGCATCAGCGCTTTGCAGTACACTGGAGACATGGAATGTAGTATCTACCGCGATGGGAGCTGAGAAATCATGTTCCATTCCTTCGATATATTCAGTGGTTATGAAACTGCTGACCTACGTTATGAAGTCAGTTGACACAGACTCCGCCTTTATAAAAGAAGCCAAGACGCATTGTTCAGCCTACCGGTAACAGCGCCTGGACGACAACGGTATTCGCGAAACGATGCAGGTTGCTGATGTTCTGGACCCAAGGATGAAGGATATTCCTTTTGTTACCGAAGAATTTCACAAGCAAGCATACAAGCTCGTCTCTTCGAAATTGGATGAGATAATATCTAATTCACAAGATAAGGAAACAATACCCAGCGAGTCTCGTGACTATGATATTCAAAACTCTGCGGTTAAGCAATCAAATGCTAAAGAGCTGGAAAAATAAGGTACAGAGAACTGAAACTATATATATATATATATATATATATATATATATATATATATATATATATATATATATATATATATATATATATATATAAGAAAAAAATATTAAAGTTCAAAACAAATACACCGACATCACTGACTATATTCCTGCTAGCGCTTTCACCGCTCTGTATGCGGATCTTCAGGCATTTTTATTTTTATAAAATACGTTATACAAATATTTACAAAATAACGTTATGACGTAAACCACTGGGTGTGGTGTATCGATTTTGGAGACGTTGTTCCAGAAACTGCATATGCAATAATTATTTCATACATTTGAACAGAGGCGTGTTGATCCTTTATCGAAAGAAATTATAACGAAATTAACATAACAAATAAAATAATGATGTTTCTTTTATCCTAGAAATTAAGTTATAAATGTTGTGGGCTCCGAAAAAAACCCGGTATATTTATTTCCCACAGATGCTTCCCACTCCAACTCTCTATATATTACTATGTTGGTAATACCCATATTTCTGCATAATGTAAGGGAATGAACTCCTTACTCCCGACTCTAGCTCGAACCCCCGAGAGTGTTTGTCATTCTCGGGGAGTCGAGCCGGACTCGGGGCAAGCGCCACTGTACATGTAACTCTCTGGCTAAGGGAGAAGAAAAGGTTGGGTAAGTAGGGGGCTATACACAAAGACTCAATGTGCCAATCGTGTTATTTCTATGAAACATAACATATAATACTATGATATGGCCTTTATACTAGAAGTAAAGTTTATGAACTCAGAATATATGTGTTTTTCCACGAATTTTCCTATGTTAACCATCTATTTATATTTATTTTCACGATACCAATATTTCCGCATAATTTAAATTAATGGCTGTGAGCGCCTTACTCAGACTCCAGCTCGACACCTCCTGGAGTCGAGCTGGATCCGATGCAAGCGTTCTTGAACAGAGAACTAATCCGACGTAAACGGAGTCAAGCATGATATTCCGATAAATAAAGTCAAGTTATCCGTAGAGAGACTATACTTTTGTAACTCCGTGGTTTAATCCCCCCCCCCCCCCCCGGGGAATCCGTAGCCATTATGTGTCCCGTTGACGCCACTCCTGTAATAAGAAAAAATTGTACGATTAGATAAAGAATTAAAATAGGAATTATAAGGATGAACAAATAAATAATTCTTAATGAGCTGGTCATCCAACCCACCCACCCCCTCCCGTCACCCCCTACACCAAACTAATGCTTACAATCATCCACATTATATTACATTACTTAAACTCATCCTCAGTCTCAACAAAGGAAGTCCCCCCCCCCCCCCCCCAAGTGAACATGGACAAAAGCCTTATAAAAACAAGCAGGTGTAGGTAATTACTATTATAAAAAGAGCCGTCCCAAACGATTTAAAATGGATTAATTATCTATACCCCCCCCCCCCCCCCCTCTCCAAAGTTAAGACTATTAAAATAATAATATAGCGCATAATTTGAAAACCTTGGGTGCCCACCCTACTACCACCACCACCCATCTAAAGCTTTAAACTACAGGCATTACATTACGTTTGGATTGTAATAGCGCCACCCAGTAGCATTAAATAGACCGTTGCATGAATGAGCCCAAACCGTAAATTCACGGGAGATACGAACAACGGCCGAGCCACATAGATCGACATCACGTGCATGAGTTAAATTAAGGCTGTAGACTGCGTATAAAAAATAATAATAATTCCTTCTCGTCACGTAAGATATAATTATATGTGAACAATTGATATAGTTGGCTGTTTATGCAATGTAATGCGTTTTCGCAATTAGATTTTAGTTTGGCCGATATAGAAATATTTGATTTTGTCTCAAAATAAAGGTATATACGACCATGGTTTTAAGAAACCTCATAAAACAAATTCATATCCCCCCCCCCCCCCCCAAACCTAATACTTTTAAACAATACAGGCTTCAAAGTGCTGCTCGGTGTAAACAGTACAATCCCTTTCTCCCAAGCGAACATCGAGAATATCTTGATGAAAACACGCTGGTATTACTAATCACTAGTATAAATTAACATAATATATAAAAAATAATGCGGTTTCCTTTATCCTAGAAATTAAATTAAAAAAGGTTGTGGGCTCTGAAAATACCCGGTATATTAGTTTCCCCACATATCCTTCCCACGCCAAATCTCTGTATATTTGTGTGTTGATAATACCCATATCTCTGCATAATGTTTGGGAATGAACTCCTCACTCCGACTCCAACTCGAACCCTCGAGAGTGTTTAT
The DNA here is from genome assembly GCA_031216915.1 of Pictodentalium vernedei. NCBI lineage: Eukaryota > Metazoa > Mollusca > Scaphopoda > Dentaliida > Dentaliidae > Pictodentalium > Pictodentalium vernedei. The sequence goes on from CM062294.1 coordinate 550,084,383, forward strand.
CATTCCCGCGGAGTCGAGCCGGACTCGGGGCAAGCGTCATTGCTCATGTAAGAAAAGGTTAAAAGGTTGGGTAAGTAGGGGTCTCTACACAAAGACTCACTGTGCGATCGTGTTATTTCTATGAAACATAACATATAAAATAAATGATGTTGCCTTCATACTAGATTTAAAGTCTATGGACTCTGAATATATGTGTTTTTTTCACGAATGTTTCCTTATTATCTTCACGATACCAATATTTCTACATAATTTAAATTTATGGCTGTGAGCGCCTTACTCAGACTCCAGCTCGATACCACGAGATTCTTTACTCAGTACCACGCGGAGTCGAGTCGGAACCCGGTGCAAGCGTTCTATAACAGATAACTTATGCGACGCAAACTGAGGCGAGCATGGTCTTCCGATAAATAAATTGAAGTTATCAGTAGGTATGCTATAATTATATAACGCGGTGGTATGCCCCCCTCCAGACCCCACCGGAGGGGGGGGGGGGGACTCCGTACCCATAATGTGTCCCGTTGTCGCCACTCCTGTTGTAAGGAAAAATAGTACGATTAGATAAAGAATTAAAATGGGAATTATAAGGATGAACAAATATAATATACTAAATGAGCTGGTCATTCAACTCACCCCCCCCCCACCCCCCCCCCCCCACACACACACACAAACACCAAACTAATGCTTACATTAATCCCCATTATATTACATTACTTAAACTCATCCTCAGTATCAACAAAGGAAGTTTCCTCTCCCAAGTGAACACCGACAAAAGCCTTATAAAAGGCAAGCAGGTGTTGGTAATTACTATTATAAACGAGAGCCATCCAAACGATTTAAAAGGGAATTAAATATACGGCCAGGTTTTTAAGAAAAAATCATAAAACAAATTCATATCCACCACTCCACTAATGTAAGCATTAGTTTGGTGTAGGTGGTGACGGGAGGGGGTGGGTGGGTTGGATGACCAGCTCATTAAGAATTATTTATTTGTTCATCCTTATAATTCCTATTTTAATTCTTTATCTAATCGTACAATTTTTTCTTATTACAGGAGTGGCGTCAACGGGACACATAATGGCTACGGATTCCCCGGGGGGGGGGGGGGGGATTAAACCACGGAGTTACAAAAGTATAGTCTCTCTACGGATAACTTGACTTTATTTATCGGAATATCATGCTTGACTCCGTTTACGTCGGATTAGTTCTCTGTTCAAGAACGCTTGCATCGGATCCAGCTCGACTCCAGGAGGTGTCGAGCTGGAGTCTGAGTAAGGCGCTCACAGCCATTAATTTAAATTATGCGGAAATATTGGTATCGTGAAAATAAATATAAATAGATGGTTAACATAGGAAAATTCGTGGAAAAACACATATATTCTGAGTTCATAAACTTTACTTCTAGTATAAAGGCCATATCATAGTATTATATGTTATGTTTCATAGAAATAACACGATTGGCACATTGAGTCTTTGTGTATAGCCCCCTACTTACCCAACCTTTTCTTCTCCCTTAGCCAGAGAGTTACATGTACAGTGGCGCTTGCCCCGAGTCCGGCTCGACTCCCCGAGAATGACAAACACTCTCGGGGGTTCGAGCTAGAGTCGGGAGTAAGGAGTTCATTCCCTTACATTATGCAGAAATATGGGTATTACCAACATAGTAATATATAGAGAGTTGGAGTGGGAAGCATCTGTGGGAAATAAATATACCGGGTTTTTTTCGGAGCCCACAACATTTATAACTTAATTTCTAGGATAAAAGAAACATCATTATTTTATTTGTTATGTTAATTTCGTTATAATTTCTTTCGATAAAGGATCAACACGCCTCTGTTCAAATGTATGAAATAATTATTGCATATGCAGTTTCTGGAACAACGTCTCCAAAATCGATACACCACACCCAGTGGTTTACGTCATAACGTTATTTTGTAAATATTTGTATAACGTATTTTATAAAAATAAAAATGCCTGAAGATCCGCATACAGAGCGGTGAAAGCGCTAGCAGGAATATAGTCAGTGATGTCGGTGTATTTGTTTTGAACTTTAATATTTTTTTCTTATAACTACCAGCACAAGGATTTGTTTATAAACTTCTGATATATATATATATATATATATATATATATATATATATATATATATATATATATATATATTATATATATATATATAAAGGCATTGTATGGTTCGATATCGTTTGACTGCTATGGAACTCCAAGACCTGAAGTAGCCAAAAAGGATGCAAATATAGCTGCCAAAAAGGCATTGGACATACAGCTGGCCAAGGACGCTTTAGACCGTGATAGTCCCCTGGCGTTGTGGTGGACCAATGAACGCAAACACCCTGAGGTTGCAAAACCAGCTAACTTCTACTTGGTGTACAAGGCAAACACGTGTCCTCGGAAACGGCGTTTTCAACTGTAGGTTTAATAGTTACCGAGAGGCGAAATCGGCTTAACCCTTTAAACCCGAGCAGTCCGCTTTTCCGGCCAGAAACATGATACGTCATAACGTCATTAAATAGGATGGCTGGTCAGTAAAAGTGTAGGGTCGACCAATTAATATTTTCAGCGTGCAGCCCCGAGGCTGCACGCTGAAAATATTGATTGGTCTACCCCAAATAATGAATACGGATTCTTCTAATTGCTGCCATTGAACTGTCATGGAAGATACCACTAGAGTTCAAGGGGTTAAACAGCAAACTTTTCATATTATTCACTGATGAATATGACATATATGTTCATTGTGTAAACATATATATATTTATTACTATTAACCAGGAGTTATATATTACATATACGCATGTGTATTCCGCAACAAAAAGGTATTTCAAACTATTCGTATATTATTCGAATATTCGTTCGTTTAGTTCGAAAATTGACCGAATACCCAACACTATATTCAAATTTATTTATTTATTTATTTATTTATTTATCTATTTATTTATTTATTTATTTATTCATTAAGGTTTAACGATACTTTAACAGCCAGGGTCACATCATGTCGGTGACAGGTTTACGGGTGGAGGAAGCCGGAGTACTCGGAGAGAACCACCGAGCAACGACGAGCAGCTGTCAGCTCTTCAACATTGTAACTCTGAACTCTGCACCACGGCACAGGCAGGGTTAGATTGGTTGAAGACATGCGCACCATCGACGTGCATTACGCCTTAGTACACAGCCTCATCTTGCTCCCATGTGGGTAATCGGGGTTAAGTGCCTTGCCTAAGGACATAACGCGGGAACGCGAATCAGTCGCTGAAATGGTCACCCATCCAACTACTAATCGCGTTCGACGTTGCTTAACTTCGGTAATCTGGAGAGAACTGGTTACCACGACGCCACCCCCCCCCCCCCCCCCCAACTATATTCAAATACTATTATTAAACGAAAACCAATTCGATTATATGTTTTTGAAGAAGTAGGCTGAGTTCAATTTCAATTTCGTACTGACAACTAACGACCCGGATCCCCGCCATTTCGGAAAATTTGCGATCCTGTTTTCGGACCTGATTGTTAGGGGCACGAATATTAACTCCCTTCACTCTGATGTCAAAATATCAAATTTTCAAGAAGCCAGTTTTCCCATGATGCAACTGGGAATTTAACCAATTAAATCTTGTTTGACAGAGCTCAATGAGCTCTGTCAAACAAGATTGAATTGGTTAAATTTCTAGTTGCATTGAGGGAAAAATTTGCATCCTGGACTTTAGATATTTTGCCATCAGTGTGCAAGGAGTTAATCCGGTATTGAGATGGAATTATGGAGGAAACAAAAGTTTCCCTAGAATCATTATCAATGGAAACTTATCTGATATAGTTACTTGAATTATAACTCATTGAAGATAATCATCATTTCTTGGTTAGATAACCATGACTGAACAATGTCGATACTGGCTGTAGGACTGTAACATAACCATTCCTGGCCGTAGATGAATCGTAAATGGGGAGCATTTTGCAAACTGGCATCTTATTATTATTTATTTATTGGTGTTTAAGGTCACATACTTATGCACAATGGCTAATCGTGAACGTGACAGTTTTACGGGTGGAGGAAGCTGGAGTACCCGTAGAGAACCACAGAGCATCGACGAGCAACTGTCAGCTCCTCAACATTCTCTGTTCAAGCTCTGCTCAAGCAGGGTTACAGCGGTTGAAGACATGTGCACCATCGACGTGCAGTACGCCTTAGTGCACGGTGTAATCGTGCCCCCATGTAGGCAATCGGGATAAAGTGCCTTACCCAAGGACACAACGCGGGTCGTCCCGAACTCGGGACCTCTGTCATAGAAGTCCAACCGTGCTCCCTTACATTCATTACGAAGAAAATTATTTCTGACTTCTTTAGAGTACATTGTACCTTAGAATATGTATACAAGATTTAACAAGGGCTGTTCTGCTGTCATTTCCTTATCCCTATATAGAACTTGAGATTCCAAATTGCAGTCTGGGCCAACCCATTATAATTTATTTATTTATTTATTGGGGTTTTAGGTCACATACTTATGCACAATGGCTAATCGTGAACGTGACAGTTTTACGGGTGGAGGAAGCTGGAGTACCCGGAGAGAACCACAGAGCATCGACGAGCAACTGTCAGCTCCTCAACATTCTAACTCTGTTCAAGCTCTGCTCAAGTAGGGTTACAGCGGTTGAAGACATGTGCACCATCGACGTGCAGTACGCCTTAGTACACGGCGTCATCGTGCCCCCATATAGGCAACCGGGATAAAGTGCGCGTAAATAGTCCGGCGCCTATGCTCAGATTCACTGGAATATTTCACTTGGTCAGGCAGGCGAATCCAATGTCCGTTTTTTCAGACCAACTAATAAATTTCAGACGGTTGAATCTAAAAAAATACCATAAACATTCATGTTCTTTTAATCACCTCAGGAAATATGAAATAAATAGGCACTAGTGCAGGTAATCAGATTTAAACCACTCGTAAAATAAGGGTTTTAACCACTCGGCAGAGACTCGAGTAGGATAAGGGTTTTAACCACGAGGCTCTGCCGAGTGGTTAAAACCCTTATTCTACGAGTGGTTTAAATCTGATTACCTACCCTGGTGTCTATTTATTTTATTTATTACACATCCATTAAACTTTAAACCCTTGTGTTTAACGGAATCGCCGCTATGACATTAATATTTCTGTATTCAAGCCGGAACTTTTTTCTCAGCACCGTTTATACTAGTTCCTTTCCCGTCGAGTCATTAGTTACACTTCGAAAAGTTTCCAAATTTTGTTATACAATTATCTATCGAGTAGTGTGAAAATGAAAACGTCCAAAGCAAAATAAAGTTGGTTCACAAAAAAATTAGTTAACCAAAAATGAGATAATATTAAAAAAACAATCATTTCCAACTACAACATTAACCCAGTCCGTGGCCGTCTCATCAGCGGATGACTTTATATATAAATTGGTCCACTTTATTTCGGTAAATCTTCGGACATCTTGACATGCTTCGAACTTTTTTTAAAGTTTCTCCCAGATGTTTTGCAAATCTGCCCAAATTTGTACTTATATTTTTACTTACACTAAAAGCCACCAAAGAGACATGAATTTCAACAAACACGCCCAATAGAAAAGATAACGAATGTAATTTAGACTGGTTCTTGATTTTTAGCTCAACTTTGACGTAAGTCAAATTTGAGGTTTTGCCATTGCCCGTCATCCGTCTGTCCGTCTGTCCGTCTGTCTGTCTGTCTGTCTGTCTGTCTGTCTGTCTGTCTGTCTGTCTGTCCATCAACAATTCAATACGGCTCGGGCTAGGGGCCGTATTTATGAACCGATCTTCACGAAACTTTTTGGGTACCTTTGTTATCACCTTGGGACGAGAACGAGTGTTTTGGGTGCGGTCTGAAATTCAAGATGGCTGCCGGGGGCCAATTAGACAAACTTTGATTTATTCAGTGCTACTTATACACAGTAAGTGCACATTTCAATACGGCTCTGGCTAGAAGTATCTAACTGCCACCCACCTTTACAATACGTTATCTGTACATCTGTTACAGGCTACGGTCAGTATTTATGTACAGACCTTTACAGTACTTTACATGTACCTTTGTTATCAGGTTTTTACCTAGATATGTGTCATTGCTGTGTCACATGCTATACATGTACATGTCTTACACAAGTTGAGCTACATTGTCATTGACACTTTCATTTATCGATACAATTGATCAGTACAGCTTCAAACAATACAAACGGACTCTTCGCCTTTGAGTTTGAACATCGGAATTAAAATTTGTTTACTTAAATAAATTTGTATGCATGGGATGTGTAATAAACACAGATACGGCTCTCGCGAAATATGACTACGCCATTCCAACTCGTTATGTAAAACACCCACCGATTCAAACACACAAATGCGTTCTGTCTATTTATACCATGCTCTTAAGAAATAATCGACTTTGTCACTTAAAATGGAGAAAAAACGATACTTTCTGTCGCAAACACATGGGTTTGTTTCGTTTACGTCTGCGCCGATGGGCAGTACGTCTAGCTGCACGTGAATATTCGATTAACAGCTACACACATTGTCAAAGTTGATTGAATTTACCTTACTTTTTCAGTGAAATTATTATTAACAATTCTTAAATTTTATTTCAAATATTTAATTTTAGGAATTCTAAACTTAATAAGTCATTGCACGTTGCAGATAGTACCGCAAAACGTTGTATGTTTGAATGAAATATCGCGAAGTGTGAATGTGTTGAATTCGGCACATTGGGTCATGTCAAAGGTCAAGTTGGATGTAGTTCCTACTATAGGTGTAATTTTTTTTTGTAATGGAATTCCCATTGAAAACGTTTTAATCACAGTAGAAGCTTTACATCGGTTGTGGGGTTAAACGCTAAAATTTAACATACGGGCTTTTCGCAGATAGTAACATGGGTGAGCGCGGTATAAATGTGAATTAATTACTTATTTGATTAACCCTTTACCCAACGCAGACGATATCAAAATTTATTATTTTAAATATAATTTTTTTTAATTTTTCAAAAAATTTTTAACAAAACCATATCATGTGACCCCCTCATTGGAACGAGCTCAGTGAGCTCGTTCCAATGAGGGGTCACATGATATGGTTTTGTTGAAATATTTTGAAAAATTTAATTTTTTCAACTGCTAAATTTGCATATTACGCGGGCGGATGTTAGGTAAAGTGTTAACTATAGTACGACAAAATATGTGTATCTTTGTGATTGAAGGGGCATCACATTGTATCAACGGTAGACTGCACGTAAATTCCACAAAAGTGGGTAAACAAACGGCTCATAACAGCGGCGAATTCGTAACAGAATTAGACTGATGAACTCAGAGAGTACACCTTCACCCTTTATTTCACCTAACGGATATAACCAGCCTGTACTATCACAAACGATTATTTACAACTTGGCCTCCAAAATATATCTTATTACCCATCAGTGGAACCAGTTCGTTGAACTCGTTCCAATGATGGGTTATAAGCTATGTCTTTTAGACAAAGGTAATTTTTTTTAGTTAATCAAGAAATTTTTATGCAGGTGCTGCCTTCAATTTGTGTTAGGTAAAGTGTTAAACCAACAAATTTTGAATGCCAATTGCATATAATGCTAACAATGACAGACTGGCATCATGCCAGCAGACTGAATATCTGCAAAACACACTTTTGGTATTATTTTTAGACATTTCAGCGTTTTATAATATACTTGCGCACTCTTTTATTATTCCACCGAATTAAAATTCCACAGGAGAGTTTTTCTCATTTTTTAAAAAATTTTCGCCCAGAAGCAGGTATATAATCTAACTTTGTAATAATATACTATAAAATATTATCGTTGAAATTACGGTGGAAGTGGGAGCTTGGTGACTCAGAGGTTAGAGAACTGGACCTTAAACCGTAAGGCCGACAGTTCCTGACCAGTGGTGACTGCGTCGTGTCCTTGCACAAGACACTTAATCCCAATCGCCCACATGGGGAGGGGGTGGAGACGCTGTGTGCAAGGGTGTACTCCACGTGGGTGGTGCCTTTATCCGCAGTTAACTGCAAGTGCAGTTCGTGAGTTGGAGAGTCTGACAGTTGCTCACCGCTGCTAGGTGGTTCTCTCTGGGTACTCCGGCTTTCCATATCCGATGTTATCCTGGCTGTTTAAAGTGTCGTTAAGTTCCAATAAACAAACAAACGTTTGTTGGTGCTCTCCAATAATTTGTACTAGAACAATTTTTGATGAACAAATTGAGACCACCAAAAATATCTAGTCCTCAACCAGTTAAATAATTTTTTGTATACATTTGAGAATCGTGTCGCATTTCGCGAAGAGAATACCTACGCTATATCATTGTATACGACGTAATGCATTGCAAATTGCGATGTGATACCGCTAAAATCACATGTTTTGTACATTTTGAAATTTTCCTCCGAAATAAAAAAGAAGAACGCGGGCCGAAAAAACGAATGCGACGGTGTCTGAGAATCAAAACATTAATTTTCTTTGGCCTTACCGTGCAACAATTCCACAAAAGTGATGAGATGTCAAGAAGTAAATGTGTAGCAAAAAGAAAAAAATAGAATATGTTCGAATACCCCCCCCCCCCCCCCCCTTCTCTCTCTCTCTCTCTCTCTCTCTCTCTCTCTCTCTCTCTCTCTCCCTCCCTCCCTCCCTCACTTTCAACGACTACATCCAAATATATATCCAAATCTCCAAAAATGTTAGGCGACTTGAAGTCGAGCAGGTACAGTACGTGGGGAGTGGATTGTAACTAAATCACCCATGGAGTGGAGTTATCACCCAAACTATGACTTTCAAATTTTATACATATGGACAAAAACACAAGCAATGTTTCAGCCAATGAACCTCCGGGTTTAACCCGGAGGTCCATTGGTTGAAACTTTGCCTGTGCTTGTAATGCTTTGCAACAAATTTGCAATTATTGCTTGGGTGGAATCTCCACTCTGCGGGTGATTTAGTGATAATACACTCTCCACGTACTGTACAACAATAAGATATCCCTTGATCAATGGAAAATAGCGTTACATCCCTGACATTTATATATTGTGAGTCAAAAAAGAAAGTATAATAAACTTTGAGGAAGAATTTGTTTAGTATTATCGACTTTAATCCCAAACAAATTATTGTAAATTCATATTTCGAGGCTAGCTGTATGAATTTGCATGATTTCGTGTTCTTACTGTTGCCAGCGTCACGTCAGGACGTCGCAATTCAGACATGGGGCGAAATGAAAAGTTCACACAAGCAGTCAATAGCGTGTATGTCCACCGTTTGCCTCTTGGATGGCAAGACATCGACGGCGCATGGACCTGATAAGTCTCTTGATGTCACCCTGTGGTATTGCGTTCCACTCCTGCCTTAGAACATTACTGAAATCGCCTAACGTCTGAAGATCAAGAAGTCGTATCCGACGGTCCAGTTGATCCCAAAGATGCTCGATTGGCGACAAATCTGGCGAAAGTGGGGGCTAGGGAAGAAGTTCGATGCTATGCTCCTCAAGAAAGTCATGACAGATATGCGCCACGTGACATTGGGCATGTCTTGCTGGAATAACTGCAATCCGACGTTAGCGTTGAACAACGGGACAACAACAGCGTTAAGAATATTCCGTCCCTATATCGCTGTCCATTCAGATTACTATCGATGAAGATCAACGGCGTTCGGTGGTGCAAGGAAATTCCTTCCCAAACCATTACACTACCCCCGCCGAGACGGTCGCATTCCCGCACGCAAGCATCAGAAAACCGTTCTCCTCGTGGGCAATACACTCTTGCCCTAAACAAAATCGTGGTTCATCACTTCATCACTAAACATAACTGTGCTCCAACGCTGCTGAGTCCAGCGAACACGCTGACGTACCCCTTCCATTCTGGCAGTACGATGACGTTGGGTAAGGATTGGTCTGTGATATGGACGCCTACTTCGGATGCCGTGTTCATCGAGTCTATTGTTAGTTCTACCAGGAGTAATTGCTGCTGTCCTCGTCGCCGGAAGCGATCCCGCAAGTGAGACGTCCGGGTGTGTCGGTCTTGTGCGGGGGTCGTAACGCGGTCGGTCGACAGTAGATCCAGTGGTTCTATACCTTCCAATGAGACGGTAAATAGTGGCCACAGTGACTCCGAACTCAGCAGCGAGCTCATCTTGAGGTATCCCAGCCTCATGCATACCAATGACACGCAATCTCTGATTTTCGGTTAACCTTGGCATCTTTTAAAGTGTTGAAGACAAAAACTAGCGTGTTTTCTCAATAACCCAGGCTCTCTAGCACAACATAACACAAAGAAACTCGTCGGTCACCCTTTCAATTTGACATTCTCGGGTACCAAGTGCTATTTTGGAATCCGTAGCAAAATTGTATTCGATTGGGTGGACAACAACTACATGTCATTAACCCTTTACCCAACACAGGCGATATCAAAATTTATTATTTCAAATACCATTTTTTCAAATTTTTCAAAACATTTCAACAAAACCATATCGTGTGACCCCTCGTTGGAACGAGTTCGTTCCAACGAGGGATCACATGATTTGGTTTTGTTGAAATGTTTTGAAAAATAATATTTTTTCCACTACTGAATTACCATATATTGCGGGCGGATGCGGCCGATTCGTTGGGTAAAGGGTTAAACTCTTTGCACGAATTATTGTCCACAAACATGCAACATTAGAACTATTATATTTCATCCTTTATGTTATTTTTTCACATTTGTTCTATTATACTTTCTTTTTTGACTCAGTACATATATAAATTTGGCATGCAGTTTGGTATTTCATTACTTATTACTGTCTAAATCCGCATGCTCGTAACCCTTTACCTAACACAGTATTTTTAAAAGATAAATTAAATTTCACATTTTTCGAAAACAAATTTCACAATTTTTCAATAAAAACATACAAACATGGATATCATTGCAACCAGCTTGACGAGCTCGCTCTAATGATATCCATATTTGAATGGTTTTATTGAGAAACTTCCGATATATTTTAGGCCGTGGTATGCTTATTCTGGTTAATTTTCTGGCCGTTGTTGGCCGCTATGTTAGGTAAAGGGTTAATCCCTCCCCCCCCCCCCCCCCCCCAAACATTCCCCATTCCCGCCGTGTTAAAATTTTTATCACTTTCATGCCAGAACCATTCTATCGTATTTTCGTACCTTGTCACATAGTTATGACGTCACGCCTTTGTTAAAAGTGTATGATATATTTCGAAGAGTTGGTTAGAGCATGTGTGATATTCAACATATATCGCCACACTTTTACTAATCAAGGAACAATAGACAGTGATTGTGAAACCTGTCAGTTCTAATACAAACACAGCCGAGAGGAAAGATTAAGGGCAACTGTGCTAAAATGTTTTGAACAGAGAAACGAGAATTTACCTGACTTTTGATTTTATTGAAAGAGTTAAAGAAAGAAATCCACACCCGGGTGTAAATGATAAATGGAACGTTTAATTTCTCGCTCAACCTTTTGAGCGCAATGACGAAACGGAAAAAATGAAGTAATATCACTTGCTTTCCATCAATCTTCATGTGTCTTGCAAGTTTGGCTTAAGAAATTAACTAATTAAACGGGAATGGACACGTGTCAGACAAGGGTTCAGTGGAGTGTTTGATTGTTCGTGTTTTGATTGTTTGTGCAAACATCAATGTGACAAGTCGGTTACAGCACAAAAACTCGTGATATTGAACATACAATCGCTCGAGCTAGTTACTCGGACAAGTCCTCGTTAACTAACTCTCGCGATTGTATATTCAATATCACTCGTTTTCTATGCTGTAACCTATACATATAACACATTCTCTTGCACGATGTTTTCGACCACGGATAATATAAAATTGAACAGAACCGAACGGCTTCCGGGTACATCACTCACAGATATATGTGTGCACCTCCCCCTCCTCTCATATAGGTTTTACCGAGAAATGAATTATCATTTAATAGTTCTTCACACCTGAAAAATAAAGGGAGGGTTCAGATTTATAAGATAATGGTGGAGAGTGGTTATGGGTGATAAATTCTGAAGTCGCAATCCATCCACACTCATAGGCCAACTCTCATTGGCAGATGCAATTTTCAGCCCGAAAATGTTCTAACATGTGTTGTTGATCTCGACTCTGGAAAAAGTTCCATACAAAGCACACGTATTTAAGGGGTCGTCCAACCTAACTTTGGTCAATTTTTTGACATTTTTCCCAATGCCTCAGAAACAGATAAGAGAAGTAAGGAAAGGCAAATTATATATCAAAATAATGAGTAAAGTGCATAGAAAAGGTACATATAATTTTTTTCAGGAAAAAAAGTGAATTTTATGATTTTGAAGAAGATTAATTTGCAAATGGCATAAGTAACGAACCGGTAAAACCACAAAATAATCGGTAATTCGAAAGCCTTGTCCTCAATATAATGATAACATACTACAGACTCGGAGAAAGCATTTTTTTGACACACACTCTGGTGGGTTTTGACGTTTGAATGTAATAACATCAACACAAATTTTGGATGTTCCGGATGTGGCCATGTTTCAACGATGTTTTTCCGGTGATGTGATTACGATGTGGTTCTTGCAGAAATACTCAATTTGGGCAATCGTAAGAATGCAAGGACGTGATCACGCCCTTTATTTGTTCCAGACAATGTATGAGCGGATTTGCAAACAGGTGACAGCAAGTACTTGAGCTGTTAATGTCATAACTGCAAAATATGGTTCGAAATTCCCTCTCGCGTTTACAGGCCGTCTGAACTTTTTTGTTGACAAAAAATCTGAATTATTGCGCACTAGAAAGACAACATGAACTACTTGTAAAAAAAATAACCGAGTGTATAAAATTGGGACGATACACACAAAATAAGGCAATATTCATAACAAAGTAAGCAGAATGCTTCAGAAATCACTTTTTCACGAAGTATATTCCAAGAAACCTGGAACTATATTGAACGTGTTAATTTCCCCCTGTCGCTGCGAAGTTATTTACTTCCTAGTAACCATGGAATTTGAAGGCGGGTATGTTTGATGTCTGCAAAGGACCGATTGAAGATGGGGTGAAAATGATGCATTCGTGCTTTTAAATAAGGTGCGCTTGGACGACGCTGAGAATTTAGTTTTTTCTTGCAATCAACCATAGTAATACAAGCGTCGATCAGTGTCTTTTATGATCGTTTTACACTGACAAATGTGACAAATCTCCTTCACCGGAAACCATCCCCCAATTTGCATATCACAATAAACATAACCGCTGTCACGGAGTGTCAGCGTGGCCGTGTGGTCAAAACCGAAACGAATTATCGAATGCACGGTCAATATTAGCTGCAATTGGCTTTTAAATAAATGAAATACACGAAATATTCGCAATTTCTTCATTACTCATGCCGAGTTACTTTTTAACCAAACCACATGAGTTCAGTTTCGTTTGTCGGCATCAAACTGATATTGTTTGTGGTAATTAAATAGTACGAGAAGGCGCAGGAAGCCAAATATTTTCCATCATCTATTATTTAATTCAAATTGATAATTTCTTTTATTTTACTGAAATTATGAACTGATAAGGTGGGTGTGTTGCGATTATTATGCCCCAGACCTGGAAGTTGGAAAATCAAAGGTGCATCTAGGGCCGTGCAGTGGTAACCCCTGTCCTCTTAATCTTAGTCTTCCCCATTCATCATTACATGTACGAACATTCCCCCTTGTATCTCAACCATTGCTACTCCAATTTGAAGGATATTTGGTTTTGTGATCAAGCATCATGGGGAAACAATGCATGTGTAGCTGCTGTAGCATGTGTTTCTTCCCACATTTTTTTCAGAGTTGAGGTACTTTTTCACTCTTTTGAGTTAGAAAATTTTGTTTATAACTAGTTGATTTGTTACAATTTGTTGCAAAGTGCCTGCTAATACCCTCAATTGTATTGCTACAGAATTTTCTTGTGAAGATTTTGTTCCTATTACTTATCAAGCAACAACCTAATGAATATTCTGTATAAAGCCACCAATCTGATGTTTGACACTTTTATCGGAGCTGTTTTGAAGGCTTATGGAACTCGAAATGTTGATTATGGCAGGACTTTTCTATTCACCCATTAATTGATTAATTAAGTGTTATAGTTGGAAGTAAGAAGCATGAAAGGTCCAGAACTAAAACTCTAAAAAGAATGTTTTGCAATGTAACATGATTTTTGCAGATACACTTATTTGGAGGTTTACCTGTCTGCTGATAGTGTTTGGAACATGTGTGGCCAGGATCTTCAAAAAGAAAAAAGAATTAAACTTTGAGAAAAAAGGCATATGCCTTGAGTGCCGGAGGTAGAGTCATACAAGGAAGAGAGTCCCCCCCCCCCCCCCCCCTCCCGAATTTTTTTGTGTCAAATGGAGCTCACTTGTCATCTTTTGGGGATTGCTTTGTGTACTGCGTTCTTGAAAAAAATATGTGAGACCCTCTGGATGTGCCCTTCTGATCTCAATATGTCAATAAGCCTCCTTGGGGAAAGTACATGCAATAATGGTTATGTAAGGTTGATTTGATGTGTTTTGAATAACAATGTACTTTTAAGTACATTAGATGGTTTATTGCAGTGACAGGTTACAGTTACCCTTATTTCTTCTCCAGCAGATATCATGAGTGTATTGGTGTCCAAGAGTTAAACAAAGCTAATATACTTATTGATAAACCAGACAAATTTAACAATTTAATCACTATCAAATTGATGCATGGGATAAAAGGGGTTACAGTGCAAGGGGTTTGTATATATATTTATTCAACTACAATGTATGACTTTGCAGTGCATTCTACATAGGAGAATATCATATTTTCTTTCCAAACCATTACAGTAACACATAATCTTGATATTGGGAGACACTCTTTTGTCCTTCCATACTTCTTCTGCTGGACTCCTTCAAGTTGACCTTTGTTGAACTCCCCAAATCAAAACATAAACAAAAGAAAATGTCTGCCTTCAATCAGTGAGCACTCCACTTATAAAATTTGGTCTCAATCTTCATTACTTTCACGAATTAGGAAAAGATTTCTTCGAGTATGTTCTTAAATGTTTATAGAATACAGCTGTTATTTTATTTTGAGGGATTTTATTGTAAAAATTTTGTTCTCTTACTTATGCCATAGCAGACTTTCAGGTGGTGCTATTTACACATGGCAGCAGTTCCATGGCAAATTTCAGTTTCCACATGTTCTATGTTTCATTCCAAGCATTTTGGTATATAATTTATTGGGGTTATTCATTTTGGGCCTTTTTTAGACTTGAAAGAAAATTACATGAAATTTGACCAAAGTTAGGTTGGACGTCCCCTTAAGGAAGTTCATCACATATGGAGTTTTTAAAAGCCGATGTGTCGTCTCTTGTTTAAAATGGTGTCACAACTATCCGTCCATACAACAGATTTATATTTACCCACAAAATCATCAGCACTTTTCATTCTTTGGAAACGTTCGTGTTTCGTGGAGTTTACGCATACAAATGAAGCAGAAATGAAATTCCCCTGACCATAACAGCATGTATTAAAATTCTCAACTTAACCCCCCCCCCCCCCCCCCCACTCCTCTTATATTAAGCTTCAGAAACTGTTTTCTGAAAGTCTGCAAACTTAAATTTTTTCCTTACATGTAAGTAGTATGTCTCGGGCTTTTCAGGCCCCATCAGCCGGACCCCGGTGCCGGACCCCGCCAGTGACGTCATGTCAGGTAACCCAGTGGCGTAATGTTGTATTGCCGTGGTAACCCGCGTGAGCGGCCATCTTGTGATGCCATCCCCATAGTGATACGTGGTGTTAGTGCGCATGCGCAGCGCGTGTTGGTATGGTGATACGTGTTTCCGTCGTCCATTTTGTTTACTGGAAGCCGCAATCTTGGTTTCTATGGTAGCATGTGGTTGCTAAGTTACCCAAATGCTTCTTATAGGATACGGGTATGTTCGGAGTGTATGTTTCTTTGTACAAGAGTAAATCTAATTACCACAAACAATCCAACAATCCATCCAAATCACCAAAAACTACTTTATTTGATACGGATTCCCCCAGAATCCTTTTTAGGACCCCCATACCGTAGATTTTAATAATAGCACGTAGTGCTATAGGACTGAGAGGGCCCCGAGGGTAAGTTCGATTGAATGGGGGTGGTTTCTCTGGTTCAGTTCCCCCATAATCCTTTCTAGAGTATACCATGGCTTTTTCACCCAATAAAAGGCACGCTTCTTTATATAAGAGTCATTACCCAGAATCCTCTGCTTCTACATGGAACTATATTTTTTTTAAATTCCTACGCTCTATTTTAGTAACATCCTTAACTGACCCCCTAACTAATTGTTAGGGCCTATATTTAGCAATTTCTTTAAATGACACCTTTAACTACATGATTTTAAATAATAAATTCAATGAAGATCAAGATGTTTCTACACTAACCAATCAGATCGAAGTAAATCGACCAATCATATTAGTATATTCCCACTGTGTTTCTTTCCGATAGACTTCTATTCTAAGTTATTAACTTTCCCAACTTTAACCTATAATCCAATAGGAAACAAACACGATCGCCCACCGAGAATGAAGAAGTTGATGAAAAAACGTCGTGACGTTTTCAAAAACGTCCGTCACTTATAGACGAGTCGATATATAACCCAGAGGCGACTCTCAACTTCAATACATCATCTCGGAACCCACATGGTGGTGATAATCTATTTATCTAACAATTGGCTCGGATTCCCCCCCCCCCCCCCCCCCCAGAATCCTTTCTAGGACCGCCGTACAATGTGTCAATATGTGCTTATGTGAAAAGGCACAATGTGATGCATTATGCTCTAGCACATAGGCACATGCTGGATGTGCCGATATGTGCTTATGTGAAAAGGCACATTGTGCACCAGTACATGGGCACATGCGACTAAAAAGGGGGTTCTATAATCACCGGCGTTTCTCCAAAAAGGGCTTCTATAGGGATTTAAAAAATGGAATCCATAAGTGGGATTACAAGCTCCTATACAGGTAGTCTTACCATCTTATCTATATAGTCTTCTAATATCCTTACAGTCTTGTGTCATTATTACATTGTACCCGTAGTATTCCAACGATCTGTTTATGTCATCTCTACATATTACAGGTAGCACATAGGCACATGCTGGATGTGTTGATGTGAAAATGCACAGTGTGACACATTGTGCTCTAGAACATACAGTACGTGGAGAGTGGATTGTAAGTAAATCACCCGTGGAGTGGGGTTATCACCCAAGCTTTAACTTTCAAATTTTGTTCATATCGACAAAAAACACAAGCAATGTTTCAGCCAATGGACCTCCGGGTTTAACCCGGAGGTCCATTGACTGAAACATTGCTGGTGCTGGTTGTGCTTTGCAACAAATTCGCAATTATTGCTTGGGTGGAATCTCCACTCTGCGGGTGATTTAGTGACAATACACTTTCCACGTACTGTAAGCACACACCACCAAAACGAGATTCTGTAGTCCCAAAAAGGGATTCTGTAGGGATTCCAAAAAAGGATTCCATAAGTGGTGTTCCATAAGTATGATTCCAATCTCCTATACAGTTAGTCTTGCCATCGGCTTCCACAGTGTCCTATGCTGTCTATCCTATGATCGAATATATTTACCTGATACGAAAGTTTGCTGCACCCCTTCCGACCTTGTAAGAATACAATTAACTTGTATCATTACTACATGCTTGCTAAGTATCTCCAATTACTCGAATGACTCGAATCCCATCGAGCAAATAAGCTATCCAGCAAGTCGCACATACGACTCTTAGCCTCATTTCAGAAAAATGGGATTCCATAGCCACAGACGTTTTCCAAGGAGGGTTTCTCAAAAAGGATTTGTATCCGATTACGTAAAATGGGTGGGGTTTCGTGATTTGACATAAACACTCGGGGGTATGGAAAGGGATTGATAACACCCAATTATTATTTCAAGAACCTGAGCAGATAAAACATGATAACAACCACTACAAAACAACAAAGGTACAGAACGAAGTGAACAAAATCCACCAAAACCAAGATCGAAGTGAACATAACATAACAAAGTGAACAAAGATTAACTAGTGAGACAGAGCTGAAGACAACCAACATCGAAGAGTAGCGTTCAACCGATGATCGGAACCGGCCACCACAATCGGCCGATTATGGGCAATCGGATAACAACGGCAACGGCTCCTGGAACATCGGTTCAACCGATTGTTGCCAAGCAATTTGTAATTTTTCTGAATCGCATTTTATTATCTTCTGCAATTGTTCAATTGTTAATGTAAAATGATGTCGATGATACCATTCAATAAAGTTGAGAAACAACCACAATGTGTATTCTTAATCTCTCTAGACGCCCCTTTACGGGATATACGTGTTAAACGACATGAAAAGCTTACAACTGAGCACACTTGCAGCAATCGCCAGTTCATACCGGGAAAGTGAAGGTTGCACTCCATTGACTCAGGTCGCAGTAAAATTACCAATCGCGCGCACTCGGGTGGTAAACGTGGCTATGAGAGCCACGTTTACCGCCCAAGTGTGCGCGACTGGTAATTTTAATGGGACCCCAGTCAACGAAGTTTAACACTTTGAAAAATGTTCAGTTTAATGTAGTTCTTTCGAGCCTCGACTTGTCTTGTAGTGCACGGTATTACAATCGAAATCGGCATCAGAATCGGCCGATTGTGGGCTCAAATAACCGGTAATCGGTCAGCGACCATTTTTGGTAATCGGTTGGACACTATCGAAGAGAACTGTGAAGATGGCGAAGTGAACAGAACATAACAAGGTGAACGAAGATCGAACTGATCTTATCGAATACAACCAAGATCGAAGTGAACAAGATATAACAAAGTGAACAGAGACTAGAACAAAGTTTAACTGAATGAAGACTATATTATCTAATATTAACTGTAAAACCCATGTGAACACTGAATGAATTTTTAAACTACAACTTTTATGAAAATATAACGATGGTGACCTGAATGAACTCTATTTTTGAACTATAACCCTAATGAAGGGATATTAAATTAACACCCCTTTGAACTATTTTGACCTGAATGAACTTTATATAATATAAAAATAATATTAACACCATTGAACTTAACTGCCTAACTGAATGGACCCAGCACGTTTTGGCATGATTGAATTTTAACTGAATGAATGTCTGAACTACAACAATGCAATCCTTCCAATAGGGAAGGGGAATACCCTCGAGTGTTTATGTCAAATCACGGAACCCCATTTTACGGAATCGGATACAAATCCCACTTATGGAATCCCTTTTTGAGAATCCCATTTTGGAAAACGTCTGTGCGAGTCACTCGATCGAGCAATTGCTCGATAGCTTATTTGCTCGATGGGATTCGAGTCATTCGAGTAACCGGAGATACTTAGCAAGCCTGTAGTAATGATACAAGTTAGTTGTAGTCTTACAAGGTTGTAAGGGGTGCTGAAGACAACAGTATAGGGTAAATAAATTCGATCATAGGATAGACAGCATAGGACACTGTGGAAGCCGATGGTAAGACTAACTGTATAGGAGATTGGAATCATACTTATGGAATTCCACTTATGGAATCCTTTTTTGGAATCCCTATACACACTAAAAACTAAAGTGTTAAAACTGACACTTTCAAGGTGTTAAACCCATTCTAACTCTTAGGGTTTGATTTTAACACTCAAAGTGCAATGCTTTAAGGACTTAGACATTACAATCGTCAGACATCTGAAACTTGAATGGATGGCACTTCCCATGTGTCTAGCATTGGTGGTTCTTCCAGAATCGTCCATAATTTGATTTGCGCTTGCTGGGTACATAATTAAAAGGACACAACGCAGATGACGCGGATCAGGCTCGAGAGTTCGAGCCTGATCCGCGTCATCTGCGTTGTTTCCCTTTTAAGTGTTGCGACATTACACTTGTCAAGTGGTATTATTGTAACACCTGTCAAGTTCTGGGATATCTATATTTGAACAAAGTGCTAGTACAACACTTAGTAAGTGTTAAATACAGCACTTCAAGTGTAGTTTTTAATACTTTAGTTTTTAGCGTGTAGAATCCCGTTTTAGGATATGTTTGTGGCTACAGAATCCCTTTTCGGTCGTATGTGCTTATGTGCTAGAGCACAATGTGTCACATTGTGCATTTTCACATAAGCACATATCGGGACATCCAGCATGTGCCTATGTGCTACCTGTAATGTGTACACATGCCATAAACAGGTCTTCGGAATATTTCTGGAACAAAGTGATAATGGCACAAGACTGCAATGATGTTAGTAGACTATATATACAGTACGTGGAGAGTGTATTGTAACTAAATCACCCGCAGAGTGGAGATTCCACACAAGCAATAATTGCAAATTTGTGGCAAAGCATAACCAGCACAAGCAAAGTTTCAGCCAATGGACCTCCGGGTTAAACCCGGAGGTCCATTGGCTGAAACATTGCTTGTGTTTTTGTCGATATGTACAAAATTTGAAAGTTATAGCTTGGGTGATAACTCCACTCCGCGGGTGATTTAGTTACAATCCACTCTCCACGTACTGTACTACTCAATGTTTGCTAAGCACTAAGTATATCCAACTATCTGTTTTACGTTTTAGTTGAAATATTGTAATGAAAAGTGTATATATTTTTTATTTAATTATATCTTTAATGATTTAAGTACAGACATTAAGATTTTATTTGTGTCTGACATTATTTTTTAGCTTTTGAATACGATAACCATGGAAAATGGATATTATTGGTAAAAAAGGAAATTTTTCAGTTTTCCAAAAAGTTGACGGAGCGAACTGGTATGGGATAAATATCGAGTACGAGACCCATTACTGTTCATTACAGCTTGACAACGACTTCTCATGCTCCCATCAGGTTCCTGGTGGTCCTTTGTGAGATGTTGTTCCATTCTTGGACCAGCATGGCACAAAGTTCCTGGACACTTCTTGGCTGGACTGGACGAGCTGAAATTGCAAGCTGCAACTCATTCCAGACATGTTCGATTGGATTGAGGTCGGGATCTTGCTGGCCAGTCCATACGCTTAACCCCCTCCCTCTGTCGGTACTCCCGATAGCATGGGCAACATGAGGACGGGCATTATCGTCCATCAGAATGAATCTATCACCCACTGCACCTGCATACAATCTGACGTGGACATCCAGGATCTCACCATTATACCGTTGTGCAGTCAATGTACCACGTTCAAGGACGTGGAGCTGTGTACGCCCATCTCTGCTGATTGCCGACCCAGACCATGATTGACCCTCCACCACAGCGGTCATGCTCAGCAATGTTGGCTGCATGGAATCGCGCTCCTGGTCTTCTCCATACCATAGAACGCCTTTCTCTGTGGTCTAGACAGTACCTTGACTCATCTGTAAAAAAGGACAGGTCGCCAATCTTCTCTGGTCCATCCAACATGGTCCATGGCCCATTCATATCGTGCCTGGCGGTGGTTCTGGAACAGCGGAATGCGAATACATGGTCTTCTCGATCGGAGACCACATTCGTGCAACCTTGCCCGGATAGTCTGCGTCGAAAAATGTACCCCGGATGCATTCTGAAGATCACTACGAAGCTGGGTTGCTGTTGCAAAGCGGTTCCTACAGGCCTGAATGATCAAAAACCGGTCTTCAGCTGCAGATGTTGCTCCGTTTCTGCCACCCACCATGCCGTCTTACTGGTGTGCCATACTGCTGAAATCTTTCCCAGGCTCTGGGTGATCACCGTAGGGTAACCCCTTGTTCCACCATCCCTACAGCTCGCCACATTTCTGCTTCAGACAAATGTCTTCTTACATTTGCATTTGCCATATCCAATCATTAAATCACAAGGGTTTGTGTTGAACTGAAGATTGAATACCCTACACATGTCATGTACATGTAGACAATGCACGAAAACATCATGAAAATCAAGGGGTACGTGCTTTCCACAACTGTCACGAAAAGTCTGCCTGTCAAGAGAGCTAATGAAAACACTGGGGACCATCTCAATACATTCCTTAATCATATCCACCAAAACTATCGCAAATATGTCACAAGAAAATTTTACAATGATGTGTCAAATATTTGGTGCTTAGCAAACTTTGAGTAGTATATTTCTTTATTTGTTTTGATGACTATAATAGAGCCACATCCACCCCCCCCCCCCCACCCCCCACACACACACATAATAACGTCTGATCTTACATACTACTAATAACCAGTCACATAAAGCATTACGTCGATTAGTAGTACCAAAGGCTTTCGCGGGGCCCACAGAGGTATATATCGTCCATACTATACTGCCGTTCTATACTGCCAGGCACTACCCCCATCCCCACTCCACAATACCACTTGACCTGCCATAACGTACTACCGTTTCCAGTCATAGAATAATACAAAGCAATCGGTTGGTTAATAATATCGAGGACTAACAGGGGACCTACAGCGGTATATACAATGCATCATATGCCCCAGTTCTAAAGAAACGATTATAATACTGCCTGACCTAGCATTACGAACTACCAATACCAGCCATAAGATAATACAAATGATTCGGTAGTTTAATAGAACTAAGGGGGTAATAGGCCAACAGACCATTCATCCTATACTGCCAATCTAAACCACCAAGGACTATCTAGCAATACCCCACTGGCCGACCATACATGACCCCTATCCCCCTAATACTGCTTGACTTAGCTATAGCAGACAGGATAATATGAAGGCTCAAGGACTAATAGAATACCTACATGGATATATACCACTACTACCATATCACCGATCCCCTTTACGAGAAGTCCGACACCCCCGACCCGAACAACGTTATGCCAGATTGTATAGTGGACAACAACAGTGGTCAACGTCTCTATGACGTCGCGTGCGCATCATGACGTCACAACGTCAATAGCAACGTCAACCGTTTTCGCGGAAAAAAAATTCAAGAAAACTCACCTTCCCCTTCCATTTTCCATCATATACCTATACTATATATCCATAGCCCTGGGTGTACATATATCACTATATATTCTATAGCATACTATATATGCTGTACGTACACTGCTTGCCGGATCTAGCTGGACAGGGCCGAAATTTTGCACCGACAAAAGTTGCACCGGCAAGAATCCGGTTCCTATGGGAATTTAACACTAGCTGCACCGGCAAAAATCCGGGTAATCAGGGACGATCGGGTACGTGCTATACTATTCTCCTCCCACACTGGTCCTCACTCGAACGAGGCTGCACAGAGAAGAAGAAGAAGAAGAAGAAGAAGAAGAAAGAAGAAGAAGAAGAAGAAGAAGAAGAAGAAGAAGAAGAAGAAGAAGAAGAAGAAGAAGAAGAAGAAGAAGAAGAAGAAGAAGAAAACCCAATAACCAAATGAATGGACGCCCGTCCCTTGGAGTGTTGTCTGCGAAAGAAGGGAGAGATGGTCACAACCATAACCCCACTTCAGAGAGCTGACAGCCCTAACATGAGCCCGGTTTCCACATCCAAAATGATTAGGATTGGGCCGTGCAGTGTGACAATGAGGCGGCGATGGAAACTGACCATACAACACCTCATTCCCCGAGCATTCTCCTTTCTCCGAATCAGAACTCCCCCGATGTCGACCAAGATGCAAGCATCGAACAAACAAGGAAGGAAGACGAGATTTCATGGAAATTTAAAGCCACCAAAAGAATCCATGCAATGATAGTTGATTCACGAGCAGTTCTCGGCAAAGCAAAGAAACATAGCCAAGAACATGAGATCTTTATGGCCAAATTTCAGGAACAGGAAGACCTGACCCCCTCCCCCATCATTCTGTTAATCAATAATACCAATATCACAGATTAAAACAACTGCAAAGTCTTCAAAAAGGAGAAGGCAAAAGTACAAGTTCAGAACAAAAACCGCAAAGGAGTTGAAAGGTAGCCACACCTAGTGTTGTGGTCGTATGTCTCTCCCCAGGTGTTTGCGGCGCCTAAACTAACATACCAACAGACGAGGCACGTTAACACTCACTCCTGTTATATATTTATTTAACCCTTTACCTAACATGAAAAGCAGACGACACTTGCAAAAAAAAATTCTTGAATAACTAATTTTTTTCATTTTTTGTCTCAAAAACATAGGTTATGACCCCTCGTTGGAACGAGCTCGACGAGCTCGTTCCAACGAGGGGTCATAACCTATGTTTTTGAGACAAAAAATGAAAATATAATGAAAATTTATTGGCGATTTTTGAGAATAGCGCTGGCCGGTTTTGGGCGTTACGTTGGGTAAAGGGTTAATGGTGTTTAAAGTCAACTTCTGCATTCCATGCTATTCACCAGTGTTCCGCTCCTCCCTCCAGCAATTCCCCATCACCTACTATGTACATCTGTCTTGCGATTTTGTCTAGATATGCTGGTGGCAAGCCACAATGGTACTTCCCAAAAGAGCAACATGAGAATTGGATTTCATTCGCGAACTACGGGAGATAACACTATTAATTTGATCTTCGCAAAAGGCTTGTTTCAAATTTAAGAGTTCTTTCCCCTGGATTGTTCACAAGTGATTTTCGTTTTTAACAACGCAAGTTTTTTTTTTTTTTAATTCATTCGCAACAAATGTACACATAACGGCTAAGCAAGGCATGGGCCACTGCCCCCAGCCTGTAGGCATGTTAGAAGTAGCCTTAAAGATATTGAGGTACAGAAATATTTTCCAAGTTGAAAGAGTGAAAATGGGTTATAACTCGGGGAAGAAAAATTATTGGATGGAACCCGTTCCTTGTGCATATCCGTTCCCACCAGCATAACAAAGGGGATCCAAATCTGACCGATGGTTTTGAAATTACAATCCAAAACGTTTGTACCGACAGACGGACGACAGATGAACAGACAAGCAGACAGACAGACACAGACAGATGGACGGACGGGCGGAGGTCGGGGGCATAATAAATGGCGTTTTACTCATTTCGGTTCGCTGTATAAGGCACTTAAAGAAGACAGAAAATATTATGGTGTTTTTATTATATGCAAATAGCAATGAATTTCCTACTTTAATCGGGATGTGGTGGGGTATGTCCGGTGGTTCATTGGTTAGAATTGGTTACATAAATCTAAAGGCCGACAGTTCAATCCTGACCCACGCCATCTGAGCTGTGTCCTTGGGTAATAGAAATGGGGCCAAGTGACGTTGTGTACTAACACGTACTAAACACCCATGACGCACTAACCTTCTACCGCTGCTAACTCTGCGCTTGTATCGGGTGAGCAGGGGAGGACTGGGCCCTAAAAAGTTGCTTGAAAACGTACCAAGGGGGCCCCGGATCAGGACAAAATTTAGTTTTTTCGAACGTAAATTTAAGGGGTGGGGTGGGGGGGGGGGCTCACAATAGGAAGGGGTGTCACCGGGAAATTTCCCCGTGGACCATAAGACCAGTCCGCCTCTGCGGGTTAACAAGTTGGAAAGCTAAATGGCACCATCTGAGGACTGGAACTCATAGAACAGTAACTACCAACCAATAGGGTGATACACATGACCTTAAGAAAAAAGCCACAATTAAATATAACTTCAAGAACTTGGCACCAAGACTGGACAAAATTGTCGATCGCCAGCATTGACCATAACTCATGTTAGGTACTAGTAACCGTTGTCCTAACTTGGACTCTCGGGTCACTACCTTCTCCTCCCACTTCCCTGACGAGTCCCAGTAAGGACTATAGAAATAGTACCCTTCGACCTATTGTGTGGTGTGTTTTTCGCACCTTTGTGGATTTGAGAATCTGAGGACTGTGACAGTTTCTCGCCGCTGCTAAATGATACCCTGACTGTCTCCATCCATAAAACTGTCAGGCACAAGCTGTTGAAAGTGTCATTAAATCCCAACATACAAACAAATCCGGAATGGGGTGGATCTGTGTGTCCACACTCTTCTACCAAACAGACAAATAATATTCTATTGATATAAGTTGAATTATCGCCTTAGATCCTGTTATAGGAACTGCTATATTGTGATCCGAGTTACAAGTTCAGTAGTTTCTATGGGCTTCTCAAAAGGCGGTGAGATAAAAATGAAACTTTGGCATTTGTGTGAAGTTTTAATGCAAATGTGCATACAAGAGGATATTGCAATTCTGGCTGTACTCCATGGGGTGGGATTTTGGCGTGGTGTTAGCACCACCACTTATACTAAAAATAAATAAATTTTAGTTCAGGAATGGTGATTACGTACACTAAGTAAATAATCAAAATAAAATTCCTGGAGTAAATATAGGTATCCATTAATTAATTTAAATGCTTTTATAACCGTTCATTTCTATGTTAAGGACCTCATACAAGAATCATTTTTACAGTACATACTGGAAGTAGTAGTATAAACTCTCAACTCTTTGGACCCTGATGGTATATTCCATGCTAGTTCAGAACCACCAATTGGTAGAGTCTATATTCGTTACTGGGGGGGGGGGGGGGGGGGTTGCAGTAATTATTTATTTTACGGATTCAGGTCCCATCACGATATTGGACCGGAAAAGCGGCCTTTCCGGTTCAAAGGGTTAAAATAACACACAATTAACAGACAAGACTAACACAAACAAAAAATAACGTAATATTATCATTTTTACTCTCACTGGAATGAGTCTTATGGGGCTCGTTCTAATAAGAGGTCATAACAGAGGCGGACTGGCCATATGGTCCACCGGGAATTTTCCCGGTGGGCCTCCTATTGGGGTCCCCATAAGGCCCCAAACTTGATGCAGCCCAACACATGTTGGTGCATGAATTTTTTTGAAAATGACCAACAGGCGAAATGATCTGATTGTATACACTGCCGCAGTCCCGAACTGCTCTCTATGTGGACTGCCAATGGCAGTCCACATAGAGAGAAGTTCGGGATTGCGAAGGGATTGAGACAGGGATTGAGACAGGGATTGCGAAGGGATTGAGACATTTCGATATACCAGCAGTCTAGTCTGCATGTGGTCATCCAGATGCAAGGAAACAGAGGTCTGCCATGAAAAATCAAGCTTCTCTCCCATTGGGTCGAGCCATGGTCGACTCAATGGGTATAATCCCCCCCCCCCCCCCACCCACCCACCCACGGTGTAACTATTTTTTCCGATTGAGCGCCGAAGATGATATAAATGTGCCATTAAAATGTCCTCTTTGTGGACTGCAAATGATCGCTCAGATGCAGGGAGGCAACATTCTTTCAGTTCGAAAAATTAAAAATTTTTGTGGGTTCGGGGCCACCCTTGGCGTATTTCCCGATACCTTTTCTCGGCCCAGTCAGCCCCTGGGTCATAAGCAGATTTTTTCTGAGGTAAAAAATTAAAAACATATTAAATTTTGAACGGTGATTTTTATAGATAGGGCTGGCGGATATGACCATTCATAAGATAAAGAGTTAAATGTCCCCTACCACTCATATATGCACTGGTCTTTAAGGTCACTTTCACCATCTCTTATTATTTACCAGTGTTCCGCCCCTTCTCTCAACAATTTCCCCATCACATGTTATGTACACTTGTCTTGCGATTTTGTGTGGGTTCGAACCAGGTAAGTTCGGATCGTGCAACCCCGTCGTGGGAGTTTCTGCTATTCTTATTCATCAACAGAGGCTGTACCCTTTTGAATCCCTCACAACAACAGACACCTTCTGCTAGAAATAGACTCCACTTGCTAATAAATGACAAACAACTGGGAATAAGTGGCGGACTTTACTTGCCAGGGGTAAAAAATACTCCAAAACGTTGCATCAGACAATCCAGAATATTGCCATCAGTGTCGAAGGGGTTAAACAACCTAAAATACTCCCTGCGGGCCTTCCGTGCGCTGAAACCTCTTCTCACTTACTGTCCGGGTGTTTGTACAATGTTGCAAACAAAACCTGCGATGTATGGGACTCGCTGGGAGCGCGGTGGCTCAGGAGGAAGAGATGCAGGCTGCAAGCCAAGATGTCCTCGGTTCGAATCCCACCAGCGGCAACCGCGTTGCATCCTTGGGCAATACACTTAATTCCATTGCCCACCTGGGTGCACGGTGGCGTTGTCAACTACGATGGTGCACTTGTCTTCAACCAATCCTAACCCTGCTTGTATGGTGTTAGTACGTTGGGGAGTCTGACAGTTGCTCGCCGTTGCTCGGTGGTACTCTGGCTTCCTCCACCCATAAAACTGTCCGACACGAGGTGACACTGGCTGTCGAAAGTGTCGTTAACCCCCCAAAAATAAGTTAATAATGGGACTCGCGAACTAAGGGAGATAGCACTATTAATTTGATCTTCGACAAAAGGCTGGTTTCAAATTTAAGAGTTCCTTCCCGTGGATTGTTCACAAGCGATTTGTCGTGATGGCAACGAAAAGGGTTTTTTTTTAATTTATTCGCAGCTGGTGTAAAACAAATCAATATGAGGGGAGCGATTCTTAGCCCTCCCGCATTTTTAAGAACGCCAGTCCTACATTTTAGCTCAGTCACTTTTTAGGACCTTAGAAACTTATAAAAACTCTGATTTTTAGGTTGACCCAATCCAGGTTGGGCAAGAATGAGAATGACAAGATTTTTTTTTATTAAAATGTAATCTCTTCCAAGTTCTAAATTAAGTCTAATATTTTAATATTATTGTTAGTAGCAGCATCATATACAAATGTAATCAAAAACTCTTTTCTCCCATTTCTCTTATTTACCTCTATATTTATTGGTGTGTAAGGTCACATACTTATGCACAATGGCTAATCGTGACCGTGACATTTTTACGGGTGAAGGAAGCAGGACCCGGAGAGAACCACCGAGCAAAGACGAGCAGCTGCCAGCTCCCCAACATCGTAACTCAGCACTGCAGCACGGCAGGGTTAGATTGGTTGAAGACATGCGCTCCATCGACGTGCAGTACACCTTAGTACACGGCGTCATCGTACCCCCCCCCCCTCCCTGTGGACAATCAGGGGTAATTGCCTTGCCCATGGACACAATGCGGGAGTCCGAATCGAGTGCTCAGCCGGTCACCCATCCAAGGATTAACCGGGCTCGACGTTGCTTAACTTCAGTGATCTGACGAGAACCGGTTACCGCAATGCCACCACGCCCCATTTCCCTCTATACCAAACCTACTATCAAATCATAACTATAACTTGAAAGTGTAATGAATAATTCACTATTGTATGTATAGGTTACAGCATAGAAAACGAGTGATATTGAATATACAATCGCGAGAGGTAGTTAACGAGGACTTGTCCGAGTAACTAGCTCGAGCGATTGTATGTTCAATGTCACGAGTTTTTGTGCTGTAACCGACTTGTCACATTGATGTTTGCACAAACAATCAAAACACGAACAATCAAACACTCCACTGAACCCTTGTCTGACACGTGTCCATTCCCGTTTAATCAGTTAATTTCTTTAGCCAAACTTGCAAGACACATGAAGATTGATGGAAAGCAAGTGATATTACTTCATTTTTCCGTTTCGTCATTGCGCTCAAAAGGTTGAGCGAGAAATTAAACGTTCCATTTATCATTAACAACCGGGTGTGGATTTCTTTCTTCAACTCTTTCAATAAAATCAAAAGTCAGGTAAATTCTCGTTTCTCTGTTCAAAACATTTTAGCACAGGTGCCCTTAATCTTTCCTCTCGGCTGTGTTTGTATTAGAACTGACAGGTTTCACAATCACTGTCTATTGTTCCTTGATTGGTAAAAGTGTGGCGATATATGTTGAATATCACACATGCTCTAACCAACTCTTCGAAATATATCACACACTTTTAACAAAGGCGTGACGTCATAACTATGTTACAAGGTTTGGATGGTAATCTGATGGTAAGCAAGCCTGAATATGAGCAACCTGTCATTTGCAAAATGGGGTCCCCAGAGGGTGAATTTGCTGATGCTATCTCATACAGTGGGCCAATTTATCCTCTAGGTAAATCTTTCTGTTTTGGCTTGAGACCTTGATTCAGACTGAGGTTCACAGAGAATAAATTTAGGTACGTTACCCTGCCGTGCAGGGTAGCATCACCACATTCACCCTCTGGGGACCCCATTTTGCTGATGATTTTGTGAGTGTACCTGTCTTCTCGACTGTATTATATTCAAGTGTTCTACTAATGGAAACAAACCTGTATAAGCTTAAAGCGTACTGTTCAATCCACACTTACAAAAACTGATATAATTATATATATTTGAGAACTGGAAATAAATACTGTTTAAACTAAACGTATTTTTTTATGGGAGGGTAAGTGGGAGGGGAGGGACAGGTTCTCCAACAGCAGAGGTAGCAAATAACAGATGACAGTTAATACATTTTTCAAGAATAATTCAAATTTTAATTTTTCCTTCAAAAATATAGCTTATGACCTCTCATTGGAACAAGCTCAACATGGGGGCACGGTGACGCCGTGTACTAAGGCGTACTGCTGGTCAATGGTGAGCATGTCTTCAACCAATTTAATCCTGTGCTGCAGTGCGGAGTTACAATGTTGGGGAGCTGGCAGCTGCTTGTCGTTGCTCGGTGGTTCTCTCCGGCTTCCTCCACCCATAAAACAGTCACCGATACAATATTACCCTAGCTGTTAAAGTGTCGTTAAACCTTAATATTTATTTATTTATTGGTGTTTAAGGTCACATATTTCTGCACAATGGCTAACCATGACCGTGACAGTTTTACGGGTGGAGGAAGCCGGAGTACCTGGAGAGAACCACCGAGCAACGGTGAGCAACTGTCACCTCTCCAACATACCAACTCCACACAAGCAGGGTTAGCATTAGTTGAAGACAGGTGCACCATCGACGTGCAGTACGCCTTAGTACACAACGTCACCGTGCCCCCACGTGGGCAATGGGGGTGAAGTGTCTTGCCCAAGGACACAATGCAGTTGCCGCAGGTGGAATTCGAACCGAGGACCTCTCGGCTTGCAGCCTGCACCTCTACCAACTGAGCCACCACGCCCCGTTAAACCTTAATAAAAAATTTAAAAAAGAGAAAGTTTATCAGGATTCTGTGCATAAATAATTGTTTTGTTACTATTTATCGGCAATCTCCAATAAATTGTAACAAAACAATTTAATATGAACATTTTTCTTTTATCTACTGCTGCACAAACAACAAGCTAATGTACACAGTATTAACACTTTACCTAACATGAAAAGCAGTCGTCACTTGCAAACAAAATTCTTGAATAACTAATTTTTTTCATTTTTTGTCTCAAAAACATAGGTTATGATCCCTCATTGGAACGAGCTCGACGAGCTCGTTCCAAGGAGGGGTCATAACCTATGTTTTTGAGATAAAAAATGAAAAAATAATGAAAATTTATTGGCGATTTTTGTGAATAGTGCTGGCCTGTTTTGGCTGTTACATTGGGTAATGGGTTAAGCCACTGAAGTGGCTTTCAGCACTTTTCAGTAAAGCCATGATAGTGGCTTCTAGCACTCAACCGGTTAATATTTTTCAAAATGGTTGTGTGTCACTGGAACTGAAAGGCACCTATTCTCTCACCGGCTAAAGCAGAGTCTTTTTTTTAACTGTTTCAGAAATATATGCCATGATTATTTTTCAGTGTACCATATGCCGACATTATCTCGTTAAAGTTCATCACCATGACTAAAAATCAATTTTCAGTCCACTGGAGCACAAGTGGCTTAATACATTAAATCACATCCAACAGCTGCATTTTCAAACTTAATAGGGAAATTTTCTGACTGGATTTCATCAATGATTGTAACAGTTTTGTTGTGTGTCTGTCATTATAAACATTGGTTAACAACAATTGCCACAGAATGTCCGACTCCCACTTTCAAAAAGTGTCATTGCTGTGAAGTGTACAGCAATAGAGATTTATCTCAATGGTTCAAGTACCAAGGACAATCTTAGCAGTCCAAACACAGAGGTGTGGATACAAGGGTTGGTGGTACCACCCTCCCCCACCCCATACAAACACATGCACATGCACACACTGACAGCACAAAAATTTGGTTGTAAAATTTGTAGCTTACCTAATTGACTCAGTCCACCTTGATCATGTCAACAACAAAATGTCCACCATTTTAACTGACCACTCTCATCATTTTATCCTTTACCTTCCCCATTCAATGACCTTGACCTTACTGAACTGTGGAAGTACTGTAAACCCTCTGTTATTAGAGTCTTCTATTAATACATGTCCTTTCACTGTATTATTACTGTAAATCCTCTATTAACACATTTATAAGCTTAGTAGTTAACAATCTCCCTCTTCTTTCTTTCAAACATATTTACACTGTACAAAAGTTTTCGATGGTAGTTTATAAATCCAGTAGTTGCCCTGACTCAATTGCTTTGAGTAAGGGTAGTGATGAAGCTCCTTGCTTCGTCAAACAGTCTGCCATTTGCTTTGTTGTATCTATCCATTTGAGGACTTTTATTTTTTTTTGTGCAAATAGTTCTTTGATATTACTGATTTCTATACGAAGTCGTTTTTCAGACACAGGCTTTGTAGAGTTAACAGAATCGATTAGTGACTGATTGTCTGTTACACAATGAATATTTAGAACATCTGATTGTGTTGTGCCAGAAAGTATTTCATTATAAAGCGTACATAAATAGACAGCAGTGTCTACAGCATCTGACATGGCTAGTGTTTCACCTGCTAATGTGCTCCTAACTACTCGACGCACTCTCTTGGACTGCCAAGTGATGGGCGAAAAGTTTCCATTGTCACCTGAAAGTGTTATAAAATGTCCACCCTGTGTCCCTCCATTTTCTAGGTTGCCAAAAGAAGCATCACTGAATACAATCAGATGTAATGAACTGTCTTTCCCTAAATACTGAAATTTTAGTGCAACTTTCTCTGACTTGATTTTTTTAATTATTTTGTTCACAGTTAATATGGATTCAACTGTTGCAGATTTTTGAGAGCTAGCCAACAAACTAACATCAAACATAATATCAGGTCTACTTTGTCGAGCAATCCACAGAATCTGACCAATTTTACATCTTAGCATCTCAAACTCTGTCTCAAGTAATTTTGAATTCCTTTCTGTGCTTCTTGATTTCAGAATATTTATAGGTGTTAAGGACTTAATATATTCAGCTTGTGATAATGTTATTGTCTCACCTTCAGTAACAAGATTCAAACCTATATAGCGAAACATTTTACTTGATTCATTACCCACGTTGAAAGCCACTCGAATTTTGTTAATAACTTCTGATTCAAATTTCGACGAACCACTCCAAATAAAATCATCAACATGACAAGCAAGAATTCCTTCAAGCCTGTTATTCTCTCTGTAATAGAATACGGCAGGATCAACTTTCGAACGAACAGCGCCCGATTCTAACATAACTTTATGTACTTTATTGTACCACTTGAGAGATGCATCAGTGAGACCATAAACACACTTTTTAAGGTGCCAAACTTGTCCATCAGCTTCAGCCTCTGGAGGAGGTTTAATATACACATTTCTACCAATATCTGAACCTTGTAAAAAGGCAGCTTTTATGTTATACCAATGCTTGTTACGACCTGTTGCTTTGCCAGCTCTACTGATGACTTCTGCTTCAACCATTTCTCCATTATCTGAACTAGTGTAGGATATTTGTTTACCTGGTTTAAGTTCTTTCAGAGAAATGCAATCAGTCTCAGTTATGCTATTTGTATGAATGTTTGTCTCGGAATTCTGGTGATCTGATGAAACTCTATCTAATATAGATGTAGTTTGCTCTCTTGCAGTTTCACAGTCTGAGTCATCATCAAGTTCATTTAAACTCTCATCATCAATCGATGCTGAATTGTTTTTTATAATACTTTTATTGAAATTTTCCTCACAAATTGTACTACTATCTTCTGGCAAGGCTTTTTGAAGGCGCGATACATGCACCCTAACATATATACCACCATGTCTTACAAATACAACAGAGCTATCTCTACCAATCACTATTCCTGGGCCCTTCCATTCTACACCTTTGACAGTCTTATAAAACACTCTATCACCAGTTACATAATCATTACAAATGTTTCGTGTCTGATTACGGAGTGCTCTTCTGATTTTATCTGAACATTCTGCTTTAATTGAGGCCTGACGAGCTGACTGAAGACTCATGAGATGTTGAGCTATTCCTATATTTCTGGTTGTGCCTTCTAAGGCAGGTAATTTATCAACTAAAATAGATGGAAGGTTTGGATTCATACCATAAACTAACTGGTATGGACCGTATCCACCATTATCAGATAAAACGTTTTTTGCCATTACTGCCCAACACAAAGCTATATTCCAAGAACAATTGGTGTCCAATTTTACTTTGTTTAGAATTTCTGTTAAATATTTATTGTGACGTTCACAGACACCATTACTAAACGGACTATAACCAGCTGTAGTTTTCAGTTCTATATTAAAGTTCTCTGCCATATCATGGACTTCTTTATTGTTGAACTCCCCACCATTGTCACTGTATATTTTCTGAGGTGCACCATGAATAGAAATCCAGTACTGCAGAAACATGTTAACAAAAACCATAGAAGACTTTGACTCTACAATACAAGCAGCACTGTACTTGGTGAAAATGTCTATCATATGCAAGTACCAAATATTTGATTCAAGTTGATGCAGGTCTACTGCAACAGTCTCATTAAATTTCGAAGCTAAAGGCATACTAACTATAGGACGTGGTGGATGTTGTTGTAATTTGTAACAAACTTCACAGTTCTTTATCACATCTTTTAGCAAGTCGAAAATGTCTTTATTTACTATGCCAGACTTTTTCAAAAGACTAGTAAGTTTTTCAACTGATGCATGAGCAAACTGCTTATGCAACTTCATCAATGCCTTAATTTTATCAGTTTTGCTAAGAGAGATTAAGTCACATGCCAAAACTTTGTAATCATCAGTAGCATGTAATTTTCCACTGTAATTCTTTTCAGTCAAATTTACACAATAATGTCCACTAGATGTGAAATCAATATCTACATCTTTACCAAACATTGAGGCTTTATCATTTTTTAAATCTAGTTGGGTGTCTGCCCTTTTAAGTGACTCTTTGCTTAGAAGTAATGGTATTTTTGCATTGACAATTTCAGTATCAATACGACACAAAGTTCCTGCTATTCTTGCTGGAATGAGAGCCCTTTTATGCGAAAATAGTCTCTTTCCATCACCAAACTTAAATGGTCTGTGACTATCAAATGTTTCAACAAATTTCAATTGATTGTCTGATAGAATATGTAAATAATTGTCAAACCAATTTTGACCGCAAACAGTTCGAGTACAAGCTGTATCTAGTACAGCAGACCCCAAAGCTTCCACAAGGAAAATATCAAGTTCTGACATTTCTGTACTCATTAATGTAATGTTGCAAACTTCTTCTTCACAATGTTTTAGGTCACTCTCCAAAGTATTCACAGATTCACTTCGGTGAGGGCATGATTTTGCCCAATGATACGTGGACTGACAAATTGCACAACGAGTGCGTCTACCGTGCTTATCTATTGGATTAGTTCCACGGGCCGTAACATCATTACTTGGTTTATTTCTGAATCTTGAACGATTTGTTGTCATAGTTTTATTGACAAAAACAGCTTCCTCTTTAATCTGAACTCCAGTATGCTCTGCTGTTGGCAAATTATCTAAATCACCAGATCTTCCTCCAAAAATACGCTTTAAAGCCGATTTCATTGCAGCAAAAGTCAGTTCACCGCATGCAGTTAATGCCATTCGCCTATCTTTCAGTTCAAGTTGAGCACTGTCCAATAACTTGAAAGCTAATACAGCATCTGGGAACTCCATATTATACTTGCGTGTTTTCTTGTAAGCATTTTCAAAACTAACAATAAACTCAGTCATGGTTGCTGAAGATGGACGCCGATACCTGTCAAAGTTCACATAAGCTTCATAAGCTGAATCAATTTTGTCTTTCTTAAAAATTGAATCTAATGTCTGTAACAATTTATCAACACCATCCTTTTGATTTAGGGTAGCTGCAGGAATATTCAATGCTGCTTCACGAGCTTGTCCTTTCAAAGTGAGTGTAATAGCTAATGCCTGTTTTTCAGCAGGTAAATCTGTCACCAAACGCCATATATCCAGTTCATTTCTCCACAAATCATATGTCTTGTCTTCTGTATACTGAGGAGGAATCTTATAACTAGCAACTGCCATGTTATATTCGCTCTGCTACCAATGTAGCTTACCTAATTGACTCAGTCCACCTTGATCATGTCAACAACAAAATGTCCACCATTTTAACTGACCACTCTCATCATTTTATCCTTTACCTTCCCCATTCAATGACCTTGACCTTACTGAACTGTGGAAGTACTGTAAACCCTCTGTTATTAGAGTCTTCTATTAATACATGTCCTTTCACTGTATTATTACTGTAAATCCTCTATTAACACATTTATAAGCTTAGTAGTTAACAAAATTTGCAGGCTTACCAAATCAAATCTAGACCTAAAGTGTTGGTCGGTATATAAAATAAATTTAAAGAATAAAGATAACTGGTAATTGCCTGTTAGAGTCAGGAAGACTGCATCTTTTTGACCAGGGTTCATACAAAAATTTGCTCACAAAGTTCAAGGGTTTTTCAAGGGCTTCTACTTTTTTTTTCAAGGGCTACATATACTATTCAGCTTGTTGTATGAGCTCTAAAAATCTAAGATTCATGTGACACGGATCTGACTTTGGAAGTCAGGAAGTACTGGTACCCAAAGTGTGATCTGTGTTACATTAATCTTGGTAAAACGTTCCATACTTTTTTATGTTTTTTTTTAACTGAACGACACGAGCGCAACAAACAAGTAAAAGGCGAGTACACATATATTTACAATGCCCAGGAAATAGCTTGGTATTCAAGGGTTTTTCAAGAGATTTCTGAAAGTTCAAGGGTTTCTCAAGGGCTAATTTCAAATTCCAGGGTTTTTCAAGAAAAAACTCATTTTCAAGGGTTTTTCAAGAGCTGTATGAACCCTGTTGACAGCTGTTTTCTGTTTATTCTAATTTGTGGATGTTAGATTAGGAAACAACTATACTCAACCAAGGGATTAACTCCATGCATGCTGCTGGCAGATATTCTCCCCGCCCCCTCCTCTGCACCCCCCCCCCCCCCCCCCCCCCCCCACAACTGCACAACTGTACAATTATTTACCCATATAGTACACAAAATAGTGATATATGTGATTTAATCCACAGCCCCTCAATATTAACAAAAGTCAAAAAAATTATATTTTAGAAAGTTTGACACAAGTAAAACCACATTTTAAAACACTTTTTGCCTGCTCTACCCCCGAAAAACAAAATGGGCATAACCCATTGTTTGCTTGCTAGAAAGTCTATTGAAGTTATGACATGCATCAGGAGTTCAGATATTGTGAACAGATCTGTGGCTTCGAAGTGAACTCACATCATGACGTAATTTGTTCTCCCGCTAACATAATGTCTCAGCTCAAGGGTGGAACACTTATTCAATCCCTGATCGAAAGTGCAGCAGATCAATTTAATAATCATTCATTTTTAAAGCATTTGGAAGAATAAATTTTTTTTTTATCTGAAGAAGAGGTTCCTTTCCCTCAGGGATTGCAGGTGGTGGTGCCTGATTGCCATCTTAATATTTTAAAAAGGGCGTTTTTTTTTAGGTTATTTATTTATTTACTGGTGTTTAAGGTCACGTTTCTGTAGCTATGGCTAATTGTGACTGCAGAAAAAGGTGTAAAGTCAAGTTTAGCCAATCGTTTACACCCATGCTGCCCATTTTAGGGACTTCTACCCCGGGCACTGGTGACCAGGTCCTATTTTACCAGTAAAACTGAACTTGTTTACCACAGCAAACAAGCACTGCTTCACTTCCGATGTTACCAGGGCTGTTGGTTATTAAAAGCAACAAAAAATTAAAAAGTACATTATAATTTGGACATGATGCACATTCAATTCAGAAACTCTGTCGAGAAAAGCTTGTCGATAATTCACGTGTCAGAAAGTTTTTCACACCTCCTTTACAGCATCTTTATTTTTGAATGGTTATGATTACAGTACCGTGACAATCGTACAAATATTTAGTTATTGGGACTGTTTCAAAACTGTCCCAACATCCAGATATTGGTACTGTTTTACTGAGTTGTTCTCATCAAAACCGTACTTGGTGTGATTTTATAGGGCTTGTTTTTCATGACAGAGAACAAAAGAAATATTAGGTAGCTGTGGATTAAATTGTGGTACATGCACTTCAGAAGAAAGCCCAAATATGGGCTTCCAGCACTCTACCAGTTAAAAAAAAGACGAATTCTATAAAACCATATCATATGACCCCCACCCCCCGCCCCCCCCCCACCCCCACCCCTTCATTGGAACGAGATTGATGAGCTCGTTCCAATGAGGAGTCACATGATATGGTTTTGTTGAAACTTTTTGAAGACTATATTTTTATTCAACAACTAAATTTGAAAATTACGCGGACAGTTGGGGCCAATTCGTTAGGTAAAGGGCTAAGAGTTAAAGAATTTAAAAATGAAGTATAAAAATAAAAATTCTTTCTGTTAAGACCAAATGGGTGCAATGTTCAAAGTCGGAACATCAATATATTATATTATTAAATTTAAAAAAATAATTATTAATTCAATATGTCACTGCATTCCACTAATGGCATTTGGTGATGCTGTGCTTTGCAAATTTTAGCAATTTTTTGGTCTTCCTCAGGCCCAATCACCTACCCCTCCCCATCCCTTCACCTACCCCACCTCCAAAGAATGCTATCTCCACAAAAACATCCAACAACTTTCTCTGGGGAATCTTCCAGTGACTCTTAACCTAATGTAACACTGTTACACTCGGTGCTATACACAAAAGTCACTGTTCAAATTTTATTTGTTCAGTTGTTTCTTCCAGAATATACCTTATGACCCCTCACAAGTACGAGTCCATCATGAATGTTCCAAATAGGAGCAAGCATTTTTTGTCCAAAAGTGAAGATGCTAAGTTATTTTTAATATGTTAGGTGAAGGGTTAAAGTGATGATACAACATTTTGTTATTGATTGATCTTTGTCATACAGGACTGAATGAAAATTTCAAATAGGGGGGGGGGGGGGGGGGGTGGGGAAGTGGAGAGGGGGCCAATACAGAGTCTTAAATTCTGATCACAGGGCCAGGGTATTTGGGTGGTCCACAGCCTGGAAAAAAACTTTTTTTTCTATTTCTTTATTTATTTATTGATGTTTAACTGGTATAGTGCTGAATTATTTTTGGTCATCAAAATTTGTTCACATATGTTTGCCTTGTTACAATTTATGGGAGAGTGCCAATAGGCCCTCTCCCATAAATTGTAACAAGGCAAATCCTAACAGACTAAATAATTTCACTTCAAAGGTGATATGAACAACATCCACGAAATATGAAGCCTTTAAGTGCTGGTACTGACACTTCAGAGTA
The DNA here is from genome assembly GCA_031216915.1 of Pictodentalium vernedei. NCBI lineage: Eukaryota > Metazoa > Mollusca > Scaphopoda > Dentaliida > Dentaliidae > Pictodentalium > Pictodentalium vernedei. Next base: position 550,123,700 of record CM062294.1, read on the forward strand.
AAGCCCAAATATGGGCTTCCAGCACTCTACCAGTTAACTGATTGAGTTCCAGAAGCCACTATCAGGGCTTTAAACAAATGAGAGTACAAGGGCAAAAGCCAATGTTTTCCTCACTCATGTTCCATATTCAGTCGAATGCAAACAATATTTTGTTTATACGAAATTGTTCTATTTCAAATTATTGGAGAGTGCCTATAGGCACTCTCCAATAATTTGTAGTAATAAAGCAAATTGTGATGAACAAGTTCAGACCACCAAAAATAATCTAGCCTTCAACCAGTTATTTTATTTATTTATTAGTGTTTAACTCTTAACCCGCTGAGTATTTTCAAGATATTTTTTCATCAAATCTAGTCATGGCTGCTGTAAAGCAGCCATAACTAGAGTTGATGAAAAATTAATCTAAATATAACAAGAAATCATTGGTGAAAAAATCCATTCAATTTACAGGGGAAATATGTTTAAATATGCCCAAATTATACTTATATCAGTGACAAGAGAAACTCTGTGCTGGGCAGGAATATCTGCCTGCAGCATGCAAAGAGTTAAGGTCACATACTTATGCACAATGGCTAATCATGACCGTGACAGTTTTACGGGTGGAGGAAATCGTACCAGAGAGAACCACCGGACAACAATGAGCAGCTGCTAGCTCCCCAACATCGTAACTCAGTACTGTAGCACAGGCAGGGTTAGATTGGTTGACGACATGCGCACTGTCGACGTGCAGTACGCCTTAGTGCATGGAGTCATCATGCCCCGTGTGGACAATCGGAGTCAAGCGCCTTGCCCAAGGACACAACGCAGGAGTCCAAATCGATCGCTCAGACGGTGACCCATCCAAGGGCTTGATGTTGCTTATCTTCAGTGATCTGACGAGAACCGGTTGCCGCAATGGCACCAAACCCCCCCCCACCCCCCAACCAGTTAAGGTAATTTAAAGGATCTTTGGCTACATCACGCTTGTAAGTTGGAAGTCAGGTTCAGCCAATTGTTTATACTTATGCTGCCCACTTTAGAAGACTTCCACCCCAGGTATTGATTCTGGGTCCTATTTTCCCTGAAAAAGCAGAACTTGTTTACCACAGTAAACAAGCATGACTACACTTCCCGGGATCCCACAGGGAGCATTTTTTTTAAAGCTTGCAAGTTTTTCCAGATCGCATTTTTTTAAACCTGAAGTGACGTAGTCTAATTAGCGCCTACTTAGTATGTTGGGAACTACACAGATAGCCATAGGTGCTTCAATCACCTCTGATTAGACTAAAATCTGGAGTGTGTGTTAGAGGCAGTGGGCAGTACTCAAATGAGCCCCTTAGAACTTTTCATCTATCAGAATGGAAATAATGGGTACCAAGATGTACAGTGGCATTGGGTGACAGGAGTCCTCAGGATACTGGCAAATAATGCAAATAGTTGATACCTCAGCCCATTGATATGTGCCACATTCATAACCCCTGTAGTGACACTAAAGCTCAATCATGCAATACTGTACTCAAACGTGTAAAAAAGCACTGCAAAACATGAGAAAAGAAGTGGGCTCGTAATTGTTTGAAGGATATTTTTTCAGCCACCTTCCTCGGGTCAGGGAAATTCTGGAGCCACCCCTGCAAAATGTGAACCTTGTGGAGACATGTGATTCTCTAAACCATGCTTGAGTTTTATAGCTAGTGATTTATTGCTTATTTTCTGCATAGAACAGAAAACAATTGTTTTCATTTGATAACTTAATTGCTATGTATGATAGAATTGGTACCAAATTACAGCTCACTATCTCTGTAAAGATAGAAATACATCCCAACAGGCCAGCCCAGCCTCTCATCACATCCCAAAAGGCCAGCCCAGCCTCTCATCACATCCAAACTACAATAAATCCCAACATGCCAGCCCAGCCTCTCCTCACATCCAAACTACAATACATCCCAACATGCCAGCCCAGCCTCTCATCACATCCAAACTACAATACATCCCAACAGGCCAGCCCAGCCTCTCATCACAACCAAACTACAATACATCCCAACAGGCCAGCCCAGCCTCTCATCACATCCAAACTACAATACATCCCAACAGGCCAGCCCAGCCTCTCATCACATCCAAACTACAATACATCCCAACAGGCCAGCCCAGCCTCTCATCACAGCCAAACTACAATACATCCCAACAGGCCAGCCCAGCCTATCATCACATCCAAACTACAATACATCCCAACAGGCCAGCCCAGCCTCTCATCACATCCAAACTACAATACATCCCAACAGGCCAGCCCAGCCTCTCATCACATCCAAACTACAATACATCCCAACAGGCCAGGCCAGCCTCTCATCACATCCAAACTACAATACATCCCAACAGGCCAGCCCAGCCTCTCATCACATCCAAACTACAATACATCCCAACAGGCCAGCCCAGCCTCTCATCACATCCAAACTACGTATAGAGTGTTGATGGCCGAAATATATCATCAGCTTCTGAATGAGAACCAACTTAAAGTTTGTGGTCCCTGTGATCTGCCCCCACTCCCTACCCACAATTGGTGAAACTGCCTCCTTTGCTGTGAGTTTACCATAGCACCCCACCAATTGGGAAGCACAGCCTCCCCCTGTCAGGGAAATCATTGTGCACACCCATGTCCTTGGCCCAACTTTAAATTAACCCTTTACCTAACATGAAAAGCAGACGGCACAAAAAATTCTTGAATAATTCATTTTTTGTCTCAAAAACAGGTTATGACATCTTGTTGGAATGAGCTCGATGAGCCCATTCAAAGAGAGGTCATAACCTATGTTTTTGAGACAAAAATGAAAAAATGATGAACATTGGCAATTTTTGTGAATAGTGCGGGCTGTTTTTGGCCATTATGTTGGGTGAAGGGTTAACTTCGGTGATCTGACGAGAACCAGTTATTGCAATGCCACCGCGCTCCTCCTTATGTCCATAGCTGTTTCCAAAACTAAACTATCATGAAAAGTGAGCTATGGATGTGGACCTCAGGTTGTCAGATCAAGAACAAGAGGCCCCAGGGGACCTGACGGCGCTCACCTGACATGGTAGCCTAAATATCAACCCAGAGAACTGATTTCAACAAGTTGCATCTGCTCCTCTTAAAAAAAGCTTATACCAAATATCCAAAGTTTCTGGCCAGTGGATATTAAAAAAAAGAAGATTTTTAAAGAATATTCCTCATATTGAACTAAGTTATAATTCAGGCTCCCACAGGGAGCCCATATATGAACCCATGGACTTGGCTTTAACAAACTTGAATCTCACCCCCCTAAAGATACTTCATACCAAATATCAAAACAACATTTTGACTACTGGATCTGAAGAAGAAGATTTTTAAAGAAAATTCCTCATTTTGAACTAAGTTATCATTTGGGCTCCCACAGTGAGCCCAAATATATACCTAGGGACATGGCTTGAACAAACTTGAATGACCCCCCCCCCCCCCCTAAGTGTGGTGCATACCCAATATCAAAAGATACTGCCTGCTAGATCTTGAGAAGATTTTCAAAGAAATTTGCCTGAAATGCACTAAGTTCAATTTGGGCTCCTATACTGAGCCCAAATATAAACTTAGTGCATTTCAGGCAAATTTCTTTGAAAATCTTGAATCTCCCCCTAAGCATGGTGCATACCCAATATCAAAAGATTCTGCCTGCTGGATCTTGAGAAGAAGATTTTCAAAGAAATTTGCCTGAAATGCACTAAGTTCAAATTTGGGCTCCTATACTGAGCCCAAATATAAACCCAGGGGACCAAATTTAACAAACTTGAATCAAATCCACCCCCACAATGTTGCATACCAAATATCGAAAGAGATTGCCTGCTGGATCTGGAGAAGAAGATTTTTAAGAAATTTGCCTGAAATGCACTAAGTTCGAATTTGGGCTTCTATAGTGAGCCCAAATATGAATCCAGGGGGCCAATTTGAACAAACTTGAATTAGATCCACTCCACAATGTTGCATACCAAATATCAAAAGATTCTGCCTGCTGGATCTGGAGAAGAAGATTTTTTAATGTTTTTCCCATTGCCTGCAGTGTTAACAAAAGCACCGCGTAGCGGGACAATATACGCCCGTTTTGTATATTTGAAGGGTTGGGGTAAGGATGGGGGTGAGGGTGAAAATTGTTTGGACCAACCCCATATTCAAACTTGACCTGTATTTTGTTGTGATTAAACAACATACCAAGTTTGGAACCAATCAGAAAACAAATAATAAAAGTTATCATCCGGAAACCAAATATTTGATGCATTCTATGTCCAACAGTTATTTATTTATTTATTTATTTATTGATGTTTAAGGTCACATATTTATGCACAATGGCTAATCATGACTGTGACAGTGTTACGGGTGGAGGAAGCCGGAGTAACCGGAGAGAACCACCGAGCAACGATGAGCAGCTGCCAGCTCCCCAACATCATAACTCCGCACTGCAGCACAGGCAGGGTTAGACTGGTTGAAGACATGCGTACCATCGACGTGCAGTACGCCTTAGTACACGGCGTCATCGTGCCCCCACGTGGGCTATGGAGATGAAGTGTCTTGCCCAAGGACACAACGCGGTTGCCGCAGGTGGGCTTCGAACCGAGGACCTCTCGGCTTGCAGTCTGCACCTCTACCTACTGAGCTACCGTGCTCCCTGTCCAACAGTTAGGCCATACTAACGTTATAATCCGGACAACACAAAATGCACAAATTCAAGAGGAATAACTCTGGAAAGGTACATGCGATTTTGGCCGAAAGTGAACCTGAGCTGTGCTTTGTGGTCATAAACAAAATCTGAGAATTTGAAACAAATTAGTCAAGGCAAACTAAAGTTATCATCTGGAAACCACATAATTCACAAATTTGCAATCATTCAAGGGGAATAACTATGGAACGGTATATGCGATTATGGCCAAAGATGAACTTGAGCTGTGCTTTGTAGTCAAAAACAAAATCGGAGAATTTGAAAAACATCGGTCAAGGCAAACTAAAGTTATCATCCGGAAACCACAAAATCCACAAATTTGCAATCATTCAAGGGGAATAATTCTGGAAAGGTATATGCGATTGTGGTGATAAGTGAACTTGAGCTGTATTTTGTGGTCAAAAACAAAAAACTGAAACTTTGAAATAAATCGGTCAAGGCAAACTAAAGTGATCGTCTGGAAACGAAAAGTTGGGCTAAATTCACATAAATAAAGGGCCAAAAATCTGTAAATGGGCCGCTAGAAATTGAACCCATCCTGTATTTTGTCATACTAAATCCACGTGCCAAATTTAACTCAGCTCAATCCATTACAACTAAAGTTATCGTCCGGAAACGAAATGTGTACATGGACGGACAGACGGGTGGAGAGACCATTCACATAATATGTCCCGTTTTTCAAACAGGTGTATAAAATCAACATCTGAAAAATTTGGTGTCAAGGCGTTCGGCTTTAATAGAACGGAAACCAATTTTTTTTTAGAAAAATTGTGTTTTCAAAGGGCCATAACTCTGCAGTGGATGGACTGAGAAACACCAATATCAAACTTGACCTGTATTTTATTGCTAAAAACAACTTCTGAAAGTTTGATGTCGATCTGTCAAGGCGTTCGACTTTAAATGAACGGAAACCAAATTGTTTACGGACAGACAGACAGACGCTCCAACATTTTGGGTTAATGGGCTACCAAAAAAACATTTTGTATGTCCAAAACCTTATTTTACCCAGAACCCCACCCCCTCCACCCTAGAACTTATATTTAACCCTAACCCCACCCCTCCACCCAAAAACCACACCCTAACCCTACCCCACCCTAAACCCTAAAAGCCCACCCCAGACCCTAACCCCCCCCACCCCCGGGACCTAACCACCCAACCTTAAGCCCTACTCTGGGGCTACCCCTAACCCTACCCCCACCCCACCCGTGACCCAGCCCCACCCTAGCCAAACCAATAGGATTAGGAGCTATTTTTTTGGTTTAGGGGCTACTAAAACTAAAACCCCACCCCCTGACCCCAACCCTACCCCCCCCCGGGACCTAACCCTCCCCAACCTTAAGCCCTACTTTGGGGCTACCCCTAACCTTAACCCCACCCCACTCCTAACCATAACACTACCTTAATTTGGAGGTAGCCCCTAATAATAATATCCCCTAAACCCCCAATGTTGGCCCGGACAGACGGACAGACAGATAACATAATACGACCATTTTTTAAACGGGCGTATAAAAAGTGCTGACTCAGCACTTTTTCAAAGTCCTGAAAAAAGTACCTTGTGATCAAACCGATAGGGATTTTTTTAACCATTCTATTCTACTGGATAAAAGTAAGATTTATACAAAATAAGAATTCTCTGTGCTGTGTAGTTTTGGAGATATGGCAGTTTTAAGGTTTTTCCTATTTTTAGCTCCCGAGGTTCCCACGGGGTAATGAGAAAATATTTTTTTGCATCAATCAACTACTTATGACCCATTATCATCTCATATCATATTTGGTTCAAATTGACCTCACGGTTCCAAAAATAGAAATTTTAGGCGTGGCCAAAAGTTTTGCCCCTCCCATAACAAAGGCAAATAATGCCCGACAAACTTCTCTTGAACAAACTTGATTCTAAACCTCAAAAGGACTCTGTATACCACATATCAAGTCTCTGCTTCTAGTGGTTCATTAAAAGAAGATTTTAAAAAAATTTGGCCATTTTTTCCCCCACCCTCAATATGAGCCGAAACCTAATTTGCATAAAAATCAAAATGCCCCTATATAACCACTACTTACATGAAATTTAATTAAAATGTGGCCAGTGGTTTGGGAGAAAGAGGCTCAAACACCACCTTCATGCAGAACGACGTACAGATGGACACACGGACGAAGAGTGATCAGAAAAGCTCACCCTGACTTTCAGTCAGGTGAGCTAAAAAAGCAGTCAGATATGATCTGATCCAGTTCATTTATGGTATGGGTATTATCACTGTACCAGAAGAGATTGGTTTGGTCCATGCTTTTGCACTGCATTGCTCAATTTCGAGAATTTTGTCAGTATTTATTATAGCTACATACACTTCTGGAATTGCAGTCAGATGTTTTTATTATCCTTATCTAGAATAAAATGTATGATGACATCAAATTGCACCAAACTGGTGTAACCAAAAGTACCTCTACCAAGTACGCCAATCTGACCTGGTTTGTAAGAACCAGTTAGGTCAGGTTTGGGTTCAGGCTAGGCCTGCAACGATGCATCGCCGTTTCAATGCATCACGATTCTTTCACTCTGCGATGCATCGCATCATGACAAGAGATGCATCATGATGCTCAGGTCAGAAGGATTATTAATGGAAGAACCTTGAAAAGGTTGAAAACGTATTATTAAAACACAATGTATAATTTTGATAGAGTAAATATTTATTTATTGGTGTTTAAGATCACATATTTTTGCACAATGGTTAATCATGACCACAACATGAATATCAACTCAAGACCAGGGGTGAGCATTAATAAGCCATGTTGCCAATTTTAGAGAGGGTTTGCACCTCCCAAACTACGAATTTTTTTACGAAAATGTTGGTATGGACTGATGGATGAATGGACGGACAAACGAATGAACTGACATTCTTAAAAACGGGATTTGTGGGCTTAATTTTTTGCGGAAAAAATTTATCATTTTAAAACATCGGACAACCGCTAAAAGTCGTTTCTTCAGAAATTTTTTGGGGGGGGGGGGGGGGGGGGGGGGGAATAGACATGGTTAAATCCCCCAAGATAAACATGAAAAGAGGGCAACGCTAATCCCAGCCACTGACAATAAACCTTAACATAAACACATAAAAATCGCTAGAAATCAATTCTTGCCTCATAAGTCTCATATTTAAGACATTAACCTCATAATATTTGTACGTAAGCTCATAATCTGGAAAAGTAAGATCATAATTCCTGTCAGGGCAAAAAAAAAACCTTGTAACTTCCGTTTTATTGCAGACGGACACAGGTCTCCACTAGATACCCCTTTGACTTTTCAAGTTGGGGGCATAATAAATTCCTCTGATAAGAAGTCCAAAAGTTAAGTTAATTAATGGGCAATTATTTATTTATTTATTTATTGGTGTTTAAGGTCACATATTTATGCACAATGGCTAATCATGACCGCGACAGTTTTACGGGTGGAGGAAGCCGGAGTACCCAGAGAGAACCACCAAACAACGACGAGCAGCTGCCAGCTCCCCAACATCGTAACTACACACTGCAGCACAGGCAGGGTTAGATTGGTTGAAGACATGCGCACCATCGACGTGCAGTACGCCTTAGTACACGGAGTCATCGTGCCCCCACGCGGGCAATGGAGATGAAATGTCTTGCCCAAGGACACAACACGGTAGCCGCAGGTGGGATTCGAACCGAGGACCTCTCAGCTTGCAGCCTGCACCTCTACCAACTGAGCCACCATGCTCCAATTAATGGGCAAGTAAATAACTGAAAATACAAGAGCTAAGGCTCTCGATTTCTGGGAGTGATTCAAGCAGTATCACATAGGATTTTGAAATGCATTTTTTATGTTTAGTAATGACCCACATCAGGAGCACTGGCAAAATGCAAAATCAGCAATTCGACCCAAACAGAGTTATAATCTACTGTTAACGACAGTCACCCATGATTCAGTTCCCCTGGGTGATTCTCATAATGATGGAGGAACAGAATCATTCAAGTTATGACAAATGAGTATGAGTCACTATAATTAGTGAAATGTAACAGAAATCCCCCAAATGGTCCAAACAGCTCAGTAGTATTGTGGAGCACGAGTGAAGGTCATGTTATTTGAATGATTTTGACTGGAGATAAACCCATCCACTGTTCACCTATAAATGGGGGTCAGTTATGGACAGTGGCAGCACGACAGGGGGGCCTTGGGGAAAAAAAAATCAAACTTCAAATTACTACCTGGCCGTGGTTTTTTCCACCAAATATCACACCCGCAAATGGCACAGAACAACACACATCATGTCACATGTTGTAAAAATGCTCAGATATTGCTCCCAGGGCGTCCAAATATGAAAATATTTCCTGGAAAGAGCCCCCCCCCCCCCCCCCCCCCCACAAATGGGAGGGGGACACTCTCCTCCCTAGTTCAGCAATCTGAACGTTGTGGCTACCCCCCTTACAGGGGGTAGCCACTACGTTCAGACCGCTGAACTACCTCCTCCCCTATCCTCCTCCAGCTCAGGCCTGTGGCATTCATGAGATGCCTTTGGTATCTCGACCTTGGACCCCCCCCCCCCCCTCCCCCCCTCATATCTAACTTAGGCCCCCCCTAAATTTAAATCATGGTGCCGTCACAAGTTATGGATATAAACAATATCTACTACTAGTAGTAACACTCCTCAAAAAACAAAACAATTTTGACTGAAAATCTAAAATTCCATGAATGAAATATCATCCTATGAGTAGAACAAAGCACCATCTGTAACACTTTAGCATTGCAGACAGAACCTTGTTACACTCAATGGAAGATATACCATCAAAAGTCCAATCTGCAACACAATATTATATTCAATAACTTGGTGAAATGAAGCAGATTGCACCACCACAAAAAAGAGCTTTTCAGACGTGTTCATAAAGTCAAAAAATCTTCTAATAAAGATGCATTATTTATTTATTTATTCATTGGAATTTAATGACACTTATGGCAGACAGGGTCACCTCATGTCAGACAGTTTTACAAGTGGAGGAAGCCTGAGTACCCGGAGAGAACCACCGAGAAATGGTGAGCAACTGTCAGGCTTCCCAACACACTTCCACACAAACAGGGTTAGCATTGATTGAAGACAAGTGAACCATCGATGTGCAGTCTGCCTTAGTACACAATGCCACCGTGCCCCCACGAGGGCAATGGGGGCTGAAGTGTCTTGCCCAAGGACACAACGCAGTTGTACCAAGGACCTCTCGGCTTGCAGTCTGCACCTCTACCTATTGAACCACCGTGCCCCGAAAGATACACTGTTATACCAGATCTGTCAGAGGGCCAGTACATCTATCTAAATGAACTTACTTGACTAATTTCTGAGGATTGGAAATTGCTATATAGTGAAACTCGGTTAACTGAATAGCCACTTTGCCAATGAAAATTATTCAATTAACAGGGATTGTGCCACAATCCTGTATTCTAGAGATAAACTTAGCATTTATTCTATTATGAGCTCTGTCAAACAAGATATAATAGATTAAATGCCTGTATTGGATGAACTGAGGCCAAACAGATTATAAACAATGGAAAACTTTTCTACTGAAAATTGTTGGCAATGCTACTACAAGGAGTGTAACAAAAGTTTGTGTAAACTAGCTACAACATTACCTATAAGCATATTTAAAGTCTTTTAGGGTTCAGAGCAATGTTTTGAACATTATATTTCTGAATTCAATGCAGCTGCAATGTACAGCTTCTATTCAGCTAATGATATGCCATAAGAATCAATGTTGAACAAAAAGGAAAGGCCTAGAGAAATTCTGAGAAAGTTTGTTTCAACTGTGTGTGTGATGTAATAGAATTTCACTATCAATGGCAAAAAAGGTTCTGACATTCTTGAATCCTTCTGAAATGGATTAATTCTGATTTACCTTAGATATCAAGGTATCATTTTGTAGTCTTCTAAACACTTCTCTCTCTCTCTTAGTATCTTATTGTTAATATCATTGTTGCTAACCCTACCCTGTATTTCTCAATGATGAGAAAACCAAAGCAAAAATACAGCAAACTTCGTGAGGTACTTCAAATTAAAAAAAAAATGGTTAGGCCTAAAAAAATTAAAAATCTATTTCTCGAGCCACCCCTCCCCCCCCCCCCCCCCCCCCCCCCCGGATGGTCCTTTTGGCTACCACATGCTCTCTTATTATAACCAATGCAGACTTCAACAAATAAAAATTAAATGGTTTATGTCTGATATTTTACCCAAGTTAAGATAATTGATAAATTTGTCCCTTGAGTGCAAGAAGGCTTTGCAATGCTTTAGCATTGCAAAGCCTTCTTGCTCTCAAGGGGCGAAACACACCACCACTCATGCTATTCCATAGATTATGAGGCCTAAAACATAAACCAAGAACATGAACTTTCGATAGCAAAGAAATAATTACAGAAACAAAAAACAAAATAAAAACCAGAGGCTCAAGTGAGCCTAAAACGCTCACCTGGCTCAAATTGTCAAAACAGATGAGTGTATCAGCATGTCATCAGCAGCAAGAGCAATTTTTTGGATTTGCTATGACACAACCAAAGGCAACCTTTTTGGCCATTCATTTCTGCTGGTCCAAGGAAAGCTTCCTAGCAAACTCTGTTCTGTGAAGAATTAAAAAAACAACAACTGAAAGAAATTTTTGTTTTGTTTTAAACTACTGTTCTCTCTAGCAACCCCGCCCCCACCCTAAAAAAAAAACTGAAAAAAAAAAAACAAGAAAAAACAAGCGAATCGATTTGAACAAACTTGAATTCGACACCACTAGAGATGTTACATACCAAATATGAAAGGATTCTCACAGGTGGATCTGAAGAAGAATAATTTTCAAGAAATTTTCTCATATTACTCAAAGTTAAATTCTGGGCTTCAATAAAAAGTCAAAATATTAAGCCAGGGACTTGATTTGAACAACCTTCGATCTAACCCTGCCAGGGGTGTTTTATACCAAATATCAAAAGAATCTGACTGCTGGATCTGAAGGAGATGATTTTAAACGATAATTCCCCATATTGCACTAAATAAATATTTGGGCTCCCTTGGGTAACCCAAATATTATCCCAGGAACTCGATTTGAACAAATTTGAACCTTACACCTCTAGAGATGACACATACTAAATATGAAAGGATTCTCACTAGTGGGTCTGAAAAAGAAGATTTTTTAAGAAAGTTTCTCATATTGCACTAAGTTAAATTTTGGGCTCCAATAAAGAGCCCAAATATTCATCCAGGGATCCCATTTGAACAAACTTGAATCTAACCCCCCTAGAGATGCTGCATACCAAATATCAAAAGAATCTGACCGGTGGATCTGAAGAAGAAGGTTTTTAAAGATTATTACCCATATTGCACAAAGTTAATATTCAGGCTCCCACCGGAAGGCCAAATATTAACCCAGGGACTCGATTTGAACAAATTCGAATCTTACACCTCTAGAGATGTCACATACCAAATATGAAAGGATTCTCAATAGCAGGTCTGAAAAAGAAGATTTTTTAAGAAATTTTCTAATATTGCACTAAGTTAAGATTTGGGCTCCAATAAAGGGCCCAAATATTCATCCTGGGATCCCATTTGAACAAACTTGAATCTAACCCCCCTAAAGATGCTGCATACCAAATATCGAAAGAATCTGACTGGTGGATCTGAAGAAGAAGATTTTTAAACATTATTCTCCATATTGCACCAAGTTAATATTCGGGCTTCCATCGGAAGCTCAAATATTAACTCAGGGACTCAATTTGAACAAACTTCAATCTGACCCCTGTAGAGATGCTGTATACCAACTATCAAAAGAATCTGACTGTATGATCTGAAGAAGAAGATTTTTAAAGCTTATTCCCCATAGCGCCCTAAGTTAATTATTTGGGCTCCTCTGTTGATCCCAAATATGAACCAAGGCCATTGATTTGAACACACTTGTATTTGAAGATCCTATGGATGCTGTATACCAAATATCAAAAGATTCTGATCAGCGGTTGTGAAGAAATTGCAATTTTTGCAAATATGCTGACTCAGCATTTTTCAAACGCCCCCCCTACAGAACACTCTAACACAACCGATGGACATTTTTTTTTTAAAATTCATTCTACCAGTCAAAAGGATGCTTCATACCAAATAACAGTCTCTGTTCCGTGTAGTTTTGAAAATATGGGCATTCAAATTTTTTTCTATTTTAAGCCCCTGGGGTACCCATAGGGCGACGGAAAAATTTTTTTTTCGGGCATCAATCAAGTACTTTGGACCCACTTATGCTACATGCCAAATTTGGTTCAAATAGGCCCATCAGTTCTTAAACAGAAATTTTGGACGGAGCCCAAAATGGATATGTGCCCACAGAGAGCCCAAATATTGATCTACCAACTTCTCTTGAACAAACTTTAATCTTCAACACCAAAAAGAGTGTTACATACCATATATCAAGGCAATCTCTCTGGTGGTTCATGAGAAGAAGATTTTTAAAGATTTTTAGGCTTTGGCATCATTGCCCAGAGCCCGAAGAAGGCAATCACTCCATTTGAACAAAATAGAAAGGGTATACCCCAGGGATGGTTTGTGCAATATATGTTTGAATTTGGCTGAATGGCTGTGGAGAAGAAGCCAGGTTTGCAAAAGTTAACGGAAGACGGACGACAAGTGATGGCAATACCTCACACTGACTTGTAGTCAGGTGAGCTAAAAATGCTCGCCTGCATGCAATTTTACAAATAATGTCCTGAGAAACGGAAGATCTACTTTGTGTAGCCTTAGCAGAGTTACTTTTTTTGTACCTCAGAAAAGGGACAAAACTAATTTGGATGCATGCACTACTCACCCCATCAACCCAACACCCCCACACCAATCACCATCCCCACCACACAAACAGACATCAACTATATGGAAATATACTTCACCTTTCTGATGAAAAGCTTGTCACAGAAATTGTGCCCTAAATTAAATTATAGATTAATATGCTTCCAAATCAATATTTATATTGACGTGATCTAAAAACGGAAGAGGAAGTCACAGTGACCTGTTTGAAGTGTTCAACACTTTCCTTCATAAAATATATATGCATTCAACATTCAATTGTCTGACGTGCCAAAATCAAACTGTGACACATACACATGAAACTAATATGTTATTAATGAGATTCAATGAAACAAATCTTTCTTTAATCAAGTACCGTATTTACTCTATGTATTGGGACACTGTGTGATTTGGGACACACATTTTTTCCAGAAAAATATATTTTTTTTATGCTCCAAAGTTTGGGACATTCAGGAGATTTGTTTCCAGTTGGCCCGTCGCTAGTAGCAGACGACACTCATAAAAAAAATTCTTGAGTAACTAAAAATTTTCATTTTTTGCTTCCAAAACATAGCTTATGATCCCTCATTGGGACGGGCGCAGTGCGCTCGTTCCAATGAGGGATCATAAGCTATGTTTTGGGACCAAAAAATGAATATATAAAAAAAAATTGGACGGCAATTTTCGTATATAGTGATGGAAAACGATTCATACAAAACTTTATTCAGCATCAAATCAAGACCAGGCTGTGTTCATTCCCCATTTTCCAAGAATTGGGACACCTGTGAAAATAATTATTTTTAGCTGTCCCAATACATAGAGTAAATACGGTATTTGAATATATCTTAAGTTAGTATCATACTAAAATTTACAAATTCAAAAATAACCAAATATTTGAGCTTACAAAATATTTTTAATTCTTTTAATCTGATAAAAATCACATAAAAACATTTCTTATTTATATTAAAATTATTTATGTATAAAATGATACATCATTTGTGTATAAATTATTTAAAAAATCAATACATCAATAGAAAAACATTTTTTTCATTTTTTATACATCTTTATGAATAGAGAGAGAGAGAGAGAGAGGGGGGGGATAAGAGATTTGGAATGAAAATGAAATGGTTAGCTCTGCTTGATAAAATATAAGTGCATAATATCACAAATACCACAAATGTAATCTTGATTACATGTACTTTTGTACTATGGATATATCTCAAGTAAGTGTCATGTTTTGGATATGTCTTAAGTAATTGCCATGCAGAGAGAATCTTACGAAATTGTCATGCTGAGAGGAGAGAGAGAGAGAGAGAGAGAGAGAGAGAGATTTGAAATGAAATGATCAGCTCTGTTAATTAAATTTAAGTACATAAAACAAGCTGTTAACTGAAAATAGAATATGTTTTCATTTTTGGAATTTACTTAAAAAAAATTTCCACAATCTTATGTATTTCTTTTAGTTCCTTGAATCCTGCACCCTGTGTAATAGCATGTAACCAACTTACCCTCTTCATTTTTGCTTACTCTGTCAGTGTATATTACAGTTATTGGCAGTTTACCAATATTTTATAACTAGAAATAACCAGAAAGTGTGACTAACCGTTTGCAATGCACAGGGTTAGTCACACTTTCTAGTTATTAAATATGTTCAATTTTAACTAAGTATCTAACCCTGTGCACTGTACAGCCTTAGTTTAAATCTCATCTAAATCAACTCTATCAAACATAATGGCTAAAACCAGCCACTACTACTGAAACTCAGCTTAAGACCCGTCATGTTTTGTTTTTTTTTAAATGAAATCCAAAAATGATAACATATTCTACTTTCAATTAATTGCTGGTTATAAGAGAATAATTTCTTCCCTCACTGCATGTGTAACATACGTCTGTCCAGGGTGAGATAGCAGGGAGAGATAGATGTATCCCACCCCACCCACGTGATGTTATACATTTATAACGTTATTATGACGCGATGCATAGTATTTGGCTACCAACTAATTCATATTGACGTCATCAGAATGCCGTGTGTTCAAAGTTTGATGCTCTAAAACTCTTTAAACCCCAAGATGCCACCATTCCTAATTGATTTCGTGGTATATACCTTTGGTATATACCTAACTTTTGCATGCTCTTTCCGATGGTGTCATTAGTTTTTCAAAACAATGAATACCAAATGAGTTGATTATATCAGCATGTGACTGCCGA
The DNA here is from genome assembly GCA_031216915.1 of Pictodentalium vernedei. NCBI lineage: Eukaryota > Metazoa > Mollusca > Scaphopoda > Dentaliida > Dentaliidae > Pictodentalium > Pictodentalium vernedei. The sequence goes on from CM062294.1 coordinate 550,139,385, forward strand.
TTACCTCTGGCTAACGTTACCGCTGTATGGCGGGGGAGAAAAATAATCCCTGATGGGTACGGGTGTGGGATGGGAAAATCTCAACTTTGGGACAAGATATTTGGTCCAGACACTCGGCAAGCCTCGTGTCTGGCCCAAATATCTTGCCCTCGGGTGAGATTTTCCCATCCCACACCCGTACCCATCTGGGATTTTAATAATCCTAATCATTTATATAATCTTGAAGACATGTACTATTCGACAAATTTCAAATAAGTATCATGTTTTGGATATATCTTAAGTAAGTGCCATGCTGAGACAATATTATTATCCCTGGTGGGTGAGGGTGTGAGATGGTGGAATCTAACCCGAGGTCAAGATATTTGGGCTAGACACGAGGCTTGCTGGGTGTCTTGACCAAATATCTTGTCCCGAGGATGAGATTTCCCCCATCTCACACCCACCCCATCAAGGATAATATTTCTCCCCCACCAAAAGACTCTGACATCATCAAAAGTAATCCGGGGGCACATGCAGCTTTTTCGAACAATTTTGTTGTCCATTTCTGAAAAAAACTTATTTGCTTTTCAGAAAGAGCGTACAAATTTTCTGTACCATAGGTATATACCACGAAATTAAATCCCAATGCCGACAAGACTGGGGTTAAAGATTTGTAGCAAAATGAACATTGACACATTCTCGGGTGTGTGCATCAATCGATCAATGGAAGTGTAGTGATAGGAATTAAGTTAACCCTTTACTCAATCCGGACAATATCAAAATTAATTATTTTAAATATAATTTTTTTTTAATTTTTCAAAAAATTTCAACAAAACCATATCATGTGACCCCTCGTTGGAACGAGGGGGTCACATGATATGGTTTTGTTGAAATTTTTAAAAAAATAATATTTTTTCAGCTGCTGAATTTGCATATTTCGCGGGCAGATGAGGGCAATTCGTTGGGTCAAAGGGTTAAGAAACTGAATAAACTGTATACAATATACCGTTATCATTAACATCATGTTAGATAGATATCTCTATCTCACAAGGCCTTTTCACATGAGACATGCATATCTTGCATAGGAAATGGGGGGGGGGGGGGGGGGAGACTCTTATATCTCTTAACTGGTTGAGGGCTATGTTTTCTTGGTAGTCTGAATTTGTTCATCAAAAATTGTTTTATTACAAATTATTGAAGAGTGTCCATCGGCACTCTTCAATAATTTGTTATAAAACAAATTTCTATAAACAAAATATTTGTGTTTGACTGAATATGAAAAATGAGCAAGAAAAATGTTAGCTTTTCCTCTGGTACCCTGATTTTTTTTTTGCAAGCCCTGATAGTGGCTTTTAGCACTCAACCAATTAAGTAAGTGCCATGCTGAGAGAATCTTACGTAAGTATCATGCCGAGAGATAGGGAGAGAGTGAATGAAAGTGGGAGAAAGAGAGAGAGAAAGGAGAGAGAGAGATTTGAAATGGAATGGTCAGCTCTGTTGATTAAATTTGAGTATATAAGAGAATGATAACCTAATTTTATTTATATTATTTCTATTTATTGGTGTTTACGGTCACATACTTATGCAAAATGGCTAATCGTGACCATGACAGTTTTACAGGTGAAGGAAGCCGGAGTACCTGGAGAGAACCACTGAGCATCGGCAAGCAACTGTCAGCTCAACGTTCTAACTCTGTTCAAGCTCCGCTCAAGCAGGGTTACAGCGGTTGAAGACATGTGCACCATCAACGTTACGCCTTAGTACACGGCGTCATCGTGCCCCCATGTAGGCAACCGGGAAAAAGTACCTGGCCCAAGGACACAACGCAGGTTGTCCCGGAGGGGGATCGAACTCAAGACCTCTAGCATAAAAGTTCAAGTCTACCACTGAGCCACCGCACTCCCCGAATGATAATGGTAGTCTGAATTTGTTCATCAAAATTTGTTTTATTATCGGCACTCTTCTTCAATAATTTGTGATAAAACAAATTTCTGTAAACAAAATATTATTTGCGTTTGACCGAATATCCAAGGAAAATGTTAGCTTTTCCTCTGGTACCCTGATTTTTTTTTTTGAAAGCCCTGATAGTGGCTTCTAGCACTCAACCAGTTAACCTTTAACCCAATGCAGACAGTATCAAAATTTATGATTTTAAATATTATTTTTTCAAAATTTTCAAAATATTTCAACAAAACCATATCATGTAACCCCTCATTGGAACTAATTCGTCGATCTCCTTCCAAGTAGGGGTCACATGATATAATTTTGTTGTAATTTTCTGAAAATTATTATTTTTTCAACTGCTGAATTTGCATATTACGTGGGCAGATGCAGCCAATTCTTTAGGTAAAGGGTTAAGTAAGAATCTTACATAAGTATCGTGCTGAGAGAGAGGGAGAGAAAGGAGAGAGAGAGATTTGAAATGGAATGGTCAGCTCTGTTGATTAAATTTGAGTACATAAGAGAATAATAACCTAATCAGAAATATAATTCTTGAATACATGTACTTTACGGTTTCAAAAATGTATAAAGCCTTTTGTTATTTCAGACAAAAAATTTACTTTGATTTGCGACTCCATCTTCGTGAGATGTAAAAAACTCTGGGTCAAGTTATCTGGCAGCTAAACAAAGTTAATGTCTGGACAAGGTTATGTTAATGGATAATAATAACAAGAGGCCCCACGGGGCCTGAGGGCGCTCACCTGATACTGGCCGAGTCATATCACCAAAATAGCAAGGGATTCTGCCTTGTGGTTATTATCAGTTTTTCAACATAAAAGTGTTTTCTCTACTTAGTAACCCAGAGTGTTCATATGTTAGATCCCCATATTGGGTACTCAATAATTTATCTATTTATTTATTGGAATTTAAGGTCACTTTCTAAGGCTACATCATTACAGAGGCATAATTATAATATCAGGTTTGGTCAATCGTTTATGCCTATCACTGCCCACTTTACAGGGCTTTCAATGCAGGAATTGGTTACTACTGGGCCCAATTTTATCAATAAAGCAGAACTTGAACAAACTTCAATTTGCCACTTCTAAGAAAATCAAAAATCAAATATCAAAAGATTCTGACAGGAGTAACAGAAAAAAAAGATTTTTTAAGAATATTTCTCATACTGAACTAAGTTATACATGGGCTCCCATAGGGAGCCCAAAAATAAAAGCTTCTGAAGCAGTGTTTTGGGAGAAGAAGATTCTTCAACGTTATTCCCATTAGCTACACTGTTAAAAAATGATGACTCGGCACTTTTAGTCCTAGAAAAGAACCTTATGATAAAATTTTTACCATTTTTTTCTTCCGGTCCTAAGGAAGCTTCACACCATATAAAAATTCTCAGTGCCATGTAGTTCTGGAGATATGGGCATTTAAAAAGAAAAAAATTTTTTAGCTCCTGCAGTTCCCGTGGGGGACAGGAAAACAATTTTCGGCATAAATTAGGTACTTATGACCCAATAAGCCCTCATATCAAATTTGGTTCAAATCGACTTTTTGGTTTGGAAAATAAAAATTTTGGTATAATTTGGGCTCCCACAGTGAGCCCAAATATGAACCCAGGTACTTGGCTTTACCAAACTTCACTCTCAGCCCCTAAGAATGCTGTACATCAAATATCAAAACATTTTGACTGGTGGATCTGAAAAAAAAATTTTTTTTAAAGAATATTCCTCATATTGAACTAAGTTATAATTTGGGCTCCCACAGGGAGACCAAATATGAGCCGAAGGACTTGACTTGAACAAACTTGAATCTCACCTCCCTAAGCATACTGTATACCAAATATCAAAAGATTCTGACCGGTGGATGCGAAGAAGAAGATTTTAAAAGAATATACCTCGTATTGCACTAAGTTACAATTTGGGTTCCCAAAGGGAGTCCAAATATGAACTCAGGGACTTGGCTTGAACAAACATCAATCTCACCCCCCTAAGGATGATGCATAGCAAATATCAAAAGATTCTGATTTGTGGATCCGAAGAAGAAGATTTTTAAAATATATCCCTCATATTGCACTAATTTGAACATTTGGGTTCCCATAGGGAACCCAAATATGGACCGAGGAATTTGATTTCTACAAATATGTGAATCAATGTTCCAAAGATGTTATATGTAAAATATGAAAGCTTTTAGAGCAGTGGTTTGGAAGAAAACAATTCTTTATTTTTTTCCCATTGCCTACTGTGTTAAAAAATACTGACTCAGCACTTTTTCAGAGTCCCGAAAAAGTACCCTATGATAAAACCGATAGCAATTTTTTTTTACCAATCCTTTCTGTTGGTCCCAAGAAAGCTTCACACCAAATAAAAATTCTCACTGCCGTGCAGTTTTTGAGATATAGGCGTTTTAATTTTTTTCTATTTTTAGCTCCTGTGGTTCCCACGGGGCTACAGGAAAAAAAATTTCTGCATAAATTAGGTACTTATGACCCAATAAGCCCTCACATAAAATTTGGTTCAAATTGGCCTCTCGGTTTAAAAAATAGAAATTTGGGGTGGGGCCAAAATTTTTGCTCCTCCCATAACATCGCCAAGTATAGACCTACAAACTTCTCTTGAACAAACTTGAGTCTACACCTCAAAAGGAAGCTGCATACCAAATATCAAGTCTCTGCTATTGCTGGTTCTTGAGAAGAAGATTTTTTAAGAATTGGAGCATTTTTGCCCCACCCCTCTGCTCAATATGAGCCGAAACCTAATTTGCCCAAAAATCAAAATGCCGCTATATAACCCCTACTCACATGAAATTTCATTAACATGCGGCCAGTGGTTTGGAAGAAAAAGACCCAAACACCACCTTCACGCCGGACGACGGACGCCGGACGACGGACGACGGACGAAAAGTGATCAGAAAAGCTCACCCTGACTTTCAGTCAGGTGAGCTAATAATAATGTAGTTTATAGCCGAGTCTCCACACAAGGTGCTCACAGGCTTCACAAACAATGTTATATATACAAATAAAGAAATGCATACAAACACAAATACAGGTTTATGTTGTAAACACTTTTGAACAGGTATGACTTAAATGTCTCTACGCTTTGGGATACTTTGAATTGTTCCGGTAATTGATTCCAGAGGTAGGGTGCAGCTACCGAAAATGAGCGATCTCCTGCAGTAACCAAGTTGTAAGACTTTCTAACCAAGCTATTAGAGGAAGAAGATCGGAGAGCTCTAGCTGGTTTGTATTCCTCGACAAGCGAGGTTAGATAAGATGGAGCAAGGCCATTAATACACTTGAATGTGAGTAACAGAATTTTGAATTTGATTCTTTCCTTGACAGGAAGCCAGTGGAGTTTGCGCAGAATTGGAATTACGTGAGAATTTCTGGGTGCTCTGCATACCAACCTAGCTGCACACCATTGTATGTTATCCAGTTTTGTTATAAGTGATTTCTTACAGCCATATAACAACGAAATGCAATAGTCCAGGTGGTTGATTACAAAGGAATTCACCAACTGTTTTGCCGTTCCCTCATCAACAACGTTAATGGATGGACAATATAGTACAGTATTATAAGCAGGTAGAGAATTTCGATCATGACTGGGTCAAAATTTTCTGTCCCACTTTCTTCCGAAAAACATTGTAGAATCTCATTTGTTGAAAAAAGAAATGAGAGCTATTGAATCTCAGATGCAACAGTAGAGCTCACTTAATTGGATATCTCTGAATATAACTTTCAAACACAAAACCATTTATAAATCCTCAGTGCAAATTTAACCTGTCAATTGCATATAGGTTAACCCTTTACCCAACGTAACGGCCAAAACCGGCCAGTACTATTCTCAAAAATCGCCTATTAATTTTCATTATTTTTTCATTTTTTGTCTCAAAAACATAGGTTATGACCCCTCATTGGAATGAGCTCATTCCAATGAGGGGTCATAACCTATGTTTTTGAGACAAAAAATGACAATGAAAGTGTCAATGACACTGTAGCTCAACTTGTCAAGACAAAGACATGTACATGTATAGTATGTGACACAGCAATGACAAACATCTAGGTAATGACCTGATAACAAAGGTACATATAAAGTATTGTAACGGTCTGTACATAAATACTGACCGTTGCCTGTAACAAATCTATAGGTAAAGTATTGTAAAGGTGGGTGACAGTCAGATGTTAAACTAGAAAAAATCTTTGAGTCCCAGAGTGGGTCTGACTGAACCCCAAAATATTTGTTCTCATAGCACAGTGATAACAAAGGCACCCCAAAACACACTCATTCCTGTCCCAAGGTGAAAACAAAGGTACCCAAGAAGTTTCGTGAAGATCAGTTCACAAATATGAGCTGTGTAGAAGTTGTGACAAAAAACTGATTGGACCTAATTTTGGTACAAAATGGCCACTGGCAGCCATCTTGAATTTTGGACCGCGCCCAGAAACACTCGTTCTCGTCCCAAGGTGATAACAAAGGTACCCAAGAAGTTTTGTGAAGATCGGTTCATAAATACAGCCTCTAGCCCGAGCCGTATTGACATGTGCACTTACAGAGTATAATAGCACTGAATAAATCAAAGTTCATCTAATTTGCATAATTTCTGCACAAGAAAAAAACCCGTACTATATGTGATGTATTCCATGTTACTAAACATTCATACAAAAATTTATTCAAATCAGAACTTTCATACAGAAGTTCTGTACAAAAGACTGATTGCACTAATTTTGGTACAAAATGGCTGCTGGTGGCCATCTTGAATTTCGGAGCACACCCAAAAACACTTGTTCTCATCCCACGGTAACAACAAAGGTACCCAAGAAGTTTCGTAAAGATCGGTTCATAAATACGGCATCTAGCCTGAGCCGTATAGAAGTTGTGTACAAAAAAATGATTAGACCTAATTTCGATACAAAATGGCCACTGGCAGCCATCTTGAATTTTGGACCGCACCCAGAAACACTTGTTCTCGTCCCAAGGTGATAACAAAGGTACCCAAGACGTTTCGTGAAGATCGGTTCATAAATACAGACTCTAACCCGAGCCGTATTGCCATGTGTACTTACTGTGTGTAAGCAGCACTGAAAAAATCAAAGTTCATCTAATTTGCATAATTTCTGCACGAGAAAAAAACCTGTATTATATGTGATGTATCCCATGGTACTAAACATTCACACAAAAAATTATTCAAATCAGCGCTTTCATATGGAAGTTCTGTGCAAGAATCTGATTGCACCAAATTTCGTACAAAATGGCTGCCATCGGCCATCTTGAATTTCGGACCGGACCCCAAAACACTCGTTCTCGTCCCACGGTGATAACAAAGGTACCCAAGAAGTTTCGTAAAGATCGGTTCATAAATACGGCCTCTAGTCTGAGCCGTATTGGCATTTGCACTTACAGTGCTGAAAGTAACACCAAAAAACATCAAAGTTAGTCTAATTTGCATAATTTACGCACGAGACAAAAACCCGTATTATATGTGATGTATCCCATGGTACTAAACATTCATACAAAAAATTATTCAAATCAGAGGTTTCATATGGAAGTTCTGTACAAAAAACAGATTTCTGCATCGTCGGTACAAAATGGCAGCTGGCAGCCATCTTGAATTTCGGACCGCACCCAAAAACACTCGTTCTCGTCCCACAGTCATAACAAAGGTACCCAAGAAGTTTCGTAAAGATCGGTTCATAAATACGGCCTCTAGCCCGAGCCATAGCAGCTTGGCACTTACAGCTCTGAAAGTAACACTAAATAAATCAAAGTCAGTCTAATTTGCATAATTTACGCACGAGAAAAAAACCCGTATTATATGTGATGTATCCCATGGTACTAAACATTTATACAAAACTTTATTCAAATCAGAACTTTCATACAGAAGTTCTGTACAAAAAACTGATTTTTGCATCATCGGTACAAAATGGCCACTGGAAGCCATCTTGAATTTCAGACCACACCTAAAAACACTCGTTCCCGTCCCAGGGTCATAACAAAGGTACACAAGAAGTTTCGTAAAGATCTGTTCATAAATACGACCTCTAGCCCGAGCCATAGCCAATTGTTGACGTACGGACAGACGGACGAAGGGCCATGACAATAGCTCAAATTTGACTTCGTCAAAGTTGAGCTAAAAATGAGTTAGTCAAGAATTTTGTTGGCGACAGTCATCTGCTTTTCATGTTAGGTAAAGGGTTAAAGAGTGAACTCCTGTTAATTGAATAAAAAAATCTGTCAAGAATATCAAGAAGTTACAATGACACATCACCAAATTCTCCTTGTTTATAGGCCTATTTGGCCTGGGCACATTCAATAAGGGCATTTTATTTTTTATATCTTGTTTGACAGGGCTATGTGAGCTTTGTCAAACAAGATAATAATAAGGCCACACAAAGTAGATGTTCTGTTTCTCAGGCCAAGTTTTGTAAAATTGCATGCGGGCGGGCAGTTTTTTATTTTATATTTTATTTTTGTAATTATTTTTTTGCCATCAGAAGTTTGTATTCTTGTTTATTTTATATTTTAGGCCTCATAATCAACAGAATAGCAAGGGTGGTGGTGTATTTCATCCCTTGGGTGCAACAAGGCTTTGCAATGCTAAAGCATTGCAAAGCCTTCTTGCACTCAAGGGACAAATTTATCAATTTTATTAACTTGTGCAAAATATCCGACATAAACCATTTAATTTTTATTTTTTCAAGTTTGCATTGGTTATAAAAAGAGAGCATGCGGCAGCCAAAAGGACCATGCGGGAGGGCCTGAGAAATAGATTTTTAATTTTATTAAGCCTAATATATCCATTTATTATGTCTCAAAGTTAGTTTGTCCAATCAAAATGCTGGAATACCTTCTAAAGATTCCACCGTATCGGGTTACTCACCTGATATTAATTAATATCAGGTGAGTAGCCGCCATTACTATTTTGATGCAATTCCCCTCACTTCGAATTTTCAAAATCTGAATTAAAACAAAATAAGAGAATTTAGGTTTCGAAAATATTTTCAAGATACCGTATTTTGTGATTTAAAACATTAAATATGTAAAAAGATGGGCAGAAGATAATATTTGTAGTCTGAAAAGTTCTTTGTTTTGTTTTTGTCTAGAGCAACTTTTTGAGCCCTTTGATGATGAAAACGAACATTTGTCCAGCTCATCAATGCCAAAGGGTGCTATTTTCAGAAATTGCAAAATCGGCAACATCAACATCACTATAAATAATAAATGAACAAACTTGTTTTTGAAACATTCCGATCAAACAGAATTAACAGAAAGTCGGTGTGCGTTTCAGATTCAACTTCAAAGTTCAAGTTGCGTTATTGTTATTGTTTGCTCTACAGTAAAAAAGTGATTTTTAATGTTCAAAACTGCTTTATTAGTCCTTTTGAGGTAGTAACAACAGAAAATGTACGCAAGGGGCCTCCAGATTATGCCGAGTTGGCAAGCAGCACTGATCTCAGTGGCAAGCAGCGATTCGTTTCATTTGTAAACAAGTACGGCAATTGCCCTTCGCAAAGTGATGATTTGTTCACAATTACCATGGTTACACATACCGGTGCCTGTTACTGTTCATGATTCTGCGCGGTGCTATCAATAGTGGTTCCTGAAAAATAAATTCCGGGCCGTTGTTTGTTTATGGAGAAAATTATTAATCGCTTGATTTACATGGACTTTCGACATAATAAATATGTTACATGGCGTGTAGCTGGCTGATACATTTCCATACAAGGCTCTGAGTGTTCATATCAGGTTCGGCTTCGCCTCACCTGATATCAACACTCATCGCCTTGTATGGAAATGTATCAGCCAGCTACACGCCATGTAACTTATATTATATAGTGCCAATATGATAGTTCAATGGATAAAGACCCATATTCTAAGGTGTTGTACATGTTACTGAGCTCGTGCAAATATACACTAGACTTTATGATTCTGGAGAATCATGGCTTTTCCAGACGAGATTCCATGATTTTTTATGACCCCAGAGGTCTGAAGAATTGTTTTTAACTGTATCACTAAAGTATCTTTATTGATGCCTTGAGAAAAGTGGGTATTCTAGTCTCAAATGATCCAGTTTGATAAAAGAAAGTTCAGGTTAAAATTATCATTATTGGTGGAAAGGGTTAATATCAATATCAGCATCCGAAAAGTCTGTGTCCGACAAAAGAAGTTATGTTTGTTTGCCACATACCCATTAAGTGCTGTGGCTATTTGCAAACAGCCCATTATATCTCAAATTTATCTAATATTTTGATGCTTGGCAGTTTGTGGAGGGTTAATGAATGCTTGTGAGAATAATTCTTCTCAAGACTCTACACGTTCTTGAAAATCTGTAAGAACCACTTAAAGAAATCCACAGAAAATGTGAACTTTAAGTTCTTAAGGGCTGTCTGTCTTTAGTCTGGCAAAACAGGGTTAAGGCTTGGTTTTTTTAATACCCTTAATACTTTCAAACATTATCCCCCCGTGAATTCTGTGTCTGATAAAAGAGGTTATGTTTATCTGTTACATACCCATTTGGTGCTGTTGGTGTACGAAAACAGCCAATTTTATCAAAATGTTGTCGTTTAGCAATCTGTAGAGGGGTTAACAAACGTTTATCGGAATATTCTATCCATGCAACTTGTAATACCACACCAAGACCTGCTAATGTCCAATTGCCAGCAGGCAGTTAGCGAAATCCACAAGAAATGTACATTTTAAAATTTTAAAGGGCATTTCTCCTTAACCTGTCCAAAATGGGTTAAGCTTCATTTTTTTTAACATCCTTACTACTTACAAAAATGATCCTCAGTGAATTCTACACACGGTAAAAGAAGTTTTGTTTATCTTTTACATACCCATAGGGTGCTGTTGGTGCCTGAAAACAGTCTGTTTTATCAAAATGTTGATATTCAGCAGCCCATGAAGAGTTAACAAACGCTTAGCGGAATATTTTGTCCACGCAAAATGTAAGGTCAGACAAAGAGCTGCTAATGGTCAATTTGTCTTCAAAGTCTAGAAAAAGCATTTGGAGAAATCCACAGAAAATTGGAATTTTTAGCTTTTAAGGGGTGTCTCTCTTTAAACAACCCAAAATGGGTTAAGACTTGGATTTTTGAATACCTTACTGCATTCAGACATTTTCCTTATAAATTTTGCATCTGATAAAAGAAGTTATGTTTCTCTGTTACATATCCATTGGATGCTGCTGGTGTCCGAAAACAGCCTATTTTATCAAAAGTTTGATATTGATGGAGGGTTAACAAATGTTTACTGATATTTTGTCCATGTAACTTGTAATGTCACACTAAGACCTGTGAATGGCCATTTTTTATTGAACTCTACAAGATGTTTTTAAAGAAATCCAGGGAAAACATGAATTTTTTAACTTTCGATAGGTATCACTGTTTAACCAGCCCCAAACGGGTTAACACTTGGTTTTTTGAATACCCTTATTACTTACAAAAATCATCCTCAGTGAAATCCACTTCCAATAAAGGAAGTTATGTTTATGCCTCTGCAACACATTGGGTGTTGTGGGTGGCTGAAAACAGTCTATTTTATCAAAGTTTTGAGAGCCTGTGGAGGGTTTAACAAACACTTATAAGAATATTTTGTTCTTGCAACTTGTAATGTCACACCAAGGCCTGCGAATGACAAGTTTTTCTTGAAAATCTACACAACATTTTTAGAGAAATCCACTTAAAACATGAATTTTTAAGCATGTGCGGGGTATTGCTCTTTAACCAGCCCAAAAAGGATTAACGCTTAGTTTTCTGAATAATGTTATTACTTACAAAAAGGAACCTTGGTGAATTCCACTTTCAACAAAGGAGATCATGTTTATCTCTCGCATACACATTGGGTGCTGTGGGTGCCCGAAAACAGCCCATTTTCTCAAAATTCTGATGCTTGGCAGCATGTACAGTACGTGGAGAGTGTATTATCACTAAATCACCCACAGAGTGGAGATTCCTTCCAAGCAATGACAGCAAATTTGTTGCAAAACAAAACAAGCACAGGCAAAGTTTCTGCCAATGGACCTCCGGGTTAAACCCGGAGGTCCATTGGCCGAAACATTGCTTGTGTTTTTTCTCGATAGGTACAAAATTTGAAAGTTATAGTTTGGGTGATAACTCCACTCCATGGGTGATTTAGTTACAATCCACTCCCCACGTACTGTAGAGCGTTAATAAGTGCTCACCAGAACATTTTGTCCATGCAACTTGTAATGTCACACAAAGACCTGCGAATAGTCGAATAGTCAATTTTTCTTGAAAACCTACAAGATGTTGTAGAGAAATCCACAGAAAATGGGAATTTTAAGCTTTTAAGGGGTATCTCTCTTTAGCCAGCCCAAAATGGGTTAAGACTTCAACTTTTGAATATCCTTACTACTTACAAAAATATTTCCTTATAAACTCTGCGTCAGATAAAAGAAGGTACTTTTCTTTGTAGCATACTCACTGGGTGCTGTTGGTGTCCAAAAACAGCCCATTTTATCAAAATTTTGATGTTTAGCAGTTTGTGGAGGGTTAACAAATGTTTACGGAATATTTTGTCCATGTAACTTATGTCATACTAAGACCTGTGAATGACCAATTTTTTTTTGGAAATCTACAAGATGTTTTTAAAGAAATCCTGGGAAAACACAATTTTTTTAGCTTTTGATGGGTATCAGTGTTTAACCAACCCAAAATGGGTTAAGGCTTGTTTTTTTTAATCCCCTTATTACTTACAAAAATTATCCTCGGTGAATCCACTTCAAATAAAGGAAGTCATGTTTATCTCTTGTTTATCCTTTGGGTGCTGTGGGGGACCGAAAACAGCCCATTTCAACAAAATTTTGATATTTGGCAACCTGTTGAGAGTTAACAAATGCATTGCCTATTATCTCATGTATATCAATAATAGTTGTGTCACAGTCAAGTCTAACAATGATGAATATTTAAACAAAATCTATACAAGAGTGAGCTAGTACTCAAACGATTAGTCGACTAGTCGATGTCGACTCTGGGCAAACCAGTAGTCGACTCTCAATTGTGCAGTCGACTAGTCGGAGGAGTTCAAGCTTTTAGGAAAATAGTATCCCTTCTGAGCCACTGTCAGACAGTTTGAACAGCAATATTGGGCAATCAATGTATACATCTATTGCCATCTAATAGTAGTGACAGTAGTTTGTTTTAACTGGTACTAGTAGAGTGCTGAATTATTTTGGGCTATCAGGATATGTTATTAATTTGCCTTGTTGCAATTTATGGGAGAGTGCCTATATCGCAACAAGGCAAATTGAATAAGACTATATAATTTCACTCTTAGCATAATTAGAAGCACATTAATAGAATAATGTTCCAGTAAGTTGCTGTATATGAATGCCCAAGTGAAGCCAAATTTGGACCTTCAGGAGACAGGTTATCACCAATGAATAGTCGAAGTCGACTTGACTTTTGGGTATTGACTAGTCGACTTTGGAATTCACTAGTTGTTTGAGCACTATACAAGACGTGTTTTGAGAACGTGCTGAGATTTTTTTTCCAATTGTGACAAAATAAGAGTTAAATGAAAATTCTGCTTCTGTAAATTTTTACATTTTGTGCCCCTCTAGCATGTGTAAAATTGTGTGAAAATCGGTTCTAAAATTACCTCTGAATTGTACGGACAACATGTGTGGGGGTAAAAAAAAATTAAATAATAATCTGTAGAAAAACAAGAGTCTTTTCCAGGGGGAAGAGCCTAAATATATACAGTGTTTTACAGTCCAGAACATCACTTATAGACTTTCTGAAATAGATATGTTTTGAGATCTTTCTTGAAAGTGTTGACATTTGGCAGTCTTTTAAGATGATCAGGTACATTACGCTACAAGTGAGGACCAGCAACGGAGAATGACCCATCTCCAAATGTCTTACACTTATTTTTTGAAACATGTGATAGCATTTTACTATCAGACCTCACATTGTATTGACAGACATTCTTGGTACTGATGAGTTCTTCTAAGTAGGCTGGTGACATGTTATTTTGTGCCTTAAAAACTAATAATAAAGTTTTGAAAAATATTCTGAACTTTACTGGCAGCCAGTACAATTTCATCAAAACAGGAGTGATGTGTTGAGATCATAATACTCTACATACCATACCACTCAGGCTGATGGATTTAATACTTTTTGCAGGCGAGAGTACTGGTATTGTGGAAGGTTGAACAGTAAGATATAGACATCTGAAAGCCTTGTTGCACATATTTGTAACATGTTTGTCAAAAGGCATGTTTGAGTCGAAGAAGCCACTAAGATTACATACACTGTCACTTGCCCTGATGGTGGAATCTCCTACCTTCACTGAGTTGATGTCAATTTTAGTGAGTTGCTGATGTGAACCAATTATTAGATCCTTGGTTGATGATCGAAAAGAGAAGCAGACCTGTGTGTCAAGCAGGGGAGATTCGGTGATGGCAAACATTTCTGAAATACAGAATAGAAACAGAACAGGACCATGGCAACTGCCCTGTGGGACTCCACATTCCAGATGGAAGTCTTTTGATAGGTTACTACCATTTATTGATACACGCTGCTGTCTGTTCCTCAGGTATGATGATATTCAGCTAGTGAATACACCATGAAGTCCAAAATTGGAGTTCATTGTCTCTAGAAGAGCTGTTTTGACAAACAGTGTCAAAAGCAGCACTAAGATCTAAAAGAACAAGCTAGATTACCCATCCAGACTCAGTAGGATGTCATTCTGAACCTTGAGTAATGCCTTTTCAGTTGAGTGAAATTTTCAGATGTGTTGGCCGGTAATAGGGCATGCATATCACTAAGATGTAATAGAATAAATGCTCAAAGGATTAAAAGTCCAAAGGCCAAAAGTCAAAAGTTTTAGGTTATTTGAGAATTTGCCTTGTTAGTGTCATCTGTTATTCGTTTTTGGTAATGGGTTAAACAGCCAGCAGTGAATAGGATTTCACAGTTTCCCAATATTTAGATATGTTCAAAACAAGAAACTGTTAGCAGACACTAGACAGACAGACAGATGGATGGATGAGATTTTAGCATGGTTTTATTTGACTAGTCAAGGTAGAATATAGATCTATTTTCTCTGATAGGTATCACAGCCTCTTCATTTCTTGTTAACAAGATGCATTATGTATTGGTAGCAATAAAATACCTGAAATTAAAAATATTGACAATTTTTTTTAAAATTTATATTAAAAAATAATCATGCATATCACTAATGACAGTGAAACATCTGAACATCCCACAAGAAAGCTTACAATAAATAAGCATCTGTAGAGCAGGTACAGTGGAGCCCACTTAACTCTTAACCTGCTGAGTATTTTTAAGATATTTTATATCAAATCTAGTCATGGCTGCTTTGAAGCAGCCATGACTAGATTTGATAAAAAATTAATCTTAGCATAACACAAGAAATCTTTGATAAAAAAATCCATTCAATTTACAAGGGGAAAATCTGATTAAATCTGCTCAAATTATATTGATTATAATGACAAGAAAAACCCTGTGCTGGGCAGGAATATCCGCCAGCAGCATGCAAAGAGTTAATTGGATATCTCTGTGATTTTTAGTGAAGAAAGGAAACA
Organism: Pictodentalium vernedei; assembly: GCA_031216915.1. NCBI lineage: Eukaryota > Metazoa > Mollusca > Scaphopoda > Dentaliida > Dentaliidae > Pictodentalium > Pictodentalium vernedei. The sequence goes on from CM062294.1 coordinate 550,154,877, forward strand.
CACGTTATTCGGCTGATACGATGTATATCTGGGACCTTGATACAATTAGTGGTCCATTACTCGTGGTATAGGCATTAGATGCACCTGTGACAGGGTAATTTCTTGTCAAATTTCAAGTCAAATTGGTACTGAAGGTATGGTAAATGTATTTTTGTAATTTATATTCAGTTAACAGGCCGCCAGGGTTATTGGTTTAACTGGTTGAGTGCTAGGTTATTTTTCTGTGATCAGAGCATTGCGTACCAAGATTTGTTTATCACTAATTATTGAAGAATGCCTGCAGGTGCTCTCCAATAATGGATGGACCTGGAGGCAAGATATCCATGTTGGAATTGAAAAAGAAATTTGGCCCATAATGTTTTTCTCGCCATTTCATCATCAAATAATGTCAAATGAATCCAAAAAAAATTTTGTCATGGGTGGGGGTGGGGGGGGGGGGGGGGGGGGGGGAGATATCCAGGGTGGGGTTTAGATAACCTAGGATAACCCCCCCCCCCTGCCCCCAGGGGGGGGGATATCCAGGGGGGAAGATATCCTGCTACACCGGAATGCCGACATCTATTGTTCTCATACAGTCGTCAAGTAAGGTGTAATAAGGTGTGATAATCTAATTAATCACCTATAACTTGCTTCATATTTGCGGGCAGTTCAGTCAGAGTTGTAATTAACAGAAACTCAGTTCCCATCTTGATTAATTTTAATTGGGGATATTTCAAGGATATTCTTTACACACATTAGATAATAAATAATACATAAATATGATTTGGAAGAAAAATTGATTTTTTTCACTTAATTAAATTTTGGATCATAACGCATCATTTGGAAGAAAAATTGATTTTATTCACTTAATTTTTAAACAAGAATATATATATATTACAAGATAAATGAAAGTGTCAATGACACTGTAGCTCAACTTGTCAAGACAAAGACATGTACATGTATAGTATGTGACACAGCAATGACAAACATCTAGGTAATGACCTGATAACAAAGGTACATATAAAGTATTGTAACGGTCTGTACATAAATACTGAGCGTTGCCTGTAACAAAGGTATAGGTAAAGTATTGTAAAGGTGGGTGACAGTCAGATGCTAAACTAGAAAAAAATCTTTGAGTCCCAGAGTGGGTCTGACTGAACCCCAAAATATTTGTTTTCATAGCACAGTGATAACAAAGGCACCCCAAAACACACTCATTCCTGTCCCAAGGTGAAAACAAAGGTACCCAAGAAGTTTCGTGAAGATCAGTTCACAAATATGAGCTGTGTAGAAGTTGTGACAAAAAACTGATTGGACCTGATTTCGTTACAAAATGGCCACTGGCAGCCATCTTGAATTTTGGACCATGCCCAGAAACACTCGTTCTCGTCCCAAGGTGATAACAAAGGTACCCAAGAAGTTTTGTGAAGATCGGTTCTAAATACAGCCTCTAACCCGAGCCGTATTGACATGTGCACTTACAGAGTATAAGTAGCACTGAATAAATCAAAGTTCATCTAATTTGCATAATTTCTGCACGAGAAAAAAACCCGTACTATATGTGATGTATTCCATGTTACTAAACATTCATACAAAAATTTATTCAAATCAGAACTTTCATACAGAAGTTCTGTACAAAAGACTGATTGCACTAATTTTGGTACAACATGGCTGCTGGTGGCCATCTTGAAATTCAGACCACTCCCAAAAACACTCGTTCTCATCCCACGGTAATAACAAAGGTACCCATGAAGTTTCGTAAAGATCGGTTCATTAATACGGCATCTAGCCTGAGCCATATAGAAGTTGTGTACAAAAAACTGATTAGACCTAATTTCGATACAAAATGGCCACTGGCAGCCATCTTGAATTTTGGACCGCACCCAGAAACACTCGTTCTCGTCCCAAGGTGATAACAAAGGTACCCAAGACGTTTCGTGAAGATCGGTTCATAAATACAGACTCTAGCCCGAGCCGTATTAACATGTGTACTTACTGTGTGTAAACAGCACTGAAAAAATCAAAGTTCATCTAATTTGCATAATTTCTGCATGAGAAAAAAACCTGTATTATATGTGATGTATCCCATGGTACTAAACATTCACACAAAAAATTATTCAAATCAGCGCTTTCATATGGAAGTTCTGTGCAAAAATCTGATTGCACCAAATTTCGTACAAAATGGCTGCCATTGGCCATCTTGAATTTTGGACCGGACCCCAAAACACTCGTTCTCGTCCCACGGTGATAACAAAGGTACCCAAGAAGTTTTGTAAAGATCGGTTCATAAATACGGCCTCTAGTCCGAGCCGTATTGGCATTTGCACTTACAGTGCTGAAAGTAACACCAAAAAACATCAAAGTTAGTCTAATTTGCATAATTTACGCACAAGAAAAAAACCCGTATTATATGTGATGTATCCCATGGTACTAAACATTCATACAAAAAATTATTCAAATCAGAGCTTTCATATGGAAGTTCTGTACAAAAAAACAGATTTCTGCATCGTCGGTACAAAATGGCAGCTGGCAGCCATCTTGAATTTCGGACCGCACCCAAAAACACTCGTTCTCGTCCCACAGTCATAACAAAGGTACCCAAGAAGTTTCGTAAAGATCGGTTCATAAATACGGCCTCTAGTCCGAGCCATAGCAGCTTGGCACTTACAGCTCTGAAAGTAACACTAAATAAATCAAAGTCAGTCTAATTTGCATAATTTACGCATGAGAAAAAAACCCGTATTACGTATTATATGTGATGTATCCCATGGTACTAAACATTTATACAAAACTTTATTCAAATCAGAACTTTCATGCAGAAGTTCTGTACAAAAAACTGATTTTTGCATCATCGGTACAAAATGGCCGCTGGCAGCCATCTTGAATTTTGGACCACACCTAAAAACACTCGTTCCCGTCCCAGGGTCATAACAAAGGTACACAAGAAGTTTTGTAAAGATCGGTTCATAAATACGACCTCTAGTCCGAGCCATAGCCAATTGTTGATGTACGGACAGACGGACAGACGGACGACGGGCCATGACAATAGCTCAAATTTGACTTCGTCAAAGTTGAGCTAAAAATACATGTATATTTCCGAACAAACACATGTTTTATAGTCCTACAAGATGAGACACAGTGTCACCATACTGAACAGTCGTCATTTCACCCACCTCTAATTTTGCCTTTTCCTTCTTTAACCTCTCCTCCAATGCTTTTTATTTTTTTTTTTTCTAGGTGGCATCTTTCCCCCCCATTTCTGAATTGGAGGATTGTGGTTTCTATGAATGCCTGCTCTCCTTTTATCAAGTCAATAAGCTTGTGGATATTGAACACATTCTGAACAGCATTTTGCGCAGCAGTTTCAAAGTCAGTGACAATCAGGGGTCAGCCTGGCAGCTGATTTTAGGGAGAAGTGACTTCTCCCTCCAGAGACTTTAGGGAGAAGTCAGGATCCAGGAGGGAGAAGTCAGTGGACATGAAGGAGAAATCAGATAAAAAACATAAAACGTATATGACATTGTGACAAAATAAATGAACATAGAGGACACAATTGTGGAGAAAAAAAATAAATAAAAGTTATACAAACATACAAACACACACAAAATTAAGTCACATGGTATATAACAGAATGTAGGTTAAAATCCCACCTCCCCCCCCCCCCACCCCCCCCCCCCCCCCCCACAAAAAACTGTGTCGTTCATGGTTTCTGAATACCCCCCAACTCTTTGCCTAACAGTGATGACTAAGGTTACCATGCTGTTGATTTTGTATTTGCCTCAAATAAGTGGATTTGAAATTTAGTATGACCCATGGTGAGAGTGTTCTTCTCTGCAATAGAAGGTATATTCTTTTTAAAAAAATATTTCAAGTGTTTAAAATAAATTTCAAGTTCATATAAGAAGCTGGGTCATTCATGGTTTCTTAATGCCCTAACTGAGTTAAAAAGCGTAGTTAGAAAAGTTTTCGATATCCTTCGTAAATTAAGCGTTATTAACAATTTGAGTTAGTTTATTTCTAAGGTAAATGACAAAATATTTCAGTTGTCTCCCTTCCCGGCTGCGCTGGGTGATAACACACTGTTCAGAAAACTGACAATTTCTGCCAACCATCTTACACTGACACGTGCGATTGGTGTTTTGAAGGTCTGCCATTCTTATCCATCCAAATACCTGTGATTTCTATTGTAGCCTTATTACATTTAACCCCCTTCCAACACAACTTCACAAGTTTTCAAAGAAAAACATTCAATGCAAATTGCGGGGCGAATTTCAATGCAACCAATTTTTCAGTGGAACAGAGCGTAACCGCAAGCAATTTCGATATGGAGCAACTGTCTCCAATACATTTTTTTGTTTTGTTTTGAAACGGTGGTTAACTTAAAAAATTATAATTAACTCGATGCGTGTCTTGTGTGATTCGTTGTTTTGGCTGGCACTTTGTTTTTAAATAGCCATTTTGTGCTGGTTGCTATCAGTTGGGGCGAATTGTTCGAACGACTTCGCCATTACAATTCTTTTCAGAAATATAAAATTGGGCTAGTTTAGGCTATTTTTCATAGCCGTGTGGCGGACTTTAACAGCAGCCGTGTTTACTTTTTTTTTTTGCGAATGCGGAAGCGGGTGTTTTTAAAAAATAAAACACAAGAAAATACAGTAAACTGCCATGTCTCCCAAGGAAGTTTTGGAGGGCGACTTGAATTTCGCTCCCAATGTAAGCCAAGGCGACTTGAGGAATGACAAGGCGACTTCTTCGCCCAAGTCGCCCACTCGGCTGACCCCTGGTGACAATGATTATTCCTGTAATTAGTGTTTGGAATCTGATAATGCATCTGCGGAAATATTGCCCACCCATGGAAAGTAACCCATCCACGGCGGCTGTACTGTAGGAAAAAAGGGTGTTGTGTATAAAAATATGTACCTACAGTACGTGGAGAGTGTATTATCACTAAATCACCCGCATAGTGGAGATTCCACCCAAGCAATAATTGCAAATTTGTTGCAAAGTATAACAAGCACAAGCCAAGTTTCAGCAAATGGACCTCCGGGTTACACCCGGAGGTCCATTGGCTGAAACATTGCTTGTGTTTTTAGAAAATATGTACAAAATTTGAAGTTTATAGTTTGGGTGAAAACTCCACTCCACGGGTGACTTAGTTACAATCCACTCTCCACGTACTGTAGGCCGTAGAGGTGCATTTAGCCTTTGAGATTTTTTTTTTTAATGTATTAAGGAATGATTCATAAGTTTTTTGAGATTTGTGCGGGGGTAATGCGTGCACCAATGGAAACATTTTATCGTCCACAAAAGAATGAATTGTATAAATCTGTGTGACAATAAAAACAAATAAATGGCCCGAGTGACTTGAAATAATATCATTTTACTTAGCCGACAAACAGAACACTCATTATTCAATCACAACTAACACTGTTTCTTGTAGAAACACAAATTGAAACTGGTGTGAATTTTGTTCTGCTAGTGTGAACAGTTATATGAAACAAACTATACCTAATTAACAATGACCTGTACCAGCATAGTGAGAACAAATTTCAGTTTTAAGATTACAGCATGCCGGCATTCCGAGAATAAACCCTTTAACCCTTTACCCAACAAATCGGCCGCATCCACTCGCATAATATGCAAATTCAGCACTTGTATTTATTTATTTATTTATTGATGTTTAAGGTCACATACCTATGCACAATGGCTAATCATGACCGTGACAGTTTTATGGGTGGAGGAAGCCAGAGTACCCAGAGAGAACCACCGAGCAACGACGAGCAGCTGCCAGCTCCCCAACATCGTAACTCCGCACTGCAGCACAGGCAGGGTTAGATGGGTTGAAGACATGCGTACCATCGACGTGCAGTACGCCTTAGTACACAGCGTCATCGTGCCCCCACATGGGCAATGGGGGTGAAGTGTCTTGCCCAAGGACACAACGCGGTTGCCGCAGGTGGGATTCGAACCAAGGACCTCTCGGCTTGCAGACTGCACCTCTACCTACTGAGCCACCGCGCCCCCTTCAGCACTTGTAGAAATATTATTTTTTCCAAACAGTTCAACAAAACCATATCATGTGACACCTCATTGGAACGAGCTCATTGAGCTCGTTCCAATGCGGGGTCACATGATATGGTTTTGTTGAAATTTTTTGAAAAATTTGAAAAAATGATATTTGAAATAATAAATTTTGATATCGTCTGCGTTGGGCTAAAGGGTTAGTTCTATAAATAAATACGTGAAATAAATGATATATATATGTGTGAATACATGTATAATGTATAATGTATTTAACAGTTGGTCTTGAGGGAATTGGTCTAATGGGAGTTGGTCTTTTGGGAACTGGTCTAGAGGGAATTGGTCTAGTGGGAGTTGGTCTAGTGGGCATGAACCATGAAAAAGTATATTGTTTGCATTTTAAATAATGCATTATCAATAGCTGTGGATCATGTTTTGTTGACTATATTTCACCTAAATACAACTGAATACATTGTCATTTTAAGATAAGCTTTAGAAAATGCTGATCTCAATCCAAGGTTCGTACAGGCTGTAAAAAATGAAGTTCGAGCACACTTTTCAAGGACTGTCAGATTTGGGTTTTAGGGGTTTGCAGGGCTGAAATCCCAAGTTGCTAGGTGTTAAATTCAAGCACTAAAGGATCTATGCAAACCCTGCCATATAAGTGAGTTTCTTTTCACAGCATGCCTCAGCATGCTATTTTTCTACATCAAATGCCCAGTAGTAAAAGCCTTTGAAACAAGCTTTCTCTAGGTTTTCAAGGATATTACTACTGAGCATTTGATGTAAAAAAGCAAGCATGGTTTTCCCTACTTGTGTTTTAGAAAGAATGAAACTCCTCATATAAAGTGAATCAAATAATAGTGTCTCCATTTGTAATCAGATATGTTAACCCTTTACACAATGCAGACAATATCAAAATTTATTAATTTAAATATCGTTTTTATCTTTTTTTCGAAAAATTTCAACAAAATCATATCATGTGACCCCTCACTGGAACGTGCTTGACGAGCTTATACCAATGAGGGGGTCACATGATATGGTTTTGTTGAAATTTTTCGAAAAGTTAAAAAATTTATAGTAATTTATATATTTTTTATACTTACCAATGACCCAGACATAGCTGGTGCTAACTCTTAAAATATAGGGCCAAACACAAATTTTGCCCCCCAATCCCCAAAATTTGCATCTAAAACTAAAGAAAACATGTCCTGAAAGGCCCTCCACACTTCGCCCCTACTGCGCATGCGCAGTGTCAAGGACGTTCCGAAATTGGCGCCATTTATCATTCTAATAACCAGTGCCTGGTAAGCGCTATGTACTCAGCGGGGAGGCAAGAGTTCCCAACTCCTGGGAGGGCCATCCCCGTCTGGGTCATTGGTAAGTATAAAAAATATATAAATTACTATAAATTTTTTAACATTTTTATACTGTACCAATGACCCAGACATAGCTGAATAGTAAAAAGGCTGGAGGGCCAAGGACATAGAGCAAAATGGAATACGCTCAATAAAATAAAATAGAGTCATCCCCTGTAGGGAAAAGAAGTAATAGGCCTTACATGTATCTTTCTTATTTATGATAAATTAGAAAGATACAACACCTTCCAAAAATTGAGCTTCATACATCCATGTACTCTATTAATATCCAATAATCCTTATACTAATAATTTTTAAAGTAAGCCAATAATAAAGTAAGTCTAGAGAATAGAGACTCTTATATTCCTAAAAGTGTCTGAGAATTGCATAATCATGTCCGTTGACATATGCAATATACAAAAGCTATACTTTAAAAACTAAGACTTGAATGAATTTTATAAACTTAAACTTCTCACTAAACAACCATCCCAATAACAGCTCAGAATTACCAACTCCGGAGGAGGTATCCCCTTGTTTTCATAGTAAAAACAGGTGACCCAAGGGAACACCCCCCCCCCCCCCCCCCCCCCCCCACTTTTTCTTGCCCTGAGTGAAATAGCCCAGAGCGAAGAGGGCAGCCGAACGGAGACACTGCCGAAACAGACAGCCTACCTAGCTATAGTAGCAACTGTTAAGTGAATGACATTCTGAGCAGTAGATAATAGACCTAACAATAGAGGCCTCCAGAAATGGACTCGATATTTCTGAGATAAAATTCATGAATGTGGATGGCTGAGCGCAATGAGCAGCCTTCAAAAATCTATAATAGCAACACTATTAATGTAAGCCCAAGAAGTAGAAGAACTCTTACTTCATGAGCCGAAATCTTAAGCACAACTGCTAAGTCAATGATATACCATAAGCAGTACGCTAGTTAATAGAATCCATTAACAATAAAATGGAGCGTAACGTCCTTCTACTAGACATCAAAGACAGAAGAAGCTTACGCCCTTGTAATAAACAGATATCTGTTTATAAATACATAAACTGTACCCGGAAAGAGTAAAGGCCTATGCCCATACGAAGACGGAAGGACCTTAAAAAAATAGGTTCCGGATAATAGGAGCCTAACTCTTATGCAACAATCGAACCTAAATAGTAACGGAAGTATTGATTCCGAAACTATGAAAGTGAAAATCATCCATCGATAGTGCATGAAACTCACTGACTCTACAGAAAAAGAGAAACCAACAGAATTACTGTCTAAAAGGTCAGAATTTGAAAACTACTGTTTCCAGAGGCTCAAATGATTACTTAGCTAAATAAGAACCGAAGTTAAAATCCGTATAGGAATTTAATCTAAAGATTCTAAGTCTATTTATCAAAAAGTTACTAACTGACTTAGATAAAGAGACAAAAGACTCAATTGTAAACTATCGTAGAGTCCATAGGTATGAGGTAACATAAACCTATAACCTAAATAATAACAGGCTGCAGTAGATCTTGTGAAACAAGTATACTAAAAAAATAGCAATGAGTAGTATGGAGGGATCAACAATATGAACATAATGATCCCTACACCACGACGGAAGAGCCTCCACTTTAGTCGCATAGAATAGCGAAGAAGAGGATCTCCTATAGTAAGAAATCGCGTCCAAAGCTCGTCCAGTACAGTGCTTACAATGCAATACGGACCACACAACGGAATACATGAAGGTTGCGACCTTGCTGGTTGTGATAAAGATGACACGATTTACCCAGTGAAAAAAGATCCTCACATAGAGGAAGATTTCACGTTAAGATCCACAGTAGACAAGAGAGTAAATTACTCATGATCTCTGTGAAGATAGAGATGCTATCAACAGAAATGTATTGTGGTTGTTTATCTTAGCAATGCCTGCTAAAACAACAGCGCCGGAGGATACGCGTATCCTATCATTCCGTCCTATAGATCAATAGAGCGTAACAGTATTAGCTCAGAGATCTGGACAAGCCAACACATACGTCTGCAATTGATTAGCAAGCTGTGTCATAAATAAAACATCATTGGGCGCTCCCATAGATAGCAAATCTGATTGAATACTTGTTTGATGAGAGTCCATTCTGACAGCAACAAGCGACCCGTAAGAGAACGGGAGTCCGATAAAACAATCAGACGACCCAGAATATGACGGACCAAAACTGAACTTGGTGTACTATAACCAACAGACGGATTCTTTCCATTAAATTGAATAACGGAAACGAAAGAGTGCCTCCCTGGTTCCGGAGATACGCCACTACTGTCGAATTAAAGGACAGGAATTTGGGCATGCGTTTCTGAATAATGTTCATGCAATGACATAAAGCAAGCCTAAAAAACATTATTCCGCGGAAGTTAAACTGATAGCTAAAAGACTGCGGAACCCAAAGACCCTGGCACTTCGAATCCGTAGGGATCAGTATATATCCAAATCTGTTTGACTGGCAACCGTCATAACAGCCACACTCGGGTCCGGCAACTGCGGCGGCACTCTCTGAGTCAACCACCGAATGTTTGCCCCAGTCTGAATCTCTTGTAACACTAGATAGACAAGAGAATGTATAAATCAAGCAATTCATGGATTGCCGGAAAGTTGCCGTCGAAGAGAAGCTCCTCCGAGAACGAAGCGACTCTGAGAGAGTTCTTAACCTTACTATCCACGCGTGGATGTAGCTAGGGCTGCGTCACGTCTAACCAACTCCAATCAGCCACTGAAGGGCGGAGTTATACGTGAACAAACTACTGCCCTCAAAAGAAATTACATTGAGAATAATATCCCGTAAATCTTTTCTTGAAGACGTAATGATAACGCCTCAGTAAGGCGGATTACGTATAATAAAGCGTCTAAGTTAAGTCTACTATACATAATGTCGTTCCCAACATTGAAATTGGAAAAGACATAAACGGCGAAAAAGAATATATGCAGTCTTTAATCACACCGTCTAGACACATATGAACTCTCGGTATGCCCTGCTCTGCCAAAATAAACTATTTGTAAAAATGATAAAATGGCAGAAATGAGCCACGCGGACAAGAAACTAAACTATCTTGCTTAGTAGCAGGCTTGTATATATATATAAATATATAGCGTCGAAAAATAAAACACATGTTGTAATGACAATATTGGACTGCGTCGGTAAGTCAGGGACAATGTCCCTGTACCGATCGAAAAATCCGAGTCCAATGACGCTATAAGTCTCTTATCCAAGATCGCAGCAATGAAGTCCGAAAAATAATCACTGGAAGAAATGCCAGAAGATATGAAAGGCATCTTCCGATACTACTAAAGGGAAAACTCGAAATCTTTCGAATCCCTTTCGCCATCCTGTCGGACCCTATAAAGCGTTCGGTCGTCCGTAGCTGATGCAACCGCGGACCGCACCGACCCAGCGCCGTCGGATAATTCCTGATTCGACCGAGAAACTGTCAATTGCTGGGATGCTGCGAAACAACTGTGCTAACTCGGATAGCACGTCCGTCACTGAGGCCTGAGGAGAAGCGGTCTTACGATGCATTGCCGCAGAAAGCTCCGAGATCGTTACCCCGTGCATACTTCCAATATGCGAGCGAACGGAGTGAATAGGCCTCATGTCCCTTGGCTACCGGATGGCGCGACCTATTCGCCGTGGAATCACTGAATGCCGAAACTGATCGGATACTCGAGGTCACGTAGCCAATGTGCGGTCGTGTGCCCTGCTGTGAGGATGAGGAAGCATTAAAGACAGTCTCTCGGACTGTCAATATAACGGAGCGTCCCGAGCAACGGACATATGCTCCGAATGTAAAATATCTGAACCACAACATGCGGTCCCCTATGTTGTTGGCTTCCTCCGATCTGTCCTCAATCTGCCGTCACTGGGTGAGTACTAAAGTAATTAAAGTGCTCGCATCACCCAAATCTCCTTCCTAGACCGCAACGGACGAACCCGGCAGCCGAACCATTCGATGAATGTACGCTACACCGGGTGAGCTAGCGAATGTCACTCCGTAAGCGATAGACATATTCCATGAGCACTTATTGCCGCTAACTCTTCATTAACTATGACGACAGAGGCACACTTTTGAAAGACATCTCCATAACTCTTCGAACAAGAAACCAGAAATGCTTGGATAGCAAGCATAAAATAATAATATATATATAGCGTCGTTCAATAATTCGAAAGTTTGTGTGACATTATTGGACTATGTCGGAACTGAGGGACGATGTCCCTGAACCGAACCAAAAATTTCTAAGTCCACCGACGCTATCAGTTTCTTATCCGGCATCGCAGCATATGTTGTTCCGAAAGGGAAAGCTTGAAATCCTCCGAATCCCTTCGGTATCCCGTTGGACCGGATGAAACTTTCGGACGTCCGTACCCGCTTCCGCGGAGCGTCCCGACCCAGCATCGTCGGATAAAATATATGCGACAGATTCAGTTGATGCTGGGATGCTGCGATAAACTGTGCTATTAAGGAAAGCACGTCCGTTCCCGAGGCCTGTGCAGTAGCGGACTTACGATGCATTGCCGCTGGAAGCTCCGTGTACGTTGACTCCCGCACACTTCCTATGCGAACGTCCGGAGTCTGCAGGCCTCGAGTCCCCGGCTACCGACCCAGCGCTGTCGGATAATTCTCGATCCGACACCGTTTCTGTCGGCTGCTGGGATGCTGCGATAAGCTGTGCTATGTGCACAAGAATGTCCGGCGTCGAGACCTGCGGAGGCGCAGTCTATCGCTGCTTTGCCGAGGGCAGCTCCGCATCAGATGGCTCCCGCATACTTTTCCTATGCGAACGTTCGGAGTCCATCGGTCTCGAATCCCTGGCTGCCGGATGGTGTGACCTGGTCGCCGAAGAATCCTTGATCGGCGAAGCTGGTAATATATCGGCGGTCACGCAGCCAAGGTGCGGTCGTGTGCGCTGACGAGAAGAGGAAGCCTTAGCAGTCTCAGCGGACTGCCTATACAACGGAGCGTCCCGAGCGACGGACGTATGCTCCGCTAGCGACACATTTGTACCACAACATCTGGGGCCAGATGCTGTTGAACGAGAGAGGGGCCTCTCTCGCTTGCCGTCCGGATGGACCGGAACGAGCTATGAACCGGACTAAAAGGCTTCCTCCGTTCTCCCTCCGATCCGCCGTCACTGGGTGTGCATTAAGTTAATTTTATAGTGCTCGCATCACCCCAAAATTCCTTCTAGACTGCAACGGACGAACCCGGCTGCCGAACCATTCGGTGAATGGACGCTACACCGGGCGAGCTAGCGGACGTCAAAGGCCGTCGAACATACTAGGGTCCTCTTAGGCAATTGGCGTATTACATGAGCACTTTTCCGCTAGCCCTTCATTAATTGTGACGACGGAGGCACACTGTTGGAAGACATCACAGATACATCACCCTAATCTTGATCGTCTGAAATAGAAATTGATAAAGTAGAGTGACCCTGCGGGGAAAGGACCGGAGTGTCCAAAACCCCAACAACATACCGTGACATACGCTTCCCATATTGTCATCGAAATCATACGATACAGAACAGGAGTTAATGCGAGTACACTGACCACATATAGAATGATAATAAGGTCAGAGGAAGACTTCCTCTTAAAACAATTGATCAATATCCTTTCAATGTGAAAAGAAAACAAGTCCTGGTACTCGCACTAACCCCTGGCAATCAAAATACATAATAATAATATGATCCATTAATATAGAAAAAATAATTGAAATCAAAATATTTTGAAAAAATATTTTTTCAGAACAGCCCAAGTTTCTGAAAAGTAACGTTGCGCCCCAATGGATCCCAAGCCTAAGTGTGGACAAAAATTTTAAAAATATTTTAAACAATTTATTCAACACTTACGAACAATAATAATGTATCTAGTTATGATTAAAATAACATAAAGATATTATTATTTAGAAATCCCCCCCTCACACAGAGGGCTGTTGTAAATGTAAACAATGAGTGTAAAAACACTAAAATAAGACTCCAGGCACCCAGGCCCGAAATCAGTTACCAAAAATACACTATCTGATGCAAAACAGAGACTTCCAGGGAAGAAACTGCAGAACATCAGATGGTAGATGCAGAACACAACGCCTAACCACCCGTAGGTGAAGACGTAAACATGGGGAAAGAACAGAATTCATTCTGTTATTCAGCTAAAACTCCCAAGAAATTTTAGTAATAATAATTACAGAAACTATGCCAAAAGCATGGGAGAATAGCAAGGGGGAACTTAAAGGACAGGGAGAGAGGAAAACACTTGAAAAAACAGTGTAACTAAACAATCAGAATGACAACAAAATGGCTGCTGCCTTGAAAATAGGTAACTTAACATAATTTCATTAAAAAATTTTAAGTTACAGCCCTGATAATATTCTGTCACACATTCTTTTCCTCTCCTCCTTTTCTATCCTCCTTAGAATCACCATTTCACTAATATTTATGTGTCTGGCATCATTTAAACTGAGATTTAAAAGCACAAAGATCAGTCAGATGTTAACTGATGAAGGGCCAAACTTAGAATGATAAATGGCGCCAATTTCGGAACGTCCTTGACACTGCGCATGCGCAGTAGGGGCGAAGTGTGGAGGGCCTTTCAGGACATGTTTTCTTTAGTTTTAGATGCAAATTTTGGGGATTGGGGGGCAAAATTTGTGTTTGGCCCTATATTTTAAGAGTTAGCACCAGCTATGTCTGGGTCATTGGTACAGTATAAAAATATAATATTTTTTCAGCTGCTGAATCTGCTTATTACGTGGCCGGATGCAGGCGATTCGTTGGGTAAAGGGTTAACTGCAGAATGGCTGGTACCCAAATCCTTCCTGGAATGAGACCACTTTCAACTACAAATCAAGGAAATTCGAACATCAACGTTTTTTTTTCAATTTGGTGGGTGATGTTTAGCATTGCAAGCAAAAATAAGCGACTTACACTCATAAGATTTTTACTTCCATCTCCATTTAAATGGTTGAGTGCAAGAAGCCAGTATTTGGGCTTTCAAAAAAATGAGGGTACAAGATCAGCCAACATTTTCTTTGCTCATCTTTCATATTCAGTCAAATGCAATTAATTATTTTGTTTATATAAATTTGTTTTATTACAAATTATTGGAGAGGGCCTGTGGGCACTCTCCAATAATTTGTAATAAAACATATTTTGATGAACAAATTCAGACCACCAAAAATAATGTAGCCTTCACAGGCTTGGCAATTTCAGTAGAGCGATTTTTTAGCTCTCCTTAATGCCCTCCTGAAAGAATTAAGGAGAGCGAAAAATTGCCCTCCTAAATATTTTGGTCTGGGATGATTGAGATTACATGTATTATGCTCACATTAAATTTTTGTTGTAAAGCAAAAATGTAATTTAACTTCGAAGTCACATAACATCACGTAATTTCATTTTGAAAGTGGTTTAGTGGTAAAAGGTAATGGCTGCAACCATACCCAAACACAGTTGCAATCATTTGAAGCAAAATGGGTCACAGCAATATTTTTTTTCTGTCAGTTTCAAGTTCAACAACTGACATCATAGTTTGAGGGGTAATTATTCAAGGAATATTGACACTATAATATACTACCATTACTACTATCCTGTCACCTGAAGCACTTGCACCAGGATGTGACTGTAGATTCAAGCAGACCTGTTGTCCAAGAAAGTCATACGCCTACCACTACCACCTTCAACCCTGGGGGGTTGAAGGTGGTAGTGGTAGGCATATGACTTTCTTGGACAACAAGTCTGGGTACACACACAGGTCTTGTTAAGTGTGTGTTCGGTTGTTGAGTGAGACATCTAGATGTCTAAGAGATTTTGCTTTACCTTAGTAAAGTTAATAAAATCACTGATGTAGTCTGTTGGTTTCAGTTTCAATGAGTTCGTTCAACTGGATACTTAAAATGCTGTGTAAAGCTAATTGCTCTCCTAAGCTGATTGAGGAGAGCGATTTTTTGCCATCCTGAATTTTTCAGAATGCCAGGCCTGCCTTCAACCACTTGAATGGTTTCATATTGTAATGAAGACAAAAGGGCAAAGCTTGTCTTGGACAGCTTGGGGTTTTTCAAGTTTTTATTGCATTTAATTTTTTTACATTAACAACTGTTCATGTTGAGACTGTCGGTATAATAACGAAGGAAAGGAAGCCTTAAACAATTGGCTTCTAGGATACATAAGCCAATCGCTTAATGCCTACCTTGTAACAAACACGCAAATTTGTCTTCTAAAATCTCTAAGCAAGGGTTAAAAATAAACAAGAGGCCCCACGGGGCCTGAAGCACTCATCTTGAACAGAACACAATATAAACAGAGTCCAACAATGAGTCTACATTAATCAATCCATCTTC
Source organism: Pictodentalium vernedei (assembly GCA_031216915.1). Lineage (NCBI taxonomy): Eukaryota > Metazoa > Mollusca > Scaphopoda > Dentaliida > Dentaliidae > Pictodentalium > Pictodentalium vernedei. The sequence goes on from CM062294.1 coordinate 550,170,576, forward strand.
ATAGGATACACTGTCAATCCTTGAGTCCCTGAGGAGTGACAAAAATAATCCGGGCATCATGCCTTTTCTTCAGTTGATCATAATGTAAAATGTAGAGCTCCCTATGAAGCTCCTTGATACATCCTATGTGGATTAATCTTAGTTATACACCTCTAGAGGGTACTGAATACAAAATTTTTAATTCTTCAGCATGGTCAATTCCGGCTCCTATAGGGAGCCCAAATATTAACCCAGACTCTCGATTTGAACACAGGTGAATCTGACTTCCCTAGAGATGTTGTGTACCAAATATGAAAGCATTCTGACTGTTGAATATGAAGAAGAGAAATTTTAAAGAAATTTCTTCATATTACTAAGTTAAAAGTTGGGCTACCATAGCGAGCCCAAATATTAACCTATGGATCCAATTTGAACAAACTTGAATCTGACCCCCCTAGAGATGTTGTATACCAAATATGGAAGCATTCTGACTAGTGGATCTGAAGAAGAAGATTTTTAAAGAAATTCCCTCATATTATACTAAGTTAAATTTCAGGTTCCCTTATGGAGCCCAAATATTAACCCAGGCACTCGAATTGAACAAACTTGAATCGGACCCCCCCCCAGAGATGTTGTATACCAAATATGAAAGCATTCCGACTGGTGGATCTGAAGAAGAAGATCTTTAAAGAAATTTCCTCAAATCGCACTACTTAAAAATTTGGGCTACCATAGCGAGCACAAATATATACCTAGGGATCAGATTTGAACAAACTTGAATCTGCCCCCCCCCCCCCCCCCCCCCCTAGAGATGTTGCATACCAAATATGAAAGCATTCTGACCAGTGGATCTGAAGAAGAAGATTTTTTAAAATTATCCACCATATTGAACAAAGTTAAAATTTGGGCTTCTGTAGGAAGCCCAAATATTAACCTAGGGATTTGTTTAGAACAATCTTGAATCTGACCCTCATAACGATGATGTATACCAAACATTTAAAGATTCTGATTGGTTGTTCTGAAGAAGAAGATGTTTAAAGAATATTCCCCATATTACCCTATGTTAAAAATTCGGGCTCCTGTATGGAACACAAATATGAACCAGTGGGCTTAATTTTAACAAACTTGCCTCTGATCCCCCTATGAATGCTGTATACCAAATATCAAAAGATTCTGATAATTGGTTCTGGAGAAAAGATTTTTTAAAATTTTTGCAAATATGCTGACTCAGCATTTTTTCGATGTCCATTACAGAACACCCCAACATAACCGATGGCGATGTTTTTTTACCTTTCAATTCTACTGGTCCTAAGGATACTTCATACCAAATAACAGCTCTCTGTTCCATGTGGTTTGGGAAATATGGGCATTTGAAAATATTTCTATTTTTAGCTGCAGGGTTCCCATGGGGATGCAGGAAATTTTTTTTTTGCATGGGTCAAGTACTTATGACCCAATAATACCACATACCAAATTTGGTTCATACCGGACCATCGGTTCAGAAAATAGAAATTTTAGGCGGGGCCAAAAATCTTACCCCTCCCATTACAAAGCCAAATATTGTTTCACAAACTTTGTTTGAACAAAATTGATTCTACACCTCAAAAGGAAGCTCCATAGCAAATATCAAGTCATTGTACACACTGGTTCTTGAGAAGAAGACTTTAAAAATATTTAGGAGCGTTTTCTCCCACTCCCTCCCTATGAGGCTGGGCATGTTGAGTTGAACAAAAATCCAATGCCCCTTCGGGACCATCACTCACACAAACTTTCACTTGAATTGGCCCAGTGGCTTTGGAGGAGAAGACCAAAACATGGCGTTGACAGACGGCCTATGGACGGACAGATGGAGAGCGATGAGATTAGCTCAGCTTGACTTTGTCAAGATGAGCTAACAAGAGGCCCCAGGGGGCCTGAGGGTACTCACCTGACATGGTAGCCTAAATATCAACCCAGGGAATTGATTTGAACAAGTTGCATCTGCCCCTCCTAAGAAAAGCTTACACCAAATATCCAAAGATTCTGACCAGTGGATCTAAGTAACAATTTGGGCCCAAATATGAACCCTGGGACTTGGCTTGAACACACTTGAATCTCACCTCCATGAGTATGCTGCATACCTAATATCAAAAGATTCTGACTGGTGGATTTGAAGAAGATGATTTTTGAAGAATATTCCTCATATTGAACTAAGTTATAATTCGAATCTCCCACAGTGAGCCCAAATATGAACCCAGGAACTTGGCTTAAACAAACTTGAATCTCACCCCCCTAAGCATGCTGCATACCAAATATCAAAAGATTCTGACTGGTAGATTTGAAGAAGAAGATTTTTGAAGAATATTCCTCATATTGAACTAAGTTATAATTCGGGCTCCCACAGGTAGCCCAAATATGAACCCAGGGACTTGGCTTGAACAAACTTGAATCTTACCCCCCTAAGGATGCTGCATTCCAAATATCAAAACAGTCTGACTGCTGGATCTGAAGAAGAAGCTTTTTATCTGAAGAAGAAGATTTTTAAAGAAAATTCCTCATTTGGAACTAAGTTATAATTCGGGCTCCCACAGTGAGCCCAAATATGAACCCAGGAACTTGGCTTAAACAAACCTGAATCTCCCCCCTCCCCCAAGCACGATGCATACCAAATATCAAAAGATTCTGATTGGTGGATCAGAAGGAAATTTTTAAAGAATATTCCTCATACTGCACTAATTTAAACATTTGGGCTCCCACAGAGAGCCCAAATATGGACCCAGGGATTTTCTTTCAATAAACGTGTGAAACAATCTTCCAAAGATGTTATATCTGAAATTTGAAAGCTTTTGGAGCAGTGGTTTGGGAGAAGAAGAGTCTTAAATGTTTTTCCCATTTCCCTCAGTAATGTTTCCCACAGTGTTAAAAATGATGACTCAGCACTTTTTCAAAGTCCTGGAAAAGTACCCTATGATAAAACCGATGCCAATTTTTTTGGGACCATTCCTTTCTGCTATTCATCAGGAAGTTTCACACAAAATAAAAATTCTCAGTGCCATGAAGTTTTGAAGATATGGGCGTTTTAAATTTTTCTATTTTTAGGTCCTGCGGTTCCCATGGAGTGACAGGAGATTTTTTTGGGGGCATAAATTAGGTAATTATAACCCAATAAGCCCTCATATCAAATTTGGTCCAAATTGGCCTCTCAGTTCGGAAAATAGTAATTATGGTACAATTTGGGCTCCCACAGGAAGCCCAAATATGAACCCAGGGTCCTGACTTTTACAAACTCTTATCTCACCTCCCTAAGGATACTGTATACCAAATATCAAAAGATTCTAACTGGTGAATGTGAAGAAGAAGATTTTTGAAGAATATTCCTCATTTTGAACTAAGTTATAATTCGGGCTCCCACAGTGAACCAAATATGAACCCAGGGACTTGACTTAAACAAATTTGAATCTTTGGCTCATCAACACTTCAGAGGAATGAAGTCATGAAATTATTATAGGGGTCCTTTTTTTTAAAAATAAATTCAGTCCAATTCCTTCCAAATGCATTTTGTAGCAATTTTTTTTCCTCTGCTTAACTGGCCCCAGGGGTGGGAAGAGGGGTTGGTAGTCATAGGGGTATTGATTTTTTTTTTTTTTCGGGGGGGGGGGGGGGGGGGGGGAGGGGGCGGGGGTGCATAAAATCACTCTAAATCTTTCAAAATATATTTTGCAGCCAAACATTTTGTTACATCTAACTCCCTCCCCCCACCCCAACAAGGAAGGGGGGGGGAGTACATAGGATAAAAACATTTTCGCATAAGAGAGATGAATTATACCACATGTTAAAGGATTCTGACTGGTGGATCCAAAGAAGATTTTTAAAGAAATTTCCTCATATTACACTAAGTTAAAATTCAGGCTCCCACAGGGAACCCAAATATTAACCCAGCAAGTCGATTTGAACAAATTTTAATCTCCCCCCCACCCCCCTCCTTGTGATGTTGTGTACCCAATATAGGAAGCCAAATATTAACCAGGGACTCAGTCTGAACAAATCTGAATCTGGCCCCCTAAAGATGTTGTATACCAAATATGAAAAGATTCTGACCACTGGATCAGAAGAAGATTTTTTGGTACTTTATGAGTGCTATCAGAGTTATGCCCCTTGTGGTGCCCTCGTGGGCGTGACAACTTTATTTGAACAAACTTAAATTGACATATGATAAGGAACATGCACACCAGATTTAGTTCAATTTGGTTGACAAGTTTGTGAGAAGTCGATAATGTAAAGTTTACGCCGGATGGACGACGGAGCGATGACGGATGGAAAGTGATTAGTAAAGCTCCCCTTGAGCTTTGCCCAGGTGAGCTAAACAATTATTTTCATGTTGGGTGTTGAATAAAACAAATGAAGTAAAATTGAATATATAAAAGATTAACAAGGTGCAACGCCACCGGTATCCCCGTCAACTAACACAGTCATGTTGAAAAAAGTGGGAAAAGGCCCACAACTCGAGAAAAAAAAATGGACAAAACCTGTGACTTGTCAATCTCCTTTCCATTATGGTGGTCTATCAGCATTCCAAAGATCATTTAAATTCGACATCCACTGACTGAGATATGAAGGTCCAAAGTTGCTATGGCGGATGGATGAACGGATGAATGGACGGACGAATGGACGGAACCCATTTCTATATCCCTGTAAACTTTGTTTTAGAGGGAGATAATAATTTATTAAAAATATGGATTGCAAATGAACATGACTTTGTAAGTACATAAATATAATTCTATTGCTGATCACCAAAATAAAATCATACTGTCATTTAACCCTTTACCTAACATGAAAAGCAGATGACACTTGCAAACAAAATTCTTGAATAACTAACTTTTTTCAGTTTTTGTCTCAAAAACATAGATTATGACCCCTCAATAGAACTAGCTCAATGAGCTTGTTTCAAAGAGGGGTCATAACCTATGTTTTTGAGACAAAAAATGAAAAAAATAATAAAAATTAATTGGCGACTTTTGTGAATAGTGCTGGCCAGTTTTGGTCGTTATGTTGGGTATAGGGTTAACAAAGCCAAATGGTGAGATGTGCAGGCATGAAAACGTCCATGAAATGAATCACTCTTTACAATTACAAAAGTGGTCACTCATAACGAGTAAATATAGTAAGTTTGGTTTAAAATTGGCCGTCGTGGGTTGCATTTGGGAAGATGTCGCTGAAGACAGTGTCATTATTGTGTGAAGTTTATCGCTGAATTGAAAGTGTTGTAGCTAATAGTAGGTGGCCACTAATGGTAGATGGTTGCCAATGGTAGTGGATACCCAGAGGCGGTGGATGCTTGATAAAAGTGGAGGGGCACACATTTTCAAGGCTACCATGGTTCAGCCCAATGGGAGGAAAAGTCACAATCGTATAATGGTAAATGTACCATTACACACTATAGTGTCTCATTTAGATGAACATGCCTGTCCATTTCCATGCCTTTGGATTGGAAGATGGTCGAAGTACAGTTAAAACTAGAAGTCCTGTCATGAACTGTGCGCTTATCTAGGCTTAATTGCGCGTTGGAATTGCACGCAACTGCCATATTGAATGGCATCCAAAGCATGGCAGATTCTCCTGGTTACTCATAGGAAACACAGGCAATGTTTCCGCCAATGGACCTCCGGGTTACCCGGAGGTCCATTGGTTAAAACATTGCTTGTGCACAGGCCATATGTACAGAATTTGATAGTCTTACTATGGTCATAACGCGTACATTAAGGCGCAGATCAACATGCTATTTGCGCGCATTGCTTGACAGGACTTCTAGTTTTAACTGTAGAAGAAACGGACCGAAGTGACTGAAGGTGGGATTCATTGGCCAAATGTTGTTTGGATTTGCAAATAATATATTACAGGAATGCCTGGATATTGGCACGTTTGTACGTGCCCATTTTAACTCATTGTGTAACCGCGCAACATGTCTGCGAAAAAAAGTGGAGGGGCATGTGTCCCCCGTGACCCACTGGTTCCACCGCCTCTGTGGATGCCCAAGGCAGGTTTCACTGTAATTTAAAGAAAACGCTAGAAGGCAGAAGTCATTATATGGCATACCAGGGGCATATCCACAGCATTCTTCCTTTCAGGAAAAAATGTAAAATAAACTTGTTGCCAAACTATAGTGTATGTTTATCATGGACTTCATTTTCCAACAATGACAAAAGAGATGAGGCAACTAGAATTTGTCTCTGATCATCGATAAGCCTAGATCTTCCAGTGATGTCTAGACCTATAGTTAGACAGGCTTCACTTCATGCAATAAATTGTGCATATACACTTCCTGGTAATGTTACTGCATCTGACACATTTTTCAGTAGAGCCCCCAATGACAACTTCAAGCACTTGGCCAGTTAACTGGTAGAGTGCTGGACGCCCATATTTGGGCTTTATTCTGAAGTGCAGGTACCACAGCTTGAAGGCTCATATTCAATGCATGTGCTTTGTATTATGTTTGAAGTGATATTATTTAATCTATAATTTATTTATTGATGTGTTTAAGGTCACATATTTATGCACAATGGCTAATCATGACCGTGACAGTTTTACGGGTGGAGGAAGCCGGAGTACCCGGAGAGAACCACCGAGCAACGACGAGCAGCTGCCATCTCCCCAACATCGTAACTCCGCTCTGCAGCACAGGCAGGGTTAGATTGGACAAGCGTACCATCGACGTGCAGTACGCCTTAGTACACGGCGTCATCGTGCCCCCACGCGGGCAATGGAGATAAAGTGTCTTGCCCAAGGATACTACGCGGTTGCTGCAGGTGGGATTCGAACCGAGGACCTCTCGCCTTGCAGCCTGCACCTCTACCTACTGAGCCACCGCGCCCCCCTATTTAATCTATAAGGATTTGCCTTGATACAATTTATGGGAGAGTGCCCATGGGCACTCTCCCATAAACTGTAACAAGGCAAAGACACGTGTACAAGATTTGATGGTCAAAAATAATTTAGCACTCTACCAGTTAACTGATATTTTCTTCTGTTGAAAAGAAATCCAATTAGATGTCCACCTTATACATGTTAAAAATATTTTATGCAGATAATTAAGAAATATTTTTTCTACCCAAGCATAGCCCAGGATGAAAATACAAAATAAACTTATTGCCAAACTATAATGCACTTTTATCATGGATTTCATTTTCCAACAATGACTAAAGAGATGAGGCAACTAGAATTTGTCCCTAATCATCCAGGGATGTCTAGACCTATAATTACCCAGCAATAAATTGTGCATATACACTTCCTGGTCATGACACTAAATCTAACACATTTTTCAGTAGAGCCCCCAATGACATCTTCCAGCACTTGGCCAGTTAACTGATACTTTCTTCTGTCCAATTAGATCTTCACCTTATACATATTAAAAATATTTTATGCAGCTAATTAAGAAACATTTTTTTCTGCCCAAGCATAGTCCATGATAACCAATAGAAACAAGCTTGTTTCCATGTGGGCTACAACTATGTTTGAAATTTAAAAAAAATAGAGAATGCTGAATCAGAATTTACCATGAACCCAACAGATCTGTTATATTGGTTGGCCCAATCAGAATTTTTGATTGGCTACTGTACTAACAAAGCCTATCAAACATTGCATAGATATCACCAATTCATTTTACTGAACAACCTGATCAAAAAGAAACCTGCATTGGGCCACACAAAACAAATTAATTTATTCTTGGGCATTTTTTTTTGTTAAATGAGTGAGGAAGGGAGGGTTTTATTTTTAATTTAAATTTTTTTTTCTTGCATATAATGAGCACGGATTGAAAGGCTTTTCGCTGTCTTTTCACGCACAGAATATAGAAAAAGTGCAAAATGATACAAATTAACTCATTTAATTTTTACCCTCAAGGGACCACTTCCAATTTTGATCAGAACAGATGCTCCAACATGCTGTGTTTGGGGAAACTTCAAAGTTACATTCTAAGTGTCTTGGCATTTGTTTCTAGGCAAGTCTTGGCTGTCTATATAGACAGACAAAACTTGCCTAGAAACAACTGCAAAACCACTGGAGTGTCTTTAGTCATGCTCTTCAAATTTCAGTTACACACATCAATCCAAAAATGTAAAAGGCTTTTATTCTCCCAATTTTGTAGTAATACTGAAAGACACCAAAAGGCAAGTTCTTACATTGGACATATTTCCAGACAACAAATTTTCAAAGTTAAAAAATGGAAAAAGGTCTATAACTCAGCAACAATTAATCGGACTGAACCCAAATTAGAACTTGACCTGCGTATTCATTAGACAAACCTAAGTACAAAATTTGGTATTGATTCAATAGCTCAAACTAAAGTTATCTGTCGGACATCCAATTTTCAAAGTCTAAAAAATGGAAACAGGGCCATAACTCAGCCAAACTTGGTTGGACCGAACCCAAATCCGACCTTGACCTGAGTAATCTTCAGACAAACCTATGTACAAAATTTGGGGTTGATTCAATAACTCAAGCTGAAGTTATCATCCGGACACCAAATTTCCAAAGTTGCGAAATTGTGCGGAAAGCGTTGAAATAGGGGTATAACTCCAACAAAAATTATTGGATCCAGCCGATATATGGAATTCACCTAATCATTGGGGTAAGGGACATATAGACAAAATTTGGTTTTGATTCGAGGACTCACTTTAGTTATCACTCCAGGACAATGAAGGTGGAATAGAGGGCAATGTAATCAATGATATAAGTTGGGTTTTTTCCTGTATTTCATGGGTGCCGAAGAACTCCAACAAAGGCTGTTGATTCCTATTCCCTGTACTCTACCCGTGTTATGGTCTGTATTTATACCATGATTAAACTTCAATTAAGTAGATGAAACAACATCACTATGAAAAGTGAATCAGCCAGGAATATTGGACTGATTATGGACTCAAATTTAAAACTAGACATCCATATCAATAAAATATATCAAAAATGCTACTGGCAGCTTCGTAATATTGGAACATTGCGACCTTAACTTAACCAGTCAGCACTTGAAAATGCACTCCTTCATCACCTCACAACTAGACTATTGTAATTCATTGTTAGTGGGGCTGTCCCAGTACCTGATTCAGAAGCTTCAAAAAGTTCAGAATACTGCTGCTAGAATAATTACTGGTACCAAACGCTTTGAACGCATAACACCTGTTTTAAGACAATTACATTGGCTTCCAGTTAAACATAGAATTGATTTCAAAATATTGATCTTAGTATTCAAATGTATCCACAAACTGGCTCCAGTTTACCTGCAAGAGCTCCTCACTGTGTATAAACCAACGCGCAGTCTCAGATCTAAAAACCAAATTCACCTAGTTGTACCTTTTAGTAGATCTAATCAGGCTCATGATTGTGTGTTCTCCATCATGGGTCCCAGATTGTGGAATTCCCTGCCAATTAGTGTCCGAATTTCGGAAACTCTCGATGTCTTCGAAAGAAATCTTAAACCTTTCCTATTCACTGAAGCATTCTCCTGAACCTCTGTAAGAGGCAACCAAAACAGATGTGACTCTTTATTTCAGAAAAGTGTATTTATTTCTGTCAGGCGTTTTAGAGCACTATTTTGTGGTTTTACGCTCTAGAAAATCAATTATTATTATTATTACAGTAGAACCTGTCTTGAGAGGCCGTCCTTTGGGCCACACAAAAGTGGTCTCTCAAGACAGGTGGTCTCTCATAACAGGTTTCAGGCTTTCTCAAGTCAGTGAATAACCAACCACAAAATTCCGAAATGGAGAAGAATGAATTTTTGTAATTACTTTGTAGTTGTTCTTTTTTATGAAGTTTTTTAAACAAATTGAAATGGACTGTTTCAACACTAATTTATTTTTATAATTTTTATAACAGTCCATTTCAATTTGTTACAAAAAGATTTTCAACACAAATTTATTTTTATTCGTATCTGTCACATTTTAGGTATGTATGAAATTGTTTATTCAGCAATAATCCTAATCTTTTCACAGGGGTCTTATAAGAACATCTCAATCTTCAATGAGTTAGCAATTGAAACCCAATTAAGAGCTTTTAATACTTTTAATTATGTTAGTATAACCACAATGGATTTTCCAATTCCAGAACAGGTAAAAAGTTTTTGTCATAGCTTCAGTCTTCAAAGGGGGGGGGTCTCTCAAGACAGGTCCATTATGGCATAAAAATACAAGTTGGTACCAGATCATAGTGGTCTCTCAAGACAGGTGGTCTCTCAAGACAGGTGGCCTCCCATATAGCAGGTCCATTATAGAGTAACACCAATCGGTGCCTGGCAGATGTGGTCTCTCAAGACAGGTGGTCTCTCAAGACAGTGATCTCTCAAGACAGGTTTTACTGTATATTTTAAAGAAACAAATATCACCTTCGGCGGTCTGTTTGCATTCTTGTTTGACAGTTTTCTGTGTCAGAACATTTCAGTCATATCACAATGTCACTCAGATGTGTAACAACCAATCAGATGTGTTCTAACATGACATTCTCACACGTAGGCCAGATTCCATATATGGGGTGCCTAGCACATTTTTCAATATCTGTATTGCATCGGGTAATGTCGATTACAGCAATACACAGCAATCATGGTCTAAAAAGATTTCTATTTGAAATTTACTATTTTTAAATTTTGAATCATAAACATATCTTATGATCCTTTACTGGGTTGAGTAAAAGCAAAAATGAAATATTTTGAGTTATTCAGGAAAAAAAATTGCAAATGTCAGGGCATTTAATTAGGAAAATTTACATCAGCAAAAAAATTGCCTAGGAAAATGGTGTTTCCTCGGCAAAAAACACCATTTGCCTAGGCAGTTTTGAATAAAGTAAATTAAGGTTTAGATATTAGTTCAAGAAACATTAAAGCAACAAAATTGGGTTTGATGGTCTTTGTTTATTACACACCACAGTCAACTGAAGATGGCTTTTCAGTACGTTCAGTGGATTTACTTCAAATCTCATTAACACTGTGAATTATGTTTAGAATAGGCCTAAAAAATAAACAATCTGTTTCTCAGGCCCTCCCGCATGGTCCTTTTGGCTGCCGCATGCTCTCTTTTTATAACCAATTTAAACTTTAAAAAAATTAAAATTAAATGGTTCATGTCTGATATTTTACCCAAGTTAAACAAATTGATGAATTTGTCCCTTGAGTGCAAGAAAGCTTTGCAATGCTTTAGCATTGCAAAGCCTTCTTGCACTCAAGGGATGAAATACAGTACCATCATGCTATTCTGTAGATTATGAGGCCTAAAACTTGAAGAAAGAACATGAACTTTTGATGACAAAGAAGAAATTACTGAAATAAAAAATAAAATAAAAAATCGCTCGCCCGCATGCAATTTCACAAATAATGGCCTGAGAAACAGACGGTCTACTTTGTGTGGCCTTAAATATTGATATATAAAATCAAAATGGACCTCAAAACCAATTTTTAATGTGATAATCCTTCGAGTTTGGTGTTCCCTACAGGAAAAAATTTGAACATGTGCTTAAAAATTGCAACATTCATGAAAATGCCTCGGCAAATTTATTACCTAGAAAAATGGATTTTAGGTCGGCAAATACCTTGGCAATGCACATTGCCTATGGTTAATTAAATGCCCTGCAATGTTATCTTCATGTCTTGTAAGGTAAAGAGTAACTGAAAGCATCTGAATCTCATTAGATTTTGGTTTGCCAAAAGCTTCACATACCTCACAGTATAAGCCGAGAAATCTACCAAATACAAGAAGTGCCATTACTGAATGCTGGATGAATTCAGAAATTAGGAGAGAGTCTGTGAGGAGGTTTGTGCTGCAGACATACAACCAGATAGGCAGAATATGAATTCCTAGAATGGTCAATGTACCAAGTGGAGTCTTGAATCCTGAAAGATATGACAAAATTCCCATGAACCCTTTACCAAACATGAAAAGCAGATGACACTTGCAAAAATAAATTCTTGAATAACTAATGTTTTTCATTTTTTGTCTAAAAAACTTAGGTTATGACCTCTCATTGGAATGAGCTTGTTTCAACAAGGGGTCATAACCTATGTTTTTGAGACAACAAAAAAATAGGCCGATGAAATCATCAGATGTGTACCCATACGCGCAACTAGTAGAAAGCTGTATGATGGAGGGCCACCTCGGATGCCGACATTATGTACACCATACAAGGTATGGGTACATATAGAAATGGATTGGAGGAGTGTCTAATTTGATGGATAAAGGGTTAATATCTCCAGATCAAATTATCAGATTTACAAAAAAAAAAACTATACAGCACAGCACATCAGTAACCTGAATAAATATATAAAGTAACATGACAATCGGATTGATATTTTTTGAGTTATCTCATGGAAAAGGGATTGGAGGAATTTTCAATTTGAAGGATAAAGGGTTAATATCTCCGGATCAAATTATCAGATTAACACCAAAAACTATACAGCTTAGCACATCAGTAACCTGAACACAATTATAAAGTAACTTGACAATCCAAGCAATATTTTTCAAGTTATTGAATGCCAAAGGGATTGGAGGAATTTTCAATTTGAAGGATAAAGGGTTAATATCTCAGGATTAAATTATCAAATTTACACCAAAAACTATACAGCTCGGCACATCAGTAACCTGAACACAAATATAATGTAACTTGACAATCCAAGCAATATTTTTCAAGTTATCGAATGCCAAAGGGATTGGAGGAATTTTCAATTTGAAGAATAAAGGGTTAATATCTCAGGATCAAATTAACCGATTTACACCAAAAACTATACAGCTCAGCACATCAGTAACCTGAACACAAATATAAAGTAACTTGACAATCCAAGCAATATTTTTCAAGTTATCGAATGCCAAACGGATTGGAGGAATTTTCAATTTGAAGGATAAAGGGTTAATATCTCGGGATCAAATCATCAGATTTACACCAAAAACTATACAGCTCGGCACATCAGTAACCTGAACACAAATATAAAGTAACTAGACAATCCAAGCAATATTTTTTAAGTTATCGAATGCCAAAGGGATTGAAGGAATTTTCAATTTGAAGGATAAAGGGTTAATATCTCAGGATTAAATTATCAGATTTACACCAAAAACTATACAGCTCGACACATCAGTAACCTGAACACAAATATAAAAGTAACTTGAAAATCCAAGCAATATTTTTCAAGTTATCGAATGCCAAAGGGATTGGAGGAATTTTCAATTTGAAGGATAAAGGGTTAATATCTCAGGATTAAATTATCAGATTTACACCAAAAACTATACAGCTCGGCACATCAGTAACCTGAACACAACTATAAAGTAACTTGACAATCCAAGTAATATTTTTCAAGTTATCGAATGCCAAAGGGATTGGAGGAATTTTCAATTTGAAGATAAAGGGTTAATATCTCAGGATCAAAATAATAGATTTACACCAAAAACTATACAGCTCGGCACATCAGTAACCTGAACACAACTATAAAGTAACTTGACAATCCAAGTAATATTTTTCAAGTTATCGAATGGCAAAGGGATTGGAGGAATTTTCAATTTGAAGGATGAAGGGTTAATATCTCGGGATCAAATTATCCGATTTACACCAAAAACTATACAGCTCGGCACATCAGTAACCTGAACACAAATATAAAGTAACTTGACAATCCAAGCAATATTTTTCAAGTTATCGAATGCCAAAGAAATGGATACGGACGCCGGACGGACAGACAGATGGACGGACAGACGGACGGACGGACAGACGAATAGACGGACAGACAAAGGATGGACAAACGACGGATGGTCACCCCGGATGCCGGCATTATGTGTACCATACATAGTATGGGTACACATAAAAATGAAATTTAATTGGAGATTTTTTAGAATAGCGCTGGCTGGTTTTGGCCATTACATTGGGTAAAGGGTTAACTCCTAACCAGCTGCATATTTTCAAGATATTTTTCACTAAATCTAGTCATGGCTGCTGTAAAGCTGTGGAGAAGCCATGATGAGATTTGATGTAAAATTCATCCACATTTAATTCAAGAAATCATTCCCAATAACAATTTATCTGTGTAAAAAATGATAAATTTAAAGTAATTTGTATATTTTTAATACTTACCAATGGCCCAGACTTAGCTAGTGCAACCTCAATATTATCAAGGGCCAAACATAAATTTTGAACCCCCTAATCACCAAAATTTGCATACAATACCGAAATTTAAAAGTCCTATCTGACCCTCCATACTTTTAATACTTTCACATGCACAGTACACACACGTACCCTTGCCTGAATACAGCCTGTATCAATGGCGTGACTGAGGGATACAAAATATAACCAGGACCTTGAAGGAATAATATAACCAGGAAACTGAAGGAATAAAACATTAATGCGATTTAACCTGAGGAATAGACTCATATTTCTCAGAGTGGACAAATTGCCATATTTGGAGAATGTCATCCAGATAACTGACATGCCTGCTATACAGGTACACGAAGGCTAGCAATATCAACCGAAAGTATTCAGGATAGAATTCGGAATCCAAAAACAGTTACTGTTACGGAATCATATGCTTGTATACAACTTATGAACGAATGAACCACAGGAAGCAAACCAACTAAAGAGTGCATGTCCCCCTGAAGTCGCCATTAGACCACAACCCACCCGCCAAACAAAGAGCAATGAAAGACATGCATATAATTGAATGAGGCTTACGGGAAGAGAACTACATATCATGCCCTGTAATCATATATTGGTGAGGAGGGGAGAGGGAGGCAAATAAATCATACCCCCCCCCACCCCCCCACACACACACACACATTACTTGAATCGCTAGATACCGTATTTACTCTATGTATTGGGACACTCTATGATTTGGAACACACATTTTTTCCAGAAAACTATATTTTTTTTATGTTCCAAAGTTTGGGACATTCAGATTTGTTTCCAGTTGACCCGTCGCTAGTAGCAGACGACACTCATAAAAGAAACTGTTGGGTAACTAAAAATTTTTGTTTTTTGCTTCCAAAACATAGCTTATGATCCCTCATTGGAACGAGTGCAATACGCTCGTTCCAATGAGGGATCATAAGCTATGTTTTGGAAGCAAAAAATGAAAATATAAAAAAAAATTGGACGGCGATTTTCGTATATAGTTATGGAAAACGAATCACACACAACTTTATTCAGCATCAAATCAAGACCAGGCTCTGTTCTTTCCCCATTTTCTATGAATTGGGAGACCTGTGAAAATAATTATTTTTAGCTGTCCCAATACATAGAGTAAATACGGTAAGTAAGGCTGGAGCAGTAATACTAAAGCCTGGAAGTGTAACAAATTCCTTTTTCACCATAAGAAAAGGAAACCTTACGGTACATTCCCAAGCTATACTGCTGCTGCTATTCTCAATAAAGACTAATACAGCTAAAAAGCTTGTAGTTAGCCAAACCATGCATAATCACACTAACCGGCATCACTAGTAATGCTTTAGTGTAAGTTATCTAGAATAGTATAGAAATCATAGGACTTCCTCACGTCTGACCGACTCCATAATGCCACAAAGGACGGAGGGGGACGTGATGAACATGGCACTATTGCAAGGAATATACCTGCTGATATAACGTCGACATATCCCTTGAAAACAAGACAGTACGCCATGGCGCCAAACAATTCACCATATAGACATAATATCCAATTCTCCGAGTGGAAATATAATCCACAACAATAGATTGGATTAAAAATGAAGCGGGCGATGAAAAACTAAATTCCGGCACCCGATCATAAAAGCCTAGATGACCTCCTTGCGTCTCGTTCCGATTATAGCAGGAAATATATTCCTAAAAAAAGGAGTTAACGACAGGCATTCGACAGAATGCTCATTAATCTCACTAGGTTAATCTGGCATCATCAATAGGGCTAAAAGCCTCAGAGAACTAACAAAAAATAATACCGTTAAGGAGAGAACAACCTCTTCTTTTGTAACGGTTCCTTGTCTGATAGGACAGCAGTCTCAGCCTAGCTGAAGCAGCTAAAGTCTTCCTATTTGAGAAGACAATTATATGGCTGTTAACTGTGGCCTTGAAGCTCACTAAAGGAGACTTACAACTAGCCATTAATGATAGGAAAAAACACCGCTCATAATTCTAGCTAGGCTACTATAGTGTCAACAATAAGACTAAAGTCTGTGACATTTAAGAAAACAACACCGAGAAGGAAAAATGTACTCTTTCCTTTAGGCCACACAAAGTAGATGTTCTGTTTCTCAGGCCAACTTTTGTAAAATTGCATGCGGGCGGGCGGTTTTTTATTTTATATTTTATTTTTGTAATTATTTCTTTGCTATCAGAAGTTCATGTTCTTGGTTTATTTTATGTTTTAGGCCACATAATCCACAGAATATCAAGGGTGGTGGTGTATTTCGTCCCTTGGGTGCAACAAGGCTTTGCAATGCTAAAGCATTGCAAAGCCTTGTTGCACTCAAGGGACAAATTTATCAATTTTATTAACTTTTGAAAAATATCAGACATAAACCATTTAATTTTTATTTTTTCAAGTTTGCATTGGTCATAAAAAGAAAGCATGCGGCAGCCAAAAGGACCATGCGGGAGGGCCTGAGAAACAGATTTTTAATTTTATTAAGCCTTAGTGGTTCTATTCTCAAAAGACTGCGGTCTCAGCCTAGCTAACGTAGCTAGAAGTCTATACTTCCGTGAAGACAGATATCTCTATGTAATTTTTTGACTTTAGAAAGCTCATTAAATGGAGACTTACAACGTTAGTCGCTCAAGTTAAGGGAAAAAAGGGCTGCACATGATTCTAATAAGGCGTCAACAGAAGGACTAAAAGCCTCAGATACCTAAGTATACAACACCAAGAAGGAAACAACGTACTCTTCCTTTTACAGCCCTAATTCTAAAGAGACAGCCGTCTCAAATTAGCTTGCATAGCTAAGCAGTCTTCATTTCCATGAAGACAGATATCTCGGTGTAACTTGCGACCTTGAACGGAGACTTACGACGTTAGTTGCCCAAGGTAAGGAATAAAGGGCCCCTCTTCTAACGGCTGTAATTCCAAAGAGACAGTAGTCTCAGCTTAGCTAATGTAGCTTATTAGTCTTCATCTCCGTGAAGACAGATATCTGTGTCACCTGCAACTTTTGAAAGCTCACTAAACGGAGACTTACGACGTTAGCCTCAATGTATACGAAAGTTAAAAAATTTATAGTAATTTATATATTTTTTATACTTACCAATGACCCAGACATAGCTGGTGCTAACTCTTAAAATATAGGGCCAAACACAAATTTTGCCCCCCAATCCCCAAAATTTGCATCTAAAACTAAAGAAAACATGTCCTGAAAGGCCCTCCACACCTCGCCCCCACTGCGCATGCGCAGTGTCAAGGACGTTCCGAAATTGGCGCCATTTATCATTCTAATAACCAGTGCCTGGTAAGCGCTATGTACTCAGCGGGGAGGCAAGAGTTCCCAACTCCTGGGAGGGCCATCCCCGTCTGGGTCATTGGTAAGTATAAAAAATATATAAATTACTATAAATTTTTTAACATTTTTATACTGTACCAATGACCCAGACATAGCTGAATAGTAAAAAGGCTGGAGGGCCAAGGACATAGAGCAAAATGGAATACGCTCAATAAAATAAAATAGAGTCATCCCCTGTAGGGAAAAGAAGTAATAGGCCTTACATGTATCTTTCTTATTTATGATAAATTAGAAAGATACAACACCTTCCAAAAATTGAGCTTCATACATCCATGTACTCTATTAATATCCAATAATCCTTATACTAATAATTTTTAAAGTAAGCCAATAATAAAGTAAGTCTAGAGAATAGAGACTCTTATACTCCTAAAAGTGTGTGAGAATTGCATAATCATGTCCGTTGACATATGCAATATTCAAAAGCTATACTTTAAAAAACTAAGACTTGAATGAATTTTATAAACTTAAACTTCTCACTAAACAACCATCCCAATAACAGCTCAGAATTACTAACTCCGGAGGAGGTATCCCCTTGTTTTCATAGTAAAAACAGGTGACCCAAGGGAACACCCTCCCCCCCCCCCCCCTTTTTCTTGCCCTGGGTCAAATAGCCCAGAGCGAAGAGGGCAGCCGAACGGGGACACTGCCGAAACAGACAGCCTACCTAGCTATAGTAGCAACTGTTAAGTGAATGACATTCTGAGCAGTAGATAATAGACCTAACAATAGAGGCCTCCAGAAATGGACTCGATATTTCTGAGAAAAAATTCATGAATGGATGGCTGAGCGCAATGAGCAGCCTTCAAAAATCTATAATAGCAACACTATTAATGTAAGCCCAAGAAGTAGAAGAACTCTTACTTCATGAGCCGAAATCTTAAGCACAACTGCTAAGCCAATGATATACCATAAGCAGTACGCTAGTTAATAGAATCCATTAACAATAAAATGGAGCGTAACGTCCTTCTACTAGACATCAAAGACAGAAGAAGCTTACGCCCTTGTAATAAACAGATATCTGTTTATAAATACATAAACTGTACCCGGAAAGAGTAAAGGCCTATGCCCATACGAAGACGGAAGGACCTTAAAATAATAGGTTCCGGATAATAGGAGCCTAACTCTTATGCAACAATCCAACCTAAATAGTAACGGAAGTATTGATTCCGAAACTATGAAAGTGAAAATCATCCATCAATAGTGCATGAAACTCACTGACTCTACAGTAAAGAGAAACCAACAGAATTACTGTCTAAAAGGTCAGAATTTGAAAACTACTGTTTCCAGAGGCTCAAATGATTACTTAGCTAAATAAGAACCGAAGTTAAAATCCGTATAGGAATTTAATCTAAAGATTCTAAGTCTATTTATCAAAAAGTTACTAACTGACTTAGATAAAGAGACAAGAGACTCAATTGTAAACTATCGTAGAGTGCATAGGTATGAGGTAACAAACCTATAACCTAAATAACAACAGGCTGCAGTAGATCTTGTGAAACAAGTATACTAAAAACTAGCAATGCGTAGTATGGAGGGATCAACAATATGAACATAATGATCCCTACACCACGACGGAAGAGCCTCCACTTTAGCCGCATAGAATAGCGAAGAAGAGGATCTCCTATAGTAAGAAATCGCGTCCAAAGCTCGTCCAGTACAGTGCTTACAATGCAATACGGACCACACAACGGAATACATGAAGGTTGCGACCTTGCTGGTTGTGATAAAGATGACACGATTTACCCAGTGAAAAAAGATCCTCACATAGAGGAAGATTTCACGTTAAGATCCACAGTAGACAAGAGAGTAAATTACTCAGGATCTCTGTGAAGATAGAGATGCTGTCAACAGAAATGTATTGTGGTTGTTTATCTTAGCAATACCTGCTAAAACAACAGCGCCGGAGGATACGCGTATCCTATCATTGCGTCCTATAGATCAATAGAGCGTTAACAGTATTAGCTCAGAGATCTGGACAAGCCAACACATACGTCTGCAATTGATTAGCAAGCTGTGTCATAATAAAACATCATTGGGCGCTCCCATAGATAGCAAATCTGATTAAATACTTGTTTGTTGAGAGTCCATTCTGACAGCAACAAGCGACCCGTAAGAGAACGGGAGTGCGATAAAACAATCAGACGACCCAGAATATGACGGACCAAAACTGAACTTGGTGTACTATAACCAACAGACGGATTCTTTCCATTAAATTGAATAACGGAAACGAAAGAGTGCCTCCCTGGTTCCGGAGATACGCCACTACTGTCGAATTAAAGGACAGGAATTTGGGCATGCGTTTCTGAATAATGTTCATGCAATGACATAAAGCAAGCCTAAAAAACATTATTCCGCGGAAGTTAAACTGATAGCTAAAAGACTGCGGAACCCAAAGACCCTGGCACTTCGAATCCGTAGGGATCAGTATATATCCCAATCTGTTTGACTGGCAACCGTCATAACAGCCACACTAGGGTCCGGCAACTGCGGCGGCACTCTCTGAGTCAACCACCGAATGTTTGCCCCAGTCTGAATCTCTTGTAACACTAGATAGACAAGAGAATGTATAAATCAAGCAATTCATGGATTGCCGGAAAGTTGCCGTCGAAGAGAAGCTCCTCCGAGAACGAAGCGACTCTGAGAGAGTTCTTAACCTACTATCCACGCGTGGATGTAGCTAGGGCTGCATCACGTCTAACCAACTCCCATCAGCCACTGAAGGGCGGAGTTATACGTGAACAAACTACTGCCCTCAAAAGAAATTACATTGAGAATAATATCCCGTAAATCTTTTCTTGAAGACGTAATGATAACGCCTCAGTAAGGCGGATTACGTATAATAAAGCGTCTAAGTTAAGTCTACTATACATAATGTCGTTCCCAACATTGAAATTGGAAAAGACATAAACGGCGAAAAAGAATATATGCAGTCTTTAATCACACCGTCTAGACGCATATGAACTCTCGGTATGCCCTGCTCTGCCAAAATAAACTATATGTAAAAAAAGATAAAATGGCAGAAATGAGCCACGCGGACAAGAAACTAAACTATCATGCTTAGTAGCAGGCTTGTATATATATATAATATATAGCGTCGAAAAATAAAACACATGTTGTAATGACAATATTGGACTGCGTCGGTAAGTCAGGGACAAAGTCCCTGTACCGATCGAAAAATCCGAGTCCAATGACGCTATAAGTCTCTTATCCAAGATCGCAGCAATGAAGTCCGAAAAATAATCACTGGAAGAAATGCCAGAAGATATGAAAGGCATCTTCCGATACTACTAAAGGGAAAACTCGAAATCTTTCGAATCCCTTTCGCCATCCTGTCGGACCCTATAAAGCGTTCGGTCGTCCGTAGCTTGATGCAACCGCGGACCGCACCGACCCAGCGCCGTCGGATAATTCCTGATTCGACCGAGAAACCGTCAATTGCTGGGATGCTGCGAAACAACTGTGCTAACTCGGATAGCACGTCCGTCACTGAGGCCTGAGGAGCAGCGGTCTTACGATGCATTGCCGCAGGAAGCTCCGAGATCGTTACCCCGTGCATACTTCCAATATGCGAGCGAACGGAGTGTATAGGCCTCGTGTCCCTTGGCTACCGGATGGCGCGACCTATTCGCTGTGGAATCACTGAATGCCGAAACTGATCGGATACTCGAGGTCACGTAGCCAATGTGCGGTCGTGTGCCCTGCTGTGAGGATGAGGAAGCATTAAAGACAGTCTCTCGGACTGTCAATATAACGGAGCGTCCCGAGCAACGGACATATGCTCCGAATGAAAAATATCTGAACCACAACATGCGGTCCCCTATGTTGTTGGCTTCCTCCGATCTGTCCTCAATCTGCCGTCACTGGGTGAGTACTAAAGTAATTAAAGTGCTCGCATCACCCAAATCTCCTTCCTAGACCGCAACGGACGAACCCGGCAGCCGAACCATTCGATGAATGTACGCTACACCGGGTGAGCTAGCGAATGTCATTCCGTAAGCGATAGACATATTCCATGAGCACTTATTGCCGCTAACTCTTCATTAACTATGACGACAGAGGCACACTTTTGAAAGACATCTCCATAACTCTTCGAACAAGAAACCAGAAATGCTTGGATAGCAAGCATAAAATAATAATATATATAGCGTCGTTCAATAATTCGAAAGTTTGTGTGACATTATTGGACTATGTCGGAACTGAGGGACGATGTCCCTGAACCGAACCAAAAATTTCTAAGTCCACCGACGCTATCAGTTTCTTATCCGGCATCGCAGCATATGTTGTTCCGAAAGGGAAAGCTTGAAATCCACCGAATCCCTTTCGGTATCCCGTCGGACCGGATGAAACTTTCGGACGTCCGTACCCGCTTCCGCAGAGCGTCCCGACCCAGCATCGTCGGATAAAATATATGCGACAGATTCAGTTGATGCTGGGATGCTGCGATAAACTGTGCTATTAAGGAAAGCACGTCCGTTCCCGAGGCCTGTGCGGTAGCGGACTTACGATGCATTGCCGCTGGAAGCTCCGTGTACGTTGACTCCCGCACACTTCCTATGCGAACGTCCGGAGTCTGCAGGCCTCAAGTCCCCGGCTACCGACCCAGCGCTGTCGGATAATTCTCGATCCGACACCGTTTCTGTCGGCTGCTGGGATGCTGCGATAAGTTGTGCTATGTGCACAAGAATGTCCGGCGTCGAGACCTGCGGAGGCGCAGTCTATCGGTGCTTCGCCGAGGGCAGCTCCGCATCAGATGGCTCCCGCATACTTCCTATGCGAACGTCCGGAGTCCATCGGTCTCGAATCCCTGGCTGCCGGATGGTGTGACCTGGTCGCCGAAGAATCCTTGATCGGCGAAGCTGGTAATATATCGGCGGTCACGCAGCCAAGGTGCGGTCGTGTGCGCAGACGAGAAGAGGAAGCCTTAGCAGTCTCAGCGGACTGCCTATACAACGGAGCGTCCCGAGCGACGGACGTATGCTCCGCTAACGACACATTTGTACCACAACATCTGGGGCCAGATGTTGTTGAACGAGAGAGGGGCCTCTCTCGCTTGCCGTCCGGATGGACCGGAACGAGCTATGAACCGGACTAAAAGGCTTCCTCCGTTCTCCCTCCGATCCGCCGTCACTGGGTGTGCATTAAGTTAATTTTATAGTGCTCGCATCACCCCAAAATTCCTTCTAGACCGCAACGGACGAACCCGGCTGCCGAACCATTTGGTGAATGGACGCTACACCGGGCGAGCTAGCGGACATCAAAGGCCGTCGAACCTACTAGGGTCCTCTTAGGCAATTGGCGTATTACATGAGCACTTTTCCGCTAGCCCTTCATTAATTGTGACGACGGAGGCACACTGTTGGAAGACATCACAGATACATCACCCTAATCTTGATCGTCTGAAATAGAAATTGATAAAGCAGAGTGACCCTGCGGGGAAAGGACCGGAGTGTCCAAATCCCCAACAACATACCGTGACATACGCTTCCCATATTGTCATCGAAATCATACGATACAGAACAGGAGTTAATGCGAGTACACTGACCACATATAGAATGATAATAAGGTCAGAGGAAGACTTCCTCCTAAAACAATTGATCAATATCCTTTCAATGTGAAAAGAAAACAAGTCTTGGTACTCGCACTTAACCCTGGCAATCAAAATACATAATAATAATATGATCCATTAATATAGAAAAAATAATTGAAATCAAAATATTTTGAAAAAATATTTTTTCAGAACAGCCCAAGTTTCTGAAAAGTAACGTTGAGCCCCAATGGATCCCAAGCCTAAGTGTGGACAAAAATTTTAAAAATATTTTAAACAATTTATTCAACACTTACGAACAATAATAATGTATCTAGTTATGATTAAAATAACATAAAGATATTATTATTTAGAAATCCCCCCCTCACACAGAGGGCTGTTGTAAATGTAAACAATGAGTGTAAAAACACTAAAATAAGACTCCAGGCACCCAGGCCCGAAATCAGTTACCAAAAATACACCATCTGATGCAAAACAGAGACTTCCAGGGAAGAAACTGCAGAACATCAGATGGTAGATGCAGAACACAACGCCTAACCACCCGTAGGTGAAGACGTAAACATGGGGAAAGAACAGAATTCACTCTGTTATTAAGCTAAAACTCCCAAGAAATTTTAGTAATAATAATTACAGAAACTATGCCAAAAGCATGGGAGAATAGCAAGGGGGAACTTAAAGGACAGGGAGAGAGGAAAAACACTTGAAAAAACAGTGTAACTAAATAATCAGAATGACAACAAAATGGCTGCTGCCTTGAAAATAGGTAACTTAACATAATTTCATTAAAAAATTTTAAGTTACAGCCCTGATAATATTCTGTCACACATTCTTTTCCTCTCCTCCTTTTCTATCCTCCTTAGAATCACCATTTCACTAATATTTATGTGTCTGGCATCATTTAAACTGAGATTTAAAAGCACAAAGATCAGTCAGATGTTAACTGATGAAGGGCCAAACTTAGAATGATAAATGGCGCCAATTTCGGAACGTCCTTGACACTGCGCATGCGCAGTGGGGGCGAGGTGTGGATGGCCTTTCAGGACATGTTTTCTTTAGTTTTAGATGCAAATTTTGGGGATTGGGGGGCAAAATTTGTGTTTGGCCCTATATTTTAAGAGTTAGCACCAGCTATGTCTGGGTCATTGGTACAGTATAAAAATATACCGCTGTAAAATATATAAGGCCACTAGGATGCTAGCCGCTAATGTTATATAAACAGACCGCTCTTAATTCACATAAGACATACTAAGGCGACAACAATGGGACTAAATGCCTGTGACACCTTCGAATACCACACCGAGAAGGAAAGAACGTAATCTTTCCTTCTAACAGCCTTATTCCAAAAAGATAGCAGTCTCAGCGTAGCTAACACAGCCTAAAAGTCTTAAATCGGTGAAGACAGATATCTGTGTGTTGCCCTGCAGCCTTAGACAGCTCACTAAACGGAGACTTTCGACGTTAGCAGCTAATGTATAAGAAAAGACCACTCTAACAGTACATAAGGCTACTATGGCGTCAACAATAGAACTAAATGCCTCTGATGCCTAGGAAGAAGGAAAAGATGTACTTATTCCTTCTAACAGCTCTATTCTAAACAAGACAGCTGTCTCAGACTAACTATGAGCTATCGATTTTCTATTCATAAAGAATAGATCATTGCCTTTCTTATACTATTGCTAGGCCAAGGGAGGCATTGTTAAGCGGACCAAAGGCCTTCCACACCCGAGCAGAAAGATCTGGGAAGGAAAGATCTTTGTCTTTCCTTCGCCCGGTACCCTAAGCTGTTTTTTGCCTAGCAAACACAGACTTTAGTTCAGATGGAACAAGATTCGAAGGAACTTATGAATAAAAATCATAATCTGTGCCATTCCATGAGGGATGGAGAATCAACTTCCGTAGCCCTCTCACCATCTGAAAAACATGGTCAACACCATCCGAATGTACAGATGACTGGACCAACCCAGCACCATCCGATAGCTCACAACTGGAGACTGTTGATGGCTGAACCTGTGACTACTGGGATGCTGTGATAAGCTGAGCTATCTGCGGTAGCAGGTCCGTGAACAAGGCTTGCGAAGCAGCGGTTATCCGCTTCTTCACCATATGCTGCTCACGGGACGGAGATCTGACCCCAGATCTTTCGACGCATGTCTTGTATAAAAATGCCTCGAACCACTAGTTGCAGGTTAATCAGACTTCGGTGGTGACGACTGGGAACACCTCCGTGGAACAGTATGAACATGCAAAGTCAGACAGCTAGTCTGCAGTCTAATGTGCTTCATCGATGAAGCAGAGGAAGAAGTGGAAATAGTCGACCCCGACTGCTGATGGAACGGACGGAGAGGGTTCTCCAGTTCTCGATCTGACTCCAGACCTCGACAAGCATTCCGCTTAGAAACTTGTAGTCTTCTACCGCTTAGTGTGCTATTCCATAGAAGAAGAGGAAGCTGTAAAAAAAGCTGACCCTGGCTGAAGTGTGGAAGGA
This sequence comes from Pictodentalium vernedei, assembly GCA_031216915.1. Lineage (NCBI taxonomy): Eukaryota > Metazoa > Mollusca > Scaphopoda > Dentaliida > Dentaliidae > Pictodentalium > Pictodentalium vernedei. The sequence continues at coordinate 550,196,029 of CM062294.1, forward strand.
GCGTCCCGACTAGCACATTTCGGATGGGTGCTCCGACTCATTGAAGTTTCTCATGACAGACAACAGTCGACCCCCGACTGCTAACGGCACAGAGAATGCTCTCCAACTCGCGATCTGGCCACAGACCTCACCGAGTATCCATTGAGAAATTTGTGGACTAATCCCCTTTGCGTGCACTTCCATGTAAGAAGAAGCCATAACTGAAGCCGACCCCAGCTGCAGTGTGGACGGAACATCCCGACCCATGTTCCTACTCATTATAGTTTCTTGCAACAGACACAATCAACCCAGACTGCTAATGGGAATGAGAGGGTTCACCAACTCACGATCTGACCCCAGATCTCGCCGAGCGTCCCGTAGAGAAACTTTCAGGCTTCTTCTCCTTTTATCATCGTCGCTGGGTGAGCTTTATTTTATGAGGTGCTTGCTCTACATGTGTTTATACTACTCAACTGCAATGGACCTACCCGGCGTTCCGACTCCCATATAGGGACAACCACTTCACCGGTCGAGCTAGCTGCATGCAGAGGATTAAGCAAAATAACTAGAGACCTCAATCCCCTGCTAAATATCATGAGCACCTTGGTATCTAGCTCTGTTTACTCATCAGAGTGGGGTTTTTCAGAGTGAGACAATGGTAGCACGTAACAGACAGTGTCAAAGTACCATCACCATGTTCTTGTTCCTCTGAAAAAGAGTCTGAAAGACTACAATTAGCCTGCGGTGCAAGCTCCAACATCGGAACTTCACCACCCACCACACAGGTTAACTCCTGTTTCCAATGTTCGCATCCCTTAGTACAAGTATTGAAGGGGTGCTGCGACTACCGACAAACAACAAGCATTTAAATCTGAGGCTTCCTGAACTTACACAAGTACTAGTTATTATAATAGATACAATAATAATGAAGTTAAAATCATAAGTCCTCTGTACTTCCAATAATAATACAGAATAAACATCACAAGGATACATAAGATACACAATCACTAAAATTTTTCGAAAGAAGCCTAAGTACACCAAGGGAACTTCATGAGCACAGGGGCATCCCGATAGAGCCTGAGTGTGGACAAGCACTACCTAATAAGATAAACTACCGGAATAAGATATAATATGTATCCTAAGAGAAAAAAAAATAATTGTTTTTAACTACACACTGAATTAATACATATATCCAAAACATTATTGAACAGACAACAATGTCAAGAGGAACAAGAGGGATGTTACATCCCAACGCTCACCTACATTTGCGCTTGATAATGTCGTTCCAATGTAACATGTCTAAAATTTAGTTAATATAAATCATTAACTAGGCATCAAATGATTAATGTGGTTTATGTGATGGCTTTGGAAAGTCTATATTTCTGCATTTATTATATATCAATTCAACATAGAATCATTGGATATATCTTTTAGAAATGTTTATGATTAAGAATATGAATCGTGAGGCCAGATATTAAATCATAAATAAGAATTAGGAAAGGCTTTCATAAATCACTGAAATTTTAATTGAAGTACATTCATTGGTTAAACAGGAGTTGCGGAAAAACATTCGTTCAAGAAAGTGACTATAAGTCCCAACAAAAATACATCACATCAACAACTAAAATAAGGCCTTAATGTTACTAGTAACAAGTATGAGAAAGTATTAAATAAAAAAAAAAAAGTTAAAAAAATTTTTTTTTAAAGAAAGTGAATATAAGTCCCAAAAATACTCGTCAAATTCCTCAAATATGCATGTAATAAGGGTGCAACGTTACTGCAATGTAGTTCAGTAACCCATGTGTACAATATCAATTGCCTAGAAAGACACATAGAAACAGAACTCACCTTAACACCTCACCTTAACACAGACTTTTAGAACTTAAAATTGAGTAAGTCAGACAAAAATGTGAACATTGTGACTGAAAAAAAGAAAAGAAATCAGTTAAATTTCTGCATACAGTAGGGTTAATACCTACAGTTGTTATTGAAATGAGAAAATAAACAGTAATGAGAGATGAAGGCACCACAATCTGCACAAAAGCTGACTTTAACGCAAATTCCTACAACACCTAAACGCAAATTCTTACAACTTTTGGCAGAAAATTTTAGGTGAAATTTGGAAAAAGGTCATAGTATCAGGGTTAAATACTGTTCTGATAGTCCCCTACAACCTACATATGCAATATCAAAGACCTGAGCCCACTGATCTTTGAGAACTCACCTTAACACCTCACCTTAACACAAACTTTTAGAACTTAAAATTTACTAAGTCCGAGAAAAACATGAAAATTTTGACTAAAAAAAAATAAAATTTCCATTAAATTTCTGCATACAGTTGGGTTAATACCTACAGTTGTTATTGAAATATGAAAATCAAGAGTAATGAGAAGTTAAAGCACCACTTTCTGCACAAAAGCTGACTTTAACTCAAATTCTTACAACACCTAAACGCTAATTCTTACAAGTTTTGGCAAAAAATCAGCCTCAAATTCCTCAAACATGCATGTAATGAGGGTTAAATATTACTGCAATGGAGTTCAGTAACCCAAGTGTAGAATATTAATCGCTTGGAAAGACACACAGAAACACAACTCACCTAAACACAAAGTTTACAAAGTTTTACAACTTAAAATTTACTAAGTACGAGAAAAACATGAAAATTTTGAGTGAAAAAAAAGAAAATTTTCATTATATTTCTGCATACAGTAGGGTTAATACCTACAGTTGTTATTGAAATATGAAAATCAACAGTAATGAGAAGTTAAACCAGCACAATCTGCACAAAAGCTGACTTTAACACAAATTCTTACAACACCTAAATGCAAATTCTTACAACAACTTTTGGCAGAACATTTTAGCTGAAATTTGGAAAAAAGTCGTAGTATCAGGGTTAAATACTGTTCTAATAGTCCCCTACAACCTACATATGCAATATCAAAGGCCTGAGCCCACTGATGTTTGAGAAATTAACCTTAACATTAAATCTTACAATATTGGACACGCCGGACGCCGACGCTGACGCCCGAGGTTATCACAATAGCTCACCACATCTTACAGATGTAGGTGAGCTAAAAACCAGAAACTACCCAACAACAGGCACAACAGAGGCCCAAAGTCAGTAACCGATCAACAACCACCTGATGCAAAGCTAGATCTTCATAAGAAAAAAAAACAATGCACCTGGTAGAATATGCAAGAATACAAAACATCCGGAACAGTAACGAACAGGACATAAACACAGGGGATAAACGGAATACCTATTCCGTCAAACAAGTTACCCTCCCAAGAATTTTAATATAAAATTCTCAATAAAAAAGCCGTAAAGAGCTTGGGAGTATAACAGGAGGGTTCAGGAGAGGGAAGGGGAAGTAATACTAACAAAACAACAGAGGCGTCATATTATGACGACGTTCATAAGCATATCCCGAAATTGGGAAACATGAATAATTTTACATAAAAGTTATAAAGTTACAGCCCTGAACATCCAAAACCACCGTTATTCACTTCCAACATTCTGCGACACTGTAGATTCTATGAAAACCGTCACTGATTTGTGTCTGACATCTTCAAAAATGAGAATTTATTGCACGGATGTCAGTTCAAATGTTTACGGACTTGGGCCTAACAAAAGAATGATGCTTTGCACCAATTCCGGTCTCTTCCTGGGTACTGCGCATGCCCAAGTACTAAAAGTATGGAGGGCCAGACAGGACTTTTAAATTTCGGCATTGTATGCAAATTTTGGGGACTGGGGGAGTTAAAATTTGTGTTTGGCCCTTGATAATATTGAGGTTGCACCAGTTAAGTCTGGGCTATTGGTTCTAGTATAAATATATAATTCTGTTTTCTGTGATACACATATATTACTAATAAATTTTCAATTCTATTGTGTGGACTTTGGTAGGAGAAGCTTATTGGGCTCATCATATCAGTAGGCAATCTGAAGGATTATTTTCCAATGACAAATCAAAATTGGTAAATTAAAATGAACATTATCAACAGTTTAGAAATTGTTTTAGGCTTCATTCATGATTTTTATCAGGTGAAGCAAAATTCCATACTTAGGCTATTAAACAAAAATTCTTGTTTCTCAGGTACCTCCCTCATCATAGAAAATCTGCCTCATCACAGTTTTTTCACCTGGAAATCTCTTCTACGCAAGCCTGAATACAAGCAACCTGTCATTTGAAAAATGGGGTCCCCAGAGGGTGAATTTGCTGATGCTATCCCATACAGTGGGCCAATTTATCCTCCAGGTACATCTTTCTATTTTGGCCTGAGACCTTGATTCAGACTCAGGTTCACAGAGGGTAAATTTTGTAATTCTACCCTGCTGTGCAGGGTAGCATCACCAAATTCACCCTCTGGAGACCTCATTTTGCAGATGACAGTCTGCTTATTTTCAGGCTTGCTTCTATGACATTATTTTGCATTTGTTGGACAAATATTTAACCAATTATACCTTGTTTGACAGAGCTCTGTCAAACAAGATATTGTTGATTAAATTTTCAACTGTATTATCTGAAATTTACCCTAAAGTGCATTAAAATCCAGTAAACCTAATTTCGGTACAAAATGGCCACTGGCAGCCATCTTGAATTTTAGACCGCACCCAGAAAAACTCGTTCTCGTCCCAAGGTGATAACAAAGGTACCCAAGACATTTCGTGAAGATCAGTTCATAAATACAGACTCTAGTCTGAGCCGTATTGACATGTGTACTTACTGTGTGTAAGTCGCACTGAAAAAATCAAAGTTCATCTAATTTGCATAATTTCTGCACGAGAAAAAAACCCGTATTATATGTGATGTATCCCTTGGTACTAAACATTCACACAAAAAATTATTCAAATCAGCGCTTTCATATGGAAGTTCTGTGCAATCAGATTGCACCTAATTTTGTACAAAATGGCTGCCATCGGCCATCTTGAATTTCGGACCGGACCCCAAAACACTCGTTCTCGTCCCACGGTGATACCAAAGGTACCCAAGAAGTTTCGTAAAGATCGGTTCATAAATACGGCCTCTAGCCCGAGCCGTATTGGCATTTGCACTTACAGTGCTGAAAGTAACCCCAAACAAGAGGCCCCACGTGGCCTTAATCGCTCACCTGACAAAGTGACTCTAAGAAGTATTTTAGGTCACCTTCACCATGTCATGCCTCATCAACATTAACTGGTTGAGTGATAGATTTTGTTTGAAGTTCAACATTTGTTACCTAAAATTAGTTTTATTTAAAATCATTGGTGTGTGGCCAATCTCCAATGATTTTTAATAAAGCAAATTTATCTCTGCAGACAAACTGGTTTAGCATGAAGCACAAACAAGGAATGTGAAGAGATAGCCTTGGACATCTCTCCCCAACTGTGGATATCTTCCATGTGCTACATGTATATATTTGCATGCAAGAAAACAAAAATTTTCACAAATTTTATTTTTTTTTATCATCATTGGAACAAGCTCAAACAGCTTATTCCAATAGGGGTATGGGAAGATCAGGTATATTTTTGAGACAGAAATGTGAATATATAAATAATGGTGTTTTTTTGTGAATGATGCTGGAGAATTTTGCGTAAAGATATGGTAAATGGTTTGTTCTAGATACAGAATGATGCAAAAGTATTTAAATTTGATTAGGCAAGTTGTTCCTATAATGCATTTAAAAATTGAAGTAACTGTTTTTTTGCTGACGAACTTTTAGATGTGTGTGTCTGTGTTTGTGTGTGTGTGTGTGTGTGTGTGTTTGTGTGTGTGTGTGTGGGGGGGGGGGGGGTTAAGAGTGTTCTTGCAAACAAAATTCCTGAATAAATGGAAAATTTTATTTTTTGTGTGAAAGACATAGTGCGTGAATGTTGATTGGAACAAGCTTAGAGAGCTCATTTTAATGTGAAGTCATAAAGCTGTGTTTTACGTACGAAATTCTGGAATAACTAAAAAAGTTAAAAAATTTATAGTAATTTATATATTTTTTATACTTACCAATGACCCAGACTTAGCTGGTGCTAACTCCACAAAAACCAGGGCCAAACACAAATTTTGCCCCCCAATCCCCAAAATTTGCATCCAAAACAAAAAGAAATCATGTCCTAAAGGACCTCCATAGTACGACTCTACTGCGCATGCGCAGTGACGCAGTCGTCCCGAAATTGGCGCCAAATATCATTCTTACTGGCAGTGCCTGGTCAGCGCTATGTACTCAGCGGGGAGGCAAGAGTTCCCAACTCAGGGAGGGCCATCCCCGTCTGGGTCATTGGTAAGTATAAAAAATATATAAATTACTATAAATTTTTTAACATTTTTATACTGTACCAATGACCCAGACTTAGCTGAATAGTAAACAGGCTGGAGGGCCTAGGACATAGAGGAAAATCCAATAAGCTCAATTATAAAATAAAGAGGTAACCCCTTAAGGAGAAAAGGAGTATTAGGCTTTACATGTATCTTTCTTATTTAATATTTAAATTAGAAAGATACACTACCCTTAATAATTGAGCACAATAACATTCATGTTCTCTATTAACATCCAGTATAACCTTTATACTAATAATTTTTAAAACAAGCCAATAAATAAAGTAGTCCAGAGAATTGAGACTCTTTATAATCATTTAAAAGTGTCCGAGTATTGTATATTAAAGCCCGTTTGACACTTGACATATACAAATGCTTCACACCGAGCTACACTTTAAAAATAAGACATGAATGAAATTAAACATTAATATTACACTTTAAAACCATCCCGGAAGCGACTCAGAAATACTGTCTTGGAGGAGGCATTCCCTTGCTTTTCACTATAAAGCAGGTGACCTAAGGGAACACCCGCCCCCCCCCCCCCCCCCCTTCCCCTTGCCCTGGGTCAAATAGCCCAGAGCGAAGAGGGCAGCCGGACGGAGTCACTGCCGGAACAGAAAGCCTGCATAACTATAGTTGCAACTGTTTAGTGGACGACATTCTGAGCAACAGATAACGGACCTAAACAATGCAGGTCTCCAGAAATGGACTCAATATTTCTGAGATAAAAATTAGTAAATGTGGATGGCTGAGACCAATAAGCAGCCTTCATTAAATCTGTAATAGCAACACTATTAGCATAAGCCCAGGAAGTAGAAAGAGCTCTTACTTCATGAGCAGAAATCTTAAGCACAGACTGCTGAGAAGAAGATAATTCTTCATACGCAGTACGGATAGTTAACTGAATCCATCTAGCAATAGAATGGACTGAAATGTCCTTTCTATTAGGCATCAAAGACAGAAAGAAACGTTTCCGTCCCTTTCTGATGAACTGAGATCTCTGTTTATAGATACGTAGTGCTCTAACAGGACAGAGTAAAGGCCTACGCCCGTCTGAAGACGGAAGAGCCTTAATAACAATAGGTTCCGGATATTTATTAGGAGCCTGATTCTTAGCTAAAAAACCGACGTTAGTAGTGAAGGTGATAGTGTTCCCAACACTACGATAATGAGAATCATCCACCGATAGTGCATGAAGCTCACTGACTCTTCTGGCAGAAGAGAAAGCTAAGAGAAAAGCTGTCTTATAAGATAAGAATTTGAAATCTACTGTCCCAAGAGGTTCAAATGGCTTTTCCTTCAATTTAAGGAGAACCCAAGCTAAATTCCACTTAGGAATTAATCTAAGAGTTCTGGGTCTATTTATCGAAAAGTTTCTAACCAATTTCGATAAAGAGACATTAGATCCAATTTGTAAACTATCATGATGTGCATAGGTATCAGATAACATAGATCTATAACCCTTTATAGTAACCGGTTGCAGTTTGATTTCGTCAAACAAGTATACTAGAAAGTTAGCAATGTCTGGTATAGAGGGATCAAATATATCAACAGAATGATCCCTACACCAACGACGGAAAACCTTCCACTTAGCCGCATAGTTTAGCGAAGAGGAGGTCCTCCTACAGTTAGAAATCGCGTCCACTGCTCGTCCTGTAAAGTGCTTGCCATGCAAGAAGGACCGCACAACGGAAAAACGTGAAGGTTGAGACCTTGCGGGTTGTGATGCAGTTGGCGCAATTTCCCCTGCCAAAGAAGATCCTCTCGTGGAGGGAGCTTCCGCGGTAGGTCCCACAACAGACACCTGAGTAGATTTATCCACGGTCTCTGTGGCGACAGAGATGCTACCAACAGAATCTTGCATTGAGATTGTTTTATCTTTAGCAATACTTGTTGAATTAACGGCGCTGGAGGATACGCATATCCTATCATTCCGTCCCAAGGGATCGATAGAGCGTCTACAGCAAATGCTCTTGGATCCGGACACGGGGACACATACGTCTGCAACTGATTGTTGAGATGTGTCGCAAATAAGTCTATCATTGGCCGTTCCCATTGGTAGCAAATCTGATTGAATACTTGTTTGTTGAGAGTCCACTCCGACGGCAACAAGCGACCCTTTCGAGAAAGGGAGTCTGCTAGCACATTCAGACGACCCGGTATGTGACGGACCGAAAGAAGAACGTGATGTTCCAAAGCAAACAGAAGGATTCTTTCCGTTAGATTGAACAACGGAACTGAATGAGTGCCTCCCTGATTCCGTATATACGCCACTACTGTCGTATTGTCGGATAGGATTTGGACATGAGCATCGTGAATAATGTCCATCCAGTGACGTAACGCAAGCCAAATTGACATCATTTCCTTGATGTTTATGTGCTTGCACAGGAATTGCGGATCCCAAAGACCCTGGCATCTCGAATCCGTTGGGATTAATGATGCACCCCAACCTGTTTGACTGGCATCCGTCATAATGGTAAAACTCGGATCCGGCAACTGCAGCGGAACTCCTTGAGTTAACCACTGAATGTTTGCCCAAGTCTGAATCTCTTGTTTCACTTGATCTGACAAGAGAACGTCTACATCGAGCGAATGAATTTTCACACTCCAATTCTGAGTCAAGAAAATTTGAAGAGGCCGTGTGCGTAGCCGTCCCATCGGAATGAGATCCGCAGCGGCTCCGCACAGACCTATCAGTCTCATAAATTCTCTCGCTGTGACTTTGTCTGTATTTAGACAATAGCGAGCGTAACAACTGACTAATTTCGCTCTGGTTAACGGCAGACGAACGAGATTGTTGTGCGTCTCGAAGCTCATTCCCAGATGAGTGAATGACTTGGACGGCACCAGATCCGACTTCTCCTCGTTTACTATGAAACCGAGACGTCGGAGCAATAGAAGAAGATTCTGAACATCGTTCTGAAGCGTTAACTCGTTGCCGTACCTCTGAAGAATGTCGTCCAGGTAGGCCGACGTTACCGCAGACGAATGAGCTCGGAAGTAAATCATTACCGAGTTCATTACCCGAGTGAAAGCCCAGGGTGCTAGATTCAATCCGAAGCACATGGCCCGGAACTGATACACCACTCCTAGGACTGCGAAGCGTAGATACTTTCGGAATGTCGGATGTACCATGACGTGAAAGTACGCATCTTTGAGATCTATGCTCGTTGCATAATCGTTCACCCGAATACTCGCTCTGACCGATCGAATCGTCTCCATATAAAACTTCGGAGCGATGATCAGCTTGTTTATCCAGCTCAAATCTATGACTGGACGGAACGAGCCGTCTGGTTTCGGAACCAGAAACAGATGGCTGTAGAATCCCAGCGATTCCTGGTTTTCTACGACCTCTACCGCGTTCTTCATTAAAAGAGACTGCACCTCTGATAGCAGAGCGTCTCTTTTCTGAGGGTTTGACGGAAGATGAGTCCACTTTGGACTTCGAGTTAATGGAGGCTTTCGTTTGAAGGATATCTTTAGACCTTCCGAAGTCACTCCTCTCACCCACGGATCGTCCGTAATCGACGCCCACTCTTGAGAAAAACTCGACAACCTTCCGCCAACCGGAACGCGATAGAGGTTTGAGCCATCACCTCCTGGATCTGCGAGGCCTGCGGTAGGAGAAACCACGTCTTCCACGACCCGCACCTCGCCTCGTCGACCTCGGGGCGTCCGACCGATTGTCCCGGCCTGAAGGACGTCCCGAACGAGAGTCGCTATCCTGACGGTCTCTCGAATAAGAGCTAGAGGACGCACCGGAACCTCTATAGGAACCTCTCTTGGGCGGATAAGACCCAGAAGTGCCCGCCTTATTCGTGTCTGCTGAATCCGACCTTTTAGGAGCGGATCTAAACAACAGAGAATCACTAGCTTTCTTTTTAATATTATCATAAATAGCGGAAAGCTTGCCGTCAAAGAGAAGATCTCCTGAGACCGAAGCGACTCTAAGAGAGTTCTTCACCTTAGAATCCACTAGTGTGGATGTAGACAGGGCTGCGTCACGTCTAACCAACTCCAGATTTGCCACTGAAAGGGCGGAGTTACACGTGGAATAAGCTACTGCCCTTGAAAGAAGTCTTAAGGAGGATTGTATATCCTGAAACTCTTCCCCTTGAAGACGCAGTGATAACGCCTTCGTAAGGTGATCTGCGTAAGATAAGGCATCTAAATTGGCTCTGTTAGACGCAATAGCTGTTTCCAACACTGCGGTTGGAATAGAAGCTGACGACGGTAATGATAGCTCTAAGTCTTCCACCTCGTCGTCCATACGCAGAGGAACTCTCGGTATACCCTGACCTGCCGTGTCGAATTTATTCCTTGCATTAATGAAAGGCAGGTTGAGAGTATTTGCGGACAAGAAGCCTGCTTTCCCTGTCCTGGAAGCAAGTTTAAAAATAGCGTCGTTCAATAATTCAAATGTTCTTGCAACATTATTGGACTGCGACGGAAACTCGGGAGCGATGTCCCTGAACCGCTCGAAAAAATCAGAGTCCAATGACGCTATAATTCTCCTGTCCGGAAGCGCAGCAGTCTGGCCCGACGGAACAACTTGAGGAAGAAAGTGCCGGATGAAGTCTACGGCAGCTTTGTGTTGTTCCGAAAGGGATAGCTCCAATTCATCCGTATCCCTTTCACCATCCGGTCGGACCTCCCGATGTTCCCGGTCGTCCGCCCCCGATGCTTCGGCGGAGCGTACCGACCCAGCGCCGTCGGATAATTCTCGATCCGACACCGTCTCTGTCGGCTGCTGGGATGCTGCGATAAGCTGTGCTATCTGCACTAGAATGTCCGACGTCGAGACCTGCGGAGGAGCGGTCTTTCGCTGCTTTGCCGAGGGCAGCTCCGCATCAGATGGCTCCCGCATACTTTTCCTATGCGAATGTCCGGAGTCCATCGGTCTCGAGTTCCTGGCTGCCGGATGGTGTGACCTGGTCGCCGAATAATCCTTCATCGGCGAAGCTGGCAAGATATCGGAGGTCACGCAGCCAAGGTGCGGTCGTGTGCGCCGGCGAGAAGAGGAAGCCTTAACAGTCTCTGCGGACTGCTTATACAACGGAGCGTCCCGAGCGACGGACGTATGCTCCGCTAAAGACACATTTTGTACCACAACATCTGGTCCCAGATGTTGTTGTACGAGAGAGGGGCCTCTCTCGCTCGTGGCCCGGCTGGACCTGGACGAGCTAGGAACCGGACTAAAAGGCTTCCTCCGTTCTCGTTCACTATCCGCCGTCACTGGGTGTGCATCTATTATTTTTATAGTGCTCGCATCACCCAAAATTTCCTCTTGGACCGCATCGGACGAACCCGGCTGCCGAACCATTCGGTGAATGGACGCTACACCGGGCGAGCTAGCGGACGACATTTGTCTAATCTCCATGAGCACTTTTGCCGCTAGCTCTGTATTTAATTGTGACGACGGACGCACACTTGAAGAAGATAACATGGAAACATCACCCTGTTCTGGTTCCTCTGAAATAGAAACTGAGAGAGTAGAGTGACCTTGTGGAGAAAGAGCCGGCATCGCTCTTTCTCCAGAAACAACATATCGTGACACACGTTTCCAATGTTTCTCATCCCAATGTTCACATACAGGACAGGGATTAATGCGAGAACACTGACTACAATTTATGCAATAATCATGAAAGTCAGAGGAAGATTTCTTCCTATTACAATTTGAACAAGTTCCTTTCATTGTGAAGGAACAACAATAAGTCCTAGTTACTCGCAAAAACCCCTGACACAAAGATACATAATAACATGATCCATTAATAAATGAAAAAACAATTGCAAAACAAAATAATTTTGAAAAAATATTTTTTCAGAGAAGCCCAAGTTGCTGAAAAGTAACGTTGAGCCCCGATGGATCCGATGGCAAAGTGTGGTCAAAAATTTTAAAATTATATAAAATAATTAATGAGACACTTTCGGATAATATAAATGTATCTTATAATGAGATAACTACCTCAAAGGCAAACAGCCCCCCTCAAAAAAGGCTGTTGCCAATGAAAACAAACAGTGTAAACACAGAAGAAAACATGACTCCAGGCACTGAAAAAACTGGCCCGGAATCAGTCCTCAATTACACTCTATCTGATGCAAAACAGAGACTCCCAGGGGAGAATCTGCAGAACATCAGATGGAAGATGCAGAACACAAACGTTATACACCCATGGGTGAAAACGTAACTATGGGGAAAATAACAGAAAACATTCTGTAACCAAGCAACTCTCCCAGGGAAATTTTAGAAATGAAACTTCTCAAAAATATGCCAAAAGCATGGGAGAATTGCAAGGGGGGACTTTAGAAGGTTAGGGGAGAGGAAACACTGAATAAGCAGTGCAACAATTAGCAAGAATGACAACAAGAGGCGTTTGCCTCGAAAATAGGCAACTTAACATAATTTTAACAAAAAATTTTAAGTACAGCCCTGATTATTTTTTGCCACTTCTTTTTTCCTCTCCTCCTTCTATCCTCCTTAGAATCACATTTTCTCCAAGAATTACGTGTCTGGCATCCTTTAAACTGAGATTTACAAGCACAAAGATCAGTGAGATGTTGACTGATGAAGGGCCAAACAGAGAATGATATTTGGCGCCAATTTCGGGACGACTGCGTCACTGCGCATGCGCAGTAGAGTCGTACTATGGAGGTCCTTTAGGACATGATTTCTTTTTGTTTTGGATGCAAATTTTGGGGATTGGGGGGCAAAATTTGTGTTTGGCCCTGGTTTTTGTGGAGTTAGCACCAGCTAAGTCTGGGTCATTGGTACAGTATAAAAATATTGCTTTTTTGACTCAAAAAGCATGGTGTGCAACCTCTCATTGGAATGAGCTCAAAAAGATCATTCCAATGGGGTATTTACAAGCGATAAGTACATGTATGTTTAAGAGACAAAAATTAAAATTTGAATAGCGATTTTTGTGAAGAATGCTGACAAGTTTTGGCAGTTATGCTGGTAAAAAGGTAAGATATGCAAAGTGGTTGTTTTTTAGAGGCGACATTTAATTAAGGGGAATTAACCCTTGATTACTGAGGTAACTTCTAAAAGTACTGAAATTTCATGAAGCAATGTGAATAACAGACAACAGTTGCCTAAAAATTTCATGAATAACTAAAATTTTTATTCCTTTGTCTCGAAAACATGGCATATGACCTTTGTTGGAATGAGCTGAATGCGTGTGTTCCAATGAGGGGTCATAAAATTTGAACGAAGATTTGTGTGAATAATGCATTAGTACTGCTAGATTTGGGTAAACGGTTCACCCTGGATACCACCCCTTCTATAGTAGATCTTTTCTGCAAATTTTGTCTAAGATTCTATCAACTTTACAAATAAATACGTTCATGAATCACAATCAGATCCACCCTACAATGTTGCATACCAAATATCAAAAGATTCTGCCTGCTGGATCTGGAGAAGAAGATTTTTTAAGAAATATGCCTGAAATGCACTAAGTTAAAATTTGGGCTCCTATACGGAGCCCAAATATAAACCCAGGGGGCAGATTTGAACAAACTTGAATCAGATCCACCCCACAATGTTGCTTACCAAATATGAAAAGATTCTAAAGCTGGATCTGGAGAAGAAGATTTTTTAAGAAATTTGCCTGAAATGCACTAAGTTCGAATTCGAGCTTCTATAGTGAGCCCAAATATGAAACTAGGAAGCCGATTTGAACAAACTTGAATCAGATCCACCCCACAATGTTGCATACCAAATATCAAAAGATTCTGCCAGCTGGATCTGGAGAAGAAGATTTTTTAATAAATTTGCCCGAAATGCACTAAGTGTGAATTCGGGCTTCTATATTAAGCCCAAATATGAATCCAGGGGGCCAATTTGAACAAACTTGAATCAAATCCAAACCGCAATGTTGCATACCAAATATCAAAAGATTCTGCCTGCTGGATCTGGAGAAGAAGATTTTTGAAGAAATTTGCCTGAAATGCACTAAGTGCGAATTCGGGCTTCTATATTAAGCCCAAATATGAATCCAGGGGGCCGATTTGAACAAACTTGAATCAGATCCACCCTGCAATGTTGCATACCAAATATCAAAAGATTCTGCCTGCTGGATCTGGAGAAGAAGATTTTTGAAGAAATTTGCCCGAAATGCACTAAGTTTGAATTCGAGCTTCTATAATGAGCCCAAATATGAATCCAGGGGGCCGATTTGAACAAACTTGAATCAGATCCACCCCGCAATGTTGCATACCAAATATCAAAAGATTCTGCCTGCTGGATCTGGAGAAGATGATTTTTTAAGAAATTTGCCTGAAATGCACTAAGTTCGAATTCGAGCTTCTATAGTGAGCCCAAATATGAATCTAGGAAGCCGATTTGAACAAACTTGAATCAGATCCACCCCACAATGTTGCATACCAAATATCAAAAGATTCTGCCTGCTGGATCTAGAGAAGAAGATTTTTTAATAAATTTGCCCGAAATGCACTAAGTCCGAATTCAGGCTTCTATATTAAGCCCAAATATGAATCCAGGGGGCCGATTTGAACAAACTTGAATCAGATCCACCCCGCAATGTTGCATACCAAATATCATAAGATTCTGCCTGCTGGATCTGGAGAAGATGATTTTTTAAGAAATTTGCCTGAAATGCACTAAGTTCGAATTCAAGCTTCTATAGTGAGCCCAAATATGAATCTAGGAAGCCGATTTGAACAAACTTGAATCAGATCCACCCCACAATGTTGCATACCAAATATCAAAAGATTCTGCCTGCTGGATCTGGAGAAGAAGATTTTTTAATAAATTTGCTTGAAATGCACTAAGTTCAAATTTGGGCTCCTATACTGAGCCCAAATATAAACCCAGGGGGCCGATTTGAACAAACTTGAATCAGATCCACCCCACAATGTTGCTTACCAAATATGAAAAGATTCTGCCTGCTGGATCTGGAGAAGAAGATTTTTTAAGAAATTTGCATGAAATGCACTAAGTTCAAATTCGAGCTTCTATAGTGAGCCCAAATATGAATCTAGGAAGCCGATTTGAACAAACTTGAATCAGATCCACCCCACAATGTTGCATACCAAATATCAAAAGATTCTGCCTGCTGGATCTGGAGAAGAAGATTTTTTAAGAAATTTGCCTAAATGCACTAAGTTCGAAATTGGGCTCCTATACTGAGCCCAAATATGAACCCAGGGGGCCGATTTGAACAAACTTGAATCAGATCCACCCTACAAGGTTGCATACCAAATATCAAAAGATTCTGCCTGCTGGATCTGGAGAAGAAGATTTTTTAAGAAATTTGCCTGAAATGCACTAAGTTCGAAATCGGGCTCCTATACTGAGCCCAAATATTAACCCAGGGGGCCGATTTGAACAATCTTGAATCAGATCCACCCCACAATGTTGCTTACCAAATATGAAAAGATTCTGCCTGCTGGATCTGGAGAAGAAGATTTTTTAAGAAATTTGCCTGAAATGCACTAAGTTCAAATTCGGGCTTCTATAGTAAGCCCAAATATGTATCCAGGGGGCCGATTTGAACAAACTTGAATCAGATCTACCCCGCAACATTGCATACCAAATATCAAAAGATTCTGCCTGCTGGATCTGGAGAAGAAGATTTTTGAAGAAATTTGCCTGAAATGCACTAAATTCGAATTCGAGCTCCTATAGTGAGCCCAAATATGAATCTAGGGAGCCGATTTGAACAAACTTGAATCAGATCCACCCTACAATGTTGCATACCAAATATCAAAAGATTCTGCCTGCTGGATCTGGAGAAGAAGATTTTTGAAGAAATTTGCCTGAAATGCAGTAAGTTCAAATTTGGGCTCCTATACTGAGCCCAAATATAAACCCAGGGGGCCGATTTGAACAAACTTGAATCAGATCCACCCCACAATGTTGCATACCAAATATCAAAAGATTCTGCCTGCTGGATCTGGAGAAGAAGATTTTTTAAGAAATTTGCCTGAAATGCACTAAGTTCGAAATCGGGCTCCTATACTGAGCCCAAATATGAACCCAGGGGGCCGATTTGAACAAACTTGAATCAGATCCACCCTACAATGTTGCATACCAAATATCAAAAGATTCTGCCTGCTGGATCTGGAGAAGAAGATTTTTTAATGTTTTTCCCATTGCCTACAGTGTTAAAAAGTGCTGACTCAGCACTTTTTCAAAGTCCCGAAACTGTACCCTATGATAAAACCGATGGCAATTTTTTTTTACCAATCCTTTCTGTTGGTCCTAAGGAAGCTGCACACCAAATAAAAATTCTCAGTGCCGTGCAGTTTTGGAGATATGGGCGTTTTAAATTTTTTTTATTTTTAGCTCCTGCGGTTCCCACGGGGCTGCGGGAAAATTTTTTTTTGCATAAATCAAGTACTCATGACCCAATAAGCCCTCACATAAAATTTGGTTCAAATCAGCCTCTCGGTTTGGAAAATAGAAATTTTGGGTGGGGCAAAAAATTTTGCCCCTCTCATAACAACGCCAAGTATAACCCCACAAACTTCTCTTGAACAAATCTGAGTCTACACCTCAAAAGGAAGCTGCACACCAAATATCAAGTCTCTGCTACTGCTGGTTCATGAGAAGAAGATTTACAAAGATTTTGGAGCCCCTTGGGGGCGTGGCACCACCCAGGAGGAGGGGCAACTTCATTTGAACAAATCTGAATTGGCATTAGGTAATAAACATTTAGCCAACATTTGAATAAAATTGGGCTAGTGGTTTAGGAGGAGAAGTCGATAATGTAAAGTTAACGCCGGACGGACGACGACGGACGACGGACGCCGGACGCCGGACAGAAAGTGATTAGTAAAGCTCCCCTTGAGCTTTGCTCAGGTGAGCTAAAAACATCAAAATTAGTCTAATTTGCACAATTTACGCACGAGAAAAAAACCCGTATTATATGTGATGTACCCCATGGTACTAAACATTCATAGAAAAAATTATTCAAATCAGAGCTTTCATATGGAAGTTCTGTACAAAAAACAGATTTCTGCATCGTCGGTACAAAATGGCGGCTGGCAGCCATCTTGAATTTCGGACCGCACCCAAAAACACTCGTTCTCGTCCCACGGTCATAACAAAGGTACCCAAGAAGTTTCGTAAAGATCGGTTCATAAATACGGCCTCTAGCCCGAGCCATAGCAGCTTGGCACTTACAGCTCTGAAAGTAACACTAAATAAATCAAAGTCAGTCTAATTTGCATAATTTACGCACGAGAAAAAAACACGTATTATATGTGATGTATCCCATGGTACTAAACATTTATACAAACCTTTATTCAAATCAGAACTTTCATACAGAAGTTCTGTACAAAAAACTGATTTTTGCATCATCTGTACAAAATGGCCGCTGGCAGCCATCTTGAATTTCAGACCACACCTAAAAACACTCGTTCTCGTCCCAGGGTCATGACAAAGGTACACAAGAAGTTTCGTAAAGATCGGTTCATAAATACGACCTCTAGCACGAGCCATAGCCAATTGTGGACGTACGGACAGACGGACGACGGGCCATGACAATAGCTCAAATTTAACTTCGTCAAAGTTGAGCTAAAAATGTTGACGTCATGTCTTTTTTCATCTTCACTGACACGACCCAGAAGCACAGGATTAGCTGTTTCATAATTACTCGCAGAATTATCTGTTGTGATAACTGCAAACTATACTGGTACGTCGGCATTTTTTTCAGTGAAATTAATGAAAATGGCTCACTGAATTTGGCACATAAAGCTCTAGGCCTATTTAATTCAAAATACAAGTCTGTGCTGTCTTGTGAAGTGTTTGTATGACTGTGCTGGCTTGTTTAGTTTGTACGTCTGTTGGGTAAATCCCCCAGAAACCTGGTCCGAATCGTCCACAAACATGGTCCGAATTGTCCAATAATCTGGTCCGAATCGGCCATAAATATGGTCCGAATCGTCCATAGATCTGGGCCGAAATGTCCATCATAAAAATCTGGTCCGAATCTTACACGGTCCGAATCGTCCAGACACCATATAACGAGTTAATTTTCTTATGTTCGATGTGTACTCTGAGGTTATTGATAGAAAACCCCGATAGAACCGATCGTATTTACGGAAAATGCCACTTAAATTCAGAACGTTCAGTGCTGTTGGAAGTTATGGTGTGTGTTTAAAGAAATCACCAAGACTACGTGATTTGCATACAAAATAATCTTTATATTTGCTCTTCATGTCATGTTTTTTTCTATAATTTCAGATGCACTCTTTGAAAAAAAGGTGTATTCCCTTTCATTTTTGGCTTAACAATTATCAGCAAAACTTTTGTTTCTAGAGCACTAGAATGTTGTATGTTCCTCATGCACAAGTTTCTGAAAACTGCATATTTACTGAAAAAGATACTAAAAAAATTTAGAAAAAATAAATAAATAAAAACCCCATCTTCATTGTTTTCCACAATATATTGACCGAGAATCAAATATCTTTTGATTTGTTTTCAAATTGATCTTCTCATGTTTAAATTAATTATTCCTCAGATTTTTCCTCAACATAATGTTTTACATGAAACTACATTTGTGATACAGTCTTATTATTTTAAAGATGATCTTTTCAGTAAAACTGCATTGGCATATTATCATCGTCCTTTTTTTTTGCACAGTACTGCTGTATTTTCTTGTTTATTTCCTTCCCTCAGTACAAGTACAGTGCCTCCAGTTCTGAGATCCCCTCACCCCTCTTCATCAGCATGGTCCCCAGCATTTCAGACCATGGCTCCACCACTGGAAAGTAAAATTAAATGCAAAAATTTACAAAAAAGCTACATTTTAGCAAAAATCAATATTACCTTATTTTTTGAGGAGTCACAATGCTGTTACCATGTTTTTGGGGGATAATATGCAACTGTTGTGCTTATTTCAGTAATTAAACATCACTGCAAGAAACACCGAAATCCGCCCCCGTTTTTTTATGATTCCCGCTTCAAATGCCAGTGAAATATAAGAAACACAACATATCATATTTCTTGAGATTTTGTTAACTTTTATTGAATTAAGTCGTGGAATATGAATCACTTTTGTTGGTAACTTACTTCAATATTTTCACCAATATCTCTCCTAATTTCGACTGTAGAGGTTCATTTTTTCACCTAATTATTTTTTCACTACTTTCAGTTATTTTTTCACACATATGAATTATCTACAGCCCAGGCAAATGTAAGACAATTTGTTTGAAATATTTTTTCTATCGTCCAAGTTCCACTCAGCTTATTTATAGTAGTTAGAACAGTAAACTGAAAACTCGAGGCTCAAGTTTGCAAAACAAACATGGGGTCTC
Organism: Pictodentalium vernedei; assembly: GCA_031216915.1. Classification (NCBI taxonomy): domain Eukaryota; kingdom Metazoa; phylum Mollusca; class Scaphopoda; order Dentaliida; family Dentaliidae; genus Pictodentalium; species Pictodentalium vernedei. The sequence continues at coordinate 550,215,582 of CM062294.1, forward strand.
AAAATTGTGAGAATTTGTCACCTGATTATGAGATTGCATAAAAAATCAGGAGCCTCCCGCCAAAATCGTGAAACTTAACATGTCTGCATGTCACAGATGGTTATGAGAGTGTAGAGGCATAGAAATACTGCTTACGTGCCCAGGAACATCAGACCTACTGTTCCTTACGGTGGAAGATCAATAATGAACTGGGGATGCCTCTCTCATGATTGTAAACTTGATCTGAAAAATAGCATGAAAGTAATGACAGTTTCTATTAATACCACCATGAAAAAAACAGGGGTGCTTAATTAAGTTCCAAGTGTATAAAAATACAGCTGGGCTAAAATAGGAAGCAGTTATGTGTCTGCTCTAAGTCCTGTTACCCACCTTTTGCCATCACCATTTTTACCACAACTGGAAAGTCTTCTTCAGGTATTTTCCAGTCTGCTCCACGACTGTGGGTTGAAATAAATGTAAGCCATTCTATGAAAATAACAATGTAGCCCCACTAAAATGAAAAAAGATAAGAAGGTGTAATAGCATAAACAGATATTCAAGGCTAAGCCTGGAAATAAGCAATCTGTCATTTATAGAATGAGGTCCCCAGAAGGTGAATTTGCTGATGCAATCCCATAAAGTAGGCAATGTATCCTCTGGGTACCTCTTGCTGTTTAGGCTTGAGACCTTGATTGAGAATGAGGTTCACAGAGGGTAAATTTAGTAATGCTACCCTGCTGTGCGGGGTAGCATCACCAAATTCACCCTCTGGGGACCTCATTCTGCAGATGCCAACCTGCTCATTTCTAGGCTTGTTCATGGCAATTGTAACATAGGTAAAATACTTGCTGTTTAGGCTTGAAACCTTGGTTGAGAATGAGGTTCACAGGGAGTAAATTTAGAGATGCTACCCTGCTGTGCGGGGTAGCATCACCAAATTCACCCTCTGGGGACCTCATTCTGCAGATACCAGCCTGCTCATTTCTAGGCTTGTCCATGCCAATGTTAACATAGGTAAAATAATCTTATATTGGCTTTCTAAAGTCTAAAACATATTTTCATTTCTTATCATTTCTTAATAGTTTAAACAATATTTATTTCCAGTTCCCAAATATATACAATTATATCAGTTATAGTAAGTGTGGATGCAACAGTAAGGCCTAAAAAAATTAAAAATCTGTTTCTCAGGTCCTCCTGCATGCTCTCGTTTTATAACCAATGTAAACTTGAAAAAAAACAACAATTAAATGGTTTATGTCTGATATTTTACCCAAGTTAAAAATACTGATGAATTTGTCCCTTGAGTGTAAGAAGGCTTTGCAATGTTTTAGCATTGCAAAGCCTTCTTGCACTCAAGGGACAAAATGCACCACCACTCATGCTATTCTGTAGATTATGAGGCCTAAACCATAAACCAAGAATATAAACTTTTGATGGCAAAGAAATAATTACAGATATAAAAAATAAAATAAAAAAATGCTCGCCCGCATGCAATTTTACAAATAATGGCCTGAGAAACAGAAGATCTACTTTGTGTGGCCTAATCTGTAAGCTTATATAAGGTTGTTTCTACCATTAAAACACTTGAAGATAAAGCAGTTGAAAACACAGGTATGTATACAATCAAAGTTACTGTCCAAAGCCTATAACAGTAAATTTTTCATAAAACTTTCAAATATTGTTATGATTTGATAGTAGGTTTGGTACAGAGGGAAATAAGAGATAATTGTATGTGCAGATAACAAATGAAAGTGTCAATGACACTGTAGCTCAACTTGTCAAGACAAAGACATGTACATGTATAGTATGTGACACAGCAATGACAAACATCTAGGTAATGACCTGATAACAAAGGTACATATAAAGTATTGTAACGGTCTGTACATGAATACTGACCGTTGCCTGTAACAAATGTATAGGTAAAGTATTGTAAAGGTGGGTGACAGTCAGATGCTGAACTAGAAAAAATCTTTGAGTCCCAGAGTGGGTCTGACTGAACCCCAAAATATTTGTTCTCATAGCACAGTGATAACAAAGGCACCCCAAAACACACTCGTTCCTGTCCCAAGGTGAAAACAAAAGTACTCAAGAAGTTTTGTGAAGATCAGTTCATAAATACGAGCTGTATAGAACTTGTGACAAAAAACTGATTGGACCTAATTTCGGTACAAAATGGCCACTGGCAGCCATCTTGAATTTTGGACCATACCCAGAAACACTCATTCTCATCCCAAGGAGATAACAAAGGTACCCAAGAAGTTTTGTGAAGATCGGTTCATAAATACAGCCTCTACCCTGAGCCGTATTGACATGTGTGCTTACATTGTGTAAGTAGCACTGAATAAAAAAAAGTTCATCTAATTTGCATAATTTCGGCACGAAAAAAACCCCCTTACAATATGTGATGTATTCCATGTTACTAAACATTCATACAAAAATTTATTCAAATCAGAACTTTCATACAGAAGTTCTATACAAAAGACTGATTGCACTAATTTTGGTACAAAATGGCTGCTGGTGGCCATCTTGAATTTCGGACCACACCCAAAAACACTCGCTCTCATCCCACAGTGATAACAAAGGTACCCAAGAAGTTTCGTAAAGATTGGTTCATAAATATGGCCTCTAGTCTGAGCTGCATAGAAGATGTGTACAAAAAACTGATTAGACCTAATTGCGGTACAAAATGGCCACTGGCAGCCATCTTGAATTTTAGACCGCACCCAGAAACACTCGTTCTCGTCCCAAGGTGATAACAAAGGTACCCAAGACATTTCGTGAAGATCAGTTCATAAATACAGACTCTAGTCTGAGCCGTATTGACATGTGTACTTACTGTGTGTAAGTCGCACTGAAAAAATCAAAGTTCATCTAATTTGCATAATTTCTGCACGAGAAAAAAACCCGTATTATATGTGATCCATCCCATGGTACTAAACATTCACACAAAATAATTATTCAAATCAGGGCTTTCATATGGAAGTTCTGTGAAAAAATCTGATTGCACCTAATTTTGTACAAAATGGCTGCCATCGGCCATCTTGAATTTCGGACCGGACCCCAAAACACTCGTTCTCGTCCCACGGTGATACCAAAGGTACCCAAGAAGTTTCGTAAAGATCGGTTCATAAATACGGCCTCTAGCCCGAGCCGTATTGGCATTTGCACTTACAGTGCTGAAAGTAACCCCAAAAAACATCAAAATTAGTCTAATTTGCACAATTTATGTACGAGAAAAAAACCGTATTATATGTGATGTATCCCATGGTACTAAACATTCATACAAAAAATTATTCAAATCAGAGCTTTCATATGGAAGTTCTGTACAAAAAGCAGATTTCTGCATCGTCGGTACAAAATGGCGGCTGGCAGCCATCTTGAATTTCAGACCGCACCCAAAAACACTCGTTCTCGTCCCACGGTCATAACAAAGGTACCCAAGAAGTTTCGTAAAGATAGGTTCATAAATACGGCCTCTAGCCCGAGCCATAGCAGCTTGGCACTTACAGCTCTGAAAGTAACACTAAATAAATCAAAGTCAGTCTAATTTGCATAATTTACGCACGAGAAAAAACCCCGTATTATATGTGATGTATCCCATGGTACTAAACATTTATACAAAACTTTATTCAAATCAGAACTTTCATACAGAAGTTCTGTACAAAAAACTGATTTTTGCATCATCGGTACAAAATGGCCACTGGCAGCCATCTTGAATTTCGGACCACACCTAAAAACACTCGTTCCCGTCCCAGGGTCATAACAAAGGTACACAAGAAGTTTCGTAAAGATCGGTTCATAAATACGACCTCTAGCCCGAGCCATAGCCAATTGTTGACGTACGGACAGACGGACAGATGGCCAGACGGACAGACGGACGACGGGCCATGACAATAGCTCAAATTTGACTTCGTCAAAGTTGAGCTAAAAATGAAAACAAGAAGAAAATAGGGAAGAAATGGCAGAAAAGAGTTACTGATGATAATGAGAAAAATAACTGCATGTTGCTGAACCACCTCCATTCTGTAATTCATTTCAGTTCAGGTACCTGGATAATTGTCGGTTTATAGGATAGTTTTTAGGTGAATGACTTTCATTAAAGTCTTTCAAGAAGTTCTGACTGTTAACTCAGGTCAGAAACATAAGAATAAGAATGTCGGAATGAGACAATAGTATTCAAATAGGCATGTATATTTCCATACAAAAGTGATGCTGCCAATTTCAAAAAGATAAATGTACTTTTCTACTATTTCCAGTGATAGACAAGAACTACAATTCAACTAGTACAAGTGCCACAGGTACAAAGGTCACATAGTATTAGCCCCAACCGGTCAGGCAGAGTAAAGCATTCGGTGATAGATCAAACAACTAACAGCCAATTACATGTGAAGTATCAGGACGGGGGTGGTTCAGCAAATCAGCTTGTATTTTATCTGATAACGAACTTGTAATGTTGGTGTAGAGAAGACAGTTATTTGTGAAAATACTGTAATGTAGCAACATCTGCTCTCGAGTTTTTTGGGGATCGAAGCGACCTATATTAATTTCAATGTAGGAGTGGCCATGAGGGAAGAAAGATTCGGACCACTTCAGGAAAAAATAAACAGCTGTGCCATGAGTGCATGATATGCCCATTATTAATTACAAGAGGGAAGCACACAATATGAGTATACATGTGTACTTGTCAGGTTTTTTTTTATATTCTTGTACATTTGACGAATAAAGTCCCATAACTCTGGAATGACAAATCGAAAGGGACATTCCTTCCATCAACGTATACTTGCAACCAAAAAATCATGAAAATTGCTCTAAGCATTTTCAAGTTATTGTTCGACATGTGGAAAATTGCTTATATTTTGATGAATAAAGTCCCATAACTCTGAAATGACATATCGAACGGTGACACAAATAGAAAGGGAGATTCCTTCCATCAACATATACTTGCCACCAAAAAATCATGAAAATTGCACAAAGCATTTTCAAGTTATTGCCCGACATGTGGAAAATTGCCTATATTTTGATGAATAAAGACCCATAACTCTGGAATGACAAATCGGACAAGCGACACAAATCGAAAGGGAACTTCCTTCCATCGACATATACTTTCCACCAAAAAATCACAAAAATTGCTCAAAACGTAACAAGGCAGAACCGAACCTGGACAAAATTTTGATTTTTCGAACTGAAAGAATGCTGCTTTCTTCCATCTGAGCTATCAATGGCTGTCCACATAGAGGACATTTTCGATGTCATTTTTTAGTTATCTTTATTCATCATTTGGCAAAAATGGTTGCACCAAAGGGGACTCCAGACTCATCAGTACGACCAGTTCAGCCCAATGGGAGAAAATTTTGATTTTTTGAACCAAAAGAATGCTGTTTCCTTGCATCTGACAATCAATGGCAGACTAGACTGCTGGTATATCAAAATGCCCTCTATGTGGACTGCCAATGGCAGACTAGACTGGTGGTATGGTGCCAATGGCAGTCTAGACTGGTGGTATGGTGCCAATGGCAGACTAGACTGGTGGTATGGTGCCAATGGCAGACTAGACTGGTGGTATGGTGCCAATGGCAGTCCACATAAAGGGCATTTTCAACAGTCTATGCAAACAGGTCTACACTAAAGCCGCCGTGGACGGGTCACTTTCCACTTGTGGGCATTATTTCCACGGACGCAATAATATTAGATTCCAAACACTAATTATAGAAATAATCATCAAAAATTTAATTAATGAAGCACCGAGTACAACTCACCCCGGTACAACCCGGTGCTTCATTAATTAAAATTTTGCTGATAATGCTTTTTATTACCTGATTATCACTGCCCACGCATGGATTATGACCAGTCCACAGGCAACTGTACTGTATTTCACCTTTTGGTCATTTTCATGAAATTTCATGTGCAAACAGTGTTGGGCTCTGTAAATATGGGGGGGGCCCTAGATGACTTCCAACGAGGGTGGGGGAGGGGAGGGGGGCCACTGTGACATTTCCCCGTGGACAATACAGCCAGACCGCCTCAGTCACACGATTCTTCAAATTGTAAATATTACACCTTCTTTCAACCATAAATATTGCCATTCTCCATGTAAGCATTGTATACCATGGCAACTCGTCTGTTTGAGCAAGTTAATCAAAAAAGAGGAATTTTTTAGGACGGAATCAAAATAGTTTCAGAAGCAGAACCTCCTTAACTCTTCTTCTATCAACCGATCTCCTGTACAAGGACCCGATGATGGGAGAAGAGAGTTCAAGAGAGGATTTTTGACTTGAAGCTTTGGTGAGTGCTAGCTCTATATACCTTTGGCATAAGGAGTTGCTTCAAATCACACAAACATTTTTCATTTATTCAAAACAGTGCAAAATCCCTCACCTCAAGAAGCTTATTCAATACGTTCCGTAGAGAGATCTTATAAGAGTTTTTTAAGTGGACTGAAAAAGTCTGGATGTTTTGTCAATGGCTTTGCAGCCAGAGCATCTTTGAACAATCTCCCCAACAACGTAACTCCGCACTGCAGCACAGGCAGGGTTAGATTGGTTGAAGACATGCGCACCATCGATGTGCAGTACGCCTTAGTACATGGCGTCATCGTGCCCCCATTTGGACAATCAGGGTTATGTGCTTTGCCCAAGGACACAACACGGGAGTCCAAATCGATCGATCGGACGGTCACCCATCCGAGGACTAACTGGGCTCGACGTTGCTTTATTTCGGTGATCTGACGAGAACCATGGTCTAAATGTCCTGTACACTGCAGGGCTTATATTTTGACAAGAATATGACAATCGATTCACACAAAGATTCACGTAATAAAACCATTGAGAATCCATATAGATTCTCGCTACACCTCTGCAAGGATTCTTGTGAAAAGAATTGAGTCATCTTAACCCTTTAACTAACACAGCGGCAGCAAATTAACCAACACAAGGCTGACATGACCTGAAACATCATGACACTTTGTTAATAAAATTGTACTAATATGGCGGTCATTGGAACCGGCTCCTTGAGCCGGTTCCAATGACATCCATATTTGTAAGGTTTTATTGGTAAATATTGTTTGTTTTTTTTTTAAATTATCAAACTAAGTTTATATTTTAAAAACTAACAAGCTGTGTTGGGTAAAAGATTATCAGTATACAACAGGGGTTCAACCATGGTGGCCTCATGGGGATTCTGCGACATGCATAGCAGGTATGGATTCTCCCAAGCATTTTCACAAGAATCCAAATGGATTCTCCCAAATTTAGATGAAATATAAGCCCTGACACTGAAATATCAAGAGTCAGAATTACCTAATTTAAATTGCCTAAACTTGCATTCTAAAACAAGACAAACTTGGCTGTTGGGATGTTAACTCATATAAGCCTAGTAAATAGTAGGAGTAACCTTATTAAACATCAAAAGTTATTAAGACTTTTGCCCAAGCTGTTGCTTCTAGTCATGTGACATCTGCCTGAAACGACTGTCCAGGTTATATGATACTTGCTGTTGGCTATTATACAAGATATAAGGGTGACTGTCAGAGTACCTGATACACAACATCCTAGACTTTACTTCTGCTTGTTAACCCTTTACCTAACGAATCGCCCACATCCACCCGCGTAATATGCAAATTGAGCAGTTGAAAAAAATAAAATTTTCAAAATATTTTAACAAAACCATTCATGTGAATCCTCAGTGGAACGAGCTCAGTGAGCTCATTCCAATGTGGGGTCACATGATATGGTTTTGTTGAAATTTTTAGAAAAATTAAAAAAAATTATATTTAAAATAATAAATTTTGATATCGTCTGCGTTGGATAAAGGGTTAAAGGTATTTATCTTACAATCAATATGTATTTTGTCTGTATTAACTCCACAACTGTCGTGTATCCGACCTCCCAATACAGATGTTTGTATCAGGGGGTCGGATACAAGTACGTTCCTTTCGTGCCAGTTCCATATTTTTTCTTTTTGTTCATCCGTACGAATAAATAGTTTGTTATATATTCATCTACATTCTTGACTTATCTCCAATATATTTTAAGATAAAATGATTATTACCATTATGTGGATGCACAAAATATGTATCCGAGTCTCACTCCGGCTTCTAAGGTTAGATCACGACGAGTCGAAGACTCGTCGTGATCTGCCCTTAAAACCCAGAGCTCGGCTCGGATATATTTTTGTACATCCACATAATGGTAATAATCTCTATGTATACATGGTGGTACAGTGCAGCATGCTTAATTAGATATCTATTAACTGATTAACCCTGTTAATTGAATATAATTTCCCAGCACAAAACCATTTACCATACCTCCAATACAAATTTGACCTGTTAATTGAATATAGGTTATAGAGTAAACTTCTGTTAATTGAATCAAAAAAAGTCCGATGAAATCGTCAGATGTGTACCCATACGCGCAACTAGTAGAAAGCTGCATGGCGGAGGGCCACCCCGGATGTCAGCATTACTGGTATGTACACCATACATGGCATTGGTACATATAGAAATAGATTGGAGGAGTGCCTAATTTGATGGATAAAGAGTTAATATCTCCAGATCAAATTATTAGATTTACATAAAAAACTATTCAGCACAGCACATCATTAACCTGAATACATATATAAAGTAACCTGATAATCGGATTAATATTTTTTGAGATATCGCATGCTGAAGAAATGGATTGGAGGAGTTCTCAACTTGAAGGATAAAGGGTTAATATCACAGGATCAAATTATCAGATTTACACCAAAAACTATACACCTCGGAACATCAGTAACCTGAACACATATGTGAAGTAACATGACAATCAGATTGATATTTTTTGTTATCTCATGCCAAAGGGATTGGAGGAATTTTCAATTTGAAGGATAAAGGGTTAATATCTCATAGATCAAAATAACAGATTTACACCAAAAAATATACAGCTCGGAACATCAGTAACCTGAAGATATATATAAAGTAACATGACAATTGGATTGATATTTTTTTAGTTATCTCATGCCAAAGGGATTGGAAGAATTCTCAATTTGAAGGATAAAGAGTTAATATCTCAGGATCAAATTATCAGATTTACACCAAAAACTATACAGCTCGGCACATCAGTAACCTGAACACAAATATAAAGTAACTTGACAATCCAAGCAATATTTTTCAAGTTATCGAATGCCAAAGGGATTGGAGGAATTTTCAATTTGAAGGATAAAGGGTTAATATCTCAGGATCAAACTAACAGATTTACACCAAAAACTATACAGCTCTGTACATCAGTAACCTGAACACAAATATAAAGTAACTTGACAATCCAAGCAATACTTTTCAAGTAATCGAATGCAAAGGGATTGGAGGAATTTTCAATTTGATGGATAAAGGGTTAATATCTCAGGATCAAATTATCAGATTTACACCAAAAACTATACAGCTCGGCACATCAGTAACCTGAACACAAATATAAAGTAACTTGACAATCCAAGCAATATTTTTCAAGTTATCGAATGCCAAAGAAATGGATACGGACACCGGACGGACAGACAAATGATGGACAAACGACGGATGGCCACCCTGGATGCCGGCATTATGTGTACCATACATAGTAAGGGTACACATAAAAATTTTGTAACCTGTCGAGAAATTACTCTGACTCGCCCCAGTTTTCCCTTGTTTATAGACCTATTTGGCCTCAGTACATCCAATACAGGCATTTAATCTATTTTATTACATGCAAAATGATTGATTATCAAAAAAATTGCGAAAGGTAGAAATCATTTCCCCCACTGGGAAGATGTGGAAATTTCATTTCATCAGTATCAATCAAAATGGCGGCTTTCAAAGCATCACTTCAAGGTGAATATGAGTTAAATTATCACTGGAAATAATCAATTTGTTCTAATAATGTATAATGAAAAGAAAATCTCATGTTTTTGAGTGGATACCGATCGTTTCCAGCAATAATTCAACATGTATTGACCTTGAATTGATGCATGAAACCTGCCAGCTGAATTAGATCATAAGATACTACCTGTTCCGAGTATCGGTCAAATCATTTCCATGGATCAATGCAATGTTTACTTTCATGCATCAATTCAAGGTTGAAACAAGTGAAATTATTGATAGGAATGATCAGATTCTTATAATGAAAGTGTCAATGACACTGTAGCTCAACTTGTTAAGACATGTACATGTATAGTATGTGACACAGCAATGACAAACATTTAGGTAATGATCTGATAACAAAGGTACATATAAAGTATTGTAACGGTCTGTACATAAATACGGTCCGTAGCCTGTAACAAATGTATAGGTAAAGTATTGTAAAGGTGGGTGACAGTCAGATGCTAAACTAGAAAAGAAATTTTTGAGTCCCAGAGTGGGTCTGACTGAACTCCAAAATATTTGTTCTCATAGCACAGTGATAACAAAGGCACCCCAAAATATACTCGTTCCTGTCCCAAGGTAAAAACAAAGGTACCCAAGAAGTTTCGTGAAGATCAGTTCATAAATATGAGCTGTATAGAAGTTGTGACAAAAAATTGATTGGACCTAATTTCGGTACAAAATGGCCACTGGCAGCCATCTTGAATTTTGGACCGCACCCAGAAACACTAGTTCTCATCCCAAGGTGATAACAAAGGTACTCAAGAAGTTTCGTAGCACTGAATAAATCAAAGTTCATCTAATTTGCATAATTTCTGCACGAGAAAAAAACCCGTATTATATGTGATGTATTCCATGTTACTAAACATTCATACAAAAATTTATTCAAATCAGAACTTTCATACAGAAGTTCTGTACAAAAGACTGATTGCACTAATTTTGGTACAAAATGGCTGCTGGTGGCCATCTTGAATTTTGGACCACACCCAAAAACACTCGTTCTCATCCCACGGTGATAACAAAGGTACCCAAGAATATTTGAAAAGATCGGTTCATAAATACGGCCTCTAGCCTGAGCCGTATAGAAGTTGTGTACAAAAAACTGATTAGACCTAATTTCGGTACAAAATGGCCAATGGCAGCCATCTTGAATTTTGGACCGCACCCAGAAACACTCGTTCTCATCCCAAGGTGATAACAAAGGTACGCAAGACGTTTCGTGAAGATCGGTTCATAAATACAGACTCTAGCCCGAGCCGTATTGACATGTGTACTTACTGTGTGTAAGTAGCACTGAAAAAATCAAAGTTCAGCTAATTTGCATAATTTGTGCACGAGAAAAAAACCTGTATTATATGTGATGTATCCCAAGGTACTAAACATTCACACAAAAAATATTCAAATCAGCGCTTTCATATGGAAGTTTTGTGCAAAAATCTGATTGCACTTTATTTTGTACAAAATGGCTGCCATCGGCCATCTTGAATTTTGGACCGGACCCAAAAACACTCGTTCTTCGCGTAAGGTGATACCAAAGGTACCCAAGAAGTTTCATAAAGATTGGTTCATAAATACGGCCTCTCACCCGAGCCGTATTGGCATTTGCACTTACAGTGCTGAAAGTAACACTAAATACATCAATGTTAGTCTAATTTGCATAGTTTACGCACGAGAAAAAAACCTTTATTATATGTGATGTATCCCATGGTACTAAACATTCATACAAAAAATTATTCAAATCAGCGCTGTCATATGGAAGTTCTGCGCAAAAATCTGATTGCACCTAATTTTGTACAAAATGACTGCCAGCGGCCAACTTGAATATCTCAGGTTGGACCTAAAAACACTCGTTCTCGTCTCACGGTCATAACAAAGGTACCCAAGAAGTTTCGTAAAGATTGGTTCATAAATACGGCCTCTAGCCCGAGTCGTATTGAATTGTTGACGGACAGACGGACGACTGGCCATGGCATAAGCTCAAATTTGGCTTTGCCAAAGTTGAGCTAAAAAAGCAAATAATAAAAAGAAAATCTAGTGTTTTTTGAGTGGATACCGAAAATTACCTCACTTGTGACAGAGTCAAATGGCAAGTGCTCACGAAAAATAAACATTTGTCTCGGTCACTCATGAGATAATTTTTGGTATCCACTCAAAAACACTAGATATCCTCAAACAAGATATAATAGAAGAAATGCTAAGTTTATCTCTAGAATACAGAAAAGTGACACAGTCCCTGTTAATTGAATGCGCCTGTTAATTGAATAATTTTCATTAGGAAAGTGGCTATTCAATTACCGTAACAGGATTCCACTGTATTAACCCTTTACCCAATGTAACGGCCAAACTGGCCAGCGCTATTCTAAAAAAATCGCCAATTAATTTTCATTATTTTTTCATATTCTGTCTCAAAAACATAGGTTATGAAGAGGTCATAACCTATGTTTTTGAGACAAAAAATGAAAAATTAGTTATTCAAGAATTTTGTTTGCAAGTGTCGTCTGCTTTTTATGTTAGGTAAAGGGTTAAAGTATCATAATACCTTTAGATTGAGGAAAGTTCTAAGCTGTTTAGACTAAAGTCAATATAAAGATTTACTTGCAGGACTTTTGAAAGTCTTTGGAAAAATACCCAAAGTGTGAAGAAGGTCCCTTGGTATGAAAATCTAATCTACAGCTAATTTATTTAATGAAATTCTCACTCCAAAAAGGTTGCACCACAGGAATCCTCGACCAAGCAGGTCAACAACCACATCAAACTGAAAAGACAGAAAAAGTCCAGTTAACACATGTACAGTCATAGATGTCAACAATATTTGTAATAATGAAACTGATACAACGTAGCTCAGTGAATTGGAGATTTCTTACTTGAATATGACTGTTAAATGCATATAATTTCCAAATACCAAACCATTTATCATACTTTCAGTCGAAATTTGACCTGTTAGCTGCATGTAGATTACGAAGTAAATTCCTGTTAACAGACCAAGCAGACATGTTAACCTCCAGAATAATTTTTCAGGGAACCTGAGGGTGATTTTCAGGGAAATGGGATGGATTTCAGGGAAAAGTTCGCACGGGGACAAAATAAAAGAAAAAACTTGTGAATTTTCAGCTCATGGACCACTATTAACACCAGGTTATATCCAGAACTCGTTGTCAATTATGCTGATGCATTTATGCTATGTTAAAAAATCATAAAATAACTGTTGATTTGACCCCCCCCCCCCCCCCGGATCCTCTTCTTCAGGAGCCCCCCCCCCCCCCTCCCATCACCACTCACCCACACTGTCCCACAGAGCACCTCCACCTGTGGTTTGCTCTTATCAAAGTCTACTTAGCTAATAATTTCCCAAGTCTGGAAATGTTAACAGGAAAAGATGTTCTAATGTTCTTTATCAAACTTCATGCATGTGGGACGCTTGTGCCCTACACAAAACTTTTCTTTTCATCCTTGAAACATTTTTTTTAATTCCATTAGAAATTTTCTGGTTACAGATGGCCAACAGTTAACAGTTCTGCAGTCAGCACAACAGAATAAATGTGGTGTTAGAAAATAAGTCCATTGTGTTTAAATATGCAGTCATAATTTTTCGGCATCCTAAGCGACTTTAACCAACTTTAAAGCTGTGCTAAATAGTTGTTGTTTACGTTTTGATTTTGGAAAAGGGATGAGAATTGAAGCTATTCTATAAAGGAATAAATAAATATATATTATTTAATTCCTTTTTATATATTTTAATTTCCAAAAACTGCATTTAAATGAAGGTGGAGTTTTCAATTTTTTGAAAGTAAGTCACCTATTTTCACTTCGACACTCACACATTGATCACGAATCTCCGAAGAAAACCCCCAGAAATAAACATGAACACAGTTGAAATATATATCATAAAATAGCCTTTTCTTAAATAAATTTAACTTAAATCCATATTTTACTGCTTCATGAGTTTTTACCAGAGTTTGAAATGCATGTAATTTGACTCCAAACGTTTTTCATAAGTTACAACGGGAACGAAATATTTGACTGTTGTTTTCCGGGATTTTTGACCCAAAACTGATTCCCGTCCGGGAGGCCAGGAACTACACTGAAATTCCGGGATTTTCCCGGGCATTCCGGGAGAGTTAACATGTCTGAGACCAAGAGGGGCAATGCAAAGTGTGTGCCAATGCCCCTGACCGAGCCAAAAATTTTCTAATCCAAATACAGAAGATCCTGTCTTGAGAGACCACACTTTTTGCCATGGAAAAGTGGTCTCTCAAAACAGGTGGTCTCTCATGACAGGTCCATTATTGAGTAAAACATCCATATGGTACAAGGCCACAGCGGTCTCTCAAGATAGGTGTTCTCTCTCAACAGTGGTCTCTCAAGACAGGTTTTACTGTAGTGAAAAAGGGCCAGAAGAAACTCACGCTAAACAGTTATTGTTCCCCCCATGATGCTCTATCACAACATCAAAGATCATTCAAATCAGAGTAGCAGTGGGTGAGATACACAGGAAAATGTTGGTACAGATGAACTGACAGAGGGATGGATGGATGGATGGACAGATGAATGGATGAAAGGATGGATGGACTGACAGATGAATGGATGGATGGAGGTACGTTCTTAAAAACAGCATTTGTGGGCTTAATTTTTCTGCGGCAAAATTGATCATTTTAAAATGTTCGGACAGCCGCTAAAAACTCGTTTCTTCAGAAATTTTTTAGATCTCCCAAGATAAACCTGAACAGGGAGCAACGCTAACCCCAGCTGTTAATTGTCTATAAACCTTAACATAAACCCCGAAAATCGCTACAAATCAATTCTTGCCTCATAAGTATCATATTTTAGACATTAACCTCATAATATTTGTACGTGAGCTCATAATCTGGAAGTTAGCTCATAATGCATAAGTCCCGTATTAGTGCCCGAACGGACAGATGGACGGACACTCTCCAATAGATACTTCTTTTCAAATTGGAGGCATAATAAAGGAACTTAATATGGTCCATAAAAAATTAATCTGATCACTATTAAAAATCCCCAAGTTTCACCTTCAAGGGCCTGGAGATTTTTATATATTTTTGCTACACTTTGAGTCTACATCCTGTGGCTTTGCTGCTGTGTTTTGGCAAGTCTTGGTTGCCTATATAGGCAACAACTACATCAATCACCTATATAGGTAACAACTACATCAATCACCTATATAGGTAACAACTACATCAATCACCTATATAGGCAACAGCTACATCAATCACCTATATAGGTAACAACTACATCAATCACCTATATAGGTAACAACTACATCAATCACCTATATAGGTAACAACTACATCAATCGCCTATATAGGCAAAACCTACATTATTCGCCTATATAGGCAACAACTATATCAATCACCTATATAGGTAACAACTATATCAATCACCTATATAGGTAACAACTACATCAATCACCTATATAGGTAACAACTATAACAATTGCCTATATAGGTAACAACTACATCAATCACCTATATAGGCAACAACTACATCAATCACCTATATAGGTAACAACTACATCAATCACCTATATAGGCAACAACTACATCAATCACCTATATAGGCAACAACTACATCAATCACCTATATAGGTAACAACTATATCAATCACCTATATAGGTAACAACTATATCAATCACCTATATAGGTAACAACTACATCAATCACCTATATAGGTAACAACTACATCAATCACCTATATAGGTAACAACTATATCAATCACCTATATAGGCAACAACTACATCAATCGCCTATATAGGTAACAACTACATCAATCACCTATATAGGTAACAACTATATCAATCACCTATATAGGTAACAACTACATCAATCACCTATATAGGTAACAACTACATCAATCGCCTATATAGGTAACAACTACATCAATCACCTATATAGGCAGCCAAGACTTGTTTAAAAACAACTACATCAATCGCCTATATAGGCAACAACTACATCAATCACCTATATAGGCAGCCAAGACTTGTCTAAAAACAACTACATCAATCGCCTATATAGGCAACAACTACATCAATCACCTATATAGGCAGCCAAGACTTGTCTAAAAACAACTACATCAATCACCTATATAGGCAGCCAAGACTTGTCTAAAAACAACTACATCAATCACCTATATAGGTAGCCAAGACTTATCTAAAACAATTCCAGGGTACTTCAAATGTAATTTGTGAGTTAACTCTGTGACAGCATGTTGAGGCACCTGTTCTATTACAGTAAAAGTGATGAAAGTCGGAATTAGGCCCTTATGGGTTAAAGACCTACATGAGAACTGCCTGAGCATGTATAACAGATTTAATGCTCAGTTTATTCTGATGAATGAATAGTACTGAATACTCATGTTAAATATTCTTCACTAACAAAGTGGATATTCAATAACAGGACTCCATTGCATCAATGCCATGGTGTAGAGCAAAAATAATATGTTTCCAAGAATAGCTTAGCAACAATATAAGTTATGGGGCTTTCAGTGGGCAGATATGGTGTGATATAAGGCAAAGTGAGATCAATATTAGGCGAGGCTGAAGGCCGAGCCTAATATTGATCTTGCTGAGCCTTATATCACACTATATCCGCCCACTGAAAGCCCCATAACGTATTTATTATGCCAGTCCTTTGAAAGAGACACAACCATAAGTGTATCCAGATTCCCAGCGCAAATGTTCTGTTATCACTATCAGGAAATTTCTCGGTTTTACGCCATGTGAAGGTCACGCTAGTAGCAGGCGCTGAAACAATGGAGTTTTCTTCTCAATAAACAGGAATTTATATTAACAATTCACAACTTTAATTCGGTGTTAAGTACTGGAAAAATAAAACAACTGGAGCAAATGGATTAACAATTCTTTCAAGAAGGTAAGTGGGAACAGTTTCATTCATCATTCGCCTCAGACAGTGCCAGTTGGCTTCTATACATGTCGTTTTAGTGGTTTATTTATTGTATTTATTTACATTTGTTTATTAAAATTTCTCAAAGACTGGAAGAAACGTATTATAGTTGTACGTTGCTCAACAGACACACACGCAAAATTATTTGTTGTTTGTTGGACACGCGAAATTAGGAAAAACATCAAAGCGAGACTTGGATGTCAAAAACAAAAATGTCGGAACTGACCTTATATAAGCTCTATATATGGTGAGCTCGATGATACACAGTCTCATATACGGTCACTAGATATTGAAGCTGATTGGTCAATAACAATTACTGGCATAATAAATACATTTATCATGCCAGGGCTTGAAAAATGCCACAAACGCTCATTTCGTTCCTGTCAAGTTCATGCAATGCACTGTTAGCAAAAGCCTTTTTCCATTCGTGAGAAAAAAGTCCAATAAGAGCAATAATTCTCAAAGAAATACTTGAACACATTTATGATATTTTCAACAAAAAGTGATGTATTAAATTAGGTAAAAAAAATCTTGAATGGTTCTCTGTGAAATGTGATGACAACAAATGGAAATCCCAACTGCCCATGTTGGAGCCCTGTGACACTGTGTACTAAGGGGAACTGCACGTTGATGGTGCACTTGCCTTCAATCGCCACAAATTCTGTTTGTGCCGGGGCTAACAGTTATTTGCTGCTGCTCCTGGGGCTAGTGAGTTAGAGAGACTAACAGTTATTGCTGCTGCTCCCAGGGCTAGTTAGTTAGAGAGACTAACAGTTATTGCTGCTGCTCCCAGGACTAGTCAGTTAGAGAGACTAACAGTTATTTGCTGCTGCTCCCAGGGCTAGTTAGTTAGAGAGACTAACAGTTATTGCTGCTGCTCCCAGGGCTAGTTAGTTAGAGAGACTAACAGTTATTGCTGCTGCTCCCAGGGCTAGTTAGTTAGAGAGACTAACAGTTATTGCTGCTGCTCCCAGGGCTAGTTAGTTAGAGAGACTAACAGTTATTGCTGCTGCTCCCAGGGCTAGTTACTTAGAGAGACTAACAGTTATTTGCTGCTGATCCCAGGGCTAGTTAGTTAGAGAGACTAACAGTTATTGCTGCTGCTCCCAGGGCTAGTTAGTTAGAGAGACTAACAGTTATTTGCTGCTGCTCCCAAGGCTAGTTAGTTAGAGAGACTAATAGTTATTTGCTGCTGCTCAGAAGTTCTCTTAGGGTATTCCATCTTCCTACACCCAAAATGTTGGACATGATATGAAACTGGCTCTTGCAAATAACACTAAACCCAACTAAATAGATAATCCAACAGAATGGGTTTGCCACAGTAAACAAGTGGTGCTCCACTTTCCAGGGTTCCCGCAGAAGCAGCTTTTATTTACAACAGTACAGGTGTATATGCATAGTTTATTGTTAGGCCTACTAAAAGGGAACGGTGGCGAGTGATATGGTCCTCACCACCCTTGCAGTTAATGGGCAACTGAGTTCAAGTCAGTGTTATTTATTTATTGGTGTTTAAGGTCACATGCTTATGCACAATGGCTAATCATAACCGTGACAATTTTACGTGTGGAGGAAGTACCCGGAGATAACCACCGAGCAGCTGCCAGCTCCCCAACATTGTAACTCCGCACTGCAGCACAGGCAGTGTTAGATTGGTTGAAGACATGTGCACCATCAACGTTCAGTACACCTTAGTACATGGTGTCATCGTGCCCCCATGTGGACAATCGGGGTTGAGTGCCTTGCCCAAGGACACAATGCGGGAGTCCGAATCGATCGCTCAGACGGTCACCCATCTAAGGACTAACCGGGCTTGATGTTGTTTAACTTCGGTGATTTGATGAGGCAAATCAGTGTTTCATTAATGGAAGGTTTGTCAGTGGATCTTGTGTGTTTTCTCAGAATTTAAAAAAAAAAAATTGTCAGGCGATGTGGCATCCTCCTACTGCTTCCCCTGCAAGTGTGACAGGCTAAACACTGATCAGCCAGTGGTGCAAGGTATGACGCTTTCAATGTCTCTCTCTGCCTCCTTCTCATTTCACACCGATAAACTGACTTCTAAGAAAAAATATATGGAAGAACAAGAAAAAGTTCAGCCAATAGATCTCAAGGTTATAACCTAAGATACATCAGAATCCTTGCTTGTGCTGCATAACCCTTTAGCCAACGTAACAGCCAAAACCGGTCAGCAGTATTCACAAAAATCATCATTTAATTTTCATTATTTTTTCATTTTTTCTCACAAAATCATAGCTTATGATCCCTGTTTGGAATGAACTCGTTGAGCTTGTTCCAATGAGGGGCCATAACCTATGTTTTAGACACAAATTAGCCATTCAAGAATTTTGTTTGCAAGTTCCGTCTGCCTTTCGTATTAGGTAAAGGGTTAAAATGCTTACAGAATAGAGTTTGAGGTGAGAAATTAACTGCAAGGAGTTCAGAAGAGATCAACAATAACATCATCATGGGTGGAACCAGGGATGCACATAGTGTGCACCGCAGGGATTGTTTTGGGTGTCTAAAGGGTCTGTATATGGGACCCTTTCCCAATGGCATTTTGGCATGATTTTTTCCAATTTAAACCAAAAATTTCCCAATCTCAGTTGCCCACTCAAATAAAAATTTAATTTTTCTTTTTACTCTTGAAGGCCTTATTCTGACTTTAATAACTTTTTACTGCAATAAGACTTGCCTAGACACAACTACTAAGCCACAGAATATAGAATGTTCCAAGTGTAGCAAATACAACAATTTATAATAGAGATTACAAAGACTGATCATTATTTCATGTGACTGTTTGTTATAAAACTTATTACATGTACTATACATATAGTAGCTTCTGTATTAATGTTCTCAACTCAATATGAAGGTAACATTCCTTATTCTTTGTTTGTTTCTTCATCCAAACAAACTTCCAGTTGGAGCCTTCATGGCAGGAATTTTCCAAATTGCATGGACCCTGGACCCTTTCCCAAAGAGGGTAGAAGAACCCCTGGCAGCTTGCTTCATATTATTCTATCTTAATGGAATATCTTCATATACAAAACTTATTACATGTACTATACATGTAGTAGCTTCTATGTTAATGTTCCCTAGCTGCTCGTCGTTGCTCGGTGTTTCTCTCCGGGTACTCCGGCTTCCTCCACCTGTAAAACTGTCACAGTCATGATTAGCCATTGTGCATGAGTATGTGACCTTAAACACCAATAAATAAATAAATAAATTAATGTTTCCAGTTCAATACAGGCCTGGCCGTTTGAGGGCTCCGGCTCTCCTTGGCTCTCACAAGGCAAATTGAGGAGAGCCATAATTGCTCTCCTTAAACTGTAATGGCTCTCCTCAATTTTCATATTAATAACCTTGTATAATTGATATTAGTGTAGAATAGCTCCCCTGACACAGATTTTGGAGGGCCATAGTGGCTCCCCTGGATTTTTCAAAAGGCCAGACCTGTCAATATGAAGGTAACATTTCTTATTCTTTGTGTTTCTTCTTCCAAACAAATTCCCAATTGATGCCTTCATGACAGGAATTTTCCCAATTGCAATGACCACGGACCCTTTCCCAAAAAGGGTAGAAGATCCCCTGGCACCCCTCCCTCCAATATTTTTTCTAACTCAACTTTTTTTACAAGGCTTGAACCCTGAGAACATGGTATTATCCACAATAACATATGGACATCCATGACCTGAGGTAGTGGATGTTTATGTGTCAAGATACTGTTATCACTGATAATACCAGATCACATGCATACAGCTATAGCTCCTGTCCAGAACTTCTGTTTGTTTCTTTGTTTATTGGGGAAATGACACTTTTAGCAGTGAGGGTCTCATAGTGCCAGATAGTTTTATGGGTGAAGGAAGCTGGAGAACCCGACTCTAGAGAAAAACCAAGCAGTGGAGAGCCACTGTCAAACTCTCCAACTTGTGACTGAAGACAAGTGCTCCATTGACATAAAATATTTTGGGTTCACAGCGTCACTGTTCCTCGCCCCCATCACGTGGGCAATCATGACTGAGTGTCTTGATTAAGGATGCAGTATGTGGAGAGTGGATTGTGATTAAATCACATGCAAAGGGGTGTTATCACCCAAAGTATCACTTTCAAATTCCATACATATGGACAAAAAACACAGGGTTGAACCTGGAGGTCCACTGGCTGGAACTTTGCTTGTGTTTGTTGTGCTTTTGCAACAAATTTGTAATTAATGCTCAAGTGGAATCTCCACTCTATGGGTAGTTTAGTGATAATATACTCTCCACGTACTGTACTACACAGTTAACGCTGGTCAGCTGGATTGAACTGTGAACCTTTCAGTTTAAAGTTTGAAGCTGTAACTACTGAGCCACAGACCTCCCGTTATATTATTTATTACTTTCCAAAGTCTGATTTACTGGGATTTTCGGGTATGATTATAAACGATAACTTCACAAGTGAATTATGCAATCAACAATTGGGTCATGTATCCGTGCGTGCAAACGAAGACTCTTAATTTGCCGTGGGTGTAATGGGGACTTCATTGTTTTTTTTGTTTTTATAACCCTTTACCTAACTTGAAAAGCAGACGACACTTGCACAAAAAAATTCTTGAATAACTATTATTTTCATTTTTTGTCTCAAAAACATAGGTTATGACCCCTCATTGGAACGAGCTTGATTTGGCCGTTACGTTAGGTAAAGGGTTAAATAATATAATTATCGTTAATAATGAAAAGTAATAAACAGAGTAATCCCTTGACTGGACTGGTTACGTGAAATAATTAATTCGAGGCGAGGGACTATATAGAAAAACACTCGTGCACATTCGCGCACTCGTGTTTGTACAACATCCCTCACCTCTCATGAATTATTTCACGTAACCAGTCCAGTCAAGCGATTACTCTCTATGTTATGTTATGTTATGTTATCTGATAATCATGTTATGTTATGTTATATTTTATCTGATAACCACAGAGTATAGCACCCGTTGTATATACTTGAAGTATATACAACGTGTGTTGTATATAATTATAATTAATACAAATGACCTTTGACCTCATTTGATTCCATTTTCATTCATTCATAAACTTCATAATACAGGTTTGAGTTCTTTGTTGAAGGAGCAAGCGATATTTTGTCGAAATAGTATGAAATATTTTCTATAAGTATAAACATGTAAATTTTCTGCTTATTTATATCTAGAAATTCCTAGTCTGAGTATCAATAATGTGTAGGGCGCTATTTATAGGTATGACTACGTGCACACTCGAAGTACTGCCCTAAATAATTACAAGTCTGTGTGCTACCAGAAAAAAAAAACGTTTCGTACAAATTATAAACAAAAACAAAAGTGGACCATATTAATGGAAATTGGAAGCCACTCGATTGAATACACATTATTCCAACATACTGTCTGAACATGAACGTGCCATTCAGCCATTCAGCTTCAAGTTCAATTGCTTCAGCAATAACATCACCAATTCAGCAAAGTGTCATAATTACACCACCCCAGCAGCAGCAGTACCCTTATTGGCCTTAAACATTCTAAATCACGTGAAATCACAATGTCAACGGACAATGTTCAACAATTATTTTACAGAGCAACATTAAATGTACAAAATATGAACATAATACAGTTACCAGTTCAAAGAAAATCCAACAACGACACCACCAAGAAAACGTAAATTCCAGAGAGACTCAGAGTTATTCCAAAATTGTCCGATTCTGAATGAAAAAGTTACTAAACAATCCATTTTTCACTGATTTCACGCAAATATAACATGTGAACTTTTTTGTTTCCATGGAGGTCCATGGGAATCAGGATAAAAGTGAATATAAGCCCCAAACTAAAACTGCTGTTTATTATCAGATAAAAACAATATACATAATTTTTTTTTATATCTGGTTTATACAGCACAGCCTCGAAAATATTAACTATATTTCAACTCACTGTATAAACCAGATATAAAAAAATACTATATGTATACTGTCTATATATTATATTAAAAAGTAAAACCTGTCTTGAGAGACCACTGTCATGAGAGACCATCTGTCTTGAGAGACCACTATGGCCATTTGTCAATTGTTTCACTCAGTAATGGACTTGTCATGGGAGACCACCTATCTTGAGAGACCACCTATCTTGAGAGACCACACAGTTTTTCACCTGTTTTGAGAGACCTTAAAATGATAAATTTAAAGTAATTTGTATATTTTTTATACTTACCAATGGCCCAGACTAGCTGGTGCAAATTCAATATAATTCAGGGCCTAACACAAATTTTGAACCCCCAAAATTTGCATACAAAACCGAAAAATTCAAGTCCTATCTGGTCCTCGATACTTTTGTTATCTGCACATGCGCAGTGACCAGGAAGGTACAGAAATTGGCGCCAACCATCATTCTTTCTACAGTGCCTGCTAAATGTTATAATCAGCGGGGGAAGTATGAGTGCCCACTCATGGGAGGGCCATCCCCGTCTAGGCCATTGGTGAGTATAAACAATATACAAATTCCTTTAAATTTATCATATTTTTATACCGCAACCAATGGCCCAGACTAGCTGAATCGTAAAAAGGCTGGAGGGCCTAGGGCTTAAAGGAAAATCCAATCTCTTAATTACTTCGATAAAGAATAGCTCCTACAGGTGAATAGGAGAAGACATAGGAATTACATATGTCCTTCTCTTTATAAGAAAAGAGAATTACATAACACCAACAATGTAATGGAGAATTACATAATTACTCCATGCTAATTTGGTGAAGGAAACCAATATATGAAGCTAGTCCAGAGAAGGAGACGATTTATACTCATTTAAAAGTGTCCGAGGATTGTATAGAGATGCCCATATGACACTAAACATATACAAATGCTTCACAGTGAGCTACACTTTAAAAACAGTAAATAAATGAGACATAGTTATTGCTTCACACCGAGCTACACATTAAAACCACCCAGCACCGATGCTGGACTACTGTCTCTGGAGGAGGCATTCCCTTGCTTTTCACTATAAAGCCAGATAGCATAAAGGAAAAACTGTCCCCGCCTCCCCAACCCCCCCCCCCCCCTTCCCCTTGTTCTGAAGGAAAATTCCTCAGAACGAAGAGGGAAGTGGAACGGCATCAGTGCTCGATCAGACTGCTTAAACATCTTCTAGATGTTAATATTAATGGATGACATTCTGAGCAACAGAAAGAGGACCCAAAGACCTATGGTCACTGGAGATGTACTCTAAATTTCTCAAGTAAAACTTGGTAAATGAAGAGGGCTGTGTCCAGTACGCAGCCTTCATAAGATCAGTAATGGCTATACTGTTAGAATAAGCCCAAGAAAAGGACAGTGCTCTAACCTCATGCACTGCAATCTTGTTGACAGAACGTTGATCCAAACGATAGACTTTCATAGGCAATACGTATTACCAACTGGATCCATCTAGCGATAGAATGAACAGATATATCTTTTCTGTTAGGAATCAATGAAAGAAAGAATCTTTTTCTTCCCTTCCTAATATAACCCAATCAACATTTATAAATGTGCATTGCTCTAACTGAACACAGCGAAGGTCTACGGTTGTCCGAGGATGGTAAAGCCTCAATGATAAGAGGCTGTGGCCGCTTATCCCGAATCTGATTCTTAGCCAAAAATCCCATTTTCGTAGTGAGGGTAACAGTAACAGTATTACCCACACTACAGTAATGGGAATTATCAACAGATAATGCATGAAGTTCACTAACTCTTCTGGCAGATTCAAAGGCTAAGAGAAAAGCCATTTTATAGGTCAAGAATTTGAACTCTACATCGTCTAACGGCTCAAAAGGAGCTTCTTGAAGCAGCAACAAAACCCAAGCCAAATTCCATTTAGGAATTAATCTGAGGGTTCTGTGTCTATTAATAGAGAAATTTCTAACTAGCTTGGCTAAAGAAGAATCTGATCCATTAGCCAAGTTATCATGATGAGCATAAGTGTCTGATAGCATAGACTTATAGCCCTTAATAGTGACAGGCTGTAAGTTTAATACATTAAACAAGTAGACCAGGAAATTGGCAATCTGTGGAATGGACGGATCACAGATGTCTATAGACAGGTCTGTTCACCAACGGAAGAAAACCCTCCACATTCGTTACGTAATTCAACGAAGAGGAGGCCCTCCTACAGTTAGAAATTGCATCCACTAGTGCACTGCTCGTCCTCTAAAATGTTTTACGTACAAGAAGGACAGCACAATGGAAATACGTGAAGGTTGAGACCTTCTGGGTTGTGATGCAGTGTGCGGGACTTCCCCTGATGTAGAAGGTCCTTTCGAGGAGGAAGCTTCCGGAGAATGTCAAACACCTGAGAAAATTTATCCAGGGTTTCTGTGACAACAGAGGTACTACTAGCAGGATTTTGCAGTGAGACTGTTTGATTTTTAACAGAATCTGCAGACTCAACAGAGCAGGAGGATATGCATATCCTATCATTCCATCCCATGAGATCGACATAGCATCTACTGCGTACGCTCGATGATCTGGGCATGGCGACACAAATGTCGGTAACTGATTGTTCATGTTTGTCGCAAAAATTATTGGACGATCCCACTGGTAGCAGATCTTACTGAATATTCGCTTGTTGAGTCCACTCCAATGGTAACAGGCAACCTTTTATTGAGAGCACGTTCAGACGACCCGGTATATGATGGACTGAGAGATGAACGTGATGACTCAGAACGAAATTGGAGAATCTTCTCTGTTAATTCGCATAACGGAATCAAATGAGTGCCACCTTGGTTCCTGAGGTAAGCTATTACCGTCGAGTTGTCCGACAAACTCTGAACATGGACGAACGCTATTTCAACAATCCACTGTTGTAGTGCTAGCCAGATAGACATCATCTCCTTGATGTTTATGTGCTTCTCCAGGAATTGAGGGTCCCAGAGACCCTGACACTTCAAGCCTGCGGGGCATAGGAACGTGCCCCAGCCCGTCTGACTCGCATCCGTCATAATCATGAAAGCCAGATCCGGTAGTTGAAGTGGAACTCCCTGAGTCAACCACTGGAGATCTGCCCAAATCTGAACCTTTTGTTTTACTAGGTCCGTTAAAACAATCTTGGTTTCGAACGAATGCGTCTTCACACTCCAGTTCTGAGTAAAGAATATCTGGAGGGGGTGCGTGTGCAGGTGGCCCATCGGAATAAGATCCGCAGCCGCTCCGCACAGCCCCATTAGTTGCATGAACTCCCTCGCAGTCACTGCGGGAGAGTTTAGACAAAAGCGAGCATAACAACTGACTAATTTTGCTCTGGGTAACGGCAGACAAACCAAACTGTTGTGAGTCTCGAAGCTCATTCTCAAGTGAATGAAGGACGACTTTGATTGAGCTAGGTCCAATTTTTTCTCGTTTACTATGAAACCGAGACGTCGGAACAACTGAAGCAGCCTGTGAACATCGTTCTGAAGAATAATTCTGTTGCCGTATTTCTGAAGAATGTCGTCCAAGTAAGCCGACGTTACCACAGACGAATGAGCTCGGAAGTATGGCATTACCGAGTTCATTATTCGAGTGAAAGCCCAAGGTGCTAGGTTCAGACCGAAGCACATTGCTCTGAACTGATAAACCTCTCCTTGCACGGCAAACTGCAGGTACTTTCTGTATGCCGGATGTACCAGGACATGAAAGTAGGCATCCTTTAGATCTATGCTTGCCTCATAGTCGTCCACTCAAATGTTTGCTCTTACCGACCGAATGGTTTCCATATAGAACTTTGGAGCTACGATCAACTTGTCCAAGTAAGCCGACGTTATCACAGACGAATGAACTCGGAAGTATGACATTACCGAGTTAATTATTCGAGTGAAAGCCCAAGGTGCTAGGTTCAGACCGAAGCACATTGCTCTGAACTGATAAACCTCTCCTTGCACGGCAAACCGCAGGTTCTCTCTGAATGTCGGATGTACCAGGACTGAAAGTAGGCATCCTTTAGATCTATGCTTGCCTCATAGTCGTCCACTCGAATGCTCACTCTTACCGACCGAATGGTTTCCATATAGAACTTTGGAGCTACGATCAACTTGTTTATCCAGCTCAAGTCTACTACAGGTCGGAACGGGCCGTCTGGCTTCAGTTCAAGGAACAGGTGACTGTAAAAACCTGGTGAATTTTGATTCTTGATGACCTCTACTGCTTTCTTTAATAAGAGAGACTGTACCTCCGCAAGGAGAGACTCTCTTTTGGAAGAATCCGACAGAAGATTTGTCCAACGTGGACATCTTGAAAGGGGGCATTTCTCACTCACTGATCTTCCATGACTTCCATCCAGTTTTTTGCGAAGTTTGATAACCTTCCTCCAACTGAAACGCAACAGAGGTCTAGACCATCACCTGTATGACTTACAAGGCTTGCTGGAGGAGAAACTACGTCCTCCCCACAAAGAAACTCATCCCATCGGCCTTGGGGCATCTGACCTATAGTCTCGATCAGAGCTGCGCCCCTTTCCCGAGTCGCTATATTGACGACCTCCAGAGTAACAGTAAGAGGGTTTCTTGTACCTTCATGGGGTGTTCCCTTTTGTTGATTGCGAAGTGGAATGACCTCGTCTACTCCGGTCTGCTGAAGCGTGTTGTTGGGACGCAGATTTCAATAGCAGTTCACTGGAAGCTTTCTTTGTAGCCTGTTCATAAACTAACGAAAGTTTGTCATCAAATAGTGTGTATCCGGAGACCGGAGAGACTCAGAGAGAGCTTTTCACCCTGTCATTGATAAGTGATGATGACGTAAGGGCTGCATCACGTCTAACCAACTCCAAATTTGCCACTGTCAGGGCGGTGTTGTACGTGGCATACATGACTGCCCTGGAAAGAACTTTTAGCGAGGAACAAACATCCTCAAATTCCTTCCCATTTAGACAGTGCGCCATAGCCCTGGTGATATGGTCTGCGTAGGACATCGCGTCCAGACTCGCTCTATTAGATGAAATAGCAGATTCCATCACGTCTGAGCATAAATTGAATGATGAAGATAGAGACATATCTAAATCCCCGGCCTACTCATCCAAACGCAGAGGAGCTCTCTGGGCATCTTCTCCAACCATTTTAAAAGAACGTGGTCCAAGGAATGGTATATTGATTGAAGATGCAGATAAGAAACCACCTTTCTTCTAGGCACTTGCTAGGTTGAATATGGCATTGTTAACATGGCCGAAGGCCTCCGACACCTGCCGAGATTGTTTTGGGAAGGAAAGAACATCATCTTTCCTTCGCACAAAATCTTTGTCCAGAGACAGAGGTTTCTGTCTAGTAGTCGCAACTTGCTGATCAGGTGGAACAAGGTCAGGATAGTATTGATAAATGAAATTCATCACTACCATATGCTGTTCCGAAAGTCCCTTTCACCATCCGATTGATTCAGCTGAGAATTTCTGACAACCATATCTGTATGTACAGATGACCGGACCGACCCAGCACCATCTGACAGCTCACCACCGGAGTTTGCTCTTGCACTTGCTGGGAAGCTGCGATGAGCTGTGCAATCTGCGACAGCAAGTCCGTTACAGAGGCTTGAGGAGCAGCAACCTTCTGTTTTTTTCGCCACTTTCTGCTCCTGGGACGGAGATCCGGACGTAGATCTCTTCTCTGCATGTCCCAATGAATGAAGCCTCAGATCACTAGCTACCAGATGGTTTGACTTCACGGGCGAAGACTGGATCCATCTTCGCGCAGCTGCCTGGATATCCAAAGTCAAGTAGCTAGCTTGCAGCCATGTGTGGTTTTCTGAAGTTGAGGAGGAAGCCGTGACTGTAGCCGACCCCGGATGCAGTCTAGACGGAGCGTCCCGAGCGGCGGGTGTGGGCGTTAGCTCCGGCTCAGGCAAGTTTCTCTAAACAACATTTGGCCCCAAATGTTGCTGGGTTAGAGAAGGCTCTCCTGCTCGCAGTCTATCAGACCTCGCCGAGCTTCCCGAAGAGAAACTTGCATACTTCCTCCTTTTCGCCATTGTCGCTGGGTGAGCTTTAGTTTTTGAGGTGCTCACTCCACCCAATTCTACACTTCCTTTGACCTCAACAGACTTACCTGGTGTTACAGCTCCCACTTTCGGTTTGGCAGCTTCACCGGTCGAACTGGCTGCTGGAATGAGAGGCCTTATTCCTTGTTTAAAATTCAGGAGCACCTTAGCAGCCAGTTCTGTTTGCTCATCAGGGCGCGACAACGGCAGCACACTTTGGATGGGTATCACAGTACCGCCACCATGTTCTTGTTCCTCTGAAAAAGAAACTGAAAAACTTGAATTATTCTGTGGTGAGAGCTCCGGCATAAGAACATCACCGCCAACAACGTACCACGATACCCGTCTCCAACATCTTGTCATCCCAATGTACACAAGCAGGACATTAATCCATAGGAGTGCATCGACTATAGGCAAGGCAACAAGCATGTAAATCCGAGGAAGACTTCCTCGCCTTGCCTTTAGAGCAGTAAGCTTTCATAATTACTATCAAAAGACAGAGTCGATAGCACTCCTACAAATTCCACAACAAAAATACATGATAAGGATACATGAATAATAGCAATCAAATTAAATTCGAAACAATTATAAAACAATTTTTCAAAATTCTTGTTTTGTTTTGAAAATGCCTAAGTTCCCAAAGGGAACATTATGAGCCCAAGGGCATCCCGATAGAACCTAAGTGTGGACAAAATCCAAATTTTGTTGAGCTACACTACTAGAATCACAATCAATGTATCCTACAGTAATTCTAAAGTATTATAATACTAAATACTACATGTTAAGGGCATTGCCAAATGTAAACAACGTCAACAGAACCGGAAACAAGACAACAGGCACACAAAAAGGCCCAAAGTCAGTAACCAATTTAAATGCTACCAGATGCAAAGCTAGATCTTCATACCAAGAAAACACGATACATCGGATAGAAGATGCAAGACCAAAACGACCCAACACCCCTAGGGAGAGGACGTAACCATGGGGATAAACAGAATAAACATTCTGTAATACATGTTAAACTCCCAAGAAATTTAATAAAAAATTTCAATAAAAAACAGCCAAAAAGCTTAGGAATTTAACAGGAGGGGTTCATGGAAGGATAGGGAAAGAACACTTAACAAAGAGTGGATTAATCATTAGCAAGAATGATGACGTCAGGCACATGTCCCAAAAATGGGAAACATGAAATAATTTTTATAATTTTTATAAAGTTACAGCCCTGAGTGTTTGAAACCACCATTGTTCACTTCTATCATCCATTTACAGCCTTGAATCTACCAATTCTTTCACTGATTTGTGTCTGGTATCCTCAAAAACGGAGATTTAAAGCACAGATGTCAGATCATTGTTACTTACTTTAGGGCCTAACAAAGAATGATGGTTTCCGCCAATTTTGGTACCTTCCTGGATATTGCGCATGCGCAGATAACAAAACTATGGAGGACCAGATAGGACTTTAATTTTTCGGTTTTGTATGCAAATTTGGGGGATTGGGGGGTTCAAAATTTGTGTTTGGCCCTGAAATATACTGAGTTTGCACTAGCTGGTCTGGGCCATTGGTTGAAGAATAAAAATATAATTTTTTGGGCAATTTCAGAGTATTAAAATCAATTAAGATCAGTGCATTGTGCTCAGAAATCAATAGTTCAAAAATGTAGCCAGGACATCTGCCCAACAGTGAAATTGTCAGTCAGGGGAACTGCCCTCAGAAACCTTAATATCTGAAATCATACACATGTATGACAAGTATCTTTCATTGTAGGTTGTCTAAAAACTATATTAATTGGCTTTCAATTACTTTGTTATTTAGTTATATAACTCTTCAAGTATGAGAAATTTTTATCAAGATCCCTGTGAAAAGATAAAGCTTATTGTTAAAAAAACAAATTTATGTCCATTATTTGATTAACCCTTTACCCAATGCAGACGATATCAAAATTTATTATTTTAAAGATCATTTTTTAAAATTTTTCGCCAAGCTCGTTCCAACGAGGTTTCACATGATATGGTTTTGTTGAAACTTTTTGAAAAATAATATTTTTTCAACTGCTGAATTTGCATATTATGCGGGCGGATGCAGCCGATTCGTTGGGTTAAGGGTGACAAAATCAAGAGGTTTAAGCAAACTAAAACACTCTGGTAAGCTTTATTTTACTCAAAGTGTGACTGAAATTATTTGCTATTAAAACAAAACTTGACAGACACAAAACATAGAATTTTCAAGGTAAAACTCCAAATTATTATAAAAATAGCTCATTTGAAAATATTGATAGAAAAAGAACACTTTGTTTGTTTTAGTAACAAATTATTATCTTGGATGGACCAGTCCTATCACATCATAATCACAAAATGTTTTTCTATTTATGTACTTTTAACTGTAATTTATTAAACAATGGCTTTGTATGTGTATTAAAACTGAATTAAAATAAAACAATAATAAAAAAAAAGTTGAAAAATCAATTCTTCTCCAATTCTGCGATAAATATTCTCTGGTTGGTCATTCACTGACTAGTGAAAACTTTAAACCTGTAATGAGAGACAACCTGTCTTGAGAGACCACTTTTGCCTGGCAAAAGGGATGGTATCTCAAGGCAGGGTCTACATTACTTTATTTTATTATATTATATTTTATCTAACAATCATATAGATTTTGACCTAAAAACCACGAGATACGGTACGTATCACATAATGTGTTCCGATTCCGTATCATATAGACGACTCATTCTGATTCTGTATCATACAGTCTACTTGTTTCCGGTAGCGCTAGAGGCTATCATAACAGGCACATGGATACATTATATGTGCGTTTCAGTGATCGACCAAACATTATGTCCCAAAAATGTTTAAAAATAATTTAACCCTTTACCTAACATAAAAAGCAGACGACACTTTTATTGAATAACTAATTTGTTTTCATATTTTGCTTAAAAAACATAGGTTATGACCACTCATTGGAACGAGCTCGACGAGCTCATTCCAACGAGGGGTCATAACCTATGTTTTTGAGACAAAAAATGAGAATAATGGAAATTAATTGGCAATTTTTTTAGAATAGCATTGACCGGTTTTGGCCGTTACGTTGGGTAAAGGGTTAAAATTTAATCTGTTTATGTGACAGAATTGTTAGATAAATGAATTATCATGATAATGTGCATGTCCTGTGATTTGTATCAGATTCTTGGTGGTGTCCAAAAATGGGGTCACAACTCGCCGGCAAAGCCGGCTCGTTGAGATCCCATTCTGGACACCACCTTGAATCTGATACAAATCACAGGACATGCACATTATCATGATAATCTGTATATATTATATTATATTTTATCTGATAATCATAGAGTATAACATCCGTTGTATATACTTGAAGTATATACATCAGGTGTTGAATGTAATTATAATTTATGCAAGCGACCTTTGACCTTGTTCGATTCCATTTTCATTCATTCATAAACTTCATAATGCAGGTTTGAATTCTTCGTTGAAGGAGCAAGCGATATTTTATCGAAATAATATGAAATATTTTGTACAAGTGTAAACAAGTAAATTTTCTGTTTATTTAGGTGAAATACAGAAATAATTACAAACTAATTCATTCAAAACCTTATGTAGAAATTCCCAGAGTGTTAATAATGTGTACGGTGTTATTTAGTATTTATAGCTACGGATACATCCACCATCAAAGTACTGCCCTAATTACAAGTTTGTCTGCTATCTGAAATGAAAGTGTCAATGACACTGTAGCTCAACTTGACAAACTTAAACTTGGTAAGTTATAAATGAAATGGCAAAATTGAAGATCATTGGTACCAATGTCATTTTTTTTGCCAGTGGCAACATTTTTTGACAGAAACCGAAGAAAATCGATAGCTCCCATCTAGAGACCTCCCCAAACAAGCATGCCAGGTTTCAAAGCAATCTAGTCATAAATGTGCCCTGTAGGGTGAGCCAAAGGGAAATATTGTGGTCTGACTAAACTAATGCTGCGGCAACATTTTTTGATGGAAATTGAAGAAAATCGATAGCTCCCATCTAGAGGTCACCCCAAACAAGCATGCCAGGTTTCAAAGCAATCCGATCATAAATGTGCTCTGTAGGGTGTGCCAAAGGGAAATATTGAGTCTTCTGACTAAACTAAGTTCTAAGAACGTTGGCCGCGGCAACATTTTTTGACGGAAATTGAAGAAAATCGATAGCTCCCATCTAGAGGTCTCCCCAAACAAGCATATCAGGTTTCAAAGCAATCAAATCATAAATGTGCCCTGTAGGTTGTGCCAAAGGGAAATATTGTGGTTTGACTAAACTGAGTTCTAAAAACATTGGCCGCGGCAACATTTTTTGACGGAAATTTAAGAAAGTTAAAAAATTTATAGTAATTTATATATTTTTTATACTTACCAATGACCCAGACTTAGCTGGTGCTAACTCCAACAAAACCAGGGCCAAACACAAATTTTGCCCCCCAATCCCCAAAATTTGCATCCAAAACAAAAAGAAATCATGTCCTAAAGGACCTCCATAGTACGCCTCTACTGCGCATGCGCAGTGACGCAGTCGTCCCGAAATTGGCGCCAATTATCATTCTTACTGGCAGTGCCTGGTCAGCGCTATGTACTCAGCGGGGAGGCAAGAGTTCCCAACTCCAGGGAGGGCCATCCCCGTCTGGGTCATTGGTAAGTATAAAAAATATATAAATTACTATAAATTTTTTAACATTTTTATACTGTACCAATGACCCAGACTTAGCTGAATAGTAAACAGGCTGGAGGGCCTAGGACATAGAGGAAAATCCAATAAGCTCAACTATATAGTAAAGAGGTAACCCCTTAAGGAGAAAAGGAGTATTAGGCTTTACATGTATCTTTCTTATTTAATATTAAATTAGAAAGATACACTACCCTTAATAATTGAGCACAATAACATTCATGTTCTCTATTAACATCCAGTATAACCCTTATACTAATTATTTTTAAAGCCAGCCAATAAATAAAGTAGTCCAGAGAATTGAGACTCTTTATAATCATTTAAAAGTGTCCGAGTATTGTATATTAAAGCCCGTTTGACACTTGACATATACAAATGCTTCACACCGAGCTACACTTTAAAAATAAGACATGAATGAATTTAAACATTAATATTACACTTTAAAAGCATCCAGGAAGCGACTCAGAAATACTGACTTGGAGGAGGCATTCCCTTGCTTTTCACTATAAAGCAGGTGACCTAAGGGAACACCTGCCCCCCCCCCCCCCCCCCACCCCCTTGCCCTGGGTCAAATAGCCCAGAGCGAAGAGGGCAGCCGGACGGAGTCACTGCCGGAACAGAAAGCCTGCATAACTATAGTTGCAACTGTTTAGTGGACGACATTCTGAGCAACAGATAACGGACCTAAACAATGCAGGTCTCCAGAAATGGACTCAATATTTCTGAGATAAAAATTCGTAAATGTGGATGGCTGAGACCAATAAGCAGCCTTCATTAAATCTGTAATAGCAACACTATTAGCATAAGCCCAGGAAGTAGAAAGAGCTCTTACTTCATGAGCAGAAATCTTAAGCACAGACTGCTGAGAAGAAGATAAATCTTCATAAGCAGTACGGATAGTTAACTGAATCCATCTAGCAATAGAATGGACTGAAATATCCTTTCTATTAGGCATCAAAGACAGAAAGAAACGTTTTCGTCCCTTTCTGATAAACTGAGATCTCTGTTTATAGATACGTAGTGCTCTAACAGGACAGAGTAAAGGCCTACGCCCGTCTGAAGACGGAAGAGCCTTAATAACAATAGGTTCCGGATATTTATTAGGAGCCTGATTCTTAGCTAAAAAACCCACATTAGTAGTGAAGGTGATAGTGTTCCCAACACTACGATAATGAGAATCATCCACCGATAGTGCATGAAGCTCACTGACTCTTCTGGCAGAAGAGAAAGCTAAGAGAAAAGCTGTCTTATAAGATAAGAATTTGAAATCTACTGTCCCAAGAGGTTCAAATGGCTTTTCCTTCAATTTAAGGAGAACCCAAGCTAAATTCCACTTAGGAATTAATCTAAGAGTTCTGGGTCTATTTATCGAAAAGTTTCTAACCAACTTCGATAAAGAGACATTAGATCCAATTTGTAAACTATCATGATGTGCATAGGTATCAGATAACATAGATCTATAACCCTTTATAGTAACAGGCTGCAGTTTGATTTCGTCAAACAAGTATACTAGAAAGTTTGCAATGTCTGGTATAGAGGGATCAAATATATCTACAGAATGATCCCTACACCAACGACGAAAAACCTTCCACTTAGCCGCATAGTTTAGCGAAGAGGAGGTCCTCCTACAGTTAGAAATCGCGTCCACTGCTCGTCCTGTAAAGTGCTTGCCATGCAAGAAGGACCGCACAACGGAAAAACGTGAAGGTTGAGACCTTGCGGGTTGTGATGGAGTTGGCGCGATTTCCCCTGCAAAAGAAGATCCTCTCGTGGAGGAAGCTTCCGCGGTAGGTCCCACAACAGACACCTGAGTAGATTTATCCACGGTCTCTGTGGCGACAGAGATGCTACCAACAGAATCTTGCATTGAGATTGTTTTATCTTTAGCAATACTTGTTGAATTAACGGCGCTGGAGGATACGCATATCCTATCATTCCGTCCCAAGGGATCGACAGAGCGTCTACTGCAAATGCTCTTGGATCCGGACACGGAGACACATACGTCTGCAACTGATTGTTGAGATGTGTCGCAAATAAGTCTATCATTGGCCGTTCCCATTGGTAGCAAATCTGATTGAATACTTGTTTGTTGAGAGTCCACTCCGACGGCAACAAGCGACCCTTTCGTGAAAGGGAGTCTGCTAGCACATTCAGACGACCCGGTATGTGACGGACCGAAAGAAGAACGTGATGTTCTAACGCAAACAGAAGGATTCTTTCCGTTAGATTGAACAACGGAACTGAATGAGTGCCTCCCTGATTCCGTATATACGCCACTACTGTCGTATTGTCGGATAGGATTTGGACATGAGCATTGTGAATAATGTCCATCCAGTGACGTAACGCAAGCCAAATTGACATCATTTCCTTGATGTTTATGTGCTTGCACAGGAATTGCGGATCCCAAAGACCCTGGCATCTCGAATCCGTTGGGATTAATGATGCACCCCAACCTGTTTGACTGGCATCCGTCATAACGGTAAAACTCGGATCCGGCAACTGCAGCGGAACTCCTTGAGTTAACCACTGAATGTTTGCCCAAGTCTGAATCTCTTGTTTCACTTGATCTGACAAGAGAACGTCTACATCGAGCGAATGAATTTTCACACTCCAATTCTGAGTCAGGAAAATTTGAAGAGGACGTGTGCGTAGCCGCCCCATCGGAATGAGATCCGCGGCGGCTCTGCACAGACCTATCAGTCTCATAAATTCTCTCGCCGTGACTTTGTCTGCGTGCAGACAATAGCGAGCGTAACAACTGACTAATTTCGCTCTGGTTAACGGCAGACGAACGAGATTGTTGTGCGTCTCGAAGCTCATTCCCAGATGAGTGAATGACTTGGACAGCACCAGATCCGACTTCTCCTCGTTTACTATAAAACCGAGACGTCGGAGCAATAGAAGAAGATTCTGAACATCGTTCTGAAGCGTTAACTCGTTGCCGTACCTCTGAAGAATGTCGTCCAGGTAGGCCGACGTTACCGCAGACGAATGAGCTCGGAAGTAGATCATTACCGAGTTCATTACCCGAGTGAAAGCCCAGGGTGCTAGATTCAATCCGAAGCACATGGCCCGGAATTGATACACCACTCCTAGGACTGCGAAGCGTAGATACTTTCGGAATGTCGGATGTACCATGACGTGAAAGTACGCATCTTTGAGATCTATGCTCGTTGCATAATCGTTCACCCGAATACTCGCTCTGACCGATCGAATCGTCTCCATATAAAACTTCGGAGCGACGATCAGCTTGTTTATCCAGCTCAAATCTATGACTGGACGGAACGAGCCGTCTGGTTTCGGAACCAGAAACAGATGGCTGTAGAATCCCAGAGATTCCTGGTTTTCTACGACCTCTACCACGTTCTTCATTAAAAGAGACTGCACCTCTGATAACAGAGCGTCTCTTTTCTGTGGATTTGACGGAAGATGAGTCCACTTTGGACTTCGAGTTAATGGAGGCTTTCGTTTGAAGGATATCTTTAGCCCTTCCGAAGTCACTCCTCTCACCCAAGGGTCGTCCGTAATCGACGCCCACTCTTGTGAAAAACTTGACAACCTTCCGCCAACCGGAACGCGATAGAGGTTTAAGCCATCACCTCCTGGACCTGCGAGGCCTGCGGTAGGAGAAACCACGTCTTCCACGACCCGCACCTCGCCTCGTCGACCTCGGGACATCCGACCGATTGTCCCGGCCTGAAGGACGTCCCGAACGAGAGTCGCTATCCTGACGGTCTCTCGAATAAGACCAAGAGGACGCACCGGAACCTCTATAGGAACCTCTCTTGGGCGCATTAGACCCAGAAGTGCCTGTCTTATTCGTGTCTGCTGTATCTGACTTTTTAGGAGCTGATCTGAACAACAGAGAATCATTAGCTTTCTTTTTAATTTTATCATAAATAGCGGAAAGCTTGCCGTCAAAGAGAAGTTCTCCTGAGACCGAAGCGACTCTAAGAGAGTTCTTCACCTTAGAATCCACTAGTGTGGAAGTAGCTAGGGCTGCGTCACATCTAACCAACTCCAGATTTGCCACTGAAAGGGCGGAGTTACACGTGGAATAAGCTACTGCCCTTGAAAGAAGTCTTAAAGAGGATTGTATATCCTGAAACTCTTCCCCTTGAAGGCGCAGTGATAACGCCTTAGTAAGGTGATCTGCGTAAGATAAGGCATCTAAATTGGCTCTGTTAGACGCAATAGCTGTTTCCAACACCGCGGTTGGAATAGAAGATGACGACGGTAATGATAGCTCTAAGTCTTCCGCCTTGTCGTCCATACGCAGAGGAACTCTCGGTATACCCTGTCCTGCCGTATCGAATTTATTCCTTGCATTAATGAAAGGCAGGTTAAGAGTATTAGCGGACAAGAAACCTGCTTTCCCCGTCCTGGAAGCAAGTTTAAATATAGCGTCGTTCAATAATTCAAATGTTCTTGCAACATTATTGGACTGCGACGGAAACTCGGGAGCGA
The DNA here is from genome assembly GCA_031216915.1 of Pictodentalium vernedei. Classification (NCBI taxonomy): domain Eukaryota; kingdom Metazoa; phylum Mollusca; class Scaphopoda; order Dentaliida; family Dentaliidae; genus Pictodentalium; species Pictodentalium vernedei. The sequence goes on from CM062294.1 coordinate 550,253,466, forward strand.
TGTCCCTGAACCGCTCAAAAAATTCAGAGTCCAATGACGCTATAATTCTCTTGTCCGGAAGCGCAGCAGTCTGGCCCGACGGAACAACTTGAGGGAGAAAGTGCCGGATGAAGTCCACGGCAGCTTTATGTTGTTCCGAAAGGGATAGCTCCAATTCATCCGTATCCCTTTCACCATCCGGTCGGACCTCCCGATGTTCCCGGTCGTCCGCCCCCGATGCTTCGGCGGAGCGTACCGACCCAGCGCCGTCGGATAATTCTCGATCCGACACCGTTTCTGTCGGCTGCTGGGATGCTGCGATAAGCTGTGCTATCTGCACAAGAATGTCCGACGTCGAGACCTGCGGAGGCGCAGTCTTTCGCCGAGGGCAGCTCCGCATCAGATGGCTCCCGCATACTTTTCCTATGCGAACGTCCGGAGTCCATCGGTCTCGAATCCCTGGCTGCCGGATGGTGTGACCTGGTCGCCGAAGAATCCTTCATCGGCAAAGCTGGTAAAATATCGGCGGTCACGCAGCCAAGGTGCGGTCGTGTGCGCTGACGAGAAGAGGAAGCCTTAACAGTCTCTGCGGACTGCTTATACAACGGAGCGTCCCGAGCGACGGACGTATGCTCCGCTAAAGACACATTTTGTACCACAACATCTGGTCCCAGATGTTGTTGTACGAGAGAGGGACCTCTCTCGCTCGCGGCCCTGCTGGACCTGGACGAGCTAGGAACCGGACTAAAAGGCTTCCTCCGTTCTCGCTTACTATCCGCCGTCACTGGGTGTGCATCTATTATGTTTATAGTGCTCGCATCACCCAAATTTCCTCTTGGACCGCATCGGACGAACCCGGCTGCCGAACCATTCGGTGAATGGACGCTACACCGGGCGAGCTAGCGGACGACATTTGTCTAATCTCCATGAGCACTTTTGCCGCTAGCTCTGAATTCATTTGTGACGACGGACGCACACTTGAAGAAGATAACATGGAAACATCACCCTGTTCTGGTTCCTCTGAAATAGAAACTGAGAGAGTAGAGTGACCTTGTGGAGAAAGAGCCGGCATCGCTCTTTCTCCAGAAACAACATATCGTGACACACGTTTCCAATGTTTCTCATCCCAATGTTCACATATAGGACAGGGATTAATGCGAGAACACTGACTACAATTAATACAATGATCATGAAAGTCAGAGGAAGATTTCTTCCTATTACAATTTGAACAATGTCCCTTCATTGTGAAAGAACAACAATAAGTCCTAGTTACTCGCAAAAACCCCTGACACAAAGATACATAATAACATGATCCATTAATAAATGAAAAAACAATTGCAAAACAAAATAATTTTGAAAAAATATTTTTTCAGAGAAGCCCAAGTTGCTGAAAAGTAACGTTGAGCCCCGATGGATCCGATGGCAAAGTGTGGTCAAAAATTTTAAATTTATATAAAATAATTAATGAGACACTTTCGGATAATATAAATGTATCTTATAATGAGATAAACTACCACAAAGGCAAACAGCCCCCCTCAAAAAAGGCTGTTGCCAATGAAAACAAACAGTGTAAACACACTAGAAAACATGACTCCAGGCACTGAAAAAACTGGCCCGGAATCAGTCATCAATTACACTCTATCTGATGCAAAACAGAGACTCCCAGGGGAGAATCTGTAGAACATCAGATGGAAGATGCAGAACACAAACGTTATACACCCATGGGTGAAAACGTAACTATGGGGAAAATAACAGAAAACATTCTGTAACCAAGCAACTCTCCCAGGAAATTTTAGAAATGAAACTTCTCAAAAATATGCCAAAAGCATGGGAGAATTGCCAGGGGGGACTTTAGAAGGCTAGGGGAGAGGAAACACTGAATAAGCAGTGCAACAATTAGCAAGAATGACAACAAGAGGCCCATGCCTCGAAAATAGGCAACTTAACATAATTTCATCAAAAAATTTTAAGTACAGCCCTGATTATTTTTTGCCACTTCTTTTTCCTCTCCTCCTTCTATCCTCCTTAGAATCACATTTTCTCCAAAAATTACGTGTCTGGCATCCTTTAAACTGAGATTTACAAGCACAAAGATCAGTGAGATGTTGACTGATGAAGGGCCAAACAGAGAATGATAATTGGCGCCAATTTCGGGACGACTGCGTCACTGCACATGCGCAGTAGAGGCGTACTATGGAGGTCCTTTAGGACATGATTTCTTTTTGTTTTGGATGCAAATTTTGGGGATTGGGTGGCAAAATTTGTGTTTGGCCCTGGTTTTGTTGGAGTTAGCACCAGCTAAGTCTGGGTCATTGGTACAGTATAAAAATATCGATAGCTCCCATCTAGAGTTCACCCCAAACAAGCATGCCAGGTTTCAAAGCAATCCAATCATAAATGTACCTTGTAGGGTGTGCCAAAGGGAAATATTGAGTCTTCTGACTAAACTAAGTTCTAAGAACGTTGGCCGCGGCAACATTTTTTGACAGAAATTGAAGAAAATTGATAGCTCCCATCTAGAGGTCTCCCCAAACAAGCATACCAGGTTTCAAAGCAATCTGATCATAAATGGGCCCTGTAGGGTGTGCCAAAGGGAAATATTGAGGTCTGACTAAACTAAGTTCTACGCACGTTGGCCGTGGCAACATTTTTTGCCGGAAATTGAAGAAAATCGATAGCTCCCATCTAGAGGTCACCCTAAATAAGCATACCAGGTTTCAAATCAATCAAATCATAAATGTGCCCTGTAGGGTGTGCCAAAGGGGATTATTGTGGTTTGACTAAACTGAGTTCTAAGAATGTTGGCCGCGGCAACATTTTTTAACGGAAATTGAAGAAAATCGATAGCTCCCATCTAGAGGCCAAACAAGCATACCAAGTTTCAAAGTAATCTGATCATAAATGCGACCTGTGAGGTGTGCTAAAGGAAATTGTGGACGTACGTACTAATGTACGTACGTACGTACGTACGTTACGTACGTACGTACGCCGACGGACGAGAAGTGATGGCAATAGCTCAGCTTGACTTTGTCAAGTTGAGCTAAAAAAACCTTTCATACAAATTGTGAACAAAAGCAAAAGTGGACCATAATTAATGGAAATTGGAAGCTTCTCGATTGAATAAACATTATCCCAACACAGGGACCAGCATAGGGAGGAATTTTAGGGAGACTTCATGTCTATCTCCAGTAGGGCTTCACGGTATTTCGGTATACCAGTAATACCAGTATTAATATCATTACCGGTTGAATTCCAAACACTTTTTTTTATTACCGGTATACCGCCACAGACAGTATTGATTTTTCAGCTTCTGAAAAAGTGAAAACGAAAATAGAAGATTACCTTGCGTTTACCTTGAAACATTAAAATTTAAATGTAGTTTCATAAATAACTGTAGGAATATAATTATCTGCAATCCCATTGTAGTCCAGTCGATAGTTTTCATAACAGTTAAATCCATTTGATAAAAAAAAAACTTTAAAAGGTGTACAATTATGAGACCATGACATTGTGTGTCGCGTGTCCAAGCCCACTATCCTTCTTCAGACAAATCTACAGTCATCTTTGGTAAAGACGTAACTTCCCCAAATTTCATCTCCTGGAGTTGATGACGATATACCGGTATACCACGGTATTTTTTTCAATACCGTCACCGGTATTGAAATTCCAATACCGTGAAGCCCTAACCTCCAGAAAAAATAGGAAAACTGCAGAGTCAAGTAGGGAGACTTCAAAGGCAAGTTGGGAAAATTAAGAATATGTACCACCCCCTGCCTGCCGCCCCTTCATATTTTCAGTTTGTGGTCCTCCATTAATGTCCGATTAATCCAGGTCCAGTTGTCTATGATGCATCTATGCCAGGTTAAATGAAAGTGTCAATGACACTGTAGCTTAACTTGTGTGTTGAGTTTGATGAAAAGGATAATGTTCAATGTTTATGAAAGGATTATGGAATAAGACAAGAATTGTGATAATTGGAAATATGTTCATTTCTGTTCCCTGTATGCTATGTTTTTGATAAAAATAATACGAGGTGTACACTGTACTAAAGAGCTGAGGGGTGGGTTAATATGACCTCACAGTTAATGTATGTGGTCCTCACAGTTAACGTATATCAACGAAAGTTACCATGTTACAGTGAAATTATTCCAAAACGAGTCATCCTATCAAGTTACATTGAAATTCCTTCACAAATATGGCCTGTAGACTGTGCTAAAGGTTTTCAGGCTTCGGGCCCCTGTAGCCATTAGTTTCCCAATTGCGTCCAATGGGAACGTTCTCATCTAGACATTTTTTTAAGTCAACCTACCAAGTTACAATGAAATCCCTTCATAAATATGACCTGTAGACTGTGCTAAAGGTTTTTAGGCTTTGGGCTCGGGCAGCCATCATGGTTGAATGATTGCAACCAAAAGGGGACATTCACATCTGGGCATCATCTGGAGTGATCCTACTAAGTTACAATGAAATCCCTTCATAAATATGACCTGTAAACTGTGTTCTTGGTTTTCGGGCTTTGGGCCCCTGAAGCCATCACAGTTGACCAATCACAACCAAAAGGAGATGTCATCATCTAGGCATTATATGGAGTCAAATTTACAGGTTACAATGAAATCCTTCCATAAATATGACCTATAGACTATGCTAAATGTTTTGGTTTTTTGGGCTCGGGCAGCCATCAAGGCTGAATGATCACGACCAAAAGAGGACATTCTCATCTAGACAATATTTGGAGTCATCCTACCAAGGTACAATGAAATTCCTTCATAAATATCACCTGCAGACTGTGCTAAAGGTTTTCAGGCTTCAGGCCCCTGCAGCCACCACAGTTGCCTAATGGTGTCCAAAAGGGGCTGTTCTCATCTAGACATTATATGAAGTCAACCTACCAAGTTACAATGAAATCCCTTCATAAATATGACCTGGAGACTGTGCTAAAGGTTTTCGGGCTTTGGGCTCGGGCAGCCATCATGGTTGAATGATCGCAAACAAAAGGGGACATTCTCATCTGGAGTGATCCAAAGAAGTTACAATGAAATCCCTTCATAAATATGACCTGTAGACTGTGCTCAAGATTTTCGGGCTTCGGGCACCTGTAGCCATCACAGTTGACCAATCACGACTAAAAGGGATGTCATCATCTAGGCATTATATGGAGTCAACCTAACAAGTTGCACTGAAATCCTTCCATAAATACGATCTATAGACTATGCTAAAGGTCTTTGGGCTCGGGTAGCCATAAAGGCTGAATGATCGCAACCAAAAGGGGATGTTCTCATCTAGACATTATTTGGAGTCATCCTACAAAGCAACAATGAAATCCCTTCATAATTATGACCTGTAGACAGTTCTAAAGGTTTTCGGGCCCCTGTAGCCGTCACAGTTGCCCAATCGTGTCCAAAAGGGGAAAGTTCTCATCTAGACATTATATGAAGTCAACCTACCAAGTTACAATAAAATTTCTTCATAAATATGACCTGTAGACTGTGCTAAAGGTTTTCGGGCTTCAGGCCCCTGTAGCCGTCACAGTAGCCCAATCACGTTCAAAAGGGGACTTTCTCATCTAGACATTATATAAAGTCAACCCACCAAGTTACAATGAAATTCCTCAATAAATATGACCTGTAGACTGTGCTAAAGGTTTTCGGGTTTTGGCCTCGGGCAGTCATCACGGTTGGCAGATCACGCCCAAATGGGGAAATTCTCATCTAGACATCATAAGGAGTCATCCTACCAAGTTACAATGAAATGCCTCCATATTAAACATGACCTGCAGACTGTGCTAAAAGTTTTGGGGTTTCGGGCTTAGGCAGCCATCACGGTTGACAAATCATGCCCAAAAGGGGATGTTCTCATCTAGGCATTATACAGAGGCATCCTACCAAGTTACAATGAAATCCCTTCATAAATACGACCTGTAGACTGTGCTAATGGTTTTCGGGTTTTGAGCTTGGGCAGCCATACCGGTTGACCGATCGCGACCAAAAGGGGACGTTCTCATCTAGACATGACCCCAAACCTACATATGAAATTTTGTGACAATCTGACAAGAACTGCGGGGTGTAGCCCATGCTAAACAAAAATGTGAACAGACTCACAGACTAACAGACTCACAGACTAAAAGACTTCCTCACACGTGATGGCAATAGCTTATCTTGACTTTGACAAGTTAAGCTAAAAATTACAAAAGTAATTATTGATTGAAAATGCTACCCTCTCCTTCATGCCCCCTCCCCTCTTCTTCATGCCAATCCCCCAGCACCCTCCTGTGGTTGCTTTCACCAAAGTCTACTAAGCTAATAATTTCCTAAGTCTGAAAGTGTGAACAGGACCAGAGGTAAGAAGGTTGCTTGGGAGGTACTTTTTCAAGACAAGATCCTTCATATGCACACTTGTGCCCTGTACAAAGCTTTTCTTGTCATCACTAAAGCTTTTTTTCACGTGTTTCAATTCCAGTTGTGTTTTTCTGGGAATAGACGGCCCAACAGTTAACATCTGTCAGAAAAACAAAATAAAAATACAGTGTTAGAAAATACGGCCGTTGTGTATAAATTTTCAGCAGAGAATTTTCGGCATCGTAAGCGATGTAACATATTTTCAAACTGGATTATTTTGTTGAGTCGCGTAAGTCACTTATTTTCATTTCAACACTTGAAGCTCAGAATGAAAAGGAACAAAATAGAAATAAAAATATCCGCAAAAAGCGACAATGGACAATTGATTCTCCTGTGATTTCAAATAAATGGTCACTTATTTGATGAATGAAAATGCCTATTTATCACACTTTTTGAATAATTTTTAGAGGGCGACTTGTAATCACCCCGACGATTTTTCTAGCCGACTTTGGGCTTAGAAGGGCAACATAATCGCCCTCACAGCTGGTCCCTGTTCCAACATACTGTCTGAACACGGTAGAAAATAAATGTGCCCTTCAGCTTCAAGTTTGATTGCTTCGGCAATAACATCACCAATTCAGCAAAGTGTCATAATTACACCCCCCCACCCAGCAGCAGCAGTAACCTTAAACATTCTAAATTACGAAGAAATGACAATCTAATTGTCAACGAACAATGTTCAACAATTATTCTACGAGCAACTTTAAATGTAAAAAATATGAACCTATACACTTACCAGTTCACAGAAAATCCTACAACGACACCACCAAGAAAACGTAATTTCCAGAGATTATTCCAAAATTGTCCGATTCCGAATGAAAAAGTTAGCAAACAATCCACTTTTCACTGATTTCATGCAAATGTAACATGTTAACTTTTTTGTTTCAGTGTAGTGCCAAATCCTAGAAAGTGTGAATCAATTGCTGTCATTGCTTTTGTGGTATTAGGGGCACAACTCTGTTTGTCTCGTCCCATTTGCTTTGTCTCTTTTTTCTACGGAGGCCCGTGGGAATCAGGATAAAAGTGAATATAAGCCTCAATAAGTGAAACTGCTATTTATTATCTGATAAAAACAATATCCATACAATGTTTTTTATATCTGGTTTATACAGATATAAAAACAAGAGCACCATCTAGCGGGGCAACATACACCTGTGGTGACCACCATGTGTGCAAAGTTTGAACAATATAGCATGTAAAATGTTGAAGGAGTAGGCGAAACAATACTGTAATGTTTTAAGTACTAAAGGGGGGCATAACTCTAGAAATACAAAACAGAGTTACCTGCTCTTGTCACATGCACAATGGCAATTGGCGATCAACATGTGTGCAAAGTTTGAACAATATAGCATGTAAAATGTTGAAGGAGAAGGTGACACAATACTGTAATGTTTTATCTACTGAAAGGGGCATAACTCTGGAAATACAAAATGGAGTTACCTGCTCTTGTCACATGCACGATGGCAGCTGGTGATCACCATGGCTGCAAAGTTTGAACAATATTGCATGTAAAATGTTGAAGGAGTAGGCGACACAATACTGCAATGTTTTAAGAACTAAAGGGGGGCATAAGTCTGGAAATACAAAACAGAGTTACCAGATCTTGTCACATGCCCAACGGCAATTGGTGATCAACAGGTGTGCAAAGTTTGAACAATGTAGCATGTAAAATGTTGAAGGAGAAGGCGACTCAATACTGTAATGTTTCAAGTACAAAAAGGGCATAACTCTGGAAATACAAAATGGAGTTATCTACCCTTGTCACAGGCACAACAGCAATTGTTTGATCACCATGTGTGCAAAGTTTGAACAATATAGTATGAAAAATGTTGAAGGAGTAGGCGACACAAAACTGTAATGTTTTAAGTACTAAAAGGGGGCATAACTCTGGAAATACAAATGAGATTTACTTGCTCTTGTCACATGCACAATGGCAATTGGTGGTCAACATGTGTGCAAAGTTTGAACAATATAGCATGTAAAATATTGAAGGAGAAGACGACACAATACTGTAATGTTTAAGTACAAAAAGGGGCATAAAAAGGGGGCATAACTCTGGAAATACAAAACAGAGTTACCGGCTCTTGTCATATGCCCAACGGCAATTGGTGATCAACAGGTGTGCAAAGTTTGAACAATAAGAATGTAAAATGTTGAAGGAGAAGGCAACTCAATACTGTAATGTTTCAAGTACTAAAAGGGGCATAACTCTGGAAACACAAAATGGAGTTATCTACCCTTGTCACATGCACAACAGCAATTGGTGATCCCATGTGTGCAAAGTATGAACAATATAGCATGTAAAATGTTGAAGGAGTGGCGACACAATACTGTAATGTTTTAAGTACTAAAAGGGGGCATAACTCTGGAAATACAAAACATAGTTACCTACTCTTGTCACATGCACAATGGCAATTGGTGACCACCATGTGTGCAAAGTTTGAACAATATAGCATGTAAAATGTTGAAGGAGTAGGCGAAACAATACTGTAATGTTTTAAGTACTAAAGGGGGGCATAACTCTAGAAATACAAAACAGAGTTACCTGCTCTTGTCACATGCACAATGGCAATTGGCGATCAACATGTGTGCAAAGTTTGAACAATATAGCATGTAAAATGTTGAAGGAGAAGGTGACACAATACTGTAATGTTTTATGTACTGAAAGGGGCATAACTCTGGAAATACAAAATGGAGTTACCTGCTCTTGTCACATGCACGATGGCAGCTGGTGATCACCATGGCTGCAAAGTTTGAACAATATTGCATGTAAAATGTTGAAGGAGTAGGCGACACAATACTGCAATGTTTTAAGAACTAAAGGGGGGCATAAGTCTGGAAATACAAAACAGAGTTACCAGATCTTGTCACATGCCCAACGGCAATTGGTGATCAACAGGTGTGCAAAGTTTGAACAATGTAGCATGTAAAATGTTGAAGGAGAAGGCGACTCAATACTGTAATGTTTCAAGTACAAAAAGGGCATAACTCTGGAAATACAAAATGGAGTTATCTACCCTTGTCACAGGCACAACAGCAATTGTTTGATCACCATGTGTGCAAAGTTTGAACAATATAGTATGAAAAATGTTGAAGGAGTAGGCGACACAAAACTGTAATGTTTTAAGTACTAAAAGGGGGCATAACTCTGGAAATACAAATGAGATTTACTTGCTCTTGTCACATGCACAATGGCAATTGGTGGTCAACATGTGTGCAAAGTTTGAACAATATAGCATGTAAAATATTGAAGGAGAAGACGACACAATACTGTAATGTTTAAGTACAAAAAGGGGCATAAAAAGGGGGCATAACTCTGGAAATACAAAACAGAGTTACCGGCTCTTGTCATATGCCCAACGGCAATTGGTGATCAACAGGTGTGCAAAGTTTGAACAATAAGAATGTAAAATGTTGAAGGAGAAGGCAACTCAATACTGTAATGTTTCAAGTACTAAAAGGGGCATAACTCTGGAAACACAAAATGGAGTTATCTACCCTTGTCACATGCACAACAGCAATTGGTGATCCCATGTGTGCAAAGTATGAACAATATAGCATGTAAAATGTTGAAGGAGTGGCGACACAATACTGTAATGTTTTAAGTACTAAAAGGGGGCATAACTCTGGAAATACAAAACATAGTTACCTACTCTTGTCACATGCACAATGGCAATTGGTGATCAACATGTGTGCAATGTTTGAACAATATAGAATGTAAGCTCTCGTTACAGTTATTCAGGTGAAAATGTCGGCTTTTCAAGAAATGTTCAGCTTCTGATTAACACGGCCGAGGATATTTCGCATTTAAATTACCTCCCCTATTCACAATACTCACAATGTATATAGTTTCTGGAAGGTCTGAATATGGCCCTTTCTGGAGACAACTGTACACACCAAAAATCTTACAATATCACTCAAATACACTCAGCCGAATGACACAGTTGATGGTTAAAAAAATGGCTCAAAATGGTCAAAATTTTCTCATTTTGGGGATAAATCTCCAATTTTCGTACATCGATAGTGATAAAACTGTGTTATAGGAATTCCTCATTCCTCCACTGAGGATTTTACAGCATAACATGATCATTCTGACAAATAAAAAACATATGGGTTTCTTATTCATTTTTTCAGAAGGCTTTCTCAAAGCAAATTTACACAAAAATTGTCCCATTTGTAAACTGCAAATTGTCAGGTCCCAAACAGGTCTGGGTTAGTCATTTAACACTTCCATGTGACCTTGACCCCCAATTGAAATGCACTTGACAATACACAGTTTGAATCAAGACCATCAACAGATTATTTTGGTCATATCACCATTAATGAGAATTATTTACTAAATCCACAACACCATAAACTAAAACTATAGCCCAAAATAGCCATTTGGCTGAGGATATCAAATAACCTCGGAAATGACCTTTTAATAGGAAACGAGACCTAAAATGTTGAAGAAGAAGGCGACTCAATACTGTAATGTTTTAAAGTACTAAAAGGGGCATAACTCTGGAAATACAAAATGGAGTTATCTACCCTTGTCACATGCACAACAGCAATTGGTGATCACCATGTGTGCAAAGTTTGAACAATATAGTATGTAAAATGTTGAAGGAGTAGGCAATACAAAACTGTAATGTTTTAAGTACTAAAAGGGGGCATAACTCTGAAATACATCAGAGAGTTACTTGCTCTTTTCACATGAACAATGGCAATTGGTGGTCAACATGTGTGCAAGGTCTGAACAATATAGCATGTAAAATGTTGAAGGAGAAGATGACACAATGCTGTAATGTTTAATTACAAAATGGGCATAAAAAGGGGGCATAACTCTGGAAATACAAAACAGAGTTACCGGCTCTTGTCATATGCCCAACGGCAATTGGTGATCAACAGGTGTGCAAAGTTTGAACAATAAGAATGTAAAATGTTGAAGGAGAAGGCGACTCAATACTGTAATGTTTTAAGTACTAAAAGGGGCATAACTCTGGAAATGCCAAATGGAGTTATCTACCCTTGTCACATGCACAACAGCAATTGATGATCACCATGAGTGCAAAGTTTGAACAATATAGCATGTAAAATGTTGAAGGAGTGGCGACACAATACTGTAATGTTTTAAGTACTAAAAGGGGGCATAACTCTGGAAATACAAAATGGAGTTACCTGCTCTTGTCACATGCACAATGGCAACAGGTGATCACCATGTCTGCAAAGTTTGAACAATATTACATGTAAAATGTTGAAGGATAAGGCGATGCAATACTGCAATGTTTTAAGAACTAAAAGGGGGCATAAGTCTGGAAATACAAAACAGAGTTACCAGATCTTGTCACATGCCCAACAGCAATCGGTGATCAACATGTGTGCAAAGTTTGAACAATATAGAATGTAAAATGTTGAAGGAGAAGACGACTCAATACTGTAATGTTTCAAGTACTAAAAGGGGCATAACTCTGGAAATACAAAATGAAGTTATCTACCCTTGTCACATGCACAACAGCAATTGGTGGTCATCATGTGTGCAAAGTTTGAATAATATAGTATGTAAAATGTTGAAGGAGTAGGCGACTCAATACTGTAATGTTTTAAGTACTAAAAGGGGGCATAACTCTGGAAATGCATCAGAGAGTTACCTGCTCTTGTCACCTGCACAATGGCAATTGGTGGTCAACATGTGTGCAAAGTTTGAACAATATAGCATGTAAAATATTGAAGGAGAAGACGACACAATACTGTAATGTTTAATTACAAAAAGGGGCATAAAAAGGGGGCATAACTCTGGAAATACAAAACAGAGTTACCGGCTCTTGTCATATGCCCAACGGCAATTGCTGATCAACAGGTGTGCAAAGTTTGAACAATAAGAATGTAAAATGTTGAAGGAGAAGGCAACTCAATGCTGTAATGTTTAAGTACTAAAAGGGGCATAACTCTGGAAACACAAAACAGAGTTACCGGCTCTTGTCATATGCCCAACGGCAATTGCTGATCAACAGGTGTGCAAAGTTCGAACAATATAGAATGTAAAATGTTGAAGGAGAAGGAGTCTCAATACTGTAATGTTTTAAGTAATAAAAGGGGGCATAACTCTGGAAATACAAAATGGAGTTAACTGCACTTGTCACATGCACAATGGCAATTATTGATCAACGTGTGTGCAAAGTTTAAACAATGTAGCCTGTAAACTTTTGGACGAGTAAGCGACACAAAAATTGTTTACAGATGGACAGACCGACGGACGGACGGACGGACGGACGGATGGATGGATGGATGGACAGATGGATGGATGGATGGACAGACAGACAGACAGACAATGCCATAACATAATACTCCCGTTTTTTTCAAAACAGGCGTACAAAAATCAGATGAGCTTTTGTTGTTAACTGTCATTGAACCAGTGTTATCGCTCAAGTGAGCCTCAATCATTCATCCATCATTACTTTACACACACGCAAATATAAAATACAGTTTTGGATGAGTGAACTACATTGAAAACATTATGTAGGGCATTATTTCACCCAATAGAATGCCATAGTTTGGGATAAATACACCATATGTGCAAAACCACTGTAAATAAAAGTGAAAGTGTCAATGACACTGTAGCTTAACTTGTGTGTTGTATTAGATGAAAAGGACAATGTTCAATGTTTATGAAAGGATTATCAAATAAGACAAGAATTTTGATAATTGGGAATATGTTCATTTCTGGTCCCTGTATGCTATGTTTTTGATAAAAATAATATGAGGTGTACACTGTACTAAAGAGCTGAGGGGTGGGTTAATATGACCTCTCAGTTAATGTATGTGGCCCTCACAGTTAACGTATATTAACGAAAGTTACAGTGAAATTATTCCCAATTGTATCCAAAGGGGACGTTCTCATCTAAACATTATATGAAGTCAACCTACCGAGTTACAATGAAATCCCTTCATAAATGTGACCTGTAGACTGTGCTAAAGGTTTTTGGGCTTTGGGCTCGGGCAGCCATCATGGTTGAATGATCGCAACCAAAAGGGGACATTCTCATCTGGAGTGATCCTACGAAGTTACAATGAAATTCCTTCATAAATATGACCTGTAGACTGTGCTCAACGTTTTTAGGCTTCAGGCCTCTGAAGCCGTCACAGTTGACCAATCACGACCAAAAGGGGATGTCATCATCTAGGCATTATATGGAGTCAAACTAACAGTTTACAATGAAATCCTTCCATAAATATGACCTATAGACTATGCTAAAGGTTTTGGGGTTTTGGGCTCGGGCAGCCATCATGGTTGAATGATCGCGACCAAAAGGGGACATTCTCATCTAGACGTTTTTATTTGGAGTCATCCTACCAAGCTACAATGAAATCCCTTCATAATTATGACCAGTAGACTGTTCTAAAGGTTTTCAGGCTTCGGGCCCCTGTAGCCATCACAGTTGCCCAATCGTGTCCAAAAGGGGACATTCTCATCTAGACATTATATGAAGTCAACCTACCAAGTTACAATGAAATCCTTTCATAAATATGACCTGTAGACTGTGCTAAAGGTATTCAGGCTTTGGGCTCGGGCAGCCATAATGGTTGAATGATCGCAACCAAAAAGGGACATTCTCATCTGGGAATCATCTGGAGTGATCCTACAAAGTTACAATGAAATCCCTTCATAAATATGACCTGTAGACGGTGTTCAAAATTTTTGGGCTTCGGGCACCTATAGCTATCACAATTGGCCAATCACGACCAAAAGGGGATGTCATCATCTAGGCATTCTATGGAGTCAACCTAACAGGTTACAATGAAATCCTTCCATAAATATGACCTATAGACTATGCTAAAGGCCTTTGGGCTCGAGCAGCCATAAAGGCTGAATGAACATGACCAAAAGGGGGATGTTCTCATCTAGACATTATTTGGAGTCATCCTACCAAGCTACAATGAAATCCCTTCATAATTATGACCTGTAGAATGTTCTAAAGGTTTTCTGGCTTCGGGCCCCTGGAGCCGTCACAGTTCCCCAATTGTGTCCAAAAGAGGACGTTCTCATCTAGACATTATATGAAGTCAACCTACCAAGTTACAATGAAATCCCTTCATAAATATGACCTGTAGACTGTGTGGGTTTTGGGCTCGAGCAGAAATACTGGTTGCCCGATCGTGACCAAAAGGGGACGTTCTCATCTAGACATGACCCCAAACCTGCATATGAAATTTTGTGACGATCAGACAAGAACTGCGGGGTGTAGCCCATGCTAAAGGAAAATGTGAACAGACTCACAGACTCACAGACTAACAGACTTCCGCATGCGTGATGGCAATAGCTTATCTTGACTATGTCAAGTTAAGCTAATTAATGTTCAGACATGCAGATTTGTTGTCTGGGAACCCCATGGCACCTATTACCAAATGTTGAAGGAGAAGGAGTCTCAATACTGTAATGTTTTAAGTACTAAAAGGGGCATAACTCTGGAAATACAAAATGGAGTTATCTACCCTTGTTACATGCACAACAGCAACTGGTGATCACCATGTGTGCAAAGTTTTAACAATATAGCATGTAAAATGTTGAAGGAGTAGGCAACACAAAACTGTACTCTTTCAAGTACTAAAAGGGGGCATAACTCTGGAAATACAAAATGGAGTTAACTGCACTTGTCACATGCACAACGGCAATTACTGATCAACGTGTGTGCAAAGTTTAAACAATGTAGCCTGTCAACTTTTGGACGAGTAGGCGACACAAAAATTGTTTACAGACAGACAGACAGACAGATGGATGGACAGACGGACGGATGGATGGACGGACGGATGGACAGATGGACAGACGGACGGATGGATGGACAGAGAGACACACAGACAATGCCATAACATAATACTCCCGTTTTTTTCAAAAATGGCGTATAAAAATCAGATGAGCTTTTGTTGTTAACTGTCATTGAACCAGCATTCTCGCTCAAGTGAGCCTCAATCATTCATCCATCATTACTTTACACACACACAAATATAAAATACAGTTTTGGATGAGCGAACTACATTGAAAACAGTATGTAGGGCAATATTTCACCCAATAGAATGCCATAGTTTGGGATAAATACACCATATGTGCAAAACCACTGTAAATAAAAGTGAAAGTGTCAATGACACTGTAGCTTAACTTGTGTGTTGTATTAGATGAAAAGGACAATGTTCAATGTTTATGAAAGGATTATCAAATAAGACAAGAATTGTGATAATTGGGAATATGTTCATTTCTGGTCCCTGTATGCTATGTTTTTGATAAAAATAATATGAGGTGTACACTGTACTAAAGAGCTGAGGGGTGGGTTAATATGACCTCTCAGTTAATGTATGTGGCCATCACAGTTAACGTATATTAACGAAAGTTACCAAGTTACAGTGAAATTATTCCCAATTGCATCCAAAGGGGATGTTCTCAGCTAAACATTATATGAAGTCAACCTACCGAGTTACAATGAAATCCCTTCATAAATATGACCTGTAGACTGTGCTAAAGGTTTTTGGGCTTTGGGCTCGGGCAGCCATCATGGTTGAATGATCGCAACCAAAAGGGGACATTTTCATCTGGGCATCATCTAGAGTGCTCCTACGAAGTTACAATGAAATTCCTTCATAAATATGACCTGTAGACTGTGCTCAATGTTTTTGGGCTTCAGGCCTCTGAAGCCGTCACAGTTGACCAATCACGACTAAAAGGGGATGTCATCATCTAGGCATTATATGGAGTCAAACTAACGGGTTACAATGAAATCCTTCCATAAATATGACCTATAGACTATGCTAAAGGTTTTGGGGTTTTGGGCTCGGGCAGCCATCATGGTTGAATGATCGCAACCAAAAAGGGACGTTCTCATCTAGACGTTTTTATTTGGAGTCATCCTACCAAGCTACAATGAAATCCCTTCATAATTATGACCAGTAGACTGTTCTAAAGGTTTTCGGGCTTTGGGCCCCTGTAGCCATCACAGTTGCCCAATCGTGTCCAAAAGGGGACGTTCTCATCTAGACATTATATGAAGTCAACCTACCAAGTTACAATGAAATCCTTTCATAAATATGACCTGTGTAGACTGTGCTAAAGGTATTCAGGCTTTGGGCTCGGGCAGCCATAATGGTTGAATGATCGCAACCAAAAGGGGACATTCTCATCTGGGCATCATCTGGAGTGATCCTACAAAGTTACAATGAAATCACTTCATAAATATGACCTGTAGACGGAGTACAAGATTTTTGGGCTTCGGGCACCTATAGCCATCACAGTTGGCCAATCACGACCAAAAGGGGATGTCATCATCTAGGCATTCTATGGAGTCAACCTAACAGGTTACAATGAAATCCTTCCATAAATATGACCTATAGACTATGCTAAAGGCCTTTGGGCTCGGGCAGCCATAAAGGCTGAATGAACATGACCAAAAGGAGATGTTCTCATCTAGACATTATTTGGAGTCATCCTACCAAGCTACAATGAAATCCCTTCATAATTATGACCTGTAGAATGTTCTAAAGGTTTTCTGGCTTCGGGCCCCTGTAGCCGTCACAGTTGCCCAATTGTGTCCAAAAGAGGACGTTCTCATCTAGACATTATATGAAGTCAACCTACCAAGTTACAATGAAATCCCTTCATAAATATGACCTGTAGACTGTGCGGGTTTTGGGCTCGGGCAGCCATACCGGTTGCCCGATCGCGACCAAAAGGGGACGTTCTCATCTAGACATGACCCCAAACCTGCATATGAAATTTTGTGATGATCAGACAAGAACTGCGGGGTGTGGCCCGTGCTAAAGGAAAATGTGAACAGACTCACAGACTCACAGACTAAGACTTCCGCACGCGTGATGGCAATAGCTTATCTTGACTATGTCAAGTTAAGCTAATTAATGTTCAGACATGCAGATTTGTTGCCTGGGAACCCCATGGTACCTATTACCAAATGTTGAAGCAGAAGGCGTCTCAATACTGTAATGTTTTAAGTACTAAAAGGGGCATAACTCTGGAAATACAAAATGGAGTTATCTACCCTTGTCACATGCACAACAGCAATTGGTGATCACCATGTATGCAAAGTTTGAACAATATAGCATGCAAAATGTTGAAGGAGTAGGCAACACAGGGGGGGGGGGGGGGGGGGAGGGAGTGTCGATCCCAATTAACTCGCCAACACATGGAATGCAATAAACCTAGGCTTATTACAAATCTGCAAAATATGTCCGGTCATGTACATGTATAGCAAAACAGGACAGAAATTCCACACTTACAAAAATGTCTAACGTTGCATTAAAAAAGTCCAAAATCTACACAAAAGGGTTAATGTCATCTTATATTGATGCATTTAAAACATATATGAAATATAAAAGCCACAGCATACTGGTGGTAGCCTTCCCTCATGTACAGAAAAACAGGTTTGAAATTTTCCACACCGATAAAAAAGACTAACATAGCATTAAAAAAGTAAAAAATCTCCATAAAATGACCAGCCAAGGGTTACAGTCATCTTATATTGATGCATTTAACACATACATGAAATACACAAGCCACAGCATACCAGTTGTAGCCTCCATTCATGCATAGCAAAACAGGTAAAAATTTTCCAGTCCACACTTACAAAAAAGTCTAACATTGCATTAAAAAAATCCAAAATGTCCGGTAAGGGTAAATTTTGTCTCATATTGAAGCATTTAATACATATATGAAATATAAAAGCCACAGCTTACTGGTGGTAGCCTCCACTCAGGTATAGCAAAACAGGTCATATATTTTCTAAAAGCCACAGCATACTGGTGGTAAACTCCATTCATGCATAGCAAAACAGGTAAAAATTTTCCAGTCCACACTTACAAAAAAGTCTAACATTGCATTAAAAAAATCCAAAATGTCCGGTAAGGGTAAATTTTGTCTCATATTGAAGCATTTAATACATATATGAAATATAAAAGCCACAGCTTACTGGTGGTAGCCTCCACTCATGTATAGCAAAACAGGTCATACATTTTCTAAAAGCCACAGCATACTGGTGGTAGCCTCTACTCATGTATAGCAAAACAGGTCATACTGACAAAAAAGTCTACCATTGTAAAAACACTTTAAAAATCGTAAAAATGATAAATGTTAAGTAATATGATTATTTATTTATACTTACCAATGGCCCAGACTAGCTGGTGCTAACTCAAATTAATCCAGGGCCAAACACAAATTTTGCCCCTCAGTCCCCAAAATTTGCATATAAAACTGAAAAAATTAAGACCTATATGGTCCTCCATACTTTTGTGATCTGTGCATGTGCAGTATACAGGAAGGTACCGAAATTGGCGCCAACCATCATTCTTTCTGCAGTGCCTACTAAACGTTATAATTAGTGGGGAGGAATGAGTGCCCATTCATGGGAGGGCCATCCCCGTCTGGGCCATTGGGAAGTATAAACAAGAGGCCCCAGGGGGCCTTAAGGCACTCACCTGACATGGTAGTCTAAATATCAAACCAGGGACTTGACTTGAATAAGCTGCATACGTTCCTCCTAAGAAAAGCATATACCAACTCGACGAAGCTATTGTGCCCAAACAATACACAGGATTTTCCTTCTATTTTCAGTTCCTGCACTTGCACGTCCCAAAATTGAGATAAATGCATAAAAACAGATTTTTTTTTATTTTTATTCGGAAATTTTCGAAGTCCCAAACAAAATTATCTCAGACTAAAATATTTTTTTCTTCTTAAAATGGACCAAAATGCATAAAAAACCAAAGAACTAATTTCTGGATTTTGGTCCAAAATTTTCTAAGTCCCACCCGGCCCCCAAATTTTCAGAGTAAAAAAAAATTTTTTTTTTGTCTTAAAAATGACCAAAATGCATAAAAAACAAAAAAAACTCATTTTTGGTCCAAAATTTCTAAGTCCGGACCAGGGCCTCAAATTTTCAGCCCAAATATGAACCCAGGGATTTGGCTTGAACAAACATGAATCTCACCTCCTTAAGCATGCTGCATACCAAATATCAAAAGATTCCTATTGGTTGATCTGAAGAAGAAGATTTTTAAAGAATATTCCTCATACTGCACTAATTTAAACATTTAGGCTCCCACAGAGAGCCCAAATATGGACCCAGGGAATTGATTTCAATAAACATGTGAAACAATCTTCCAAAGATGTTATATGTGAAATTTGAAAGCTTTTGGAGCAGTGGTTTGGGAGAAAAGTAGTCTTAAATGTTTTTCCCATTACCCACAGTGTTAAAAAATAAAGGGCCATAACTCAACTAAAAATGGACGGCTAAAGATGGAAATCGAACCCAACCTGTATTTTGTTGTACTAAATCCGTAAGCCAGATTTAACTCAGCTCAAACCTTTACAACTAAAGTTATCATCCGGAAACGAAATGTGTCCACGAACGGACAGATGGACTGACAGATGGACGGCAAGATCATTTACATAATACGTCCCATTTTTCAAACAGGCGTAAAAAAACACTACATGTATATTATATTATATTATATTATATTATATTATATTATATTATATTATAATTATATTATATTGGGGGGCGCGTTGTCTCAGTAGGTAGAGGTGCTGGCTGCAAGCCGAGAGGTCCTCGGTTCGAATCCCACCTGCGACAACTGCGTTGTGTCCTTGGCAAGACACTTCACCCCCATTGCCCATGTGGGGGCACGATGACGAGGTGTACTAAGGCGTACTGCACATCGATGGTACGCATGTCTTCAACCAATCTAACCCTGCCTGTGCTGCAGTGTGGAGTTACGATGTAGGGGAGCTGGCAGCTGCTCGTCGTTGCTCGGTGGTTCTCTCCGGGTACTCCGGCTTCCTCCACCTGTAAAACTGTCACGGTCATGATTAGCCATTGTGCATAAATATGTGACCTTAAACATCAATAAATCAATCAATAATTATATTATATTACATTACATTATTACATTACATTATATTATATTATATTATATTATATTATATTATATTATATTATATTATATTATATTAATATTATATTATATTATATTATAAATTTGCTTTGGATAATAAGAGGAAGACTTTGTCTTGGTTTCTCAATGGAACCTGACCCTGACCTTGACCTTATAGTATCCACCAATTCCCATATGATGCCAAGCCTGAAAATAAGCCTGAAAATAAGCAATCTGTCATTTGGAGAATGAGGTCCCCAGAGGGGGAATTTGATGATGTTATCCCATACAGTGGGCCAATTTATCCTCTGGGTACCTCTTTCAGTTTAGGCCCGAGACCTTGATACAGATTGAGGTTCACTGAGGGTCAATTTAGTGATGCTACCCTGCTATGCTGGGTAGCAACACCAAATTCACCCTCTTGGGACCCCTTTCTTCAGATGTCAGTCTGCTTATTGTCAAGTCTGTATGATGCTGCTGTACAAATCGAAATTGACTTTCATGATTATCTTCAGATCAATGTTGATCTGAAGATAAGGGATGAAAATCACAGAACTATTATTAAAATTAAAAGTTTTTAATAATCTAATGGTCATCAAGAAAAGTGAAAAGCAAGTATGTCTTGATCTTACTTTATATGAAGATTTCATTACATTATGACATCATTGTCACTAAAAACTTAAAGTATAAAAATACTCACCCATGCTCCAAACTCTGAAGTCTGATTCAGTCTCCTTGCACAATAACCATCAACACCTGAAATATATGTACAGAACACCAAATAAGATTTTGGTATAAAGGATATTGCCTGTTGACCATTTTTGCGGTGTCATCCCAGCAAGATGAATCCCAACGAGACGAATGGGTAAAATATCCCACCAAGACAATCCCAACAAGATGAATTCCAATAGGACGAAAACTTCCTTTTTCATTAATAATAGAGGAAATTAATGAAAAAAATAGGCTGATGAAATCGTCAGATGTGTACCCATATGCGCAACTAGTAGAAAGCTGTATTCCAGAGGGCCACCCTGGATGCTGACATTATGTACACCATACATTGTATAGGTACATATAGAAATGGATTTGAGGAAAGCCTAATTTGATGGATAAAGGGTTAATATCTCCGGATCAAATTATTAGATTTACATAAAAAACTATACAGCACAGCACATCAGTAACCTGAATACATATATAAAGTAACCTGATAATCGGATTAATATTTATTGAGTTATCGCATGCCGAAGAAATGGATTGGAGGAGTTCTCAATTTGAAGGATAAAGGGTTAATATCACAGGATCAAATTAACAGATTTACACCAAAAACTATACAGCTTGGCACATCAGTAACCTGAACACATATATGAAGTAACATGACAATCAGATCGATATTTTTTGAGTTATCTCATGCCAAAGGGATTGGAGGAATTTTCAATTTGAAGAATAAAGTGTTAATATCTCAGGATCAAATTATCAGATTTACACCAAAAACTATACAGCTCGGCACATTAGGAACCTGAACACAAATATAAAGTAACTTGACAATCCAAGCAATATTTTTCAAGTTATCGAATGCCAAAGGGATTTGAGGAATTTTCAATTTGAAGGATAAAGGGTTAATATCTCAGGATCAAAATAACAGATTTACACCAAAAGCTATACAGCTCGGCACATCAGTAACGTGAACACAAATAAAAGGCAACTTGACAATCCAAGCAATATTTTTCAAGTTATTGAATGCCAAAGGGATTGGAGGAATTTTCAATTTGAAGAATAAAGGGTTAATATCTCAGGATCAAAATAACAGATTTACACCAAAAACTATACAGCTCGGAACATCCGTAACCTGAAGATATATATATAAAGTAACATGACAATTGGATTGATATTTTTTGAGTTATCTCATACCAAAGGGATTGGAAGAATTCTCAATTTGAAGGATAAAGAGTTAATATCTCAGGATCAAATTATCAGATTTACACCAAAAACTATACAGCTCGGCACATCAGTAACCTGAACACAAATATAAAGTAACTTGACAATCCAAGCAATATTTTTCAAGTTATCGAATGCCAAAGGGATTTGAGGAATTTTCAATCTGAAGGATAAAGGGTTAATATCTCAGGATCAAAATAACAGATTTACACCAAAAGCTATACAGCTCGGCACATCAGTAACGTGAACACAAATAAAAGGCAACTTGACAATCCAAGCAATATTTTTCAAGTTATTGAATGCCAAAGAGATTGGAGGAATTTTCAATTTGAAGAATAAAGGGTTAATATCTCAGGATCAAAATAACAGATTTACACCAAAAACTATACAGCTCGGAACATCCGTAACCTGAAGATATATATAAAGTAACATGACAATTGGATTGATATTTTTTGAGTTATCTCATACCAAAGGGATTGGAAGAATTCTCAATTTGAAGGATAAAGAGTTAATATCTCAGGATCAAATTATCAGATTTACACCAAAAATAGGCCGATGAACTCGTCAGATGTCTACCCATACGCACAAGTAGTAGAAAGCTGTATGACGTGGGCCACCACAGATGCCGATATTATGTGAACCATTCAAGGTATGGGTACATATAGAAAAGGATTGGAGGAGTGTCTAATTTGATGGATAAAGGGTTAATATCTCCAGAGCAAATTATCAGATTTACATAAAAAACTATACAGCACAGCACATCAGTAACCTGAATAAATATATAAAGTAACATGACAATCGGATTGATAATTTTTGAGTTATCTCATGCCAAAGGGATTGGAGGAATTTTCAATTTGAAGGATAAAGGGGGTTAATATCTCTGGATCAAATTATCAGATTTACACCAAAAACTATACAGCTCAGCACATCAGTAACCTGAACACAATTATAAAGTAACTTGACAATCCAAGCAATATTTTTCAAGTTATCGAATGCCAAAGGGATTGGAGGAATTTTCAATTTGAAGGATAAAGGGTTAATACCACAGGATCAAAATAACAGATTTACACCAAAAACTATACAGCTCGGTACATCAGTAACCTGAACACAAATATAAAGTAACTTGACAATCCAAGCAATATTTTTCAAGTTTTCGAATGCCAAAGGGATTGGAGGAATTTTCAATTTGAAGGATAAAGAGTTAATATCTCAGGATCAAAATAACAGATTTACACCAAAAAACTATACAGCTTGGCACATCAGTAACCTGAACACAAATATAAAGTAACTTGACAATCCAAGCAATATTTTTCAAGTTATCGAATGCCGAAGAAATGGATACAGATGCCGGACGGACAGATGGACGGATGGAAGGACAGACAGATGGACTGACAGACGGATGGATGGAGAGACAGATGGACAAAGGATGGACGAACGACGGATGGTCACCCCGGATGCCGGCATTATGTGTACCATACATAGTATGGGTACACATAAAAACTATACAGCTCGGCACATCAGTAACCTGAACACAAATATAAAGTAACTTGACAATCCAAGCAATAATTTTCAAGTTATTGAATGCCAAAGAAATGGATAAGGACAGACGGACGGATGGACGTTCTTACACGTTCTTACTTGTGGGGTTTTTTCCCATGTTAAACCACAACCCCACAAGGTCAAAAAATTAACCCCACAGTGCAAAAAATAACCCCACAAGTGGCCACTGTACTAACTCAACCCCACAACTACCATGTACACTGACCCTAAATTGTAAACCCCACAATGTACCTCTGCTAAGCCTGGACAGACAGACAGACAGATGGATGGACAGATGGATGGACAAAGGATGGACGAACGATGGATGACCACCCCGGATGCCGGCATTATGTGCACCATACATAGTATGGGCACACATAAAAATAGATTTCAAAAGTGTATGTTTATGCTATTTGAGGTAATTTTGGTGACTGATTTACTCGTTTCAGTGGATGTTGAGCAGTTATTATTTTTCGATTTTTCATCTCTTGATCGCCCACATTCACTGTCTTACCTGAGCAAGAGTTTGTTTCCATAGTGATTTCCATGATTATATATTGAAGTCTTTTTTATTTTATATATTTTCTTAAAGTTTGATTGATAAAAAGATACAAAAAGTTTCGCAAATAGTGTCCCATTCAAATGCATGGTGCCTTTGTTAACTGAAATTTCTTTCTCTGACATTAAGCCGTGTTAGCAGTTTATGGAGGAATATTAACTTACAAAGAACATACAACACCTTTCTCTCTATCTATTGTTAACGGTAACAATCATTTGTGTTCACTGAGTGCAAACTTTCAGTCACACAGTCCATCTTTATGAAAACTCACTTGTGACACTAAAGGCGTATTTTAATATGAAAGTGTCAATGACACTGTAGCTCAACTTGATAAGACATGTACATGTATAGTATGTGTCACCGCAATGACAAACATCTAGGTAATGACCTGATAACAAAGGTACATATAAAGTATTGTAATGGCCTGTACATAAACACTGACCATAGCCTGTAACAAATGTATAGGTAAAGTATTGTAAAGGTGGGTGACAGACAGATGCTAAACTAAAAAAGAAATCTTTGAGTCCCAGAGTGGGTTTGACTGAACCCCAAAATATTTGTTCTCATAGCACAGTGATAACAAAGGCACCCAAAAACACTCGTTCCTGTCCCAAGGTGATAACAAAGGTAACCAAGAAGTTTTGTAAAGATTGGTTAAAAAATACGGCCTCTAGCCTGAGCCGTATAGAAGTTGTGTACAAAAAACTGATTGGACCTAATTTCGGACAAAATGGCCACTGGCAGCCATCTCGAATTTTGGACAGCACCCAGAAACACTCGTTCTTGTCCCAAGGTGATAACAAAGGTACCCAAGAAGTTTCGTGAAGATCGGTTCATAAAAACAGACTCTAGCCCGAGCCGTATTGACATGTGCACTTACTGTGTATAAGTAGCACTGAATAAATCAAAGTTCATCTAATTTGCATAATTTTTGCATGAGAAAAAAACCCGTATTATATGTGATGTATTCCATGTTACTAAACATTCCTAAAAAAAATTTATTCAAATCAGAACTTTTTCAAACAGAAGTTCTGTACAAAAAACTGATTGCATTAAAGTACAAAATGGCTGCTGGTGGCCATCTTGAATTTCAGACTGCATCCAAAACCACTCGTTCTCGTCCGATGGTGATAACAAAGGTACCCAAGACGTTTCGTAAAGATCAGTTCATAAATACGGCCTCCAGCCCAAGCCGTATTGGCATTTGCAGTTACAGTGCTGAAAGTAACATTAAATAGATCAAAGTTAGTCTAATTGGCATAATTTATGCACAAGAAAAAAACCTGTATTATATGCGATGTATCCCATGGTACTAAACATTCACACAAAAAATTATTCAAATCAGCTCTTTCATATGGAAATTCTGCGCAAAAATCTGACTGCACCTAATTTTGTACAAAATGGCTGCCAGTGGCCATCTTGAATTTCAGACCAGGCCCCAAAACACTCGTTCTCGTCCCACGGTGATAACAAAGGTACCCAAGAAGTTTCGTAAAGATCGGTTCATAAATACGGCCTCTAGCTCGAGCCGTATTGGCATTTGCACTTACAGTGCTGAAAGTAACACTAAATAAATCAAAGCTAGTCTAATTTGCATAATTTACGCAACCTGTATTATATGTGATGTATCCCATGGTACTAAACATTCACACAAAAAATTATTTAAATCGGAGCTTTCATATGGAAGTTCTGTGCAAAAATCTGATTGCACCTAATTTTGTACAAAATGGCTGCTAGTGGCCATCTTGAATTTTGGACTGAACCCAAAAACACTTGTTCTCTCCTGAGGATACTTCATACCACATAATAGTTCTCTGTTCCATGTGGTTTGGGAAATAAGGGCATTTGAAAATATTTCTATTTGTAGCTCCTGGTGTTCCCATGGGGGACACAGGACATTTTTTGCACGAACCAAGTACTTATCACCCAATAATACTACATGCCAAATTTGGTTGAAATCGAACCATCGGTTCCGAAAATAGAATTTGGGGCGGGTCAAAAATATTGTCTATCCAAGTCCGAAGGCAAATATTGCTGCACAACCTTCGTTTGAACAAACTTGATTCTACACTTCAAAAGGAAGCTCCATACCAAATATCATGTCATTGTACCTGTCACTGGTAGAAGATTTTTTTTTAAAATTAGGTGCATTTTCCCATACTCCCTCCCTATGAAATGTAGTAACTTTATTTGAACAAACTTGAATTGACATATGATAAGGACCATCCATATCAAATTTGGTTCAATCTGCCCAGTGGTTTATAAAAATTTGATCATGTAAAGTTTACGACGGACGGATGGATGATGAACAGAAAGTGATCACTTAAGCTCCCCCTAACATTCAGTCACGTGTGCTAAAAATTAACTGAGAACAAACTGTTAATCCTTCAGAACTGGTATGTTTTTCAACCTTTAACCCTTTACCCAACACATACGATATCAAAATTTATTATTTGAAGAATTATTTTTTAACATTTTTCAAAAAATTTCAACAAAACCATATCATGTGACCCCTCATTGGAACAAGCTCACCGAGGTGGTTCCAAAGAGGGGTCACAAGATATGGTTTTGTTGAAATTTTTTGAAAAATAATATTTTTTCAGATGCTAAATTTGCATATTACAGGGGCGGATGCGGACGATTCATTGGGTAAAGGGTTAATACTCTAAAATAGATAACTAACAGAAGAAAATCTCTAAGGAAAAATTCAAATTAGGACTCCAGTTACTTCGCAAAATCCTCTGAAAAAATCTTGAAATCATGTTAAAATATTCAGGCTTTCAATTTTACAATTTTACTACCACATGAGAATCAATCAATTTGTACAAACACATTAACATCAAATAGAACATAACTTTATTGAAACCTTGGGGACTCCAGTTACTACACAAAATCATATAAAAGTTTAACAATTGTACTATAATTCGTTTCTGAGTTATGGCTGAGACACGAATATTGACTGAATTTTAGTGTGACCTTGAAATGTGACCTTGACCTTGAAGGTATGAAGCCAGCTATGGTGTGTGACACATCCTCCCATTATCCTTTATAATTGTGTGAAGTTTGATGACTGCGGCCCTAACCGTTTTCGAGTTATTGGCTAGGACACACACAGACACACGGGTGGATGGACACGCACACATTTCAATCACTATATGCCACCCGACTTAAGTCGGGGGGCATAAAAATCTTAAAATCATGATAAAATATTCAGGCTCTCAATTTACTACCACATGAGAATCAATCAATTTGTATAAACACATTAACATCAAATAGAACATAACTTTATTAAAACCTTTCAAAAATTAGAATACAAAATAAATTCCAATTCTAACACTGTTTAATTTTCAAGGGATAACAGCTGGAAGTAAACAAAGTCTTTTTCTGCTCAACAAAACATCAATATATATAGAGATTATTACCATTATGTGGATGTACAAAATATGTATCCAAGTCGAGCTCTGGGTTCTAATGGCAGATCATGACGAGTCAAAGATGAGTTGTGATCTACCCTTAGAACCCAGAGTGAGACTCGGATACATGTTTTGTACATCTACATAATGGTAATAATCATTTTATCTTACAATATATTGGGGATAAGTCAAGAATGTAGACGAATATATAATGAACTATTTATTCGTACAGATGAACAAAAAGAAAAACAAGAGGGATGTTACATCCCAACACTCACCTACATTTGCGCTTGATAATGTCGTTCCAATGTAACATGCCTAATATTTAGTTAATATAAATCATTAACTAGGCATCAAATGATTAATGTGGTTTATGTGATGGCTTTGGAAAGTCTATATTTCTGCATTTATTATATATCAATTCAACATAGAATCATTGGATATAAAAGCATTTTTTTCTTTTAGAAATGTTTATGATTAAGAATATGAATCGTGAGGCCAGATATTAAATCATAAATAAGAATTAGGAAAGGCTTTCATAAATCACTGAAATTGTAATTGAAGTATACTCTCTCAAAAAAGAAAGTGTGCATGCTAAAAAATAACACTAAAAAAAGATATATATCATTTTCATTCATGGAAATTTTATTCAATCACAGATGAATCAATTTGTGATCAACACGAGAAATTTCATTACGCTACGACGAATACTCTTGGTGCCATGGAGAATCAAAGACACTAAGGGTCAAACACAAAAGTCACACACTCAATATCTGGTATGACCTCCATCTGCATCGACTACTGCTGTGCATCTACGCCTCATGGAAGCGAACAAGTCAGCATGGAAGTGTTGTGGGATGTTGTTCCATATTCTGATAAGCTGTCTTTGGAGTTCCACAAGCGTTGACGGTGCATGGGGAAGCCGGCGTAGCTGACGTTTCATTTCGGCCCATACATGCTCAATGGGTGAGATATCAGGCGAATTTGCGGGCCGGGGAAGAACATCCACTTGTTGTTGCTGCAGATACTGTTGAACAACACAAGCTGCGTGGGGTCGGGCGTTGTCCTGCTGTAGAATGATGCCGGGGCCGTGACATTGCAGAAATGGGACAACAACAGGTGTAAGCACTTCATCACGATATCTGGCTGCATTGAGATTGCCATCAATAATGACCAGCTCAGTTCTGTTACGGGCAGTGATGCCACCCCACACCATGAGAGATCCTCCCCCATAACGGTTTCGCTCCACAACACATGGAACTGCTTAGCGTTCGTTTCAACATCTGTACACTCTCTGGCGGCCATCTGATGATGAAAGATGGAAACGACATTCATCTGTGAATAAAACACGTCGCCACCAGTGTAAGGGATGCCTGAGATGTTGTCTACACCACTGCAGTAGAGCACGACGATGACGTAACGTCAAAATCGGACGAATTGCAGGCCTTCGAGGACGTAAGCCGTATTCTCTCAGCCGGTTGATTACTGTTTGAGGATGTATCCGTCTCAGGTTAGGGATGTTCCTGGCTGTTGTTGTTGCCGTTTGTTGCCGGTTCCGGAGATGGACGACACGGATATACCGATCTTGTGCAGGGGTGGTAACTCGGAGTCTCCCGGAGCGGGGTCGGTCTCGAACGTCATCATGTTGTGCATGTCGATGGACTAGCCTGTCTACAGTGTTACAGTGGCAGTTCAAATGCTGGGCAACCTCTCTGTGTGTTCTGCCAGCTCTAATCATACACAGGGCAAGGAGACGTTGATTCATTGTCAATCTTGGCATGCTAATGTGGAGTGGTTTTAACAGCAGCGCAAGTTTGAATGTGAACGATAGGAAGGCCTTACTTTAGTGTTTAAATACCCAAGGATTCACACTGCTGCATGAGTTTTCAGACTCTCCACGTGCAAAACATGCCTTTTCACAAACGTGCAGCACGTCATTTAACGTTAATGCAATTTGAACAGGGAAAGTTGTTTTTGTGTTCAATATAACTTGTTCATGAACAGGTTAACACTCTTTACACCTACGAAATTATTTTTTTGGAGTTTGATCAATTTCTGCAATGCACACTTTCTTTTTTGGGCAAGTATACATTCATTGGTTAAAGAGGAGTTGCGGAAAAACATTCGTTCAAGAAAGTGACTATAAGTCCCAACAAAAATACATCACATCAACAAATAAAATAAGCCTTAATGTTACTAGTAACAAGTGTGAGAAAGTATTAAATAAAAAAAAAAAGTTAAAAAAAAATATTTTTAAAGAAAGTGAATATAAGTCCCAAAAATCCCCCTCAAATTCCTCAAATATGCATGTAATGAGGGCGCAACGTTACAGCAATGTAGTTCAGTAACCCATGTGTACAATATCAATTGCCTGGAAAGACACATAGAAACAGAACTCACCTTAACACCTCATCTTAACACAAACTTTTAGAACTTAAAATTGAGTAAGTCAGAGAAAAATGTGAACATTGTGACTGAAAAAAAGAAAAGAAATCAGTTAAATTTCTGCATACAGTTGGGTTAATACCTAAAGCAGTTATTGAAATGAGAAAATAAACAGTAATGAGAGGTGAAGGCATCACAATCTGCACAAAAGCTGACTTTAACACAAATTCTTACAACCCCTAAACGCTAATTCTTACAACAAGTTTTGGCAGAAAATCAGCCTCAAATTCCTCAAATATGCATGTAATGAGGGTTAAATATTACTGCAATGGAGTTCAGTAACCCAAGTGTAGAATATTAATCGCCTTGAAAGACACATAGAAACCCAACTCACCTAAACACAAAGTTTAACAACTTAAAATTTACTAAGTCCGAGAAAAACATGAAAATTTTGACTGAAAAAAAAGAGAAAATTTCCGTTAAATTTCTGCATACAGTAGGGTTATTACCTACAGTTGTTTTTTAAATATGAAAATCAACAGTAATGAGAAGTTAAAGCAGCACAATCTGCACAAAAGCTGACTTTAACGCAAATTCTTACAACACCTAAACGCAAATTCTTACAACTTTTGGCAGAAAATTTTAGGTGAAATTTGGAAAAAAGTCGTAGTATCAGGGTTAAATACTGTTCTGATAGTCCCCTACAAACTACATATGCAAGATCAAAGGCCTGAGCCCACTGATCTTTGAGAAATTAACCTTAACATTAAATCTTACAATATTGGACACGCCGGACGCCGACGCTGATGCCCGAGGTGATGACAATACCTCACCACATCTTACAGATGTAGGTGAGCTAAAAATGGAACTCAAGCGAAAGGAACATGCTTGTATCCGACCCCCTGATACAAACATCGTCGGATACAGTTGCGGGGTCAATACAGTCAAAATACATGTTGATTGTAAGATAAACATAATTATCGCTGCAGTGAAGTGATCTGGGTCATAGTATCACGTTGAGTTGAGGAGGTCAGATTGCCGGATGAAACGAGCTGACAAAACCCCCTCGGCCAAAACCCCCTCATTTTTTGAATTGGTAGCCAAAACCCCCTCAGGAAAAAAACCCTCAAGACAAAACCCCCTCGGCCAAAACTCCCTCAAACCCTCTGAAGGCAAAACCTCCCACCTCAAGACAAAACCCCCTCATTTTTTGAAATGGTAGAAAAAAACCCTCAGGCCAAAACCCTCTCAAGACAAAACCCCCCTATTTTTTTCCTTAGTGAACGAAATGACAAAACCCCCCCAGGTTATTTTTTTAGTGATTTCATCCTGAGTAAAAAAAAATGAAATTGAAATTACTTCTTCAGTGAGTTAATTTAGTCTCTTTAATGATACTTTTGTTACTGCTTGGGTGTTTTTATAACAATTACTAGCTGGTAAAACAATAGTTGTTTTCATAACAGTCACTAGTATGTACAAAGCCATCTGGATATTAGCTTACATTTTTGTCTCTTGCTTTTTGAAGTAAAACTTTGCTGTTTGTGTGTCTATACGTTGGGTTTTAGTAGTTGTTTTTATAACGATCACTAGTGTGAACAAAGCCATCTGGATATTAGCTTGCATATTGTCTCTTGCTTTTTGAAGTAAAGCTTTGCTGTATGTGTGGTTATAAGTTTTTTTGTATTTTTTTCAACATCTTGCCCCTCCTCTCCACCTGTATCTCTATATATTGATATTCATCTTCACAGTTGGGATTTCATTCGCACCTTGGACTTCGAGGTGCTAACAACTGATCAATGGAGCTCCCACTGGTAATCCAAGAGACACTTGTCAGAGTGAAGGCTACCCTTGCCACCACCTGGAGTATCCAGGTGCTCAAGGGTAAAATTCACGTGACAGTGGATTTTGATAAAGAATCGGAACCGCCATCCTCGGAGAGGTGTAGCACCTTTCGTGAGGGGATTTCCCCTCACACTGGTCACCCTCCTAGTGACACGGAAAAGCTGGATGAAGGCAGCCGGAGTAGTACAGCCACAGCCACCATCAAGAAGAAGAGAATAAGAAAGAAGGGACCCTCCGCCAGACGACGAGATGCCTGCCAAATGACGGAATTCCTGGAGAAGAAGAAGAAGGAAAAGGAAGAGAAGGAGGCATGTGAGGGCGTCAAGGGGACAACGCCTGTCACCCCTGAACAACCCTTGTCCAGCCCGGCACCCCTCTCCCAGGAGGAGGGTCCAGAGGACCATGGGTCGTCAGGTGACAGTTCATTCTCCAGCTCATCAGACTCTTCATCTGAAGAGGAGATGGAGGAGGATGCTCTGTCAATGGTGCAGGAAGCTGTCTCTGATGACGCACCTTTCACCCCTCCAGCTCTTGCTTCTCCAGCTTCTTTGGACCAGGAGTCCGACCAGGAGGAGAGCTTCCCGGAGTCCGCGGAGGCATTCCTTGGGGAGGAGATCGAGGACGATAACACCTGAGCCACAGTCCAAGACAACTACAGCTTCTATGTATCCAAACAATTTCCAGCACACTCAATCAGGACAATCCTCACAATAAATTTAAAAAACTATAGGAAACCTCAAGAAGAAACAGCAGCTAGGACCAGGCCATTCACTAACAAGGAACCTACTAATCCTCCAGATCCAACAACGCCAACATCTATCTCTCCAACACATCCTGATCCCACCAAGAAAAACCGCAGGAGACACAGACGCTGCTGAACACCTTCACTCTTTCCCTCCTCTACCACGCTCTGACATAACAAAACCATACAGTCAACGAGGGTCGAAAGGGGCTTGTTCCCCAATTCCGTTCCTGCGCACCTTTGGTGCGCGAAACCATTCATTCTCAGTTGGGATTTGTTGATTTCCCCCCGCACTGGTCACCCTCCAAGTGACTCAGACCTGCAAAAGGATGATAACAAGCGCCGAACACAGACAAAGGACAGCCAGAAGAAGAAAAGGAAAAGAAAGAAGGGACCTTCCACCAGACGACGCGATGCCCGCCGACTGACGGTGTTCATGGAAAAGAAAAGGACGGAGAAGGAAGAGAGGGAGGCTAATCATGGCATTGAACGCTCAATGCCTGCTACCCCTGTCCGTTCCACGTCCAGCTCGGTACCCTCCACTCCAGTGGAAGGTCCGGAGGATGCTGGTTCGCCAGGTAATAGTCTAACCTCCAGCCCATCACACTCTTCCCCCAAAGAGGAGATGGAGGAGGATAGTCTGTTTGTGGAGCAGGAAGTTGAGGCTGACATCGCACATGTCGCTAAACCCACTCTTGCTCTTCCTGCTTTTTCTGACCGGGACACCATCCAGGAAGCAAACACCGTGGAGTCCGTGGAAAGTATCCTAGGAGAAAAGGCCAGAGACGACCACCACCTTATATTTCTACAAGCCCATATTAAGGCCTTGAGAGATCGCGGGTGCAAAGGCAACATGCTCAGAATAGGATTAGAGAGTCTCAGCAACCACTACTTGAGAACAACACCAAAAAGCTCTTCACCACCGGCAGCTGCGAGGGCCAGACCTTACCAACCGAGTCAGCCCTCCACCACTCCTTCAACACCACCAAAGGGGGTATCACTAACTCAGCCACCTCCTCCTAAGAAAAGCAGACGAAATCATAGACGCCGCTAGAAGCAGCTAAGCATCTTAACACTTTCCTCCTTTACCACGGCCAGACCAGACAAACCGAATCACATACTGTTAAAGAGGGTCGAAAGGGGCTTGACCTCCATACCGTCCCTGCGCGCCTTCGGCACGCAAAATCATTTCGTTCCCAGTTGGGAATTATTTTCTCTGCTGCACACAGAGTCATTAAGGAGTTTATTAAAAACAACAAAGGGGGGAAAAAACTAATTTTAGATGGCCACATGTATACCAAGAAGTAGTCACGTAAAAATACTGTCAGGTGGGAATGTTCCAGCAGAGCTGCGTACGACTGTACAGGTACTGTCACAATTGATCTAGAAATGAACTCTGTCAAAAGCTCAACTCCTCATTCACATAGTTCCAATGAGTGTGCCTTGGCAGCTACTAAGTTACGTGCACAGATGAAAGAACGGGCTCCAAATTCTCGTGGTACATTAACTCAGCTGATAACAGATTCTATTGCCTCATCTCAAATTGATGTTCGAGCAGCTCTGGGAGAAGCAGACAATTTGAAACGCTCTCTTTGGCGTGTACGTGCTAAACATCTTCCAAAAGCTCCAAAGTCTCTATCGGATCTATCAATTGAGGAAGAATGGACACAAACACTCGACGGTAATTCTTTCCTGGTGTATGACAATGGTGTCAACAGTGTAAACCGGATGTTAGTTTTTGCTTCAAGGGAAGGTTTGAGGCATCTTGCTGAAACCCCATCTTGGTTTATGGATGGGACATTTGATGTGTCTCCTGTGCTTTTCAACCAGCTGTATGTTATCCATGCTCCCCTTGGTGAAAAGTCAGTTGCTTGTGTATATGCCTTATTATGTAACAAAACTCAATCCACATACGAAGAATTTTTTAATGCCATTTTGAATCACTGTGACACGTTAGGATTTCAAGTTGATCCAACAGAAGTTACAATGGACTTTGAGATAGCTGCTATGAATGCTGTGACAGCAACGTTTGGCTCACATGTTGTAATTCATGGATGTTTTTTCCATCTTACCCAAAGTACTTGGAGAAAGATACAAAACCTTGGTTTAGTCACACGCTATAGGGAAGACAACAGTGCAAAATTATTTTGTGGCATGATAGACGGGCTTGCTTTTTAACCAGTGGAAAATATTCCAGAAGGTATTTCTCACCTTCGCGATGTTACACCTGAGGGCTTTGAATCACATCTAGATTATTTTGACAGTACATATGTGTCAGGCTCTTTTAGAGCCATTCAATCACCATCTAGAGCTGAAGGGACTATGCCTGCAATTAGAATGAGACGTGTTCCACCTAGGTTTCCACCTCCAGTTTGGAATGTTCATGGTATTACAATGCAAGGGTGTGCACGCACTAACAATATATGAGAGGGTTGGAACAATGGTTTCAAAAAGCTAGTTGGAAATGCACATCCAACCATTTGGAGAACAACTGACAGTTTGAAAAAAGATCAGATGTTGGTCTCAACAGCACTCTTGAGAAGTGAAAGAGGTGCGCTTCCATCACAGCGCCAGAGGAAAAGCACCAAAAAACTTCAAGAGAAACTTCAAAAACTATGTGTACGAAGAAATAATGGAATGCTAGGTGTTAGGGACTTTCTGAAACAAATTGGTTATTGTATTCGATTTTAAAACAATCCACTCTATCTTGGTTACCAGTAAAAAGGTAAAAGGGCAATGATATTACATGTACCGCCCCTATTCTATTCATTTATTTTAGTGCTAAAAGTATTTTTCTATTTTGTCAATAGAATTATACAAATGTGTGTGCGACTGAAACAAGCTCCTTGAGCTTGTTCCAGTAACAACCACATTTGTATAATTTTATCTACAAAATTGAAATTCTTAATTTTTTCTATGATTTATTTTAGTGCTAAAAGTATTTTTCTATTTTGTCAATAGAATTATACAAATGTGTGTGCGACTGAAATATGCCATGTGCTCTTTTGTTACTAGAATTGTTTTACAAAAGTGCTTAAAATGTGCTAAAATATACTCTGTCCTCAGTGTTGTGTAAATAATTTTTCACGTTTGAAATATATGAATAAAAAAAATTAAAACTTGCCATGAGTTAGTTGTTTCTCATTCACAAAACCAACATTTATGTCAGATGGGGAAGTGTCCGATAGGAAAATGTCACATAGGGTATGTATGCCTCCATGGAAGAATATCCACCCCTCCATGGGGTAATGTCTGCATGTCGTTTTTCTGAGTGAGGGGGTTTTGTCCATTGTTTCAGTTAAGGTGAGGGGGTTTTGTCTTGAGGGTGTTTTGTCCAAGGGGGTTTTGACTGAGGGGGTTTTGACATGAGGGGGTTTTGTCCTAGATTCCACTTATATAGTTCAACATCACAGCTAGCATTAACAATTCCGCCAACCATTTTTCGGTACATTGGATTAAAGTAAACAGAGAACTATTTTTGTTTACACTTATTTTTGAAAAGTTGCACACTTCCAGGGAATACCCCGATGAACATGAATACGATAAAAATATAATGAATACGATAAAAAAAAACCCAGACCACTGTTCAAGTGCACACATTTCAGCTCAGAGTTAAATACTCCCTGTGACTGGAACACCTAATTATGCAAATTCGAACGTACCCGTAAATAGTCCATCATACTATAGTGATACAGAATCGAATTCCACAATGTGGATTTTCCAGAGACCAAGAAAAGATCATCAAA
Source organism: Pictodentalium vernedei (assembly GCA_031216915.1). Classification (NCBI taxonomy): domain Eukaryota; kingdom Metazoa; phylum Mollusca; class Scaphopoda; order Dentaliida; family Dentaliidae; genus Pictodentalium; species Pictodentalium vernedei. The sequence goes on from CM062294.1 coordinate 550,289,909, forward strand.
CAGTAGTGATCTTAGCGGTTAAATTACATAGTCATATAATTTATTATTTATTTATTTATTGGTGTTTAAGGTCACATATTTCTGCACAATGGCTTAGTCATGACCATGACAGTTTTATGGGTGGTGGAAGTTGGAGTACCTGGAAAGAACCACCAAGCAATGACGAGCAACTGTCAGCTCCCCAACATTCCAACTCCACACAAGCAGGGTTAACATTGATTGAAGACAGGTGCACCATCAACGGTTTATTCCATGTAGACCAATTCCACTTAGACCAATTCCAGGTAGACCAATTCCATTTAGACCAATTCCAGGTAGACCAACCGTTGGTCTTTCTGGAATTGGTCTACATGGAATGATTATTTTTTTTAAAAATAGACTTTTTTTATTTTCAGTTTTGTTAAGGATTGCTGTTGATTACAAAGAAACTTAATAAATATAAAGCTTTTGTTGAGGATTGCTGTTGATTTCAGAGGAACTTAATAAATAAAAACAGTTTCAAATTATTTGATGAATCTTTATTGAATATTATTTTTAAAAAATTAACAAATAATTTTACAGAACATTGAGCCATTCTTGAAAAGGATTAAGAAAAGTAATAGCCTCATTAGTCACAGGATTAGCATAGCATTGATATGCAATTTATTTATTGCTTTGGTAATTGTTGTCTGTGAGTGCCATTTACTTGGTGTTTAGATAACAATATGGAGAATGGCAATTAAATAGAAGTTGCAATAAAAACCTTGATTAGGTGGCTGACATCACTTTTTCATTTTCAAGTGACAACATATTTGTAACAATTTTATAGCCAAAAAGAAAAACACTTTAAGCAATAAAATCATACAGATGTGGATATTAGTGGAACATGCTCATGAAGCTTGTTTCAGGGGTAACAGGACAAAACCCCCTCAAGACAACCCCCTCTATAAGTTTATTGACAAAAAAATACTTTAAGCACTAAAATAATTCTATGAGAAATTCAATTCTGTTAATAAAGTTGTAGAAATGTACATATGACTGAAACAAGCTCACGGAGCTTGTTTCAAGCAAACACACATTGCCATAATTTTATTGACAAAAAGAATTTCTTGAGCACTAAAATAAATGAGAGGCCATTTTATACACTTGAGCACCAACATTAAATCAAACATCACTTTACACAGAACACATGTATTTTGCTTGGTCAAGGAATGTCTCGGCATTGATAGTACCCTCTATTAGTTTAGTCTCTAACATTTTCAAAAATAACACTTCAAACAACATGTTAGCTTGTTAACAAACAAAGTATATACAAAAATATTTTTATGCAAGCATGCATAAAATCCCCCTCCCCCCCTACCCACCCATTGAAAAAATACAAAATAATATCTGAAATGAAAGTGTCAATGACACTGTAGCTCAACTTGTCAAGACAAAGACATGTACATGTATAGTATGTGACATAGCAATGACAAACATCTAGGTAATGACCTGATAACAAAGGTACATATAAAGTATTGTAACGGTCTGTACATAAATACTGACCGTTGCCTGTAACAAATGTATAGGTAAAGTATTGTAAAGGTGGGTGACAGTCAGATGCTGAACTAGAAAAAATCTTTGAGTCCCAGAGTGGGTCTGACTGAACCCCAAAATATTTGTTCTCATAGCACAGTGATAACAAAGGCACCCCAAAACACACTCGTTCCTGTCCCAAGGTGAAAACAAAAGTACTCAAGAAGTTTTGTGAAGATCAGTTCATAAATACGAGCTGTATAGAACTTGTGACAAAAAACTGATTGGACCTAATTTCGGTACAAAATGGCCACTGGCAGCCATCTTAAATTTTGGACCGTACCCAGAAACACTCATTCTCATCCCAAGGAGATAACAAAGGTACCCAAGAAGTTTTGTGAAGATCGGTTCATAAATACAGCCTCTACCCTGAGCCGTATTGACATGTGTGCTTACATTGTGTAAGTTGCACTGAATAAATCAAAGTTCATCTAATTTGCATAATTTCTGCACGAAAAAAACCCCCTTACAATATGTGATGTATTCCATGTTACTAAACATTCATACAAAAATTTATTCAAATCAGAACTTTCATACAGAAGTTCTATACAAAAGACTGATTGCACTAATTTTGGTACAAAATGGCTGCTGGTGGCCATCTTGAATTTCGGACCACACCCAAAAACACTCGCTCTCATCCCACGGTGATAACAAAGGTACCCAAGAAGTTTTGTAAAGATTGGTTCATAAATATGGCCTCTAGTCTGATCTGTATAGAAGTTGTGTACAAAAAACTGATTAGACCTAATTTCGTTACAAAATGGCCACTGGCAGCCATCTTGAATTTTAGACCGCACCCAGAAACACTCGTTCTCGTCCCAAGGTGATAACAAAGGTACCTAAGACATTTCGTGAAGATCAGTTCATAAATACAGACTCTAGTCTGAGCCGTATTGACAAGTGTACTTACTGTGTGTAAGTCGCACTGAAAAAATCAAAGTTCATCTAATTTGCATAATTTCTGCACGAGAAAAAAACCTGTATTATATGTGATGCATCCCATGGTACTAAACATTCACACAAAAAAATTATTCAAATCAGGGCTTTCATATGGAAGTTCTGTGCAAAAATCTGATTGCACCTAATTTTGTACAAAATGGCTGCCATCGGCCATCTTGAATTTCGGACCGGACCCAAAAACACTCGTTCTCGTCCCACGGTGATACCAAAGGTACCCAAGAAGTTTCGTAAAGATCGGTTCATAAATACGGCCTCTAGCCCGAGCCGTATTGGCATTTGCACTTACAGTGCTGAAAGTAACCCCAAAAAACATCAAAATTAGTCTAATTTGCACAATTTACGTACGAGAAAAAAACCCGTATTATATGTGATGTATCCCATGGTACTAAACATTCATACAAAAAATTATTCAAATCAGAGCTTTCATATGGAAGTTCTGTACAAAAAACAGATTTCTGCATCGTCGGTACAAAATGGCAGCTGGCAGCTATCTTGAATTTCGGACCGCACCCAAAAACACTCGTTCTCGTCCCACGGTCATAACAAAGGTACCCAAGAAGTTTCGTAAAGATCGGTTCATAAATACGGCCTCTAGCCCGAGCCATAGCAGCTTGGCAACTTACAGCTCTGAAAGTAACACTAAATAAATCAAAGTCAGTCTAATTTGCATAATTTACGCACGAGAAAAAAACCTGTATTATATGTGATGTATCCCATGGTACTTAACATTTATACAAAACTTTATTCAAATCAGAACTTTCATACAGAAGTTCTGTACAAAAAACTGATTTTTGCATCATCGGTACAAAATGGCCACTGGCAGCCATTTTGAATTTTGGACCACACCTAAAAACACTCGTTCCCGTCCCAGGGTCATAACAAAGGTACACAAGAAGTTTCGTAAAGATCGGTTCATAAATACGACCTCTAGCCCGAGCCATAGCCAATTGTTGACGTACGGACAGACGGGCCATGACAATAGCTCAAATTTGACTTTGTCAAAGTTGAGCTAAAAATGACAATAAAAAAATTCCAAGTAGACCAACTCTGAATTACTCTTTATATCAAATTGGTCTACCTGGAATTGGTCTACTTGGAATTAATCTAAATTAATTTAAACTGAGTTGGTCTACCTGGAATTGGTCTAAATGGAATTGGTCTACATGGAAGACACCCCATCAACATTCACTACACCTTAGTACACAATGCCACCACATGGGCAATGAGGGTGAAGTGCCTTGCCCAAGGGCACAATGCGGTTGCCACAGGTGGGATTTGAACCGAAGACCTCTGGGCTTGCACCCTGCACCTCTACCTACTGAGCCCCCAGTCATATAATAAAATCTGTTTAACCCTTTACCCAACGTAACGGCCAAAAGCGGCCTGCACTATTCACAAAAATCGCCAATTAATTTTCAGTATTTTTTTTATCTCAAAAACATAGGTTATGACCCCTCTTTGGAATGAGTCATCAAGCTCGTTCCAATGAGGGGTCATACGTTTTTGAGAAAAAAATGAGTTATTCAAGAATTTTTTTTCCCAGTGTCATCTGCTTTTCATGTTAGGTAAAGGGTTAATGATTTTGACAAAGTAGTGAAGTGATCTATCCTATATCTTATTTCAGCATTTTCTGCAAGTTCTGAATCTATCTGATGCATTATCATCTTTAATGGTCAAAATAATTTACATCAATGCATAGAAATAATTACTTGATTGTTGTTTCACCCTTTGAACACAGATGGTATCTTCCATGTCAGTTCAACTGCAGCAAATGGAAGAGTCCATATTCATTATTTGGGGGTAATCTGGGTAAACCAGTTAATATTTCAATGTGCAGTCTTGGGACTGCACATTGAAAATATTGATTGGTCGACCCCACATATTCACTAAGAAGACATCCTACTTAATGAAATTATGGTGCATCATGTCCCTGGCCCAGAAAAGCGTCCCCTCAGGTTCAAAGGTTTAATGTTTTTAAAACAATGCATATCAACTTTTATTATGCCACACGTTTGTAACATCAGCCATGATTGGTTAATTTGACACCTTCTAAAAGTCATAGTACTGGAGTTTTGGGGCAAAACACGGGTACTATCGGAACGTTTTTCCCTGGAGACAAGAGAACGAAGAAAATGTAAGCGCCACTTCCATTGATCTGCGTCGATTAGAATTTCTCAACATCAAACGCTGGCTCCGTGTCTGTTTAACTTTTTCGTCACCGGTAGACACAAACTTACCAACAAATATATCATCTTCAGTGGGTGTGTTTTCAATTTTAATTGCAAACAATGAATTCAAAAGAATCAGAAATATTAAAAAACTCACTCACGTGTTGTTCACCACTTCAGTGAATCCTGAATATGAGTCTCAGTTATGATTTCAATCAATTATATTTCCACAACATAAGTTTAGTACTCCTCGACCTTACTGAGCCTCCGCCTCAAGTTCAAAATAAATTGTTTCACTCTGCTTAATTCTATCAACTTTTGTCGTCCGAGAAACAAGAATTTATATTCCATTAATTTAAATCACTTTTCACACAAGCATTAACAATGAATTATAACATGAACAGCATGATGCAGTTGTAAACATTGACATTTGTTCATATAGAAACTCCCAAAGCGACGGCACCTGTGACAAGTCATTTTCGAAGAGACGTCATTCGTTTGAAATGACGTTATGTTTTTGAATTCAACTACATTGTTCTTACAAGACTGATGGCATGCTGCAGTTAACGCTTAACAATGAATGTCATTTTTTGTTCGGTATAATAAAATAATAAGAACGTTTCTTTTCATGTTCTATCAGTCGATAGTACCTGAGTTTGTGTGATTTTTTAAATAAATCACGCAAACTCAGGTACTATCGACCGATAGAACATGAAAAGGAACGTTCTAATATTATAATATAATATCCTTTGTTTCCAAATCTTGATGCGCCCTATTGAGGCACCATAGTACTAAATAAGATAAAAAGTGAACGGAGTCAGTCCTTGCACTCCATTTTATCTAATTTTCACAATTTACCAAATCAAATTTTTGGATTATAAATGCAACCAAACCTATTTATATTTGGCCTGTAGGCACTCTCCCATAAACTGTAGCAAGGCAAAGGCATGTGAACACATTTTGGTGACCAAAAATAATTTAGCACTCTACCAGTTAATGAAGTTAATCTTTACCAGTGGTCAATGAATTACATTGATCTGGTAATTTGTGTGTCAATATGAGCAGTCTGTATATAAAAGGCAAATACAGCTAATGCATGAAACAAAGCATACGCATATGTTTAGGCTTCTAGTACTTTATTCAGACAATGTTGAATGTAACAATCCTCATTGTCCAGATTGCACTATATAAGACACCGTGGCGGCGGTGATCACAACAGCAGTAGTACGACCCGTTCTCACCCCCCTGGATCGAGAGGGGGTGTGCTGTTGCTGATTTGGACACCGTCATAACACGTCTTCCTGCTTTACTTTGCCTGTATATGAACAAATTAAATGACCAGATGAAAAGACATCCTGTCCCCCAAGTAGCTTTACCCACCCTGTCCACGTTAAATGACCTCGCCTGGAGATGTCTTCTAGCTTTGGGCAGCACTCAAGATGAATAAAGGATTGAAGCAAATTTATATAACTCTTTTACTCAAACTGCCCAATTTAGGTCGCTTCATTTGCAGAACACAGAAGACTCCAAGCAGAAAGTCATTCCCAAAAAAGCACTTTAACTGCCAAGTCTAGCACAACCCTTACATAGTAAATTATCTATAACCAATGAGATGATTTTCATAAGAATGTCGACAGTCTGGGCCCGTAAACAGTATTGCAATACATTCCTTAGGGAGATGACAGAAAAACAGCCAATCTGGCTATGTCATCTCCCAGTAGTATACAGCATGCTATATATTAACTGAACTGTGTGATTGTAACCATTGTACTTCCTGTATGCTACTAATCGAATAAATATCTATGAAAATACTTTACTCACCATCTAAAAAGACGGATACACCATACAGTAACACAAAGGAAACTGGACAGTCATATAGTAGAAAGGCTAAAGTTATCAACAAAATCCTTACGTAACCTGCAAATAACAGAAAAACGCTGAAAGTTGACAATTTTACATTACATATGTTTGAAAAACTTACCCTCTGATGTATAGAGCTGAAATGGATAACCAATTAATGAATTAATCAATGATCAACATCATGATCGATCCAAAAAGTAATTGATCGATTAACCGTTACTTTTGAACTACTGTATTATATGGGTTAACCCTTTACCCAACGCAGACGATATCAAAATTTATTATTTTAAATACAATTTTTTCGAATTTTTCAAAAAATTTCAACAAAACCATATCATGTGACCCATCGTTGGAACGAGCTCGATGAGCTCGTTCCAACGAGGGGTCACATGATATGGTTTTGTTGAAATTTTTTGAAAAATAATATTTTTTCAACTGCTGAATTTGCATATTAAGCGGGCGGGTACGGGCGATTCTTTTGGTAAAGGGTTAACAAAGGAACAAACTTGCTCCAAAACAGTCAAACATTGTCATACAGACTCACATCACTCATATGAGACAGAGTAAAGCATGCAAGTTATTTGCTGACATAGTTTTTCACTTGCATGATCATTATACTGTGGCTGGAAATGGTCATTCTTAACAATTTACCCATTGCGAGTAGCAGACGATACTTGCAAAATAAATTCATGAATTACTAAAAAATTTCAATTTTTGTCTCAAAAACATAGCTTATGACCCCTTATTGGAATGAGCTGAACGAGCTCGTTCCAATGAGGGGTAATAAGCCATGTTTTTGAGACAAAAATTTAAAACATAATAAATTTGAATGGCAATTTTTGTATATAGGCCTAGTCGGTTTTGTTTGTTTCGTTGGGTAAAGGGTTCATGCTGTCAATCACCAACGGTATGGCAATTATTCAGATATCTATTTGGACAAGTGATTAATCAGTTAACCACGGTTATTCCACGTGATTAATCGATCAAGGAAACCCCTTAACCATTTCAGCTCTACCGATGTACACTTCAATAAAATATCTTAAAATATTATATGGTTATTTTAATCTTCTTAATACTTTAGCAAGCAAATCATTCAAATGTGCCCAGACCTTTAGATCAGTCTAATTCGGGCACAATGGCAAATAAGGATGTGACCTGCATCGTTGGAGAAAAGCACCTGTATTTTCTTCTTCTTGGCATCTGTTTTAGGCCCCCGTCTTAAAATGATAGTTTACAACCCCTTGTTATAGGTCTTCACCATTATCACTGGTTCGCACCACCCTTTGACGTAAGTTTACTCAACTGACTCGAGAAGGCTTCTTAGTTTCCCAGTGTCCAGCCAAAGGCCTATTTGAATGTAAGCTAAATTATGCATGGCGTTTACTGAGAAATGCCACAAACACGAATATAATAGATCTCAAGCTTTAAGTTCATGAACATATAGAGTTTGCCACAGAAAAGCAATCACCGTAAACAGTGTTGAATATGACAATGTCGACGCCAATCGCATTTCTGTGGTGAACTCTGTGGGTTTTTTTGAAAACTTATTTGTCTGTTGCACTCTTTGATTCAATGGTAATCTCTAAGCTACATTACAAGCATCAGGGAAACCTGGCCAAACTATATATTGTCGAAAATTATAGAAAAAGTTTCAAACTCAGCATAATTTGGGCACCATTACCTTATTTGGGTACAGCATTTACCGTCATTAGTTGGGAAGAATTTAAAGGCCTGAATGTGCCAGAAACACATTATTAAATTTTTGTGATTTCATATTTTTAGTTTTCAAGACATCCCTTGAGGCACCTCGCAATGAGCTCATTCCAATTAGAAATGAAAGTGTCAATGTCACTGCATCTCAACTTGTCCAAGAAGGGACTGAACTAAATAAAAAGATCCAGTAATGCCAAGTCATTCACTCAAGTTTCTACAAAATAGACATCACACCAAAGCTACATATGAAATCAGAAAAAAAACGGGTGAGGGATTTGGCCTGTTGGGTGTACTAATGGAATTGTTGACGATTTATATGTCAAATCCAAGATGGCTGGTGATGGCCATGGTTTTTCAACAAAATGCAGAAAGATTTTATAGCTCACATCTGGATATCACACCAAAGCTACATATGAAATTCGAAAACGATGGGGTGAGGGATGCGGCCTGTAGGGTGTGCCAATGGGATTTTTGACAATTTATATGCCAAATACAAGATGGACACTGGTGGCCATGTTTTTTCAACAAAATTCAGAAACATTTGATAGCTCCCATCTAGACATCACACCAAAGCTACATATGAAATTCGAAAAATACTGTATGAGAGATGCAGCCTGTAGGGTGTGCTAATGGAATTATGGACAATTTATATGCCAAATTCAACATTGCTGCTGGCAGCCATATTTGTCAATAAAATTCAGCAAAATTTGATAGCTCCCATCTAGACATCAAACCAAAGCTACATATGAAATTTGAAAAAGATCGGGTGAGAGATGCAGACTGTAGGGTGTGGTAATTGAATTGTTGACAATTTATACGCCAAATCTAAGATGGCCACTGGCGGCAATGTTTTTCAGACAAAAATTCAGAAATATTTGATAGCTCCAATCTAGACATTGCCCCAAAGCCACATAAGAAATATGGGACTGATCGGGCGAGAGCTGCGGCCTGTAGAGTGTGCTAAAGGAATTGTGGACAATTTATATCCAAATCCAAGATGGCTGATGGCAGCCATGTTTTCCAACAAAATTTAGAAAAATTTGATAGCTCCCATCTAGACATTGCCCCAAGGCCATGTATGAAATATGGAACTGATCGGATGAGAGCTTTGGCCTGTAGGGTGCGCTAAAGGAATTGTGGATGGGCAGAGGAATGTACAGACAGAGACATGCGGATGTATGGACAAACGGCCGGACTTACGGATGGACAACAGATTGCAAGCCATCCCAATAGCTCATTCTTGATGTTGCCACAAAGCCACATATGAAATTTGGGGCTGATCGGGAAAGAGCTGCAGCCTGTAGGGAGTGCTAAAAGAATTGTTGGACAATTTAAATCCCAATCCAAGATGACCTCTGGCGGCCATGTTTTTTAATGAAATAAGGAAAAATTTTTATAGCTCCCATGTAGACATTGCTCCAAAACCATGTACATGTATGAAATTTGGAAGAGATCGGATGAAAGCTTTTGCTGGGTGTGCTAAAGGAATTGTGGACGGACAGAGGATCGTACAGACGAACAGATGTATGGCCATATGGGTGGGTGAATGGACTTATGGGTGGACGATGGATTGCAACCCATCCCAATAGCTCATACTTCATGTAGTTTTTGTAAAGTTTAGAAGTGCTTACTAAAGAACTGGTTTCCCTATTTCATTCAAAGCAAACAACAGATGAATGAAAAAATCATTCACAAGCCTGCAGAGATCAGAAAGTAAGGGGACATAAAAAAGGTTACCATAATTTTTCAGACAAAGTGTTTTTTGAGTAATCCCTTTTCTGTTTTCTGGGGACAAGAAAAACGCAAAATAATACTCATAAGTTTATCAGTGTTCAGGAAAAAAAAAGGCCAGTCTTTCGATTTTGAGATGAGACGGCAATATTGCAATTCTTACTTTTTGCAAGTAAACAACAGTGCACCTCAGTTCCACCTGTTAACTGGTAGAGTGCTAAATTATTTTTGGCCATCAAAATTTGTTCAAATATCTTTGCCTTGTTACAATTTATGGGAGAGTGCCTACAGGCACTCTCCCATAAATTATAACAAGACAAGTCCTTACAGACTGAATAATATCACTTCAAAGATAATACAAAGCACATCCACTGAGTATGAAGCCTTCAAGTTGCAGTACCTTCAACTCAGAGTAAAGCCCAAATAAGGGCTTCCAGCACTCTACCAGTTAAGTGATTAACCCTTACCTAATGAATTGGCAGCATCTGCCACATATTATACAAATTGTGCAGTAGAAAAAAAATTCCACACAACCATATAATGTAAACCCCTCACTGGAACAAGCTCATCTGGCCTTTTCCAATGAGGGGGGTCACATGATGTGGTTACAACCCAATGGTATTGAGATCAGTGGGAGTGATTTTTCCCAATCTATAGTAGTTCAGCAGTCATTTCACCAAGATTGGACCCCTTTTTAACTCTCTATCAGCTTACAAATTTGAAATAATTTAACTCTCTGTTAGCTATTAAGCTTACAAATTTGAAATATGTTAACTCTCTACCAGCTTACAAATTTGAAATACTTTAATTCTCTATCAGCTTACAAATTTGAAATACTTTAATTCTCTATCAACTTACAAATTTGAAATACTTTTAACTCTCTATAAGCTTACAAATTTGAAATACTTTAATTCTCTATCAGCTTACAAATTTGAAATACTTTAATTCTCTATCAGCTTACAAATTTGAAATACTTTAATTCTCTATCAACTTACAAATTTGAAAAACTTTAATTCTCTATCAGCTTACAAATTTGAAATACTTTTAACTTTCTGTAAGATTACATATTTGAAATACTTTAATTCTCTGCCAGTTTACAAATTTGAAATACTTTAATTCTCTACCAGCTTACAAATTTGAAATACTTTAATTCTCTATCAACTTACAAATTTGAAATACTTTAATTCTCTATCAACTTACAAACTTGAAATACTTTTAACTCTCTGTAAGATTACATATTTGAAATACTTTTAACTCTCTGTAAGATTACATATTTGAAATACTTTTAACTCTCTACCAGCTTACAAATTTGAAATACTTTTAATTCTCTATAAGCTTACAAATTTGAAATACTTTTAACTCTCTATCAGCTTACAAATTTGAAATACTTCAACTCTCTTTCAGCTTACAAACTTGAAATACTTTTAACTCTCTGTAAGATTACATATTTGAAATACTTTTAACTCTCTACCAGCTTACAAATTTGAAATACTTTTAATTCTCTATAAGCTCACAAATTTGAAATACTTTAACTCTCTATCAACTTACAAACTTGAAATACTTTTAACTCTCTGTAAGATTACATATTTGAAATACTTTTAACTCTCTACCAGCTTACAAATTTGAAATACTTTTAATTCTCTATAAGCTCACAAATTTGAAATACTTTAACTCTCTACCAGCTTACAAATTTGAAATACTTTTAACTCTCTATCAGCTTACAAATTTGAAATACTTTAATTCTCTATCAACTTACAAACTTGAAATACTTTTAACTCTCTGTAAGATTACGTATTTGAAATACTTTTAACTCTCTACCAGCTTACAAATTTGAAATACTTTTAATTCTCAATAAGTTTACAAATTTGAAATACTTTAACTCTCTATCAGCTTACAAATTTGAAATACTTTTAACTCTCTGCCAGCTTACAAATTTGAAATACTTTAAACTCTCTACCAGCTTACAAATTTGAAATACTTTTAACTCTCTATCAGCTTACAAATTTGAAATACTTTAACTCTCTATAAGCTTACAAATTTGAAATATGTTTAACTCTCTATCAGCTCACAAATTTGAAATACTTTTAACTCTCTGCCAGCTTACACATTTGAAATACTTTAACTCTCTATCAGCTTACAAATTTGAAATACTTTTAACTCTCGGCCAGCTTACAAATTTGAAATACTTTAATTCTCTATCAGCTTACATATTTGAAATACTTTTAACTCTCTATCAGCTTACAAATTTGAAATACTTTAACTCTCTACCAGCTTACAAATTTGAAATACTTTTAACTCTCTATCAGCTTACAAATTTGAAATACTTTTAACTCTCTGCCAGCTTACAAATTTGAAATATGTTAACTCTCTATCAGATTACAAATTTGAAATACTTTAATGCTCTATCAGCTTACAAATTTGAAATACTTTAATTCTCTATCAGCTTACAAATTTGAAATACTTTAACTCTCTATCAGCTCACAAATTTGAAATACTTTTAACTCTCTGCCAGCTTACAAATTTGAAATACTTTAACTCTCTATCAGCTTTCAAATTTGAAATACTTTTAACTCTCTGCCAGCTTACAAATTTGAAATACTTTAATTCTCTATCAGCTTACAAATTTGAAATACTTTTAACTCTCTGCTAGCTTACAAATTTGAAATATGTTAATTCTCTATCAGCTTACAAATTTGAAATACTTTAACTCTCTGCCAGCTTACAAATTTGAAATACTTTTAACTCTCTGCCAGCTTACAAATTTGAAATACTTTTAACTCTCTATCAGCTTACAAACTTGAAATACTTTTAACTCTCTGCCAGCTTACAAATTTGAAATACTTTAACTCTCTATCAACTTACAAATTTGAAATACTTTTAACTCTCTTTCAGCTTACAAATTTGAAATACTTTAACTCTCTTTCAGCTTACAAACTTGAAATACTTTTAACTCTCTGTAAGATTACATATTTGAAATACTTTTAACTCTCTACCAGCTTACAAATTTGAAATACTTTTAATTCTCTATAAGCTTACAAATTTGAAATACTTTAACTAAATAGGTTCTTGGCAGTTTATTTTAATTCTTACTTAGAAGATATTTATAAAATATTCTTGAATAACTCAAAATTTTCATTTTTGTTTGGGGGGGGGGGGAGGTGGTGCCAAAACATTGCTTATAGCCCCTCATTGAAAGGAACTCAACTCTTTTCTACCTTTGCAATGGGTGCAACTGCAACCTTTCTCAATCGGAGAAACATGTCATTGCATTTTACAAAATCTGATTTCCTCTAGCCGAGCCATCCAGGTAGCGACTACGTTCAGATGGCTGACTGAACTCTTCCACCCTCCCCCACCCAGGCCACCACCACCACTAAAGTGACAGAATTCTAAGTTTACAAACACTTGCCAATCATCGAGACTTGTAAATCAGTGGTAGAATGAGGGCATGCGGACTGTTCAAAGCTGGTGACCATCGTGAAACTAGCTAACAGCCAGAGTACATGTAAGAGTATTTATCACCACATGGTCGTTGGTTCACATAGCCTATTTGCATACACAGGTGTTTGACATGTGCCAAATATCATGAAAAATGGTGTATTTGAATGTTTTTTGACAAATTATGTATTTTCTGATGATTGAGTATTATAACTTATATATAAGAGAGTCTCTCTAATAATACTTATTTATTTTATTTATTTATTGTTATTTAAGATCACATACTTCTGCACAATGGCTAATCATGACCACAACATGAAGATAAAGTCAAGGTCAGTCAATCGTTTATACCCCATGTTGCCTATTTTAGAAGACTTGCACCCCAAGCATTAGTGACTGGGTCCTATTTTACCAGTGAAACAGAGCTTGTTTACCACAGTAACAAGCACTGCTTCACTTCCCGGGGGTCCCACGGGGGCTCTAATAATACTTAATCCTGGGAAAATACATACTTTGTCAAAAACCTTCAAATACCCCATTTTTCAAGATCTTTTTTGGCACATATCCAAGTGCGTAGCCAGGATATCAACGTGGGGGGGGGGGGGGGGAGCAAGAGTAATATCTAGGGGCAGGCAGTTCAGCATTCTAAACGTAGCAGCTACCCCCTTATGAAGGGGGGTGACCGCTAAGTTCAGATTGCAGAACTTCTAGGGGACTTACAGAATGGGAGCCATGTAGCGGTGAGATGGGGTCGAGCACAAGAGGGGGACACCCCCTCTTGCTGGAGAGACAGGGACCTCCCTCCCCCAGGATTTTTGTGGAAATTCGAGACATAAAAAACCTAAATTTTCTTGACTCTGAGTCCGTTTGTGTCAGTAATTTATTAGTTGTGAATGAAAGGCATCAATAATTAGGCCACATCACCTGGGGGGGGGGGGGGGATTTGGGGGCATGACATCACCTGAGGGGGGCTGACTAAAGTTTGGGGGCATGGGCCCCCATAGAACCCCCCCCCCCTCCATGGCTACCCCACTGCACATGTCGAACAGCTGTGCTTGCATATACGGCATTGCAAACCACGAGCACTCGTCCAATGGCTTGTCCAGTGCCTCTGTCTGGGTGTCTCTTCACTCTTGTCATTAATGTCAGTGTTGGTGGCTCTCTGACACTTTCTGTGTCTGTGAGTTGAACTTTTCTCTCGCATCGCTGAGATATTCACGCTTCATAATGTTGGCAAATTAGGTATCGACAAAAATCTCACCAATTAGGTTGGGAACATATAGCAGGACACTGGTCATTTTAGCGTCTTCCAAATCATCTGTGACATGTATTATCATGGAGATAATGAATACTTGTTGACAATTGGCAAATTTGACCTAAATTTCGATATGACCTCCGCCCTCCCTGAACCTTCATCTTTATAACCTATAGTTCGTTTCAAACTTCATTAAAGGATTTATGTGTTTTCGTTTTTCAAATGTAGAACTCCACTGACGCCGAATTGTGAAAGGAACTGGTCCAGGGGCATCGTGGCGTTTCGGCCTTGAGACGTTCGGCCTGGGACGTTTCGGCCCCATAAAAGGCCGAAACGTCTCACTTTCTAACCTTTTACAAAGGCATTTTCGGCCCCAATAAATAAATATTTAATTATGAGTCAATAAATATTTTAAAATATTATTCAACATTTACACCTCTAGAGAGTTTTTTTTTCACAGCTCAGTACATAATTAAACACAGTGACAAGCTGTCATTTGTCATTCAAAGAGATGATTCTTGAGTTTGGGTTTCGCAGCTCAGTTTCTGTTGAAAATAGCAAACCATATGTGAAACTTGAAAAACGACTAAAGGAAGCTTGGAATATATGTCAGCATAACCACCCCCACCCCCACCCCCGCCCCGCCACTCTCTTAAATGAATTTGTCGTTGTTTGGCAGTGACTAAAATAAACTACAATTATTAGATTTTTTACTGATTTCATTTAATTTAATAAATTGCCGAATAAGTCTGTAACATTGTTATATATATTTGTCTTCAATGGATAAACGCAAAATTATTACAATTCTATCCGATTTTATGTAATTTAGTACATTGCTAGATAAGACTAACCCCAATTTTTATATATATCAGAAGTATGTCAGGGGATTTTGGGGTAATATTTGGTGGACGTCGGAAACGACGTCATATCACGTGAACCAGTGTCGCCATGTTGTGTTGTCATGGTAACCCGCGTGAGCGGCCATCTTGGACGGAATCTCCATAGTGATACGTGGTGTTAGTGCGCATGCGCAGCGCGTGTTGTTAGATGATACGTGTTTCCGTCGTCCATTTTGTATACTGGAGGCCGCCATCTTGGTTTCTAGATTGGCCCGTGGTTGCCATGTGACCTAAAACCTTCTAATAGGATTGGGTATGTTCGGAGGGTGTGTTCGATTGTACAGGAGTAATTTCCCGATTCGTTGAATTACCACAAATACCCGACAACTTGTACTATTTCGAATTCTTTCAGAATCCTCTGCTTCTATCTATCTATGCAATAGCTTTCGTCTACCTGACCAGGTTCGTTTGTTATGGAGTATACGCCAGTAGAGTAGAAGAGCCTATCAGCTGGAACAGCTTTGCTTATTATTACTATACTTAGCTATTCTGGTCTGTTCTTGTTAGTTCTGACCCTATTCCGAGTACTCTTGTTGTTTCATTTATCTAGATCACCCAATCAGTTCACTTTAATGGCTCTAACTAACCAATCAGATTGCTTGATTTCCCATAATCTGTATGCAGAATTATATCCTTTCTGTATAACAAAAGCCTATATCATTCCCAAAGCCACCACAACCGGAAACACCTACCGAGTACCCGAACCTTTTCCTCCTTTGACACGCCTAGACATGCGAAAATCAGTCATTTACAGTCACTGAGGGTCGAAAGGGGCCTGTTCCCCATACCGTCCCTGCGCGCCTTCTCGCGCAAAACCATTCCTTTGTCCCAAAGCCAGTAAGCTATCGAGCAGTTACTGAAAAGTCATTGCTCGACGGCCGCCGTCGGCATACACTCGTTGGGCCAACATTGGATAATCGTTGGCAGTATTGCAATGTGGAAATAAATATTTCGAAGAAATGTAGAAAGGTTTGTGTACATTTAGTCTTTCAAAAATTATCACAATAATACGGAAATCAAGGAAAAACACAGCTGATCTTTATTTATTTGTTTTATTTTAGCGGATGGACACTGAATTGAGGACTCGGACTCAAAACACATGAATCGAGGACTCGGACTCAAGTTTAGTGTTCAGATTTTTTGTTGAATTACTAGTGATTAACCACACGTAACAGCGATCTTGTCGTTGTGATGATCAGCAAAAATCGTTTAACTGTTAAACTGCCGTAACATATTCCCAATAACCATCGTACTTTGGGGAATGCCCCTAAATTTTTATATAAAGACTATCATTTATTTATTTAGTTGGGATAAGCTGACTTTTTGTGAACTATCGATCGACTCCCTTCCATCTCCATGGCTTCATTTAACCATTTATCTGCGACTAACTACCAAACTCGACCACGTCAATGCTCAAAATATCTGTTCAATGCTTTTCCAAACTTGGAACCAAAGGCCGTAATATTATTTTGGTGTGGAATATCCTGTGGGCCCAATACATGCCACATGGACTTAGTGTTGAAAATGTGTTTCCAATTTAAAACGTGTATATCCTGGTGTATTCGGTACGGCGGTACGGTATTCCGTGATCCACAGGTGGCAGATTTTCATCTTCGATGACAGTTAATACTTTACATCTACGAAAATGTGAGAGTTGAGAACTAGAAGTATACCTCTTTTTATCATCGGGATATGATGTATTGTTCTGGCGAGGCAACGTATGAATTGGCAACACATTTTCAACTCAAAATCGATATGGTGTACGTTAGAAGCAGTGGGGTTTGTCACGCTTAAATTCTAATTTAAACTTAGCTTAAATTGTAATTACAATTTAACTGGTTTAAGCTAAGTTGTAATTACAATTTATTAAGTTGTAATTACAATTTATTAAGTTGTAATTACAATTTAGCTAAGTCGTAATTACAATATAAATAAGTTGCAATTACAATTTAAGCTATATTGTAATTACAATTTAAGCTATATTGTAATTACAATTTAGGCTAAGTTGTAATTACAATTTATTAAGTTGTAATTACAATTTATTAAGTTGTAATTACAATTTAGCTGAATTGTAATTACAATTTAACATAAGTTACGCAAAAAAACGAAATGGCGCTAATGCGCTGCCGTAATGGCCTCTCAGTGGAACAGTCTCGTAATGAGCGACTGTAAGCTATGGTTTGGAAGAGAATAAAATATTTTTTTTCTGAAAAAATAATTCCTGCTATCGCCTTCAACTTGAGTTAACCCTTTAACCAACGTGGATAGAAGACAACACTTCCAAAATGTTTGTTGGAATAACTAAAATGTGTACGTTGGGCAAAGGGTTAACCCTTTACCTAACACGAAAAGCAGACGACACTTGCAAAAAAAATTATTGAATAACTCGAGCTCGTTCCAACGAGGGGTCATAACCTATGTTTTTGAGGCAAAAAATGAAAAAATAATGAAAATTAATAGGCGATTTTTGAGAATAGCGCTGGCCGGTTATGGCCGTTACGTTGGGTAAAGGGTTAAGTAAATGGTGAAATGAAATAATATTTAAAATATTAATGTATTACCTAAAAGTCTTTCAATATCAGATATTTTTATGAGTGGATCCTTTCTGGTGAAGTATTGTTGGTCTTCTTGGTGACCACTCTGCATTTCGGACTCCATCCTCAGAGCATTGTGAAAGTGGATAAATGTGATTCCGAGTTTTAGCGCGCCGAACTGACTCAGTTCGGACGGAATGGTTTTTACGCGCCGGGACGATATGGGGCAGGCCCCTTTCGACCCTCATTGGCTGTTTATGATCTTTTGGATTCATTTCAAGGCGTGTTGAAAGAGGAAAAGGTTAAGATAGTCGGCAGATTTCTCTGGCTAAGGTGTCACGGGTAGAGGGTTGACTTCGTTGACTGATGTTGATTGTACCCTCGGGTGAGGACCACTGTGGGAGGTTGGGTCCTCTCACAAAGGTACTACCTCTCCCCGAGGGTGCTGTGGTGTTTCATTTTCGGGCAAGTATAGTCTGCCACTTCGGAGATGATTTCGATGGCGGGCCATCATTGACAAGTATAGTCTGCCTCAGCCTGTCTTAGTCGGTTTTCATGTTCGCGGAAGGACAGTTTTGGAAACAACCAGTAAGAAGACCCGAGCTTCCCAGGTTCGGGGACAGGCCTGCACTATGATCATATATGGCTGGGACAGAAAATGCGCAATGTGGACGCTTACAAAAAAGACTATGCTAATGCGTTCAGGTAGCAACTTTAGATGTGCATGAAGGTTTCGGAATTTTGATTTGGCCCCAGGTGGTTCCAGTGGAACCACTTTTATCGTTAGAAAATCAGTTTTCATCGAAAGGCTCTTAGGGTATTTAATTCGCAACGTTTAAACTATGCTAATGTGTTCAGGTAACATCTCTAGATGTGCATGAAGGTTTCGGAATTTTGATTTGGCCCCAGCTGGTTCCAGTGGAACCACTTATCGTTAGAAAATCAGTTTTCATCGAAAGGCTCCTAGGGTATTTAATTCGAAACGTTTAAACTATGCTAATGTGTTATGTGTTCAAGTAACATTTCTAGATGTGCATGAAGGTTTCGGAATTTTGATTTGGCCCCAGGTGGTTCCAGTGGAACCACTTTTATCGTTAGAAAATCAATTTTCATCGAGATCTTTCCAAGAATGAATGTCAATTACTGGTATTTTTAATGATAGGAAAACAACTTACTCTTAAACCCTTCCCTTAGAAATGCATCAATTACTTCTTAACTGCACAAGTTCATACTGGGAAAAAATGCTTTTTACCATTGAAAATATCAGTAAGAAACATTAATTATTGGAAAGTGCACAGAGATCTTTCCAAGAATGAATGCCAATTACTGGTATTTTTAATGATAGGAAAACAACTTACTCTTAAACCCTTCCCTTAGAAATGCATCAATTACTTCTTAACTGCACAAGTTCATACTGGGAAAAAATGCTTTTTACCAATTGTGTATTGCTAAAGTAACACTATTGTGCACAACACAGAAATGTTTAGTCCTCATTTACAGGGCAGAGGTCCAAAGCTCTGCGAAGAAACTCTGAAGTGATCAGTGTGCGTGGCTCTTCTGAATACTCCTCCCAAAGTTTATGAAGATTATTCTCTTTTTTCATCTGAGCCCTTCGTTGATGTCTGTACAACTTGTGTTGACTTATGAGCTGCATTTGAAGTTCAAGAAGAGAAGATTCGTTGAATAATGCGGGTATAAGTCGATACATACTAGGATGGCTGTGAGGAAGTAGTTGATTAAGTCTTACATGCCATCCCTCAACTTCAACTGGATGTCTTTCCGCAAAACGTTGTCTGGAAAATGAGACGTTTCAAGAGTGAAGTGTAAATCAAGAGGATGCTTTGGTCGTGTTTTCTCCCTACACCTGTTAGCTACGCCCTGGATGTAATGTATCTGTGGCAGAATATCATCTGATGTGGGAGCAAGTGTTTGTAGAGCTTCTTCTACCACCTTTTGTGCTGACTTGTGTGGATTTTGTTTCGCGGTTAATTTTACCTCCTCTGGGGTTTTCAGTCGCAGTATTTCACCGGCACTATTCTCATGATTATGTGGATATTTGCCCCGTCTGAAATCAGTACCACATTGTACGACTGTACCCTTGCAATTATTTTTGGTGCGTCGACTGCAGATCCATGTGGGGGATGTTTTCCTTACCTCCTTTTGTGTGTATGCATTTTCATTTGCGTCAAGGAGGAGATCTTTTCCTTTTTGAGATGCGCCAGAAAGTATCTCGTATCCGATGTCCCTTTCCGGAATTGGAGTATGCATTGGCATGTAAACTGATCTTTCTGCAGGTTCATTAATAATTGGTACAGGCAACAAGATGTCAAAAGATTCCTGTACATCCATAGCTTCCTCTTCGGTTGTTTCCATGGTAGCGTCATTCTCCAGTTGGGGGCGCTGTTCATCAGATGTAACCACCGCCTCTATTCCTGTGCTTTCAGCTGTTGGAAGATGCAAGCTAAAGGAATCTTCTTGACAATGGGTACAAAAGGATTCTTGCCGTTTTAAGGTTCTATAGTCATCCCTAGAAACTCCTGTGTTGCAAGTCCTGTGCTGCCATCGGGTGCAAATGTCGCAACGAAATGCTTCTTGGCGTTTCCTTACTTCTCTATCGCAGTACAGACAGGACTCTTGACGAGTAGTGTCTGCCATTATAAGACTGAACAGACGAAGTGATGCCCCGAATGAATGAAAGGTTTTAGCGCGCAGAAGGCGCGCAGGGACGATGCCCCAGAGAGAATGAAAGGTTTTTGCGCGCCGAAGGCGCGCAGGGACGATGTGGGATTTACAAATCCCTTGCGACCCGGTTAACCTTATTTTTTTTCCCTTGGATCACACAGGCCTAGCTTTCCTATTGCCCAAAATGGAGTCTGAGGGGGTTATGCACGCGGTTAGAATACCCGGCAGTTTACGTTGGAGTGTTAGATGGTCAATACTCAATCCCTCAACGCCTTTAAAACTATTAGAGAGCGAGCTCTATTCGGTTCCAGTTCGGCGATGGTAGAGGTTTGAGTCCCACCATGGTGGCGAGCCAGAATGTAATGTTGTGCGATGGCAAGTTTAAGGGAAGAAGAGAAAAGAAAACCAAACAGCAACGCCGGTTTGGTAGCGGCCCCGGTATATGACCATAGCGGTTACAAAAAAGAAGTGGAGAAAGCTCCAACAGTTTAGTTTTAAAAAACCGGGAGTCATCCATCAAGCCTTCTGGGAGATAGGATGCCGTATGTGATTTTGAGGTATCTGGTTATCCTTCGGGAATTCCAAATGACCTCCTCCACCCCCCCCCCCCCCCAAAAAAAAAAAAAAAAAAAAAACTCTCACTGACACACACCCTCAAGCCCTTAAAAGGGCTGTTAAATCTTTATTCAAATGTTTATTTATATCAAATGTACACTCGACCCCAGCCAGACAAGCTTGTTTCAATCCTTGCCTAGCGTTTGGTGGTTTCTTGTATATGTTGCAGAAATGTAGGTTGCACCAATTCCTCCTACGCTTTGTCTACCATTTCCATGCGTCTTCTTGATAAGAGTGTTGCAAGAAAATTTGAGAATGTTCAGTTAGAAAAGTTATAAGTAGAGAGAGAGATAGGTATCTGCTATTGTATATTGTGCCTGCTGTGTGATTGTTGCTATGGATGGGGTAAGGGGTGTGTTTCTTCGGAGCCCACTCCCCACACGCAGAGTTGCGAGGCAATCCTCACAGACTTAATCTTAAAGATCTCAATGAGTAGCCAGGCAATCCTCACTGACTCCACGCAGTTTAATTCTATTGAGTAATTTTAATTTACTGTGGATTATTTTGTTTTTCTGTTTAGGGTTCGGTGTTCGTTCAGCTTCACCATTGATTCACTATCCTGGAGTATGTGGAGGGTTTTGTTATATAGATCTTATTAAACGCGTTTCAATCGCGCTTCAGCAGAGTTGCGAGGCAGTCCTCACAGACTATATCCTAAAGTTCCCAATGAGTAGCGAGGCAATCCTCACTGACTCCACGCGATTTAGTTATATTGTATAATTTTTATTTTATTTTAGTTTATTATTTTATTTTATTTTATTTTTTTTTTTTTTATTTTCTGGAAACTTATTTTGTTTTTCTGTTAAGGGATCGGTGTTCGTTCAGCCCAACCATTAATTCACTATCTTGGAGTCTGTTGAGGGTTTTGTTTTGTAGGTCTTTTAATCGCGTATCAATAGTTTCTATTTTTGCTAGCTCGTGAAGTTCCTTTATCGGTGTCCATTTCGGTTTGCATAGTGCCACCCGCAGGGCATAATTTTGAACCCTCTGTAGCTTCTGAATGTTGGTTTTGCTTAGGTCGCTTGTTATTATGGCACCGTATTCTAGTACCGGACGTATAAATGTTTTGTAGAGCTTGAGAAGCACATCTTTGTTTGCTCCCCAATTTCTACCTCTGATCATCTTCAGAAAATTGATACGTTTAGTAGCTCTAACCGTAATGGAGTTTACGTGACTGTTTAAACTGAGATTGCTATCTAGGATAAATCCCAAAAATTTGGCCTCTTTGTTTGCTTCTAGTTTGTGATCGTATAACTGGAGATCGATACTCGGGACTGGTTTTTTCCTTTGCTTTTTGAAGAACGTAACTTTTTGAGTTTTGGCGGCATTGAGTTTGATGCGCCACAGGGCACACCAGCTCTCAAGATCGCGAATGGTATCCTGTAGACGATTTTTAATTATATTTCTGGACTTGCTGGCTGTCCAAATGCCTTTGTCGTCTGAGAACTGCGATAGTTCAACAAAGTTTTTCCCTACTTTTTCTATATCATTCACATATATTATGAAAAGAAGCGGACTTAGAACCGACCCTTGTGGTGTTCCCGCTTCGAGTATTACTTCCTCTGACACCTCGCGATTAACCCTCACCTTGATTTTTCGGTCAGTTAGAAATGATGATATGATCCTTAAAATTTTAGTGGGTAATCCCATATTCGCTAGTTTATATCTCACGCCATTGTGCCATACCGAGTCGAACGCTTTTTCTACATCCAAGAAAAGCGCGGTTCCGATTTCGTTTTGACTAAATGCTGTTTTCATATAATCGACCAGTCTATATACGTGTTCGATTCCCTCTTTCTGACGCCTATACGCTCTTTGCCATTTGTTGAAAAAGTTGATTGATTCGAGATAGCTGCGAAGTCTCGTAGTGAGAATCCGCTCAAATATTTTCCCAACACAGCTAAGCAAGCTGATTGGGCGGTAGTTAGAAGGGTTGGTAAGGTCTTTGTCGGGTTTAGGTATCATGACTCCTGTGGCCACTTTCCAGCATTTTGGGAAGTACCCACAGGAGAGACAGCAGTTTAAGAGTTTGGTAAGTCTGCAGTAGAAGATGTTGGGGCACTGTTTCATTATTTTGTAAGAGACTTCGTCTTCTCCTGGGGACGAAGATGACCTGCATTTTCTGATTATACCCATGACCTCTTCTACGCTTATTGGTTCGGTTAATTCATGGTCGTCCCCGTCTTCATGCCTTTGGTCGAAGTTCGGTTCATTGAAGATTGAGTTGTTATCTTGGACAAGTTTATTTACTCGTACCTTAAAATCGTTGTCATATCTGTTCCCTTCTTGTGGACGATGTGCCTTCTTTAGAAGTTCGGCAAAAGCACTGGCCTTTGCCTTGTCGTCTATGGCCATAGACCCGTCGCTAGTCTTTAGCGCATTATTATTGGCAATTTTGCTCTTTTGGCCAGTAAGAGTTTCAAATGTATCCCAGAACCTCTTAGGTTCTCTCAGCCCATTTAGGTTTTCGGTTGCTTTTTCCCATCTCACGCGATTGTCGTTAGCTATGGCCTTTTTTACTTCCCCATGAAGGCGATTATACGCGGTTTTAAGTTCTGCTCTTTTCATTTGATCATTCTCTGATTGGTAAGCCCGGAAGGCTTTTCTTTTTTGTTTGATTATTTGAAGAGTTGTTTGGGTTATTCTGTTTATCCGCGTCTTTACTGTTTGCTTGGGACAGATTTCATCTAGTGTACTCTTGATAACCTCGTTAAGGTGGGTGCAGGCTTTTTCTAGTTCATGAACATTTGAGGGGTCATTTGCCTTTATTTTTACTTCGATAATGTTTCT
Organism: Pictodentalium vernedei; assembly: GCA_031216915.1. Taxonomy (NCBI): domain Eukaryota; kingdom Metazoa; phylum Mollusca; class Scaphopoda; order Dentaliida; family Dentaliidae; genus Pictodentalium; species Pictodentalium vernedei. Next base: position 550,314,108 of record CM062294.1, read on the forward strand.
GAAGAGGTTCCAGTCAATTTTTGATAGGTTCCTCCTATTCACGGGAGGATACCTTGCGGGACCAGTATTACATTTCAGAGTGGCATGAACCGGCAGGTGATCACTGCCTAGATCATCATCTCCTACAAATATGTCTTGCATTTGGCTGGTTAGTGATTTGCTGGTGATAATCAAGTCTAGGATATCTGATTGATGTAGTGGGTTGTTGCTTATGTATGTTATGCCTTGATCGTTATTTACCACGAATAGATCGAGTTCTTCAATGATGTGGAAAAGGGCGTCACCATTAGGCTCAGTCTTATGACAACCGAATACCTGGTGTTTGGAATTGAAATCAAGAATATGCAGTGCTTGTACCTGTTGGTAAAAAATTCAAATACTTTACTGTCTACTGTTGCTTGCGGCTTGTTATAATATGATATGATGGCCACGTGTTTGTGGTCAAGTTCAATTTCAGCTGCAATCACTTCAGCATTGAGGTGGTCGCATGGTATTGATTTGTATTTAATCTCCTGCCTTATTAGCAGAGCGACACCGCCGCCTTTTTGGGCGGGGCGATCTCTTCTAATAATATCAAAACCACATAACGAGAATTTTTTGTTTGGTTCAAGCCAGGTTTCGCTAATTCCAATTACGTCCGTATTTTTTAAATAATGTGACATTTGTAAATTTTTCTGATTAACGCTTCGAGCGTTCCACTGGACTATTTTTAGTGTATCCATGAATGGTTTATGAATAACTGTACTAAGTTTATTTAAGTTTAATTACTATTTGTAATATTGTTACATAATTATATTCTGTTGACGGCCGCTTCTAATAGCGTGTGAGATATTTGAGTATTATATAACTTAGAGGCTGTTTTACTAATCTCTTTGCAAACGTCCGAAAGACTGGTGTCCAAGTGTTTCTTCATTATGCTGAAATAGAGCCAGCCATTAGAGTACACGTGGAATAAGGGGAAGATGAGTTCTCGACATTACTTACATTTAGAGCTTTAAGCTGGATGTTTGTTTTAACTTTTTTGAAGTGGCTACAACCCCGGTAGTTGCTGGGGTGTTGACCACCGCAATTCGGACATTTCAGAGTTTTAGCACTACATGCCTTCGAGATGTGTTTGTCACCGCATTTCATACATCGTTGCTCCCCGTTGCATTTGTGTGACAAGTGCCCAAATTTCTGCCACTTGTGACACTGAACGGGTTGCGGAAGAACACGATATTCCTCGGTTTCATATTTTTTGCCATTAATAATTACCCCTTTGCTTATCAGATTTGATTTCGTTGCTCTATTAGGGCATTTTACTTTTATTTTCCAAGTATGGTTACCCGTGGCTTTGGAGATTAGTCTCTCCCACGAGCATCCTGGAAGGGCTTTATCAATCGAGTTTTTTTCCGTTTTGGGGTGGACGCGTGTGATTACGACACAGGGGTTTGGTTGCGGGTGGCCCTGTGTCTTGTTGGTTTTATTGGTCACCTTAGGGGGCGTTTTGGCTTTTACTTTATCGGCGTACGTCGCTCTATCGGTTGGGCTAGCTGTCGCATTCACTATTTCCGGTGATGTAGACTCTGTTGCGTTAACAGAGTCCCCATTTCTTGGTGTGACCACCGAGTCCTTTTCAGTAGCGGTGCTCTGTGAATTTTTCTTGATGATTTTTGTCTTCTTGACATGCCGATCAATAGTCATACAGAAACCATTTTCGTCTTCGACGTCCACGGTTTCATCATTTTCACGGAACTCATTGGAGAGTTTCCTTTTCGATCGATTTTGGTTTGGTGATTTTTTCTGTCGCTGCGATTTGGGGACTTTAGCTGAATTTTTATCCAATTGAATTTCAACCGCCACGGCCGGGGAAACTGCGACCGTGTTGGTAGCTTCTTCTACTATGGAACGCAGCCAGTTATCCTGGCTGGGGGTAATTAGATCTGAATCTATTTCAGATATCCCCGGCAGTGAGCCGGCGGACGCAGGTCTTCTCATTTCTGTAGCAGCGTCAATACATGGTAAATCAGGAACTGGAGGAGCATGGTCCGCCTTACCTGGTTTGGCTTTCAGAATTGCCTTTTCCAATTCCCTTCTCAATTCAGCCTTTTTCTTTATCTGGCTGCCGCTTCTGTGCTTGAAGCTCTGACCTCAAACCCTCTATGGTGTCATTTAATCTGGCTATTTCTTTCTGGAAGCCAGACATCATCGACATCATCGATGTCATATTAGTATTAGTGGAATTTCCACTGTCGCTCAGACTACCAGAATTAAAGGCAGAACTGTTTAACTGAGCTTGACTTTGTTTATCCATTATTTTTATTTGTAACTAATTCAAAAATTCTAAATTTTATTTTTGAAGTTATTAAAGATTTTAATTTAATTGTATTGACTTAAATTGTATTGACTTAAATATTCGTTTTTAGTTTTAACAGAGAAAAGCAGACAGAAAATAGATAGAGTTAAAGATAAACACTTACAAAATTACACTAGAGTGCACAGAAGTGGTACAGAGAACAATAGGCTTTGTTAATATCCAAGCTCTGAGATGTGTTCAGTCAGGAGCTTTCACAGACACGTCCGATCAGTACGACTGTCAATCGCTGTCAGTGCCCCAGTCTTCCAGTCTGCCTTTATATACAGCCAGTGCTGAAAGACGTAAAACACTGTCGTTTGATAGTTGATTTCACAGACAATAGAAGTCAAAACAAGCGAAATTACAATACAAACGCTCACTGAACAGTCCACCAAGCCGACAGTTTTGATTTTTTATCTTCAAATATAATGAAGCTCAAAGAAACTTAAGAACTGAACACAATTAATCAATGACGTTTATGCAGTAAAAACAATGCGGAACACCTCCGCAAATATTCTTTTGATTTTCAACCTCAAAGGATTGGGTTAACTGGAGAGTCAAAATATTAAACATTAAATTTTCAACCAAAATAATTACCGGTAATTCACCAATGTTTACGGATTGAAAACACTGCGAACCCTATCTTCAAATGGCCTTTGAATTTTCAAAGACTCAAATGAGAACTCAAATAACTAATTAAATATATATAATATATCAGTAAAGAAAAAAAAAGTTTCGGGAATCGGACGTTTTGACCAATATCATCGGACGTTTTGACTAATACCATCGGACATTTTGACCAATTCAATCGGACGTTTTGACCAGACATTTTTCAAAATCGGACGTTTTGACAATCGTACGTTTTTGAAATAGGACCTTTTGACTAGTATTCCTCCCCCAAGTACGGCAACCACCAGCAAAATGTCACGGCAGTTTGACGTGTTCAACAGTCTGGACTGACCTCACAGGGGTGGTTAATTTTTATTTTCGGTACAATGATTAATAAAGATCGCTATAACGCGGAAAATCACTGGTAATTCAACAAAAAACTATTGAAGCACTTAACTTGAGTCCGAGTCCTTGATTCAGTATGTGTTTTGAGTCTGAGTCCGAGTCCTCAATTCATATTTAAACATTTTAGTGAGTTTTTAAGGAGCGGAAATAGAAGAAAAGTGTGAAAGTTGTCGTGTGGAAATACCCAAATAACAGTGACGTATTCACAAAAAGAACAATAACAATATTGTTTTTTATAACAATGAAAACTTAAAGTTTTGGATTTTTTTATGCAGTGTTGGACGTTTTCGCAAATCGGCAACGTTTCCTCTGCCCTGTTTTTTTTCCGCCATTCAAGTCTTTTAACCCTTTACCCAACGTAACGATCAAAACCAAAAATCGCCAATTAATTTTCATTATTTTTTTTCATTTTTTGTCTCAAAAACATAGGTTATGACCCTCGTTGGAACGAGCTCGTCGTTTTTTTTTTTGGTTTTACAATTTCTATTATTTTTTTCACTGCCTTATACCATCTGTGTATATATGCCGAAACGAAAAGAGAAGGGAAAATAATTTGGTTTCAAATCATCATTTATGAACATATAGTACTCTTAATTTTTATGCAAGGAGAAAATAAATTGCTTTTAGACTGAATTTTGGGAAAGGAATGATTTCGCGCGCCGAAGGCGCGCATGGACGGTATGGGGGACAAGCCCCTTTCGACCCTCGTTGACTGTAGGTGATTCGTTCTCATATGTCTAGGCGTGTTGAAGGAGGAACTGCTTCGAGTACTCGGCCGGTGTCACCAGTTGCGTCGTGATGGTCTCTTGGCTGATGTCGGTTGAACCCTCGGGTGAGGACCAGTGTGAGAGGTTGGGTCCTCTCATAAAGGTACTACCTCTCCCCGAGGGTGCAGTCGATCTGGAACTGAATTTTGGATATTGAATCCCGTATTAATGCCGAAACGCAAGAAAATCGGTTGCCGAAACATGTCAGTAAAGTGGGAGTGGCCTATTCCATGCAATTATTTCATTGGTTAAACGCAAAAAAGCTTGAACCATTTTAGTAAGAAAAACTCAACTGATAATTTATTTTACAGCAAAATTAATAAAATACACCCTTTAATATGTATCAAATCAATTATTAAGGACATCAGACAAATTAACTTCGCAACCTTCGTGTTTGTACAAAGTATTTTAATTATTCTAATTCTTTGATTTTGGGTATTTTGAATATTTTATTAAAACATGAAAGATGCTGCAAATTTAATTTGTCTGATGTCCTGGCTTTGTTTTGGGACATCCAACACATCTTTAGCCGCAGATAGTTTTTATATAACTTCTCTACATGTCCAGTAATGAACTTATGATGGAAGCACAGTAGCCGATTTTCAGGAACCACTGGAACCCGTTTCTGTCAGTGTAGTCGTGATATACATTTATTCATGTTCTATGCAACACAACCTTAATTTTGATGTATGATATGCCTATGTTCAGATATCAGTCGAATTTTTATGACAAGACATTTTGCCAAAAATATACTGGATATCGCAGCTGGGTGTAGCCTTAAGTGAAGTCACAAGTGTTTCAGATGGACGACATACCATTTGCTAGTCTTTTAAACTATTAATTGTGTGAGTACTATGGTCTAAATGTTCATGCATTTTTTATAAAATCACTTGCTGTCTGTTTGCGTCCAGTGGCCTGGGTCGGGGGGGGGGGGGGGGGAGGGGGGCTGAAAGATTTTGCTCGAAAAGTGATTCCGCGGGCATCATCGAGGCACGTAATGTCGCGGTGGGTGTGGGAGAATATGATGCCCCCCACCCCCGCACTGGTGGGGAAAAGTTTGAAAAAAAATTATGACCAATCTATATAGAGTCCCACACGCCAGCTGCCTTTCCAACCTTGTAATCGAGGAGGAAATTGGTTCACGTTTCGGATGTACCTGGCTGAATGGATGGGCGCGTTTGCGACAGGGAGGAGGCAAAGTCTACTCTTATGGGGTAAAATGTCATCACCCCCCCCCCCATCCCCGCCCATGAAGCGCCGCCAATTTGGACCCAAAGATCGTAATATCTTCTCTTTCTGCGTGACAAACCCCACTGCTTCTAACGTACACCATATCGATTTTATGTTGAAAATGTGTTGCCAATTCATACGTTGCCTCGCCAGAACAATACATATCCCGATGATAAAAAGAGGTATACTTCTAGTTCTCGACTCTCACATTTTCGTACATGTAAAGCATTAACTGGCATCGAAGATGAAAATCTGCCACCCGTGGAGCACGGAATACCGTACCGCCGTACCGAATTCACCAGGATATACACGTTTTAAATTGGAAACACATTTTCAACACTAAATCCATGTGGCATGTACTGGGCCCACAGGATATTCCACACCAAAATAATATTAGGCCTACTGCTCTTGGTTCCAAGTTTGGAAAAGCATTGAACGGATATTTTGAGTATTGACCCTGTCGAGTTTGGTAGTTAGTCGCAGAAAAATGGTTAAATGAAGCCATGGAGACGGAAGGGAGTCGATCGATATTCACAAAAAGTCGGCTTATCCCAACTAAATAAATGAATGATAGTCTTTATATAAAAATATAGGGGCATTCCACAAAGTACGATGGCTATTGGGAATATGTTACGGCAGTTTAACAGTTAAACGAGTTTTGCTGATCATCACAACGACAAGATCGCTGTTACGTGTGGTTAATCACTGATAATTCCACAAAAAATCTGAACACTAAGTTCGAGTCCGAGTCTGAGTCCTCGATTCAGTGTGTGTTTTGAGTCTGAGTCCTCAATTCAGTGTCCATCTACAGAAAGACTATTTGGTCACCTGATTTGTCTCTTATTTTGATCGACGGTGTTATGAATCTTATATTTTCGGCAAGTTCTGGAAGGAAACTGGCACGAGTTATAATAATAATAACTCTTTGGCCAGCCGCTGATTCGTCGCGGTCCTCATAAGAGAAGGCCATCATTCCCCCTGCACCCCACCCCCTCTTCCCCTCCTCTCCTCCCAGCATTCAGATATAAACTGCTTAATAGTGTCCCTCACTTCCTCTTTTTCAATTTCTTCAATAAGCATTCTAACCCTCTCCCTCGTGTCCCCCTTCAGCCATCTATCCTTTGTTTCTTCACCCCACTTCTGCATTATTCTTCCAGTAAATTTTATTCTATGAGGTATATACTGTGGGCATTCCAAGAGAAAATGTTCCAGGGTCTCCACTACTCCAGAGTGGCACATTTGGCATCCCTTTTCCCCATCTCTCCCAATTTTTCCCCGAAGCTCCAGTGATCTTGATCTCAGTTTGAACAGCAGTGACCCTCCAAAGGTGCCATCTAGGTACTTCTCAAAAGCTGGCTTTTCTTTATATTGTAACCCCTGCAGTGATCTTTTCACGCTAACCCCTGCTCGCCAGTTTCGATTGCAGTCTTCCATGACTCTCTCTTTGACAAACCTTTTGCCTTCTTTCATTCCTACTTCTATGTTTGTGACCTCTATAGAGTAATTGTCCATTAGTTCCCTCACATGTTTTGACCACCCCGTTTCTATATTAGAATTCCAAATGGTATCGAGCATCAATTTACACCACCGGTTGTCAGGCAGGTTTCTCAAGTAGTTAAAGTAACACAGTTTTCCCAAATCTACCCTGTCCTTGATTTTCATCCACCCAAGCTCCCCCCTTACTGCTTCCAAAGCTGCAGCATTACTCGACCCTGTTATCCATCTGCCGGCATCATTCTGAGTACTTTCCAACTTCTTAATAACGGTTTGGTTTAATGGAATCACGTCCGTGCCATACGTTATACTTGGTAAACCCACCCTCTCCCACAGTGTTTTCCCCACAAAGACCTTATTGAAACTATTTTTCCCTAAAAGTTTTAGTTGGTTCAGAATTCTTTTCCCCTTCAGAATCAGTTTGGCTGAGTAATTTCTGTACACCCCTCTTCCCGTTATATTTATGCTTACCCCTAGATACTCATACTCTCCCGTTTCTCCTACAGTGATTTGTTTGCTTTCCCCTTCGGGGATTGAGAACTCCCCCACTCTCCATCTCTTCGTCATATCTACCTTGCGTCCAACGGGTATTACCTTGCTTTTATTTTCATTTAGTTCGAGCCGCCAAGTGTTCCCATATCTACCAACAATTTCCAGCAGTTTCTCTAGCCCCTGTTCAGTTCTAGACATTAACACCATGTCGTCCGCAAAGAATAAGCCTGGTATCTTTATGTCTCCAACATTTACCCCCTCCGCACTCTGAAATAGTTCGTCCCCTAAATCTTTAACATACAATGCAAACAAAATCGGTGAAAAGATACACCCCTGCTTGAGGCCTATATCCATAGGGACTCGTTTTGTAGTGATACTCCCTAGACTGAGTTGGCTTTGCACATCTGTATACAGTGCTTTCATGATTCCCACAAAGTCACCCCCCAGTCCGATGCCCTCGAGCTTTCGCCACATACCTTCCCTCCACACTCGGTCGTACGCTTTTTTCACATCTAGAAATGCCAGAAACATCTTTTTCTTTTCAGCCTTTGTTGATTCTATCAGTTGGGTGAGTGTAAATAGGTGATCAGTGACTCTTCGTCCTTTCCTGAAACCATTTTGAATTTCTCCTAAAAAACCTTTCTCTTCTATAACTTCCTCTAGTCTACCGTATATGACCTTACAGAATACTTTTCCGATGTTACTACTAACTGATATCCCCCTATAGTTATCTAGAACTTCCTTATCCCCCTTTTTGTGTATGAACGACACCTTACTTTCCCTCCACTCTCTGGGGACCTCTTGCTTTCGCAGAGCCAGGTTGAAAAGGTTTGTCAGGACTTCAATAAGTGCCTCCCCTCCATTTTTGAGGAATTCGTTCGGAATTTCATCAGTCCCTCCCGCTTTACCATTTTTTAATTTCGAGACCACGTTCCGCACTTCTTCTGCCGTTATTTCGCTACATACACGATTGGATAGGTTCTCCTCCACCAGTGTATTTCTTTTTGGTGGGGACCCACTGCCCCATCGCCTATCGTTTATCTTTTCCCAGTGCTTGACTAACTCTGAAGCGATACGGCCTTTATCTTCTGTACTTTCCCCATCCACTTTGATACTCTGCACACTACTTTTCCCCCGTTTATTTACCCAGTTCCAAAATACGTTTGAGCTCGAACCCCCCGTTTTCTTTATTGTTCTGGCAAGACTGCAATTGCGCTCCTTCCTATTATTATCCTTTATCTCATTCACCTTTTTCCGTGCCAGTTCATATTCTCCTTTCATTAGTCTCGTGTCATTGTTATCCACCCCTTTAAGCTTCCTACTTCTTCTGTAAGCAGCGCATTTTACCTTCCTTTCTTTTATAGCCTTTTTCAGTCCCTCGTTAACCCTGTATCCAAGCTCTCTCGTTGGGACCCTCACCCTTCCTATACACTCCTTCCCTGCCTCTGTTAGGCTATTTACTATGCCATCTGAAATACTCTGGACATTTGCATCCCTAGGTATACATTCAAGATTTGGTTTTAGTTTTTCCCGAAACTGCTTCCAGTCGACTCCTTGTTTTAGTCCCCAAACTTCCTTGAAGGTATTTCTGTCTCTATTCGTCTTTTTGCCCATAATCTTAACTGTTATCAGGTTGTGATCACTACCCAAGTCATTTTTTCCCTCGTCATCTATTTCTACATCTATAACCTCCCTCCATATGCTAATGTCAGTGAGTATATAATCAATTATTGTTTTCTTATCGTTCCTCTCCCAGGTCCATTTACCCTTACATTTCGCATCCCTGTTCAGGATCTTTAAACCAAGCTCTTTTGATAGGTCCAACATCTTCCTCCCATTCGTGTTAATTTTCCCATCACCTCCCTGTATGCCCTCCTCCTTATCCCCGATGTGCCCATTGAAGTCCCCCATTAGGACAATACTGAACCCTCTGCTCCCAAGCTCTGTGATATTCGATCTAAGAGTTGTATATATTGAATCATTCCACTCGGGCTTACTTCCCTCCACTGCTAAGTATACAACACCAACGGCAACACTCCTGCTTCCTAACTTGATTTTTGCCCAGACTATTTCGTTGGATACTGGAATCTGAGTCCTTGCTTCTGTGAGATCTGTAATCAATGAGGGCTGTAATTCCTCTTTAGCGTAGATGCCAACACCCCCACCCCGTTTCTGACCCTCAGTTCGCCCAGCTCCTATCCACACGCAACCCTTCATCTGATCAACCCGCTCATCCCGTCGTATCCACGTCTCACTTAGAGTTACAAACTCAAACTTAGGTAGTAATTTTGCTTCGTATATTTCTGACGTGTGTCCAAATTTTAATGATGTGCACAACTTATTTATCGATTTATTATCGATTGAAACGCCTGAGGCGAGAATCACCAACAGCCGAGTCCGGGAAGGTGTATACAGAAATTAACACTAAAAACTGAAAACAGCTGCTGGATCGCCGAGAGAGAGAGAGAGAGAGAGAGAGAGAGAGAGAGAGTCTATAATTATACTCCAATTAAGAAAACGTCCAAATTCTGCATGTGCTTGGAAGGCCAAGACTCGAACGCTCCTTTTTCAGTAACTTATTCGCAGTGGGGTTGATTGTTTGGCTTTCGAGTCATTCCATAGTTTGAAGTTAAATAGATGTTTCCTTGGTTTTCGAATTTTTAAAAATGAACTCACATTATTTGATTTTTTTTTACTTCTGACCACTAACTTTTGATTTACCATTCTTAATCATCCCCCCCCCCCCCACCACCACCACCGCCCCCCTCATAGTGACTAAGTTCCACTAATTTGGATACACCGTGCCAAGCAGATGTGCGCCGAACTATGGTCGACCCGGCATGGGGAAATTTTTTAATTTGGCATTAAAAGGAGCAATTTCCTATCTTCTGAAGGATCAATTCCTAGTTCAACATACCCCCAAATTTTGACATGAATTTTGAGGTATATATTCTTTATTATATAATTCACCGGATTATCGTATTATTATAGTATTATAGTATATTAGGTGAGGAAATCAATGCCCACCGGCTATTGAAAAAGTGTGGGAGTTACTATGGGCCACTATCTTAAACTGTATGGTTATTAACCCTTTACCTAACGTAACGTGGAAAAAACGACCAGCGCTATTCACGAAAATTTTAGCACCTTAAACGGATCAAACAAAAGCAACCCCCCCCCCCCCTTCTATAGTTCTTAGGCTATTAACTCCCTTCGCCCATACAATTAAACACCAAGTACAAGTTGACCAGCCATGGGTACGAGTTGTCCAACCTTGGGTACGAGTTGTCCAGCTGAAAATGGGTACGAGTCGTCCAATTTTGGGTACGAGTTGCCGTGGGTACGATTGTCCTGATACCGTTTAAACCGTGATTGGTTGTTCTGTGTCTTTCCCCACCAACCCCGAATCTTCGTTTGTCCACTATTCGGGTCCGAATTATTCACCGAGTCAGTCCAAGTTGCCTAGAGTAGAAAGTTGGTCCGACTTGTCTTGAAACTTGGTGGACTTCTTTAAAAATATATAAAAAATGGTCACTTATTATTAAGATCTAGGCCCTGGTATGCATTAAAACACATTTTTTACAGTAAAATTTTATTTTTTAATGTGATTCTGGTATCATTCAGTGTCATTCTGTGACATTCCGGTGTTTAGGAGGACCGTTACCCGCAAATTCATTTTTTGAAACAAGCTTTAAAGTGACACACTTTGTGATGTTGTGCCCGAGAAATACACAGACCAATCAGCGATTGTTTAGAAAACAGGAAGGTGCTGGCCAGCATGATTATTTTTTGGAAAATAATGAATGGCACCCCCAACAGGTGTTCCAAAATGAATGGTTTTATTTCCAGTATTCTTCTAGCTATTTTCTTATTAAAAGGGTGTACTTCAATAGCAATTAACACTTCGCATTATCACCACTACGATAATCTTACAAACTTCTTAAAAGATACGGAAAGAAAATACCCCGAAATTACGAAACTTCATTCTATTGGAAAAACAGTCCAAGGCCGTATAATTTGGGCTTTGCAAATAACTGACAGGGTTGGAGAACTTGAACCCGGGGAACCGATGTTCAAATATGTTGCTAACATGCATGGTAATGAGGCAGTTGGGAGAGAACTTTTGATATATCTTGTACAATATCTAGTTGAGCAGTATAATGTGAATGATCGAGTGACAAAAATTGTGAATGGTGTAAATCTGTATTTTGTTCCCACAATGAACCCTGATGGGTTTGAACAGGCCAATGAAGGAGATTGCGTTTCTACTGTTGGAAGAGGTAATGCTAATAACATTGATTTGAATCGGAATTTTCCAGATCAGTTTTTGAAGACTGAACATTCCATTGAAGCCGAAACCAAAGACCTCATAGACTGGATTGAAAACAACAAATTTGTTCTGTCTGCAAACTTGCATGGTGGAAGTCTTGTGGCAAGTTATCCATATGATGATTCTGCTTTGCATCAGGATAGTCATTACAGTGCATCACCTGATGACGCTGTGTTCAAGTATTTAGCGACAACATATGCATCAGCTCATCAGACAATGCATTTAGGAAAACCTTGTGCTAATGATATGACTGGATTTAAGAATGGAATAACCAATGGGGCAGACTGGTATGATGTGCCTGGTAAGTATCTAGAATGTGATACAGAACAGTGATCACAAATGCAGACTGAGAAAGTTGATCGGATCACTATCCATTAACGATTAGGTTAAAATTTTCTGTCTAGTTTCCTCTATGCCAGCTTTGGCAGGGCATACAGTATGTGGAGAGCGGATTGTAACTAAATCACCCATGGAGTGGAGTTATCACCCAAAGTATCACTTTCAAATTCTGTACATATGGACAAAAACACAAGAAATGTTTCAGCCAATGGACCTCTGGGTTTAACCCGGAGGTGCATTGGCTGGAACTTTGCTTGTGCTTGTTACGCTTTGCAACACATTTGCAATTATTGCTTGGGTGGAATCTCCTCTGATTTAGTGATAATACACTCTCCACATACTGTATATTTCAACTAGCATCCAAGAATCGATTCACGCAACAAAACCCTGACACCCGAAATTCAGATGAAACATAACAGTGAGCAGTCAGAAGGAACTAAGCCTGATCGGAGGGAGAGAGCTTTTACAACTTACAAGGACTATTCTGCTGGACCCTGTAAGGGCACCAAGGATGTAAAAAGTCACACTCTCCCCTTCCGCACACACACTCACGATAATTTATCAATGGTGGGAAATGTTGTGATTTTTGGATTTCCAACACGAAAGAGTGACCCAAGGGAGCTAACTCGAGTTTTGTGATGCAGAATAGATTAAATATTTTGTGTTACAAAATTGGCTATGCAAATTTCATCAAACGCAGCGAGTTTCATTTCGTGTTGTTCAAAATAAAGATTTATGATCAAAGAATGGTTATTGGAAACGATGTTGTTTAAAATATGGACATGTTGTTGACATGACGAGAGCAGTAATACTTGAAAATAACTTTCATATTTTCCCCCCAAAAGTCATTAAAGTGGGAGGTAATTACCGCAAACATTTCCGAATTGGACTTAGAAAAATGACGATTTATTTGAGGGAGGGGGAGGGGCGCTGAGGCCACCCTCCTTTACCTCCATATGGTCTACCACTGTCGTTTGTACATTCAGAAAAGTTCCTATCATGTATATACAGCGTGATCACATTCTGGCAAGGCAGTGGTGTCGTTATACAAGCGGGGGTAAAAAAGTCGACTCTAAAATTTAAAGTTGATCAATCGGCATGACCGACGATTAGTCGACTTTTTGCATACATGTAATCACACCAAGCCTACTGTGTTGCAACTTTGGCGAAGACTGAATGAAAATTTCTGCAGCACATACTGAATAGGGGGTGTGCAACAATCGTACAGGTAACTGAGAAATATTTTAGAGCTGAAACTGTTAGCCGATTAATCAGTGATCAACGTCTTGATCGATCCAAAAAGCAATTGATCAATTAACCATTACTTTTGAACTAAAGTATTATATGGGTTAATAAAGGAACAAATTTGCTCCAAAACAGGCAAACATTGTCAGATATGAGACAGAGTAAAGCATGCAAGTTACTTCCTAACATACTTATTCACTTGCATGATCATTATATTATATCAGTGGCCGGAAATGGTCATTCTTAACCCTTTACCCATTGTGGGTAGCAGACGACACTTTCAAAATAAATTCATGAATTACTAAAAATTTTCAATTTTTGTCTTAAAAACATAGCTTATGACCCCTCATTGGAAAGAGTTGAATGAGATAGTTCCAGTGAGGGGTCATAAGCTATGTTTTTGAGCCAAAAATTGAAAACATAATAAATTTGAAAGGAGATTTTTGTATATAGGCCAAGTCGGTTTTGTTTAAGTTGGGTAAAGGGTTCATGTTGTAAATCATCAATGGTATGGCAATTATTCAGATATCTATTTGGACAAGTGATTAATCACTTAACCAAGGTTAATCCTTGTGATTAATTGATCAATAAAACCTCAACCATTTCAGCTCTATAATATTTAAAAGTTGAAGCACTACATATTCTTTTCTTATCAACCTACCCTACAGTTAAAACTAGAAGTCCTGTCAGGTCTAGTGCAGAAAACGCTCACTAGTGAATGCGCTATCTAGTGCAGAACAGTCAAGTAAACCTTGTTAAACATGCGATAACTTCTGTGCCATGTAACGCTATTCACAAGGTTGTTTACTTTGATCTCCAACACATATAATTAGGAAAAGAAATGTGTTGTTACTGGACTCGAACATCCGTCGATATCATTTCGAATCAGGTTCGCCTGGTAAATTAGTGGGGACAATGAAAGAGAAAAACGCCGAAAAAATTGTCGAAATGACCAGTTTTAATTTTCACAAGAAGTCCAGACAGTGAAATCAAAGTCGCTGCAATATCGGAATGAATGAATGAATGTTTATTTGCAATATATGTAACGCTTACATGTACAAAGTAAGCGTAATACAAGATTAAATATAATTAAATGAATGTGGATGTATAAAAACAATTATTCAATTGGTTACATATATTGCGTGGAGATGTCATAGCTTAGTTGGCTGTCTTCCTGCCAAATCCACCAGACAGGCTATAACATTTATCGCAGACTGCAGTTTATATTGGTTGGTGGCGTATAGAAGACCTTCGATCCAAGTTGTTGTTAAGGTTGACTTACTCGCTCTCTCGTTATTAGCATCCACAAGATGTTGATTTGATTCTTATAACTGTTGAATGTGGGTTCAATGGATAGTGGATGGCTAGTGGATAAATGTCAGTTTCACTGTCACAACTTCAATTTGGTTTTGAGACAAAATTGAATTTTAACGCATTCTTTGTGATATGATATCCGCCAATGAACAGTATTCTACAGTTCATTGATAGATACTATATCACAAAGTATGTCACTTTGTGTTACTCAAGAACAATACATGACACACAAACATTATCCAAAATTCCTCAATTTTTAAGAGTCTATAAGGTAATATTGAATTATAATGCCATCAGTTCATGGTAATTCTTTCGTGAAGCGAGCAAGATGTCAAGTCAAACGAGAGTCCGGCAAGCGAGAATCGGCTAATTGACCCTTAACATGGTATGTAACGTAATGGTGGTGGGAAATAAACTTGTTATTACGTGCGGGTTAATGATGTGTGGGTTAATGATCCCCCTCCCTCTTTGAGGACTCACAGAACCATCTCTAAGTGCTACACTGAAGTAAATACTATATCCGCCACACATCCCTGTCCCAGCATTACAGTGAACTATGTTCCACTGGGACACAGCACCCTATAAGACTCGGCCAACGATGTGTGACAATTCCACTTTCACGTGCGGTATATTGTTCAATAGCTTTCCACAAATCAGTTGCATTCTTGACAATAGGGATTGTTGCAGCACACTGATGATAAATATGTACTAACAAATTTTTCAACCAATGTTTTCCGAAACAGTGATCTATTGTATATATTACGAATATCGGCGTCCAAATCGTTCCATAGTTTTGGAAATCGATTAGATGGGAGTGTATCCAGAGATTTGTTTCTAGTTTTCCCTATCTTCAATAGTCCCGTCTGTCTAGTTGTTACGCCATCGTTACGTACGTTACAAGAAAAGTAATTCTGAAAAGATCATGGTAGTCTATCGAAGTACCAATCATGAACGAATAATAGTGCATGTAATTGGTACAGGTCAGGCAATTTAAGAATTTTGTCTTTCAAAAAGAGTGGATCAGTGTGACAATTATATTTTCCGTTTATAATTCTAATAGCTTGTTTTTGCATTAGAAATGAACTATTCATATTTTTAGAGTGACCCCAAATTTGTAACCCATAAATGAGATGGCTATGGACAAGAGAATAATACAAGCAAAGTAGAGGGTGGCGTGGTAAGAACTTTTTGGTCAGATAAAAGTTTGTTGAAATAAAGCTCATTGGTTCATATTTGGGCTCTCTACAGGAGCCCGAAGTTTTAACATAGAGTAATATGGGGAATATTCTTTAAAAATCTTCTTCTTCAGAACCACCAGTCAGAATCTTTTAATATTTGGTATACATCATTGTTATGAGGGTCAGATTCTATATAGTTCAAACCAAGTCCCTAGGTTAATATTTGGGCTTCCTACGGAAGCCCAAAGTTTTATCTTTGTTCACTATGGAGGGTAATTTAAAAAAATCTTCTTCTTCAGATCCATCAGTCAGAATGCTTTGATATTTGGTATGCAACATCTCTATGGGGGTCAGATTCAAGTTTGTTCAAATCAGATCCCTAGGTATATATTTGGGCTCACTTAGCCCAAATTTTTACTTTGTGTAATATGAGGAAATTTCTTTAAAAATCTTCTTCTTCAGATCCACCAGTCGGAATGCTTTTATATTTGGTATACAACATCTTTAGGGGGGTCAGATTCCAGGTTGTTCAATTCGAGAGCCTAGGTTAATATTTGGGCTCCATATGGGAACATGAAATTTAATCATACAATATGTCAGAGGGAATTTCTTCAAAAATCTTCTTCAGATTCACTTGTCAGAATGCTTTCACATTTGGTATACAACATCTCTAGGGGGGGTCAGATTGAAATTTGGAGAGTGATTGGTAATTGTGTACACAAATATACAATAGAGCATACATAATTAGACGTGAATCCGTAGATTAATTTGATAATAGCTCTTCGCTGGGAGCCCAGAGTTAGGACTGATCAGATAGATGGATGAAAATGAAGAATATACCGGGTTCGTGATTTAGAATTTACATGTATGTGCCAAACGCTCACCTTTGTGTGCCATATTTTAAAAAAAAAGTGCATTTGGCACTCGCCAGCATGAACACTGCTTATGACCCAATATGACTAAATTTCACATGCATATTGTCTACCCATGAATTTACCCTTTTTTATCACTGCAGACAGAAATCAAAAGAAGGTTCAGCCTTTTGTTATTATTTAATATTACTATTGAATGCTGTCTCAACAGCAAGAGAAACTTACGAGTACAGTTAAAACTAGAAGTCCTGTCACGAATAGTGCGCTTATCTAGGCTTAATTGCGCGTTGGGATTGCGCGCAATTGCCATATCGAATGGCATCCAAAGCACGGCAGTTTCTCTTGGTTACTCAAAGCAAACACATGCAATGTTTCTGCCAATGGACCTCCGGGTTACCCGGAGGTCCATTGGCTGAAACATTGCTTGTGCACAGTCCATATGTACAGAATTTGATAGCTTTACTTGGGCCATAACGCGTATATTAACGCGCATATCAACGTGCTATTTGTGCGCATTTCATGACAGGACTTCTAGTTTTAACTGTATTACAGTTAAAACTAGAAGTCCTGTCATGAACTGTGCGCTTATCTAGGCTTAATTGCGCGTAGGAATTTCACGCAATTGCCATATCGAATGACATCCAAAGCATGGCAGGTTCTTCTGGTTACTCATAGCAAATACAGGCAATGTTTCTGCCAATAGACCTCCGGGTTACCCAGAGGTCCATTGGCTGAAACATTGCTTGAACACAGGTCATATGTACAGAATTTGATATCCTTACTATGGTCATAATGCGTAGGTTAACGCACAGATCAACGTGCTATTTGTGCGCATTTCATGACAGGACTTCTAGTTTTAACTGTAGTGAGAGAAAGTCATGTTCTGAGAGGAGTAAATTCACTGACTAAGCTTCAGCGGCATATTCCAGCAACCTGACAAAAATTCAAAGCTTGTTGCTTGGGGGAGAACTCTAATTATTTTGCGAGTGGGTGCGTGTGTACTTTTATTTACCGGAAGTTGGACTATGAAACCACCACTCATGTGATTTATGTTTTGACTGTCGTCTGTTCGAAAAATGTCCTCCACTCAGTCCAAAGAGACTTTTCATCTACATGTACCCAGGAAAACATTCCAGAAATGGCATTCTCTTGTATCACCCTGACTGTCAAAATTGGACGAGATTTGGGTCATAAAATTATTAAAAAATTCCCCTCACATGGCAAGAATTGGCCCAATTTGATAACCAAATTTCAAAATTTTCATCAGGAAGCCTAAGGTGGGAGGGGATACCCCTTCCGAACTCCCCCCTAAGCATGGCTCGCCCATGTTGTCCGCCTTTGGTAGACCATACATGGAATCATTCACCATGATATACATTGTAATTATGAGAATGAAAAATTGTTCATCATACAGTACGTGGAGAGTGTATTATCACCAAATCACCCACAGAGTGGAGATTCCACCCAAGCAATAATTGCAAATTGTTGCAAAGCATAACAAGCACAAGCAAAGTTTCAGCCAATGGACCTCTGGGTTAAACCTGGAGGTCCCTTGGCTGAAACATTGCTTGTGTTTTTAGAAGATGTGTACAAAATTTGAAACTTATAGTTTGGGTGGTAACTCCACTCCATGGGTGATTTAGTTACAATCCTCTCTTCACGTACTGTACATGTAATATCTTCGTTCTCAAACTTTGTATTCTGTATGAAGGAGGCTGCTGTTTATTTTTACCTGCGTCGCCAGCGGCAGAGCAGGTCTAGTAACCGCTTGACTCCGTCCGTCAGTCCGTCCGTCTGTCAGCCCATCCAAAATGCTTCTTCCGTCAAAGTTTTCTTGGGTTCTATGAAAGGGAAAGATTTTATATTTGGTCTGCTGCTTCATAATGATGTATCATGTATCTAATTTTCAGATCTGCCGGGCAGCCACTTCCTGTTTGCCGATACTTTGAAGTCTGTTCATCTCTGTAATCTGTTGCATGCAGCGACGCAGGTCCAGACCCGGTATTGGTCTTGGCTTGTTTATTGTTGAATACTGAGTGTTTGTTCAAATCAAGTTGACCCGCCCCTTGGTAGGGCCACGCCCAAAAAGTGTGCTTAAATCTTAAAAAATATTCTTCTCATGAACCAGCAGTAGCAGAGACTTGATATTTGGTGTGCAGCTTCCTTTTGAGGTATAGACTCAGATTTCTTCAAGAGAAGTTTGTGGGGCTATATTTGCCGTCGTTATGGGAGGGGCAGACCAAATTTGATATGAGGGCTTATTGGGTCATAAGTACTTAATTTATGCCCAAATTTGTTTTTCCCGTCGCCCCATGGAAACCACTGAACTCTAAAAGGCCCAGGATTTTTCATTGTCTCAGCCACACAAAAATACAAGGCCTGGTTTCTACACTTTTATTACACACTTGTGCTATGAAATCCCCATTTACAGCAACACTAAATCTTGCGGCAAATGAAAATGAACATTTGCCAAGCGGAAATCGTTGAGCAGATGATTGATCACCCGAAGCTTCAGGAACCGATTTCGAAATAACTAAATAAAATGTCTAAAAGGAAGTGGTGAGTTTAATGTGTATGAAAATAGTGAAGAAGAAATAGAGTCTTTATACAGTTAAGACTAGAAGTCCTGTCACGAACTGCGCGCTTATCTAGGCATAATAGGAATTGCACGCAATTGCCATATCAAATGGCATCCCTAGCGCGGTAGGTTCTCCTGGCTACTCATCGCAAACACATGCAATGTTTCTGCCAATGGACCTCCGGATTACCCGGAGGTCCATTGGCTGAAACATTGCTTGTGCACAGGTCATATGGACAGAATTTGACAGCCTTACTATGGTCATAACGTGTAGATTAACGTGCAAATCGACGTGCTATTTGTGTGCATTCAGGGCTCGCCTTGAGTAAAATGGTCGGGGCCTAAAAAAGTGCCCCACATATTGAGGTCGGGGCCTTTTCGGGGCTGATTTTCCATTTTGTCCATTATTGTTAGTGCTTTTTTGTGGAAAATGTCGGGGCTTGAAAAAAAGCCCCCAGCAAGTGCTCCTCGGGGCTGATCTCGGGGCCTGGGCTGATCAGCCCCGACTCAAGGCAAGCCCTGTGCATTTCATGACATGACTTCTGGTTTTATCTGTATGAAGGGGATAATGAATATCCCTAAGAAGAAGAAGAGTATGAGTACGCAAATTTGCTTGGCGATAAAATGTATTCTTTTTGTTGATAGTTGTCAAATGAATTGATGAGTGTCCTTCTAATGATTGGTGCCATTGGGTAACGATAAAACGAGAGGCCTGAACCCATTCACACGCATGTATCATTCTGTGTATATATTTGCATTTTCATCCATGGTGGAATATATGATTACAACTTTAGACTGAATGAAATTTATTTTTCACAGGTGGTATGCAAGATTACAATTATGTACATAGTAATTGTTTTGAAATTACACTAGAATTATCCTGTTGTAAATATCCACTGGCCAGAGATCTGAAAACTGAATGGGAGAAAAACAGAGAGGCGTTACTGACTTTCATCGAACAGGTATTTGTTCTCATATACACTGCAGTACAGTCACCGTGGACTGGTCATACTCCATGTGTGGGCAGTGATGTCCATGCATGCATTTACCAGGTCATAAAAATCATCAGATAAATTTTAATTAATGAAGCACCGGGTTGTACCCGGTGCTTCATTAATTACATTTTTGATTATTATTCATATAATTAATGTTTGAAATCTAATATTATTGCGCCCATGCCTTCATGGAAATATTGCCCACCCATGGAAAAGTGACCAGTCCACGGTGACCTCGAAAGTATTCAAGGTACATGTAGAGAACTGTGACCACAAAAGTGGACATAATTTTGAACATATTGTGACTGGGTCATGATCCAGTCAAAATTATGTCTCCGCATTTCTACGATGTTCCCACAACACTATAGATTCTTCTTACTTGTCAAAAGAAGATTTGCGAAAAACATTGATTCTAAGATGCTGTATTCATTTGTTTTTCTTAGTTTAAACAAAATTTATTTCCAAACAAACAATAAGAAATACAAACAATCAAGCTAGTATTGTGTACATACATGTAAGTATGGAAATGGATTCAGCAGGAAGCTGGAAAGCTTATACAAGGCTGTCTCCATATGAGAGTATTACATGTAATGATATCAGCAGTACAAGGGATTTTTATTATTTGCATGGACTAATAAATATAGTCTTGACTCGAGTTCGCAATATTTTATGAAATCTCAGCACATGATTGTGTAATTGTGTAACAAGTGATCCAATCACAATCTCATTGAGAAAGATACAGAGGAATCCTGTTGACTGAATAGCCATTTTGCCGGGGACGCTGTGGCTCAGTAGGTGTTACGGTATGGAAATATTATTGATATTGGTAATAGAAAGAAATCTGAGAATCAACAACAATAACTATGAATTTAACTATTCTGAAATTTAATTAAAAAAAATTAATATGAAAAAAATGATACAAAGATCTTTTACACTAATTGGTTTACAGAAAATAAAAACAGTGGTACTTATCAATTATTGAATTAGTCCAAAGTATAGTTTGACAGAATCCAGTAATCCAGTGGTGAGGAATCTTGTGAGGAAAGTTACCAGCTGGTAGTCGTAAATCCAAGAATGTCTCTTCAGAAACAGTATCCCGTAGATTTGTAATAAAATTTTCACTTAGAAATTTCAGCAGTCTCCAATAAAATATAATAAAATGCTCTGCAAAATGCAAATGGAGTAAAAATCCAAGAAGTATTGGCGCCACAGGTAATTTCTAAATAATCCAGTAGAATCCTGGCTTTTCACAAAATAATATTATTCTGTTTCACAGAAAGTATAAATTCTCTTTTCCAAGATGAATAGATTCTCTTCAAAATTCTCTTTTGGAATCAATCTTCCAAATTCACAAAGAAGCACTGCTTCTATAATAAATGCACTGTTCTGAAACAATAATAATCTCCAATGAAAACAACTGAAGTGAGTCTTTCTGAAATGGCTTTCCAAAAGAATGAGTTTTTGAATTCTGTTGACAAACCTTTATATAGTAACCAGATAGAATGTCCCAGAAGAATCTCCAAAGTTCTATCAGTCTCCAGGTGATTCTGTCACAATCCAAGTAAACAAGGTCCCTGACCTACTTAAACAATCAACAGCTATATGTACAATATATTAGTGTAACAATGATGTAAACAAAGGTCACTCAGTGCAAATGAGTCAGACCAGTCAGAAAATGCAGAAAAAAAAAAATATATCCTGTAAAATTATCAACTAAGGATATTTCAATCTCAATATAATATGGGGCTATGTAACAGTAGGTAGAGGTGCAGGCTGCAAGCCGAGAGGCCCTTGGTTCAAATCCCACCAGCAGCAACTGCGTTGTGTCCTTGGGCAAGACATTTCACCCCCATTGCCCACTTGGGGGGCACGGTGGCATTGTTAATAAGGCGTACTGCATGTCGATGGTGCACCTGTCTTCAGCCAGTGACAGAGCTCTGTTTTTGTTTCTTGATATAGATTATCTGTTAATTGTAAAACTTTATTGATATATCATAAAATAAAATATCTATCTATCTTCACCCCCACTGCCCACGTGGGAGCATGGTGACGTTGTGTACTAAGGCATATTGCACATCGATGGTGCACCTGTCTTCAATCAATGCTTATCCTGCTTGTGTGGAGTTACATGTAGTATGTTGGGGAGCTGACAGTTGCTTGTGGGAACATCGGAGAAATGCGGAGACATAATTAAAACTTATATTCATCATACATGTTCCTCAGTATCATTGTTCCATGATTAACCCCTCATACGCTGCATTTTAAACATTTTTCTTGACATTTTTAGTTGCATTCAGTTTTCTGTTTAGCTCAGAATTTCATGTCTAACTTAGTGTTTAGCTCACCTGCTGTGTTCCTTCTCTTCCCATGGTGCTTATTAGCTCATCTTGACAAAGTCAAGCTGAGCTAATCTAATCGCTTTCCGTCCATTGTCTGTCGTCCGTCGTCCGTCAACACCATGTTTTGGTCTTCTCCTCCAAAGCCACTGGGCCAATTCAAGTGAAAGTTTGTGTGAGTGATGGTCCCAAAGGGGCATTTCATTTTTGTTCAACTCAGTATGCCCGGCCCCATAGGGAGGGAGTGGGGGAAAATGCTCCAAAATATTTTTAAAATCTTCTTCTCAAGAACCAGTGTGTGCAATGACTTGATATTTGCTATGGAGCTTCCATATGAGGTGTAGAATCAAGTTTGTTCAAACGAAGTTCGTAAAGTAATATTTGGCTTTGTAATAGGAGGGGTAAGATTTTTGGCCCGCCCAAAATTTCTATTTTCTGAACCGATGGTCCGGTATGAACCAAATTTGGTTTGTGGTAGTATTGGGTCATAAGTACTTGACCCATGCAAAAAAAAAAATTCCCGCATCCCCATGGGAACCCTAGGAGCTAAAAATAGAAATATTTTCAAACGCCCATATTTCCCAAACCCCACGGAACAGAGAGCTTTTATTTGGTATGAAGTATCCTTATGACCAGTAGAATTGAATGGTAAAAAAAAATTGCCATCGGTTATGTTAGGGTGTTCTGTAATGGGCATCGAAAAAATGCTGAGTCAGCATATTTGCAAAAATTAAAAAAAATCTTTTCTCCAGAACCAATCATCAGAATCTTTTGATATTTGGTATACAGCATTCATAGGGGGGGTCAGATAAAAGTTTGTTCAAATAAAGCTCATTGGTTCATATTTGGGCTCTCTACAGGAGCCCGAAGTTTTAACATAGGGTAATATGGGGAATATTCTTTAAAAATCTTCTTCTTCAGAACCACCAGTCAGAATCTTTTAATATTTGGTATATATCATTGTTATGAGGGTCAGATTCTAGATTGTTCAAACCAAGTCCCTAGGTTAATATTTGGGCTTCCTATGGAAACCCAAATTTTATCTTTGTTCAATATGGAGGGTAATTTAAAAAAATCTTCTTCTTCAGATCCATCAGTCAGAATGCTTTGATATTTGGTATGCAACATCTCTATGGGGGTCAGATTCAAGTTTGTTCAAATCAAATCCCTAGGTATATATTTGGGCTCACTATGGTAGCCCAAATTTTTACTTAGTGCAATATGAGAAAATTTCTTTAAAAATCTTCTTCTTCAGATCCACCAGTCGGAATGCTTTTATATTTGGTATACAACATCTCTAGGGGTGGGGGGGGGGGGGGGGGGGGGGTCAGATTCCAGGTTGTTCAATTTGAGTGCCTAGGTTAATATTTGGGCTCCATAAGGGAACATGAAATTTAACTTAGTACAATATGAGGGAATTCCTTCAAAAATCTTCTTCTTCAGATTCACTTGTCAGAATGCTTTCACATTTGGTATACAACATCTCTAGGGGGGTCAGATTCAAGTTTGTTCAAATCGGATCCATAGGTCAATATTTGGGCTCGCTGTGGTAGCCCAAATTTGAACTTAGTGCAATTCGAAGAAATTTCTTTACAATTTCTCTTCTTCAGATCCAACAGTCAGAATGCTTTCATATTCGGTACACAACATCTCTAGGGAAGTCAGATTTAACTGTGTTCAAATCAAGAGCCTGGGTTAATATTTGGGCTCTCTATGGGAGCCGGAATTGGCCATTTTGCTGAAGAATTAAAAATGTTGTATTCAGTACCCTCTAGAGGTACTAAGATTAATCCACATGGGTTGTATCAAGGGGCTTCATAGGGGAGCTCTGCATTTTACTTATGATCAACTGAAGAAAAGGCATGATGCCCAGATTATTTTTGTCACTCCTGAGGGACTCAAGGATTGACAGTGTAGCCTATGGAGATGGCTTGCTTAATGTAGACTCATTCTTGGACTCTGTTTAAATTGTGTTCTGTACAAGATGAGCGCTTCAGGCCCCGTGGGGCCTCTTGTATTCATCATACATCTTCTTCATTATCATTCTACCATGGTTTAACCCTTGTCTAGTGAATTTCTTAAAACTTTTCTTCCAATTTTAAACGTTTAGTTTTCTGTTTAGTTCACACTTCGACATTTTCAGTGGGTTAAATTTTTTGTTTACATCGACTGCGGACACTCTTTTCATCCCATGGTCTTTATAATGTTTATTATCATTCTACCACTATTTAACCCTCACCCAGTGTGTTTTAAACCTTTTTCTTACCATTTTTATTTACGTTTACTTTTCTGTTTACCTCAGAATTTCATGTTCAAGTTTGTGTTTAGGACAGCTGCTGTTTTCCTTCTCTTCCCATGGTGCTTATATTTCATCATACATGTTCCTCATTATCATTCTAGCATCATTTAACCCTTGTCCAGTGAATTTCTTCAAATTTTTCATCCCATTTTTTTAATGTTAAGTTTCCTGTCTACCTCACACTTAGACATTTTCAGTGTGTTAAAGTTTTTGTTTAGGTCTGCTGCCGACACCCTTTTCATCCCATGGCCTTTATATTGCTTCCATATGGTGCTTGTTATCATTCTACCATTAGTTCATTCTCATCCAGTGCATTTTAAACTTTTTTCTTAACATTTTTTAGTTACGTTTACTTTTCTGTTTAGCTAAGAATTGCATGGTTGACTTAGTGTTTAGGTCACCTGCTGTGTTCCTTCTCTTCCCATGGTGCTTATAGTTCTCATATATGATCTTCATTAGGGCCCCGCCGTGAGGTGGATGCCCTATAGTGATCGCTCAGTCCGGGCGTCCGTACGTCCGCCTGTAACAAAACTTGTCCGGGCTGTAATCTTTCTCTCTTAATATTTGACATGTGGGTATATTATCTCAAGACGATGTGTCGCGTACCAAGGTTGCCATACTTTGACCTTGAACTTTGACCTCAAAGTCAAATTATTCCGAATTCAGGGTTCTTTTCTGACAAGTTCGTGTCCGGGCTGTAACTTTTTTCCCTTAATAGATAGGGTTTTGATATTTGGTATGTGGATAGATTATCTAAGACGACGTGTCGCATACCAAGGTTGCCATGCTTTGACCTTGAACTTTGACCTCAAGGTCAAATTATTCCAAATTTGGGGTTCTTTTCTGACAAGTTCGTGTCTGGGTTGTAATTTTTTTCCCTTAATAGATAGGGTTTTGATATTTGGTATGTGGGTAGATTATCTCAAGACGACGTGTCGTGTACCACGGTTGCCATGCTTTGATCTTGAACTTTGACCTCAAGGTCAAATTATTACGAATTCGGGGTTCTTTTCTGACAAGTTTGTGTCCGGGCTGTAACTTTTTTCCCTTAATAGATAGGGTTTTGATATTTGGTATGTGGATAGATTATCTCAAGACGACGTGTCGCGTACCACGGTTGCCATGCTTTGACCTTGAAGTTTGACCTCAAGGTCAAATTATTCCGAATTCGGGATTCTTTTCTGACAAGTTCGTGTCCGGTCTGTAACTTTTTTCCCTTAATAGATAGGGTTTTGATATTTGGTATGTGGGTGGATTATCTCAAGATGATGTGTCGCATACCACGGTTGCCATGCTTTGACCTTGAACTTTGACCTCAAGGTCAAATTATTCAGATTTTTTTTTTTCTGAGAAGTTTGTGTCCGGGCTGTAACTTTTTTTCCTTAGTAGATAGGGTTTTGATATTTGGTATGTGGGTAGATTATCTCAAGACGACGTGTCGCGTACCAAGGTTGCCATGCTTTGACCTTGAAGTTTGACCTCAAGGTCAAATTATTCAGAATTTGGGGTTTTTTCTGACAAGTTCGTGTCCGGAAAGGGATTTTAATCAGATTTTACCTATTGCTTGAAATATTTTAGTATTACGGTTCACATCAATTTATACCTAACATCGATTAGTTGCTGCGGGGCCCGCAAAGATGGATTCCATCTCCGTGATATCTAGTCATCATTGTACCATGGTTTAACCTTTGTCCACTGAATTTCAATTCAAATTTCTCTTCAACTTTTGAACTTTGAGTTTTCTGTTTAGCTCACACTTAGACATTTTCAGTGTGTTAATGTTTCTATTCAGTGCAGCTGCCGACACCCTTTTCATCCCATGGCCTTTATATTGCTTCTCTATGGTGCTTATTATCATTCTACCACTATTTAACCCTCACCCTATGTGTTTTAAACCATTCTCTTAACTTTTTTATTTATTTTATACTTACGTTTAGTTTTCTGTTTAGCTCAGAATTTCATGTTTAACTTAGTGTTTATGTCAGTTTCTGTGTTTTACTTTTAAGAGGTTGTGTTTAGGTCAGCTGTGTCGCATGTTATGAGCCTGTTTGATACAGTTCTTGTGTTTGACAAAGTTACTATCAAAGAGGAATGTTGGTGAGCTATAGGGCATTGGCATCCCTCTTGTAAAACATAAACTGAATTTGATAATTTTTTAAAAACTTAATATTTACCAAAAAAACCTTACAACAACAAAACCTTACAAGTATGGATGTCATTGGAACGGGCTCATTGAGCCAGTTCCAATAACCACCACATTTGTGCAATTTTATTGACAAAGTGTCAGGATATTTCAGATCATGTTGGTCTTGCATTGGTTAATTTGTTGCCAGTATGTTAGGTAGAGGGTTAAACTGATTAAATTCTTTTTAGCTCCCCATGACAAAGTCAAGCAGAGCTTATCTAATCGCTCTCCGTCTGTCGTCCATCAACACCATGTTTTGGTCTTCTTCTCCAAAACCACTGGGCCAATTCAAGTTAAAGTTTGTGTGAGTGAAGGGGCATTGCATTTTTGTTCAACTCTACCTGCCCAGCCCCATAGGGAGGGAGTGGGGGAAAATGCTCCAAAATATTTTTAAAATCTTCTTCTTATGAAATAGTGAGTATAATGACTTGATATTTGTTAACCCTTTACCTAACATGAAAAGCAGACGACAATTGCAAAAAAAATTCTCGAATAACTAATTTTTTTCATTTTTTGTCTCAAAAACATAGGTTATGACCCCTCATTGGAACGAGCTCAACGAGCTCGTTCCAATGAGGGGTCATAACCTATGTTTTTGAGACAAAAAATGAAAAAAATAATGAAAATTAATTGGCGATTTTTTAGAATAGCGCTGGCCGGTTTTGGCCGTTACTTTGGGTAAAGGGTTAACAGTTATGGAGCTTCATTTTGAGGTGTAGAATCAAGTTTGTTCAAATGAAGTTTGTGAAGCAATATTTGGCTTTGTAAAGGGAGGGGTAAGATTTTTGGCCCACCTCAGATTTCTATTTTCTGAACCGAATTTGAACCAAATCTGGTATGTGGTATTATTGGGTCATAAGTACTTGACGCATGGAAAAAATAAATCCTGCACCCCTGTGGAAATCCGAGGAGCTAAAAATAGAAATATTTTCAAATGCCCATATTTCTCAAACCGCACGGAACAGAGAACTGTTAATTTGTATGAAGTATCCTTAGGACCAGTAGAATTGAGTGGTAAAAAAAATTGACATCGGTTATGTTAGGGTGTCCTTTTGGGAGAATTGAAAAAATGGTAACTGAGGGCAATATGGGGAATATTCTTTTAAAATCTTCTTCAAAACCACCAGTTAGAATCTTTTAATGTTTGGTATACATCATTCTTATGATGGTCAGATTCAAGATTGTTCAAACCAAGTCCCTAGGTGAATATTTGGGCTTCCTATGGAAGCCCAAATTTTTGCTTAGTGCAAAATGGGGGATAATTTTTAAAATTCTTCTTCTTCAGATCTACCTGTCAGAATGCTTTCATATTTGGTATATAACATCTCTAGGGGGTTCAGATTCAATTTTGTTCAAATCAGATCTGTAGGTTAATATTTGGGCTTGCTGTGGTAGCTCAAATTTTAATTTAGTGCAATATGAGGAAATTTCTTTAAAAATTTGCTACTTCAGACTCACCAGTCAAAATGTTTTCATATTTGGTATACAACATCTCTAGAGGGGACACATTCAACATTTTTTCAAATCAAGTACTCCATATTTTAACTGGTGCTGTACAAGGAAATTTAAAAAAAAAAAAAAAATCATCTTCTTCAGATCCACCAGTTGGAATGCTTTCATATTTGCTATACAAAATATTTGGAATACAAAATCTCTAGGGAGAGGGTCAGGTTCTAGTTTGTTCAATTTGAGTGCCTGGGTTAATATTTGGGCTCCCTATGGGAACCTGAATTTTAATTTAGTGCAATATGAGGGAATTTCTTCAAAAATCTTCTTCAGATTCACCAGTCAGAATCCTTTCATATTTGGGTACAGCATCTCTAGGGGGGTCAGATTCAACTTTGTTCAAATTGAGTGCGTGGGTTAATATTTGAGCCTCTCTATGGGAGCCGGGATTGCCCATGTAGCTGAAGAATTAGAAATTTTGTATTCAGAATCCTCTAGAGGTGTGTAACTAAGATTAATCCATATACATGTAGGTTGTATCAAGGGGCTTCATAGGGGAGGTCCACTTTTTTCATTATGATCAACTGAAGAAAAGGCATGATGCTTGGGCTATTTTAGTCACTCCTGAATGGCTCAAGGATTGACAATGGATCCTATGAAGATGGATTGCTTAATGTAAATTGATTCCTGGAATCTGTTTATATTGTGTTGTGTTCAAGGTGAGCACTTAAGGCTATGTGAGGCCTCTTGTCATGTGAGTCCTAGTACACGTAGAAGTGCAGCAAGAATCTACATGGATTTTCACAAGTTTGTGAATCTTTGCATGAATTTATTCTTGAATTTTCATCAGAATATAAGCCCTGTAATCTGACCAGTTATATACATATACTCAGTCAATGTAAGTTGAATGCAGAACATTTTTGAGTAAGGTAGATCAATCAAACTGTGCTGAAGATAGGGTTGAAACGGTTGGCTCATTTTCACAACCGACTAACCGAGAGCTATAACCGGATAATATCCGGTTAACCGTAGCCATTATTCCACCGAATCTGGGATCAAAACTATAGGAATTGGAAAGCAGTATTCTTAGAAACTATTCCGTAGTTTGTATACAAACGAACGTTGTCGAGTACTCGACAACGTTCGTTTGTATGCATACTACAGAATAGTTTCTGCGGTTACTCAGCACTCACGGAAAGTGCCGATCATTAACGAAGTCTTGAACGCCAAAGTCGATTATTTCTAAATATATACAGCACTGCTTCGAGGTGTAATCTATCCCAAAGGAGAAGCGGCAGATTTACTGTGTTATAACTGTTGAATGATGATCACTATCGATATTTCCGGTAACCGGTTGACGTTTTTTTAACGGTTTGGTAGGTAACCGGTTTCAGACCGGTTATTCAGTTAACCATTTCAGTACTAGCTGAAGATAGATATTTTTGTGTTCATTAACTGCTAGAGTGCTGGAAGCCCATATTTTGTCTTGAGTGCAGGTGCCGCAACTTAAAGGCTTCATAAAGTTCATAGTCTGTGGATATGTTTCGTCTTACTTTTGAATTGAAAGTATCAATTAAACCTGTGTGGATTTGCCTTATCACAATTTATGGAAGAGTACTCCCATAATTTGTAAAAAGTCAAAGAGAAGTGAGAAAGTGACTTAGAATAATTTAGCACTCTACCAGTTAAAAAAAAAAACACTGACAAAAGAGAGCGTAATAAGATTGCGGCAGGCAAGACCCAAAACTGTATGATGATTAGTTATTTTGCCATTGTGTGGGTGGATATTAATTAGACTTCTCCCTCTACTCACCGACTCAGTAGAAATGTGAGGAATCAGAAGCAAATCTACAGTTATGGACCACTGGGTCACCCGGTGGTCCATAACTGCAGATTTGCTTCTTGTGTCCTAACTTTTTGATGATTGATGAGTGTATCGCGATAACGTATCGAATCGTTGGGATTGTATTGTGATATGCATAGTATCGCGAGTAAACGTATCGCTGCAGCCCTATTCATTAACTGCTAGAGTGCTGGAAGCCATTATTTGGTCTTTAGTGCAGGTGCCACAACTTAAAAGCTTCATATTGCTCTTCAAATGAAATTATTAATTAAACCCCCCTGCGAGAACCCTGGGAAGTGAGGCAGTGCTTGTTTACTGCAGATTTGCCTTATCACAATTTATGGGAGAGTATCTCTGGGCAGTCCCCCATAATTTGTAAAAAGTCAGAGAAGGGAGAAAAGTTTGACAACCTAAAATAATTTGGCACTCTACCAGTTAAAAAAAAAATAAAACACTCACAAAAGAGAGCATAATAAGATTGGGGCAGGCAAGTCAAAGTACCGCCGGTACCAACTTAACCGGTACCTGGATTGGACAGAGCCTGTCCCACTGAAACCGGTACTGGTACTGGGACAAATCAACAATTGGATGACATATCGTAACCAGATGGGAGAAATTCGCATTTAAACCGCCCGAGTTCCGAAAGATCGGGAACGCAGTGGCTTAGTGGTAGACTTCTATGCTAGAGGTCCCGAGTTTGATCCCCGTTCGGGGCGACCCACGTTGACAGTTTTGATGACCTAAAATAATTTGGCACTCTACCAGTTGAAAAAAAAGAAAGAAAAAAACTGACAAAAGAGAGCATGAAAATATTAATTGCTCTACCCCTAAATAATGGATATGGACTCTTCCAATTTCCACCTTTTAACTGGCATAGAAGATACCACCAGTGTTCAAAGGGTTAATTGAGAAGTTGAATAATGATCAGAAACACCCATAATTAACTTCAGTTTCAAAGTCGATGATTATGGGCTTTCATTGCCCCTTACTGATGAATTATTAGTAATGACTCACGATACAACACATGACCCCAGGTCTGGAGTTCTAGAATGTACATGTAGTACGAATGTAGTACAAATAATTACCCATTTTAGTCAAAGAGTGCAATTGCCTTCTTAAATCTCAATGCAGCTATTATTAGACCTGTGGCATTCTCTGGTCAAAACCTGAACCTAGGCTCAGGTTTGGGCCTGAGATGGTTAGAAGTCTGAATTTTTACTGGAGAGCAGTAGGCGTGCATCATACCGGCAGGCCAAAAAAATGTCCACCCCGAGGAACTAATGACAAAAATATTGTTTTCTATCTAGTTGTACTACACAGCTTATGACCCCTCATTGGAACGAGCTCAATGAACTTGTTCCAATGAGGGGTCATAAGCCAAAGAATGTCCAGCCTGAAGAACTAATGACCAAAAGATATTGTTTTTAGCTCACCGAAGGGAGCTTAACTTATCATTTGCTGTCCGGCGTCGTCGTCGTCCGTCGTGAACTTTACATTATCGACTTCTCCTCACAAACTACTCGACCAAATTGAACCAAATTTTGTGTGCATGTTCCTTAACATATGTCAATTCAAGTTTGTACAAATAAACTTGCCCCGCCCACAAGGGGCACCAGAAGGGGCATAACTCTGATAGCACCCATAAATTTTTTTAAAAATTCAAAAAAATCTTCTTCAGATCCACCACTCAGAATCTTTTCGTATTTGTTATACAACATCTCTAGGGGGGTCAGATTCAAGTTTGTTCAAATCGAGTCCCTGGGTTAAGATTTGGGCTCTTAACTGCAATTTGATGAAATTTCTTTAAAAATCTTCTTCTTCAAATCCATCAGTCAGAATCCTTTCATGTTTGGTATACAACATCTATAGGGGGGTCAGATTCAAGTTTCTTCAAATCGAGTCCCTGGATTGATAATTGGGCTCCCTGTAGGAGCCCAAATTTTAACTTACTGAAATATGAGGAAATTTCTTTAAAAATCTTCTTCTTCAGATCCACCCATCAGAATGTTTTCATATTTGGTGTACAACATCTCTAGGGGGATCAGATTCAAGTTTGTTCAAATCGGGACCCTGGGTTAATATTTTGGCTTCCTATTTGAGCCCAAAGTTTAAGTTAGTGCAATGTGAGGCGATTTCTTTAAAAACCTTCTTCATATCCACCAGTCAGACAGAATTCTTTCCTGTTTGGTATATGACATCTCAGGGGGGATCAAATTCAAGTTTGTTCAATTTGAGTCCTTGGCTTAATATTTAGGCTCTATGCGCGGGGGTGGGTGGGGGGTGGAGCATGTTAGATTCAGGTTTGTTCAAATCCATAAATCCATTCCTTAGTGTTTTTCCATAAAATTTGCGTCTCATGACTTCATTCCTTTGTAGTGTTGATGAACCATGTCTAACTGAATGTGACCCCAAATACTTCTTTGAACCACTTTGGCCGGTGAGCGATTAAGGCCCCTTGGGGCCTCTTATCTATATAGTTGTACTACATGGCTTATGACCCCTCATTGGAACAAGCTCAGTGAGCTTGTTCCAGTGAGGGGCCATAAGCCATGTTTTTTTTACGCAAAAAATGAAATAAAGATTAGTTATTCAATCAGAAACAAAAGTTCCTCCCCAGCGGGAAAACGTGCAAAGGTATTGCATTGACTGAGATGAGGTCATCCCCTTTTGGTTGTGATGGGTCAACCGTAATGGCTAAGCAGGGCCGAAGCCCGAAACCCTCTAGCACAGTCTACAAGCCGTATTTATGAAGGGATTTTATTGTAACTTGGTAGGTTGACTTTAGGGTCCTGCGAATATTTGAGATTCGATTCGATATCAATACCATACGTATGCTTCGAGATCGATCCCGAATCAGTCTCAGGATTCTATTTTTTCGAATCTCTCTTACTAACTTCAATTTGTTACATTTCCAACAAAAATAGGATAAAACTGTCATTAGAAAAGTCATTCATGTAGGCTCAATTCCTATTTATTTGAGTAATTGACAATGTTTAATTGTTAGGTAAGGTGTGAATTTGGCCCAGAACATTATCCATAGTTTTGGTTTTTGAAGACTTAACTTGTTACTATTCGCGTTCTTAAGAAGGTGAATAGTAACAAGTTAGGCCTTCAAAAACTAAAACTATGGACAATAGGCCTAGCTGTTTCAGCGATGGTGCTACAGAGAATATTTAGTTATTGGTGTTTAAGGTGTTCACTCCGTCGCGTAAGGGTCATCACAGTGTTCCGTAACTTCCGTTTGATGCAATATGAAGTAACTTGTTTTCTAAGATTCGATTTGGGATTCAATTCGATGTCGATATCAGAGACATGATTCGATTTGAGATTCGATTCGAAAAGAAATTTGTGATTCGCAGATCCCTAGTTGACTTGTTTTTTAATAATTTCACTGTAACCTGGTAACTTTGGTTGACATACATTAACTGTGAGGGCCACATTAATCTACCCATCAATTCTTTGGTACAGTCTGCACATCAAATTAATTTTATTAAAAACATAGCATACAGGGAACAGAAATGAACATATTCTCAATTATCACAATTCTTGTCTTATTTCATAATCATTTCATAAGCATTGAACATTATCCTTTTCATCAAATACAACACACAGCCAAGTTAAGCTACAGTGTCATTGACACTTTCATTTCTATCTTTCTTGTACAGTTCTCCTCCTCGTGAATCTGGTAAGTTGAGCAGTACTTGTTTACTGTGGTAGACAAGTTCTGCTTTAGTGGTAAAATAGGACATGGAATCATTGCCTGGAAGGAAGTCATCTGAAGTGAGCTGAATAGGTATAAACGATTGACTAAGCTTCACTTCATATTTGTGATGCAGTCATAATGTAGCCCTAGATGCTGACAGTGACCTTAAACACCAATAAATATATATTGCTTGTACAATTCACAGTAGCTGTAAATTAAGCATAAGTGTAGTCTTTTCTTGTTAACTCTTTACCCAATGAATCGGCTGCATCCGCTCACGTAATAATATGCAAATTCAGCAGTTGAAAAAATATTTTTCAAAAAATTTCAACAAAACTATTTCATGTGACCCCTTGTTGGAACGAGCTTGTCGAGCTCGTTCTAATGAGGGGTCACATGATGTGGTTTTGTTGAAATTTTTTTTAAAAATGTTATTTATAATAAATTTTGATATCGTCTGTGTTAGGTAAAGGGTTAATCGCATGTACAGTACAAGTCAAAATAAGTTGTCGCATAACCACAATAAACTAAGTGTACTGCTGCTTCTGCACTCTTAAGATCAGAAGCTGATATCATTTTCTGGAAAGCTCTCAGTCTTCTGGTCTTATCAGTGCAGGAAGAGAAAGATACTAAGTTTATAGTGGTTATTCAACAATTTATTTGGACTTGTACACATATTGGTATATATTGTTTGGTCATGCATCTATGCATTTTATTATGTCTCAACTTTCCTCTCCACTTTCAAGTATATCCACATGTATATAAATGTACCATATGGTAAGTACATGTGCATGCAAATATTGTCTGATTTATTATAAGATTAAAGTCTTGATAGTTTGACATTTGATACACATGTCATGATGTCATGATATACACATATGTTTAACTGTAAAGGGTTTGTTAGTGTTTACATTTTTCAGGGACATATTGTAAACATCCTGTTTCTGTTTTCAAATTTGTCAAGTTCTGAACAGGATTCTTCTATACAAGACCATATTGTTCATTTTGGTGAACTATTAGGAAAGTTTGTTTTTTTTTAAATCAGAATTTTTCCATGATTAATGGAACCCATAGAACAAGGGACTGTTCTTAGCATTTAACCCCTTTACTGCCACACCTACTTTGTCCATAAATGGAGGACCTCTATGTATGCGGGGAAGTTTAATAAAATTTATAACATACTTGAAACTCAATCACCTGATTAATTGTTGGAAATAGCTCAAATCGTAGATTTGATCTGCGCATACCAGAACATACAGATAATCATCATAAAATAGGTGACAATAGTCGCTTTTGGCCGCGTAAGTGTTAGAAATAAGAGCCAGTCTTGGTGCCTACTTCTGAAATCTAGAAGCCAGATTTACGTCTTAACCGGTAGAGTGCTAAATTATTGTTGATTGTCAAAATTTGTTAACCCTTTACCTAAATAAAAAATCGCCCGCATCCGCCCGCGTAATATGCAAATTCAGCAGCTGAAAAAATATTATTTTTCAAAAAATTTCAACAAAACCATATCATGTGACCCCTCGTTGGAACGAGCTCATTGAAAAGTTAAAAAAAATGATATTCAAAATAATAAATTTTGATATCGTCTGCGTTGGGAAAAGGGTTAATGAGTTTTGTCCTGTTAAAATTTATGGGCGAGTTCCAATAGGCACTATCCCATAAATGGTAACAAGCAAGTCCATACAGATGATATAATTGCACTCAAAGATAATTTGAAGTATATTTACAGAATATGAATTTCTTCGGTTGCAGAACATTCACAAATATGCTGTTCAAGCACTCTACCAGTTAACTGTAGCGATCTTCTTGTTTGAAGCTTTTAGCCGTTCACTGGTATCATGCCAACGGTGCATGGGGGGCCCCCCCAAATATGTTTGGTGAATTTTTAAAAACTAGTGTTGTTATTATTATAGTACCACCTCTCCCAGTACAAACAAACAAACAGTTTGCTACCACCTCTCTCAGTGCAAATGGACAGTTTGCTACCACCTCTCTCAATACAAACAAACAGGTTGCTAACACCTCTCTCAATACAAACAAACAGGTTGCTACCACCTCTCTCTCTCCCCGTGGGAACCCCGGGAAGTGAAGCAGTGCTTGTTTACTGTGGTAAACAAGCTCTATTTCACTGGTAAAATAGGACCCAGTCACTAATGCTTGGGGTGCAAGTCCTCTAAAATAGGCAACATGGGGTATAAACGATTGACTGACCTTGACTTTATCTCCATGTTGTGGTCATGATTAGCCATTGTGCAGAAGTATGTGACCTTAAACAACAATAAATAAATAATAATAAATAACCACCTCTCTCAATACAAACAAACAGGTTGCTACCACCTCTCTCAATACAAAGAAACAGGTTGCTACCACCTCTCTCAATACAAAGAAACAGGTTGCTACCACCTCTCTCAATACATACAAACAGGTTGCTACCTCCTCTCTCAATACAAAGAAACAGGTTGCTACCACCTCTCTCAATACAAACAAACAGGTTGCTACCACCTCTCTCAATACATACAAACAGGTTGCTACCACCTCTCTCAATACAAAGAAACAGGTTGCTACCACCTCTCTCAATACAAACAAACAGGTTGCTACCACCTCTCTCAATACAAAGAAACCGGTTGCTACCACCTCTCTCAATACATACAAACAGGTTGCTACCACCTCTCTCAATACAAAGAAACAGGTTGCTACCACCTCTCTCAATACAAAGAAACAGGTTGCTACCACCTCTCTCAATACAAACAAACAGGTTGCTACCACCTCTCTCAATACAAAGAAACCGGTTGCTACCACCTCTCTCAATACATACAAACAGGTTGCTACCACCTCTCTCAATACAAAGAAACAGGTTGCTACCACCTCTCTCAATACATACAAACAGGTTGCTACCACCTCTCTCAATACATACAAACAGGTTGCTACCACCTCTCTCAATACAAAGAAACAGGTTGCTACCACCTCTCTCAATACAAACAAACAGGTTGCTACCACCTCTCTCAATACAAACAAACAGAAAGCAAACATCTCTATGAGTTTAGGAGTTGAAAATACAACATGAACAAAAAATTGAAAATGTTTAGATGTAACTTGCAAGGCCTGGGAAGTGCCATTTCTGGCAATCTGAGAGGCATTTTTTGCCAAAATTTTTGGGCATGCTATGTGCAAACCGATGGTGGCACTCTGTTTAGATGGTGTTACTGATTCTGCCCCCCCCCCCCCATTTCTCCCTAGCATGATGCCCCTGCCTACATTTGTGCATTTAATTACATTCTTTTTGGCATAATTGAGGTTGTCAGTCAAATGATTGAAAAATATATGTATTTCACTACAATAACCATTCATTTTCACATTAACTCCTTGTCAAGTCTTGGCTGTCTAACTCAGTGGAGGAAGTGGGGTCTTTCGAGCCAACTTACAAGTAGAAGCCTATATTTAAGATTCTGGAGCCAGATCAGAATTTTAGGAGTAAAATTCACACTGGCTACTTACCAGATCGGTCTCTTCAGAGAACCTGTTAATAATAATAATAATAATAACTTTATTGTTGTAAGTTCCATACAATGGTACATACCAATGACATAAAGCTCACAAAATGCTAATAGACAAATAATACCAGACAAGATTAACGAACAGGAGATAGTATCCATATACTAATATATATGAAGAACCACACTCTTGTACATCCACCCTTTCACACATAAACACACACACAAATTTCAGTCATTCAACGAATTGACAGGTGTAGGTTCACGAACATGGGTTCATGCCCCCCCCCCCCCCCCCATGCACACACACAGACACACAGACAAACACCCCCACACACACACATGCACACACCCCTACACCTCCCCCCACACACACACACCTACACACACACACACACACCCACATACACACACGCACACAAAATGGTTTAATGAAATTTATGAAAATGACACCTGCTTGAACTCATGTTTAGAAAACTTCTACATGTATACCTGCTTTGAAGTATTGATTATCTGTATCTTCATTCATGGATTTAAAATTACCATTGATGTCTTTACCTGAAACTACATTTAATTTGCAGAACATATACACAGGCCTGAAAATAAGCAATCTGACATTTGCAGAATGAGGTCCCCAGAGGGTGAATTTGATGGTGCTATCCCATACAGTGGGCCAATTTATCCTCTGGGTACCTCTTTCTGTTTAGTTTTGAGACCCTGATTCAGATTGAGGTTCACAGAGGGTAAATTTAGTGATGCTACCCTGCTGTGCAGGGTAGCATCACTAAATTCACCCTCTGGGGACCTCATTTTGCAGATGACAGTCTGCCTATTTTCCGGCTTGCATATACAGTACCCTCATCCCAAAAGTGAATTCTAACCAAATCGCACCCCCATACATGATGCGGTCGGAATTTGCTGTCCGTTTTCCTCACCACAACATTGAGTTTCTTTTGTCAAAAAAAAAATAATCTGTGAACATTGAATCTGCGATGCTGTTTTCTTTGGCTCTTGGTGCTGTCTTGCTTTCACAGACTACCGGTAGTCTTGACAGAATCTAAACCCTTAAGAGCCTAATTCCGACTTTGATCACATTTTTTGCAGAAGAACAGGTGCCATTACATGCAGTCTTTGGCCTAACTCACAAGTTACATTTTAAGTTCCATAGTAGTTGTTTTTAGGCAAGTCTTGGC
This sequence comes from Pictodentalium vernedei, assembly GCA_031216915.1. Taxonomy (NCBI): domain Eukaryota; kingdom Metazoa; phylum Mollusca; class Scaphopoda; order Dentaliida; family Dentaliidae; genus Pictodentalium; species Pictodentalium vernedei. The sequence continues at coordinate 550,352,793 of CM062294.1, forward strand.
TGCCTATATAGGCAGCCAAGACTTGCCAAAAAACAGCAGGAAAGTCACAGGATGTAGAATGTCAAAATGTAGCAAAATTATGGAAAAATCTCAAAGCCCTTAAGGGTTAACCCTCTCGTGTAAGGGTGTTATGATCGCATCACAGTCCAAATGCAAGAGACCACTTTTGTGATTTCCCAGTATTGAACAAAGTATAATGGTTTTTGTCACCGTCCACCTTAACAGTGGAACTTGAGTTTTGTGGATTAATTTATTTATTATTTATTTATTTAATTAATTAAGGTCACATACTTATGCACAATGGCTAATCGCGACCGTGACAGTTTTACGGGTGGAGAAAGCCGGAGAGAACCACCGAGCAACGATGAGCAGCTGTCAGCTCTCCAACATCGTAACTCTGAACTCTGCACCATAGCACAGGCAGGGTTAGATTGGTTGAAGGCATGTGCACCATCGACTGGCAGTACACCTTAGCACACAGCGTCATTGTGCCCCCATGTAGGCAATCGAGGTTAAGTGCCTTGCCCAAGGACACAATGCAGGAGTGTGAATCAGTCGCTGAAATGGTCACCCATGCAACTACTAACCTCACTCGATGTTGCTTAACCTCAGTGATCTGACGAGAACCGGTTACTGCGACGCCACCTGTGTGGATTGATTAGAGTTGTCAGTGGTGGACCAGGCTTTTGTCAATGCTAACTCTGTTTGTGTAGAGTTAGTACAGTTGAGAGTATTGACAGCTGCTTGCCACTGCTCAGTGGCTCTCTCTTAGTACTCCTGCTTCCTCCACCAGTAAAACTGACCAACATGAGGTGACCCTGGCTGTTAAAAGTGTCATTAAACCCCAGTAATAATAATAATAATTGATTAGTGTCCACTGCATTACCACTCATTAAAATAGTTGTAGGAAATCATTTCATTGTGTTTTCATGTAGAAATGATTGATAAATTATGTGCAGGGGTTCTTCTGCCCTCTTTTGGAAAGGGTCTGGGGGTCCAAGAATTTTGTCCAGAGATTTTCTCAGATGTTTATGAGTCGTTTCTTTCAAACTTGGTACAGTATGGATGTTTACTACCATGGGAACCTGGCACCTGTGATTTTTGGTTCCACCAAACTTTTTTTTGCCAGTGTTATGTCCCTTTTCGTCTTAGAATAATGATGGCAGCGGGGGTTGGGGGGGGGGGGGGGGGGGGGTACTGACAGGCCCATCTTCAACAGTCACTCCTCTAGTTTGATATCAGAATTAGGCCTTTAAATCCCCCAAATTACCAACACGAAATACTGAGTATTATCTGGGGGCTCAGATGTGAGGAATTGGCTAGTTTTGGGTCTTTATTTTCAAAATTTTCTTAGGGCAGGCCAAATCATGGCCAGTCTAATAGGTCCAGTGACTCTCATCTGTTGTGCCCAAATTTGGGCACTGTAGCCAAAGGACTGTTCAGGGCAATCTAGCCAAAGGACTGTTCAGTACCCCCCCCCCACCCCCCCCCCCTGCTCCCAAAATAAGTTGTAAGCAGAATTTCAGCTTAATGTAAGGTGCAAAGATTTGTTCTACAGTTATGGGATAAGCTTTGTATCATTTCCTTTGCTGACAATAAAAATCGCAATATGCAGTTAGAGTTCTTTGATTACAAAAGCTGGGCCGTACCGTCAGTGTCTCCTCTGGGTACCTCTTGAGACCTTGATTCAGATTGAGGTTCACAGAGGGTAAATTTAGTGAGCTGGGTAGCATCACCAAATTCACCCTCAGGAGACCTCATTCTGTTGATGAGTCTGCTTATTTCCAGGTCTGTGGCCTGCCTCTTTCTCAATCAGATCACTATTCAGTAACCACACCATTACTCTGGTGGCTTAAGATTTTAGGAATAAAATTTGGCAAAAACAGAACAACATGTAAATCAAGAAAATGGGTACACGGTGACATTGTGTACTGAGGCATACCACACATCGATTGTGACCTTATCACCCAGTGCTAATCTGCTTGTGTGAAGTTAAAAAGTTGTGGAAATCTTACACTTGTTTGCTGCTGCTGGGTGGTTCATTCCAGGTACTCCACCTCCCCCACCCATAAAACTGTCCAACATGAGGTGACCCTGGCTCTCGAAAGTGTCATTGAACCCTAGTCATTTCTTTTATGACAAGTGTGATTCTGCATTGCATTGGCAGATCCATGTAAATGGAACTGTAACCAGTCTAGGGGGTAAAGTTATGGAGAAATTACTTCTCCCTCTACAGACTTCGGGGAGAAGTCAACTGAATACAGGGAAGAGTAGGCCAAAGTGTGAAAAATGGGCTTCTACATGCTGCTCTGTTATATAGTTTTCTTACATGTGACAGTAAATGACTTTCAAAAGCTAAGAGAAATAATATTTAATTTGTTTCAAAATTTTTTTTATTACAAAATATTAATGTCACCATCCTGCCCCTCCCCCTCCCCCAAATGACACAGACTTCTGACTTAATAACAGTCTTCAATTCCAGTCTTGTATATTTGTTCACCTCCATATCTGTGATTTTGTGTAGATGTAAGTGATTTTGTGTCATTTCATTTGACTGCGGTATTTGGGCATACCCATATCAAACGGTAGCAATGATTGCCTGCATTATTTATTGGAACATTCTCTCTGAAGACATTAAAAACAATAGGCTTTTATATGGGAATAATAAAATAAAACCTACTGTTGATAAGTTTTCAACCTCCAGTCAATATTTATTGATTAACGTTTAGGTTTATAAGCTGTGTACTAGCATTTCATTTGTGAAAGATGGTGGATGAAACAGCCCTTGGATGTTTGGGACTAGGTTATTTGTGGGGTTAATTTGAACACCCAGATGTTTGTTTCAACCATATTAAAATAAATGCAAAATAGTTAAAATGAATACTTGTAGGATTCCTCTTTTCATTTCTACTTAGCTAATTAACCTGTGTTCAGGCCTGGAAATCAGGCCTGGCATTTTCAGAGCAATTTATTCGCTCACCTACGGCTTGCCTTAACCCTTTACCCAACGTAATGGCCAAAACCGGCCGGCGCTATTCTCAAAAATCGCCAAATAATGTTCACTATTTTTTCATTTTTTGTCTCAAAAACATAGGTTATGACCCCTCGTTGGAACGAGCTCGTCGAGCTCGTTCCAACGAGGGGTCATAACCTATGTTTTTGAGACAAAAAATGAAAAAAATTAGTTATTCAAGAATTTTGTTTGCAAGTGTCGTCTGCTTTTCACGTTAGGTAAAGGGTTAAAAAAATTCATGAGGGCAAAAACTAGCCCTCCTGGCCTTAAAAAATAATGACTACCTTAGAAGCCTTTTCCCAAAACTCACATCTTTTCTGAGCACTGCTATGTTAGTGGTCTCTGTAAGAAGGCCACACTGCTCACCCACACCTCTGGGCCTTGCCGAGGGACAGAGGTGAGGGAGGGGTAGTGCAGCCATCTCACAGAGACCACCTTGTTAGGAACATATAATATACAAAGCCCACAAAGCAGAATTCATTAATAGTAAAATTTCATTTGTCACTCTTAGCTTTTGTAAGCTTTGAGGAGAGCTAATTACTGCCTTAGGCCATGGGAGAGGAGCAATTTTTTGCTCTCCTTCATTTTTAGCTTAACTTGACAAAGTCAAGATAAACTATTGCCATCACATGTGCGGAGTTTGTGAGTTTGTTCACATTTTCCTTTAGCACAGGCTACACCCCATAGTTCTTGTCCAATCGTCACGAAATTTCATATGCAGATTTGAGATCATGTCTAGATGAGAACGTCCCCTTTTGGTCATGATCTGTCAACCCTGATGGCTGCCCAAGCCCGAAACCCAAAATCTTTTACCCCAGTCTACAGGTCATATATTAATATGGAGGGATTTCATTGTAACTTGGTAGGATGACTCTGTATGATGTCTAGATGAGAACTTCCCCATTTGGTCGCGATCTGTCAACCGTGACGACTGCCCGCGCCCGAAATCCAAAAACCTTTAGGGTAGTCTACAAGTCGTATTTATGGGGGGATTTCAAAGTAACTTGGTAGGTTGACTCCATATAATGTCTAGATGAGAATGTCCCCTTTTGGTCACGATCATTCAGCCATGACGGCTGCCCGAGCCCAAAACCCGAAAACCTTTAGCACACTATACAGATCATATTTATGGAGGGATTTCGTTGTACTGTGGTAGGATGACTCCATATGTCTAGATAAGAACATCCCCGCGATTGGTCAACTGTCACGTCTACAGGGGCCTGATGCCCGAAAACCTTTAGCACAGTCTACAGGTTGTATTTATGAAGGGATTTCATTGTAACTTCGTAGCATGACTCCAGATAATGCCTAGATGAGAGCGTCCCCTTTTGGTCGCAGTCATTCAACCATGATGGCTGCCCAAGCCCAGAACCCGAAAAACTTTAGCAGAGACTACAGGTCGCATTTATGAAGGGATTTCATTGTAACTTGGAAGGATGACTCAGTATAATGTCTAGATGAGGACGTCCCCTTTTGGTTGCGATAGGTCAACTGTGATGGCTACTCAGGCCCGAAGCCCGAAAACCTTCATCACAAACTACAGGCTGTATTTATGAAGGGATTTCATTGTAACTTGATAGGATAACTTGGAAGGATGACTCAGTATAATGTCTAGATGAGGACGTCCCCTTTTGGTTGCGATAGGTCAACTGTGATGGCTACTCAGGCCCGAAGCCCGAAAACCTTCATCACAAACTACAGGCTGTATTTATGAAGGGATTTCATTGTAACTTGATAGGATAACTTGTTTTGGAATAATTTCACTGCAACTTTCCATGGGTGGGCAATATTTCCGCAGATGCAATATCAGATTCCAAACACTAATTAAAGGAATAAGCATCAAAAATTTAATTAATGAAGCACTGTGTACAACCTGGTGCTTCATTAATTAAAATTTTGCTGCTGATGATTTTTAGCTTAACTTGTCAAAGTCAAGATAAGCTATTGCCATCACGCGTGCGGAAGTCTGTTAGTCTGTGAGTCTGTTCACATTTTCCTTTAGCATGGGCTACACCCTGCAGTTCTTGTCTGATCGTCACATAATTTCATATGCAGGTTTGAGGTCATGTCTAGATGAGAACGTCCCCTTTTGGTCGCGATCATTTAGCCTTTATGGCTGCCTGAGCCCAAAGACCTTTAGCATAGTCTATAGGTTGTATTTATGGAAGGATTTCATTGTAACTTGTTAGGTTGACTCCATATAATGCCTAGATGATGACATGGGTGTATAGTAGAGTGATATTTTCTAAAACCATATTGGTGTTGGTATAACATGCCAAATTTATCAAGATAACTTGTGATTCTATTCGACATGAGTTTTTCTAATACTTTAGAAAAGACTGGTAGAACACTGATGGGCCTATAATTATTAAGTTTCTGGTCATCACCACTTTTAAAAATTGGAATTACCTTAGCAATTTTCATGTACGAACGAGTTGTTAATGATATGCGACAGCGGTACGGCCGTTATGTTAATTATTTTTTTAAGAAGGCTAGTCGTCATACCATCGCAATCATCACTATTTTTGGACTTCATTGAACTTGTGACATTTATTACCTCTTGTGGTGAAGTTGGAGTTATAAAAAAATTATGTAGAGAATTATTTTTCATGTATTCAAGAAAATGTTTTTGAGGTTTCTTTATTTGTTCACTCGTGTGCTCTCCAATATGGACGAAAAAGCTATTGAACTCTTGGGCTTTTTCAGCAGGCTCCCTTATTTCCTTACCATCTTCGCTTACAAAAGAGTAACGTAATCCAGTCACTCGTTTTGTTTTGTGAATGGCTTCATTTAAGACAGTCCATGTTTTCCGCAGATTGGTTTTATTTTCTAATAAGATATTTTTATAATACATAGCTTTAGTTTGTCTTTTTATTTTATTGAATATTCTACAATAATTTTTGTAATTTGCAATATTCTGTTCTGTAGGACATTTTAGTTTTTTGTTATAAAATTTGGATTTAGTGCGTGGTGAGATTGATAGCCCTTTGGTCATCCATGGGTTTTGCTTGACTGATCCTTTTTTTAGTGGGATGCGTTTTATCGGAAAAGCATTTTCAAAGGCTGTGGAAATAATGGCTGAAAACGTGTCATAGGCTAAATTTGGACAGTCTGTCTCCAAGACGGTTGAAAAGTCTGTTTGAGACAAAATTGTTTTGAAGGTTGCTATGCTATCTGCATTTATCTTGCGCTTTTCGATGTATGACGTAAGTTCTTTAATCACGTTATGAGTTTCAACATAGAAAATTCCGAAGTGGTCAGAGACATCTGTAATGATTATACCAGAAAAACAGTTGGATGATAAGTTATTTGTGAAGATATGATCAATTAGTGTGGCTGAGTGACTAGTTACTCTCGCTGGTTTGGTGATAAAAGGTAAAAAACCCTGGCTGAACATAATATCTATGTAGTTATCCGTATTAGTGTGTACTCCTGATTTCAGAAGATCAATGTTGAAATCTCCCATGATATAGGATTTTTTATTTTCATGATTTATCATTTCCGTTAAGTCGGTTAGTTTTGACAGAAAGAAGTCAATATCTGCTTTCGGTGGTGTATTAGGTCTGAATATTACTCCTACTAATTTAATGGATTTCTTTAGTTTAATTTCAATGAAAAGGGATTCGAAGACATGTGGAATGAACACAGAAAGGTCTTCTCGTATTTGGAAATCTATGTGGTCTTTAATGAAAATTCCAACACCACCACGACCATTATCTCCATCGGGTCTTGTATTCTTAATAAGGGGGTGGTACCCGTTTATTGTGTATGATGAGTTGGGGGGAATTTGGAATATCTCTGTTAGTCCTATCACATCAAAAGTATTACAAGAGCCCTGTACCTCGTACAATAGATCATGTAAAGAATCCCAGTGGGCTTTGAGACTCTGACAGTTTAAATGAAATATTGAAAATCTTTCATAACCATTGTTAATTTTTGAGAAGACATCTTTTGGTGAGTAATATTTGCTTTCATTCTGAAATTCGAAGAGTGGGGAATCCTCACTAGCATTCGCGTTGTTTGTTCTCCGACTATATGTATACTTAAAATCATATTCTTCCTTACTCTGGATCTCGTCAATCGTATTGTAGAATATTCAATAAAATAAAAAGACAAACTAAAGCTATGTATTATAAAAATATCTTATTAGAAAATAAAACCAATCTGCGGAGAACATGGACTGTCTTAAATGAAGCCATTCACAAAACAAAACGAGTGACTGGATTACGTTACTCTTTTGTAAGCGAAGATGGTAAGGAAATAAGGGAGCCTGCTGAAATAGCCCAAGAGTTCAATAGCTTTTTCGTCCATATTGGAGAGCGCACGAGTGAACAAATAAAGAAACCTCAAAAACATTTTCTTGAATACATGAAAAATAATTCTCTACATAATTTTTTTATAACTCCAACTTCACCACAAGAGGTAATAAATGTCACAAGTTCAATGAAGTCCAAAAATAGTGATGATTGCGATGGTATGACGACTAGCCTTCTTAAAAAAATAATTAACATAACGGCCGTACCGCTGTCGCATATCATTAACAACTCGTTCGTACATGGGAGTGTCCCAAATAGAATGAAAATTGCTAAGGTAATTCCAATTTTTAAAAGTGATGATGACCAGAAACTTAATATTTATAGGCCCATCAGTGTTCTACCAGTCTTTTCTAAAGTATTAGAAAAACTCATGTCGAATAGAATCACAAGTTATCTTGATAAATTTGGCATGTTATACCAACACCAATATGGTTTTAGAAAATATCACTCTACTATACACCCAATAATGCAACTCCTGAAACATATAGGATGGGAAAATAATACTGAAGGTAATAATAAAACAATGGCTATATTCCTGGATCTTTCTAAGGCATTTGATACAATTAATCACGACATCCTGCTCACCAAACTAGATAAATATGGCTTTAGAGGCATCAGCAACAACTGGTTCAAAAGTTATCTGTCGGACAGGGTTCAGTATGTTAAATACGGTGATCAATAATCCGATGTAATGGAAATAAAGTGTGGTGTTCCTCAGGGTTCTATACTCGGACCTACACTATTTCTTCTATATATTAATGATATTTGTTCTTCAACATCACTAAATCTTTTAGCATTTGCAGATGATACAACAGTCTATGATTCAGACTCTAATGTTGATCTCCTGGGCACTAGATTTAATAATGAATTGAAAAACTTATATGAATGGTGCTCAGCAAATCAGCTAGTTCTAAATGCACGTAAAACCAAATATATTCTTTTGGATCCCACTCCTAGTAAGAAAAGGTGCAAGTATCCAGATATCTTCATTAATGACCAAAAAATTGTACGAGTAGGGTCAAATCAAGATGAGAAATCTTTGAAATTTTTAGGCATAAGTATTGAGGAAAACCTAACATACCAAGCGCACATTTCCACAATTTGTTCGAAGTTAAGATGGGCAAATTATGCTTTGAACAAGGTAAAAAAAATACTACCACACCAGGCATTGAAAACGTTATATTATTCTATAGTCCACTGCCATCTGGTATATGGTATTCATATATGGGGCAGTTCGAGGGCAGTTAATAAATTGTTGAAATTGCAGAAACGTTCCATATGAATTATAAATAACAAAAAATATAACTCGCACACTGACCCACTATTTCTAAAGGATAGGATTCTAAAAGTTACTGACCTGTTCAAATTACAAACTTGCCTTTTTATATTTGATTGGAAACATGGCAATCTCCCAATGTCATTTAATGACTATTTTAGTATTTTAGAAAATATATCTCGTATGAACACGAGGCAAGTGGGACAAATGCGCGTATACAGAACTCGTAAAAAATGCTTAGATAAGTTACCGATATTTGCATTCCCTAAAATATGGAACAATTTAGACATGGATCTGCAAAATCTAAATAATAGAATCAAGTTTAAAAAGAATCTAACAATAAAACTTTTGTCTCCATATGCTGACAGTACTCAGTGTAATAATCCGTATTGCCCAGACTGTTGTGTATGAACAAAAATTGAAGTAGCACAAAGCACGTAATTCTATGAATAAGTTCGCACCTTTTCACATTAACTATCACCTTTATCAACGAGGCAAACTCGAGAAGAATATTGGACAATTCAGTTCAACAGGAGTGAGGAGTCGCACTCTTCCGACAATGCTGGTTTTGCCCGGGTGTTATTTTATTAGCGCTCGGATAATATAGGTGTAAGTGCAGATCTAAGACTTTATACGTATTAATCGTAGGACATGGCGAAGGGGACTTAAACACACAATAAATAATTGAATAAAAAATTAAAACCAAATGGGTAACTAAATTAATAAATTCAAAGAATGGTTGGCTGTTTCAGTAGTTGGTTGATTAGTCAGTTTGATCAGTAGCTCATCGGACTATTAGACTATTGGATAATACCTGGTTATCTCGTCTTCAAATAAATCCACCGTGATGAACCACCAAGTCTATGGGTGAGCGACATCACCCGCAGTGTTCTCAGATGCTGGGCAGCAGTGTTCCTGGTCCTTAGTCCATTCGCAGTGTTGAAGCAAGAACATATGTTTTGTTTTGTTTTTTCTTTGGGGGATGACAGGTAGACAGCCAATCTGGCTATGTCGTCTCCCTACGATATGTGCAGAAAGAATTCTGTTATTAAAAGTTTGTACTCAGAAATGTTTATTTTGTATACAATGCTCATGTCGTAAAAATAAAGTATATTATTATTATGATTATTACTGTGACGGCTACAGGGGCCTGAAGCCCGAAAACCTTTAGGTGATATTTATGAAGGGATTTCATTGTACCTTGGTAGGATGACTTTCAAATAATGTCTAGATGAGAACGTCCTCTTTTGGTCACGATCATTCAGCCTTGATGGCTGCCCAAGCCCAAAACCCCAAAACCTTTAGCATAGTCTATAGGTCATATTTATGGAAGGATTTCATTGTAACCTGTTAGTTTGACTCCATATAATGCCTAGATGATGACATCCCCTTTTGGTTGTGATTGGTCAACTGTGATGGCTACAGGTGCCCGAAGCCAGAAAATCTTGAGCACAGTCTACAGGTGATATTTATGATGGGATTTCATTGTAACTTCGTAGGATCACTCCAGGTGATGCCCAGATGAGAATGTCCCCTTTTTGTTGCGATCATTCAACCATGATGGCTGCCAGAGCCTGAATACCTTCAGCACAGTCTACAGGTCATATTTATGAAGGGATTTCATTTTAACTTGGTAGGTTTGACTTCATATAATGTCTAGATGAGAACGTCCCCTTTTGGACACAATTGGCCAACTGTGACAGCTACAGGGGCCCAAAGCCCGAAAACCTTTAGAGCAGTCTACAGGTCATAATTATGAAGGGATTTCATTGTAGCTTGGTAGGATGACTCCCAATAATGTCTAGATGAGAACGTCCCCTTTTGGTCGCGATCATTCAGCCTTGATGGCTGCCCGAACCCAAAAACCTTCAGCATAGTCTATAGGTTGTATTTATGGAAGGATTTCATTGTAACTTGTTAGGTTGACTCCATATAATGCCTAGATGATGACATCCCCTTTTGGTCGTGATTGGTCAACTGTGATGGCTACAGGTGCCCGAAGCCAGAAAATCTTGAGCACAGTCTACAGGTTATATTTATGAAGGGATTTCATTTTAACTTCGTAGGATCACTCCAGATGATGCCCAGAGGAGAATGTCCCCTTTTGGTTGCGATCATTCAACCATGATGGCTGCCTGAGCCTGAAGCCCGAAAACCTTTAGCACAGTCTTCAGGTCATAGTTATGAAGGGATTTCATTGTAACTTGGTAGGTTTGACTTCATATAATGTCTAGATGAGACAGCCCCTTTTGGACACCATTAGGCAACTGTGACGGCTACAGGGGCCTGAAGCCCGAAAACCTTTAGGTGATATTTATGAAGGGATTTCATTGTACCTTGGTAGGATGACTCCAAATAATGTCTAGATGAGAACGTCCCCTTTTGGTCGCGATCATTCAGCCTTGATGGCTGCCCAAGCCCAAAACCCCAAAACCTTTAGCATAGTCTATAGGTCATATTTATGGAAGGATTTCATTGTAACCTGTTAGTTTGACTCCATATAATGCCTAGATGATGACATCCCCTTTTGGTCATGATTGGTCAACTGTGACGGCTTCAGGGGCCCGAAGCCAGAAAACCTTGAGCACAGTTTACAGGTCATATTTATGAAGGGATTTCATTGTAACTTCGTAGGATCACTCCAGATGATGCCCAGATGAGAATGTCCCTTTTGGTTGCGATCATTCAATCATAATGGCTGCCCGAGCCCAAAGCCCCCAAACCTTTAGCACAGTCTACAGGTCATGTTTATGAAGGGATTTCATTGTAACTTGGTAGGTTGATTTCATATAATGTCTAGATGAGAATGTCCCCTTTGGACGCAATTGGGAAACTGACGGCTACAGGGGCCCGAGGCCCGAAAACCTTTAGCACAGTCTACAGGTCATATTTATGAAGGGATTTCAATGTAACTTGATAGAATGACTCGTTTTGGAATAATTTCACTGCAACTTGGTAACTTTCGTTGATATACATTGACTGTGAGGGTCACATACATGACTGTGAGGTCATATTCACCCACCCCTCAGCTCTTTAGTACAGTGTACACCTCATATTATTTTTATCAAAAACATAGCATACAGGGAACAGAAATGAACAATTATCACAATTCTTGTCTTATTTCATAATCCTTTCATAAACATTGAACATTATCCTTTTCATCAAACACAACACACAAGTTAAGCTACAGTGTCATTGACACTTTCATTATTACCTGGTAAACACATGTGTGGGCATCACTGACCACGCATGAATTATGACTAGTCCATGGTGACTATACAGTGGAACCCTGTTAATTGAATAGCCACTTTGCCAATGAAAATTATTCACATAACAGGAGTATTCAATTAACAGGGATTGTGTCACTTCCCTGTATTCTAGAGATAAACTTAGCAGTTCTATTATATCTTGTTTTACAAAGCTCCATGAGCTCTGTCAAACAAGATATAATAGATTAAATGCCTGTATTGGATGTTCTAAGGCCAAATAGGTCTATAAACAAAAGAAAACTGGGGAGAGTCGGGGTAATTTCTCGACAGGTTACAAGATTTTTTCTTTAACTAACAGGAGTTTACTCTGTAACCTATATTCAATTAACAGGTTAAATTTGTTCTGGAGGTATGGTAAATAGTTTTGTGTTGGGAAATTATATTCAATTAACAGAGTTATTCGGTTAAGAGATATCCAATTAAGTGGGCTCCACTGTACTATATGGGTTACAACCTGGTGCTTCATTAATTGAAATTTTGCTGCTGATGATTTTTATTACCTGGTAAACACGTGTAAACATCACCACTGCCCATGCATGGATTACGACCAGTCCATGGTGGCAGTACTATATGGGTTACAGTTAAAACTTGAAGTCCTGTCATGAAATGCGCACAAATAGCACGATGATCTGCACGTTAATCTACGTGATATGACAAAAGTAAGGCTATCAAATTCTGTACATATGACCTGTGCACAAGCACTGTTTCAGCCAATGGACCTCCGGGTAACCCGGAGGTCCATTGGCAGAAACATTGCCTGTCCTTGCTATGAGTAACCAGGAGAACCTGCCAGGCTTTGGATGCTATTCGATATGGCAATTGCGCGCAATTCCTACACGCAATTAAGCCTAGATAAGTGCACAGTTTGTGACAGGACTTCTAATTTTAACTGTACCACCATGCTGTATAGTGTAACCTGCCAATGGGTTACGATATAAATCCTTTATTTCTAGGCCTGTGTGTTATAAGGCGACTGACTGGTAACTACTCACAGACTGAGAACAATCCATCAAAATCAGCAAATATTTCGCCCAGCCTTTCATGCCTGTCACTTTGAATGATTGATCTATTTTTAATACCAGGATTTTCTGTTTCCTCTGAATAAAATTTTAAATTATGTTTTGAACTTTTCTCAGTGGATGTTAACCAAAACATTACCACTTTTATGACACAACTACTTATCGTGACTGCACTATATTATGGAAGTGGTAGCTTATCACAAGTTACAATTGTTACATCTTTCTTAAAGACAAAACGGTGGTTTTTAAAATGCGTGCAAAGTTCACAAATTTTCAAGGTAGACTGAATTTTCACAATGCGACTGCATAGTCACTTTTTATTATTGACGGCAAAGCGAAGTTTGCAGATTTGAGGTCATTTATTCACTGAAGTCACGTAGTCAGTTCATCTGTGAAGTTGGCGGAACATTTCAACTGAATTGCATCCTTTCCTCTCTCGATAGAGTTGAAATTCTCTGTCCACTTTTCTCGGAGACACACTGTTATTTCTTGTGTAATGTCTCTTTTCAGGTTCATATTGGTATAAAAGGCTTCGTTCGGGATGCTGATAGTGGTAATGGAATTGAGAATGCTGTTATTATGGTTGAGGGTATTAACCATAATGTTACAACAGCAAAGTATGGGGACTTTTGGAGATTACTGGTTCCAGGCATTTATACAATTACTGCTGTTGCAGATGGGTATTTCATTCTATTTTTCTTATTTTATTCATCCCATATCTCGGTCTTGATCTTTTTTATGCCCCCACCTCCAAAGCAGGATTTGGGGGTATCTAGTGAAGCCCTCTGTCCATCCATCTATCCATTCATCCATCCATCTGTCTGTCCGGGCAACCCCAGATGGCCTTGCGAGGTGGCCGTCCGTGTACAGTTGTTACTTGTGAGGTTGGGGGATAGAATCGTTACACCAGTCACTTCTGAGATTTTTTTCAACTTATGAGGTGCGAAAAACCCACTTGTGAGTTGCGCAATTTTCCCCATACCTAACTCTAAAATCACCTCACAAGTACATCTGCGGTAGAACGTCTGTCCATCTGATCTGTCCATCTGTCCATCTGTCCTTCTGACTGTCCATCTGTCTGTCCATCCGTCCATCTGACTGTACAAATGTTTTGTATTCTAATTTCAAAGCCATTAGCCAGATATGGATCTCCATTGGCATGCGGATAGACCTGCATGGGGGAACGGATATGCACAAGGAATGGGTTCCATCCAATAATGTTTCCTAGTATTATGGCCCTTTTTCACTCTTTCAACTTAGAAAATGTTTCAGTTTTCACTCTTTCAACTTGGAAAATTGTTCTGCCCCGCAATACCTTTAAGGCTTCTTCGAACATGCCTATGTGTTGGGGGTATTGGTCCACGCTTTGCGTAACTCTTATTAACATTAACATGAAAATGTGCCGTCATATCTGTTGAATATTGCTTATTATCGTTCATATAATCATGATCAAATAGTTCATTACAGTAATACAGTGGAGCCCACTTAATTGGATATCTCAGCTGAATAACCCTGATGTTTGATGTTGCAAACTGTGACGCGGTCTTCAGACTATAATAAATGACATGTGGATATTAAACTTCGATTCGTGTTTAAAGATCAATTGTATTGTATTATTTAACCCTTTACCCAACGAATCGGCCGCATCTGCCTGCGTAATATACAAATTCAGCAGTTGAAAAAATATTATTTTTCAAAAAATTTCAACAAAACCATATCATGTGACCCCTCGTTGGAATGAGCTCATTCCAACGAGGGGTCACATGATATGGTTTTGTTAAATTTTTTTGAAAAATTTGAAAAAATGATATTTAAAATAATAAATTTTGACATTGTCTGCATTGGGTAAAGGGATAACATGAAAATGTACTGTCATATCTTTTGAGTATATAACACAACTAGCTACTTTTTTCTAGTCCTACATTATTTTTTTCGGAACCATGATCTATGTCATCTTCATGTTGTCATATATTTATAATTCAGCTGTTTCAGTGTTATAAAAATGAGAATACATATAGATCCTGGGGAGGGATAGAATCCAGCATTTTAGGCTCACCTAAATTCCTGTTAATTGAATGAAAAATCTTGTAACCTGTTGAGAATTTACCCTGACTCTCCCCAGTTTTCCTTTGTTTATAGACCTATTTGGCTTTAGTACATCCAATACAGCCATTTAATCTATTATATCTTGTTTGACAGAGCTCATGGAGCTCTGTCAAACAAGATATAAAAGAATAAATGCTAATACAGGAAAGTGACACAATCCCTGTTAATTGAATACTCCTTTTAATTGAATATTTTCATTGGCAGAGTGGCTATTCAGTTAACAGGGTTCCAGTGTATCACAATTCATTCTGCACAATACGATATGTATCATGATACACATGATCTCCCACGGCATGCAACTACAACTATCAAATACTTTGAACTACATGTATTCATTTCTAGTAGCTTCATTTTAACACAAATTTTTGAATGCACTCTTTAAACAATATGTAACTTCTCAATGTGATAACAGTTAGCATTCAGTAATTTCAGGTTTTGATTTTATGCCTCAGTACTAGTACTCAAACGATTAGTCGACTAGTCGATGTCGACTCTGGACAAACCAGTAGTCGACTCTCAATTGTGCAGTCGACTAGTCGTCGGAGTTAAAGCTTTTAGGAAAATAGTATCCCTTCTGTGCCACTGTCAGACAGTTTGAACAGCAAAATTGGGCAATCAATGTATATATCTATTGCCATCTAATAGTAGTGACAGTAGTTTGTTTTAACTGGTACTAGTAGAGTGCTGAATTATTTTGGGCTATCAGGATATGTTATTAATTTGCCTTGTTGCAATTTATGGGAGAGTGCCTATAGGCACTCTCCCATAAATTGCAACAAGGCAAATTAAATAAGACTATATTGCAATTTATGGGAGAGTGCCTGTAGGTACAGGCACTCTCCCATAAATCGCAACAAGGCAAATTAAATAAGACTATATAATTTCACTCTTAGCATAATTAGAAGCACATTAACAGAATAATGTTCCAGTAAGTTGCTGTATATGAATGCCCAAGTGAAGCCAAATTTGGACCTTCAGCACTCTACCAGAACACCAACACTGTTATAAGGAGACAAGTTATCACCAATGACTAGTCGAAGTCGACTTGACTTTTGGGTATTGACTAGTCGACTTTTGAATTCACTAGTCGTTTGAGCACTACTTAGTACACAATGCCACCATGCCCCCACATGGTCAATGGGGGTGAAATGTATTGCCCAAGGATGCAACGCGATTGCCGCAGGTGGGATTCGAATCGAGGACCTCTACCTATTGAGCCACCGTGCCCCCTTCTCAAAGTGATAACAATTGGTATCCATTAATTTCATGTTACGATTTTATGACCATTTTCCAGTGTTTTTTTCCTATCCGCAAATATATTCAAACAATTTAATCCTTTATATCTTAATTGACAGAACTCTGTGCATTCTGTCAAACAAGATATTAATGGATCAATCAATTATTTAGCAAATTAGAAGGAATTCACCAACCTTTTGGTTAACTGAATAATTCTGTGTTAATGGCATATTTATCACTTTAAACTCTGGTACAGTATGCATAAAAAACCAGGGTTTCGCCAATAAAATCTTACGAAATTGTTTTGCCTTAGATTATGTATAGTTATCGTATTGTGATACGTAGTGAACAAGTATACGTATTGAATCCTGAGCAATGTATCACAATTCAAGTGTATCACTATTAATCATTTCAGCCTTACTCAATACATCCAGTATAGGCATTTAATGTATTATATCTCGTTTGACAGACCTTAACGATCTCTGTCAAACAAGAAGTACCGTATTTACTCTATGTATTGGGACAGCTAAAAATAATTTTTTTCACAGGTGCCCCAATTCTTAGAAAATGGGGAAAGAACACAGCCTGGTCTTGATTTGATGCTGAATAAAGTTGTGTGTGATTCGTTTTCCATCACTATATATGAAAATCGCCACCCAATTTCTTTTATATTTTCCTTTTTTACTTCCAAAACATAGCTTATGATCCCTCATTGGAACGCGCGCATTGCGCGCATTCCAATGAGGGATCATAAGCTATATTTTGGAAGCAAAAAATGAAAATTTTTAGTTACTCAGGAATTTTTTTATGTGTGTCGACTGCTACTAGCGACGGGTCAGCTGGAAACAAATCTCCTGAATGTCCCAAACTTTGGAGCATGAAAAAAATATAGTTTTCTAGAAAAAATGTGTCCCAAATCATAGAGTGTCCCAATACAGAGAGTAAATACGGTAATAGAATAAATGCTCAGTTCAAAATTTGAAGATAGGAAAGTGGCCCAATTCCTCTTCATTGTATATTTCCTGTTGACTGTATTCTCCTGTTAACTGGTAGAGTGCCAAATTATTTTTGGTCATTTAAATTTGTTCACATATTTTTGTCTTGTTACAATTTATGGGAGAGTGCCTGTGGGCACTCTTCCACAAATTGTAACAAGACAAATCCACACCGACGACCTAATTCCATTTCACACATACAGTTAAAACTAGAAGTCCTGTCATGAAATGTGCACAAATAGCACGTCAATCTGCGTGTTAATCTACGCGTTATGACTATAGAAAGGCTATCAAATTCTGTACAGATGGCCTGTGCACAAGCAATGTTTCAGCCAATGGACCTCCGGGTAACCCGGAGGTCCATTGGCAGAAACATTGCCTGTGTTTGCTATGAGTAACCAGGAGAACCTGCCGTGCTTTGGATGCCATTCGATATGGCAATTGCGCGCAATTCCTATGTGCACTTAAGCCTAGATAAGCGCACAGTTCGTGACAGGACTTCTAGTTTTAACTGTAATATGAAGCACGTCCACAAAATTTGAAGCTTTTAAATTGGGGTAACTGTTCTTTTGAATAGAGCTCAAATGTGGGCTT
This sequence comes from Pictodentalium vernedei, assembly GCA_031216915.1. Lineage (NCBI taxonomy): Eukaryota > Metazoa > Mollusca > Scaphopoda > Dentaliida > Dentaliidae > Pictodentalium > Pictodentalium vernedei. The sequence continues at coordinate 550,370,617 of CM062294.1, forward strand.
CCAGCACCCTAACAGTTAATTGTATACTCCTGTTAGCTGAAACATTTTCACAGGCAAAGTGGGCCTTAACCCTTGGGAGCCCAATTCTCACTTTAATTACTTTTTCTGCAACAAAACTGGCGCCCCAACATGCAATTTTGGGTGAACTTCCAAGTTACATTCAGAATTCTTTGGCGGTCGTTTCTTGGCAGTCTTGGCTGCCTATTTAGACAGCCAAGACTTGATTAAAAACGACTGCAAAGTCGCATTATGTGAACTGATAAAGTATAGAAAAATTGTATAAAATCTCCAGGCCGTTTAGGGTTAAGTGGCTACTCAAGGGTTTCACTTTATCAGCATCAGTTAACTTTCTTTGTCCCACGGTACACTCACCAACGATTTCTGTATATATGTATATACATGTATGTATGTATTGGATTTGTGAGGGGCGCGGTGGCTCAATAGGTAGAGGTGCAGGCTGCAAGCCGAGAGGTCCACGGTTTGACTCCCACCTGCGGCAACCACGTTGTGTCCTTTGGCAAGACACACCTCCATTGCCCACGTGGGGGCACGGTGGCGCTGTGTACTAAGACGTACTGCACGTCGATAGTGCACTTGTCTTCAACCAATGCTAACCCTGCTTGTGTGGAGTTACTATGTTGGGGAGCTGACAGTTGCTCGACTGCTCGGTGGTTCTCTCCGGGTACTCTGGCTCCCTCCACCCGTAAAACTGTCATGGTCATGATTAGCCTTTGTGCAGAAATATGTGACCTTAAAACACCAATAAATAAATAAATTGGATTTGTGATTCATTGAAGATCATCACAACAATAATTTAACCCTTTGAACACTGGTGGTATGTTCTATGCCAGTTAAACTGCAGAAATTGGAAGAGTCCATATCCATTATTTGGGGGTAGAGCAATTAATATTTTCAACGTGCAGCCTTCAGGCTGCACGTTGAAAATATTAATTGTTCTACCACACATGTTCTCTTAGTTGCCATTCTACTTAATGAAATTATGACGTATTGTGTTCCTCAGTCCTGGATGGGAAAAAGTTTATCGTTTTTTATGCTTTTTAAGAAGAAGAAAAAAATTTAGGCTGAAAGTATTTTGTTTGGGAAAAAAATCTGTTTTTTATGTGCTTATCTCAATTTTGGGACGTAAAAGTGCAGGAACTGAAAATAGAAGGAAAATCCTGTGTATTGTGTGGGCACAATCGCTTCATCTAGTTGGTATATGCTTTTCTTAGGAGGGGCGTATGCAGCTTATTCAAGTCAAGTCCCTGGTTTGATATTTAGACTACCATGTCAGGTGAGCGCCCTCAGGCCCCCTGGGGCCTCTTGTTTATGATTCTCATAACATGGCTTCCAGTTATAGTGTTGGAAGTAAAATCAGCCTTGAAAGAAGAATAAAGACCTACTTAAACCTATAGATTTTATTACATATTTATCAATTTCAGATACGAACCAGCCACCCTGGAAAAAACAGGTGTTGTGGCAGGACCAGCAAAAGAAATAGAACTTCGACTCAAGAAAAGGTGAATATATGGTTGGCCTGCACTTAAAAATAGTTTTAGGGTCATTTTATATTTTTTAATTTTAAAAATTGTGCTCTATTTTGCTACTAAGAATTATGCTGCCATAATATGTGCAACTTATACACCTTATTCCTGATAAGCTGCAGCTAGCAATATAGATATGTTGACTGAAAACAGGGGTCCATTGACCAGATCCAGTCCTATCCCTTCCACCTTTCTCTCTTTCTTTTCTTTAAATTTCCTTGAAAATGTCAAGTATGAGCTATTGGGAGGGGTTGCAATCTGTACATATGTACGTCCATATGTCGGCCCATCTATCCGTCCTTTCGTATGTCTCCCTGTGAGTCCGCAATTCCTTTAGGAAACCCTACAGGCTTCATCTGTCACCCAATCAGTTTCCAATTTCATATGTGCCATTGGTCTGATGTCTAGATGGGAGCTTTCAAATTTTTCCAAACTTTGTTGAAAAACATGGCCGCCAGTTGCCATCTTGGATTTGGCTTGTAAATTGTCAAAAATTCTATTAGCATGCATTACATGCCTCAGTGCTCACTTGATCTTTTTCAAATTTTAGCATTGATGTGATATCTAGATAGGAGCAATCAATTTTTTTTCTTCTGAATTTCATTGAAAAACATGGCCACCGGTGGCCATCTTTGATCTGGCATTTCAACTGTCAATTTCATTAACCAGGGGTGGACGGGAAAGGAGAGTGATCACTCTCACTCGCCATCACTCTCCTAAACTTTTTACTAGGGGAGCAATTAATCACTCACCTTCATGATGTGTGTAGAAATTATGTCTAAGCATCAAGTTATATACAGCATTTCAATCAACCATTCGTTACCTGATCATGACCCAACTAGAAAACAATATTTGCAAAACATTATCTCACATTACTAAAATCTTTCATTTTTTGCTTTAAACATATCTTCTGACACCTCATTGGAACAAGCTCAATGAGCTTGTTCCAATGAGGGGTCATAAGCTGTGTTTTTAGAGTAAAAATGAAAAAAATAAAATTTGTATGGTCATTTTCGTATATAATGCTGGTCAGTTTGGGCTGTCAGGGGTTAAAATCACTCTCCTGAATTTTTCACTCTCGCAAAATCAAAACGATTAGAGTCATCATTCACTCGCCTGTCTTTTCTTCACTGCAGTCACTGATTAGCACACTCTACAGGCCGCATACCACCTGATCTTTTTCTGATTTCATATGTAGCTTTGATGTGATGTCTTTTCCTCAGAAACTTGATTGAATAACTTCGCATTACTGCAGTTTTCTATTTAGTTCAGTCCCTTTTTGGTCAAGTTGAGGTGTAGTGTCATTGACACTTTCATTCGTTGAGTTATTGACCTTGAACTTAGTTAATGATGTGAAAACTCAAGAGAATCAGTTTTTCAGACTTTTTTCCAAACTTGCTTTGTGCCTCAGTTATATCAAAATAAAAGTTAAGTTGGAATTGGTGTTTGGTCCAGTGATTTTTACAAGAGTTATGGACCTTTTCAACTTAGAAATTGTACATTCTCCTCAACATTTTGGTTTCTGGAGAATAACTTGAGTTTGCATTTATTGATCAGGATCAAACATGGTTTATGCCTCAGTAATATCAAAATAAAAGGTTAAGTTCGAATTGCGGTTTTGTACGATGATTTTTACAAGAGTTATTGGTCTTTTTGACTAAGAAATTGCTTATTTCAGCCAACATTCTAGTTACTGGATGATAATTTTAGTTCTGCTTATATGGCCTCAACCAAATTTGGCATGTAACTCAATTATATCAAACTACAGGTCTGGTTTGAATTGGGGTTCAGTACAAATGTTGTATGAGGTATGATAACATTGTTTTTGGCTGTGGAAGACTGTTGAACAGCACATCGAAATGAAGGACTTGAGGATGAAAACAGTGGTTATGTACATTTTTCGAAAAAGCATACCAGGCATATTATGCAACGCCGGGTGTAGCTCTCATTTTCCTTTTGAATGTGGAGGGGAGGCAGGGGGAGAGGTGGATGAAGGGTTGGCTTATCTTGGGCTGCACGGTATTCAAATTTCAATACTGGTATCGGTATTGAAAAAAATATCGCGATATACCTGTATATCGTAGACCAGTTCAGAGGGTGAGAACTCGGGCGACGGTCTGGGGAACTGAGTTTGTAAACAGTTGTCAATACAGTTATATTTTGGGTGGTTAATATTTGAATAAAATTTGCTGTACACAGTACCTGATATTCAGCTGAAACCAATATCCTTAAGAAAGCATTTTTTTACAAATGTGCACAACGTTATTTTTTTTTTATTTATAATCACATCACAGAGACAGCTCAGACATGAGGGAACACAATAAGGAGCCATGACTTTTCTGTTCGAAAAGAATATCCAACCATTCGTCACTGCAGCTGACTGAAGTGTTATTTTCCCTTTGTTCATGAATATTAATTAATACAGCTGTTTTATGGAGTGTGAGCATTTCGCATCCTGCATTTTCCTCTCTATTGTTTGGTTCTTCTTATGACCTATTGTATTTTAAGTGTTGATGGATATGATCAGTGGTGTGTTTGTGTTAGTAATTAATATTTTTATACTGTACCAATGACCCAGACATAGCTGGTGCTAACTCTTAAAATTCTAGGGCCAAACACAAATTTTGCCCCCCAATCCCCAAAATTTGCATCTAAAACCAAAAGAAATCATGTCCTGAAGGTCCTCCATACTTTGCCTCCACTGCGCATGCGCAGTGTCAAGGACGTCCCGAAATTGGCGCCAATTATCATTCTTTGTTTGGCCCTTCATCAGTTCACATCTGACTGATATTTGTGCTTGTAAATCTCAGTTTAAATGATGCCAGACACATAAATATTACAGAAATGGTGGATCTAAGGAGGATATAGAAGGAGGAGAGGAAAAATAAGTGACAGAAAATATTCAGGGCTGTAACTTAAAATTTTTTAATGAAATTATGTTAAGTTGCCTATTTTCGAGGCATGGGCCTGTTGTTGTCATTCTTGCTATAAAGTTACACTGCTTGTTCAGTGTTTCCTCTCTCCTTTGCCTTTAAGTCCCCCCTTGCTATTCTCCCATGCTTTTGGCATATTTTTCAGTAATATTTTTACTAAAATTTCTTGGGAGTTTTAGCTGGGTAACAGAACGAATTCTGTTCTTTTCCCCATGTTTACGTTCTCACCCATGGGTGTTTAGGCGTAGTGTTCTGCATCTACCATCTGATGTTCTGCAGTTTCTTCCCTGGAAGTCTCTGTTTTGCATCAGATAGTGTATTATTGGTAACTGATTTCGGGCCAGGGTTATCAGTGCCTGGAGTCATGTTTCTGGTGTTTATACACTTCTTGTTTACATTGGCAACAGTCTCTGTGGAGGGGGATTTTTTGTCATTGTACTAGTTTAATCATTACAGGATACATTATTATTATTCGTAAGTGTTGCATTAATTTTTTGAAATATTTAAAAAAATTTTGTCCACTTTTTGTCTTGGGATCCATTGGGGCTCAACGTTACTTTTCAGAAACTTGGGCTTGGCTGAAAAAATATTTTTTCAAAAAATTTTTTGATTTCAATTATTTTTTCTATGTTAATGGATCATGTTATTATGTATCTTTGTTTTCAGGGGTTCGTGCGAGTACTAGGACTTTTTGTATTCTTTTCACAATGAAAGGATATTGTTCAAATTGTAATAAGAGGAAATCTTCCTCTGACTTTCATGATCATTGTATTAATTGTAGTCAGTGTACTCGCACTAACTCCTGTTCAGTATGTGTATATTGGGATGACAAACATTGGAAACGTGTGTCACGGTATGTTGTTAGCGGGAAAAGGGACATGCCGGTCCTTTCTCCGCAGGGTCACTCTAGTTTATCAATCTCTATTTCAGAGAAACAAGAACAGGGTGATGTTTCCATGATGTCTTCCAAAAGTGTCCCTCCGTCGTCACAATTAAATGAAGAGCTACCGCAAAAGTGCTCATGGAAATACGTCAATTGCCTAAGAGGTCCCTAGTAGGATCGACGGCGTTGACGTCCGCTAGCTCGCCCGGTGTAGCGTCCATTCATCGAATGGTTTGGCAGCCGGGTTCGTCCGTTGCGGTCCAGGAAGGAGATTTGGGTGATGCGAGCACTATAAATAAACAAGGTGCACACCCAGTGACGGCGGATCAGAGGAGAAAACGGAGGAAGCCTATTAGTCTAGTTCCTAGCTCGTCCAGGTCCATCCGGGCTGCGAGCGAGAGAGGCCCCTCTCTCATACAACAACATCTGGGACCAGATGTTGTGGTACAAAATGTTTCGCATTCGGAGCATACGTCCGCCGCTCGGGACGCTCCGTTATATAGACAGTCCGGAGAGGCTGTCCAAAAGGCTTCCTCATCCTCTCAGCAGCGCACACGACCGCACCTTGGCTATGTGACCACGGATATCCAGCCAGCTTCGCCGATCAGGGATTCCACGGCGACCAGGTCACGCCATCTGGTAGCCAGGGACAAGAGGCCTGTAGACTCCGGACGTTCGCATAAGAGAAGTATGCAGGAGTCAGTGTTCACGGAGCTTCCAGCGGCTAAGCAACGTAAGACCGCTACTCCACAGGCCTCAGCATAAATTATCGCAGCATCCCAGCAAACGACAGAATCTCTGTCGGATCAAGAATTATCCGACGACGCTGGGTCGGTACGCTCCGCCGAAGCATCGGGTACGGACGACCGAGAACATCATGGGGTCCGACAGGATGGCGAAAGGGATTCCGAGGATTTGGAGCTATCCCTTTCGGAACAACATAAAGCTGTCGTAGATTTCATCTGGCATTACCTTCCACAAGTTGTTCCATCGGGCCAGATTGCTGCGATGCCGGATAAGAGACTGATAGCATCATTGGACACAGAATTTTTTGATCGGTTCAGAGACATCGTCCCTGAGTTTCCGACACAGTCCAATAATGTCACAAGAACATTCAAATTATTGAACAACGCTATCTATAAGCTTGCTACCAAAACAGGCAAGGCTGGTTTCTTGTCCGCTAATGCTCTCAATCTGCCTTTCATCAATTCAAGGAATAAATTCGAAACGGCAGGACAGGGCATACCGAGAGTTCCTCTGCGTCTAGACGACGAGGCGGAAGACTTGGAATTGTCTTTACCGTCGTCTATGTCTATTCCAACCGCGACGTTGGAAACGACAATAATGTCTAACAGAGCTAGCTTAGATGCTTTATCATATGCAGACCACCTTACTAAGGCGTTGTCAGTGCGTCTTCAAGGGAAAGAATTCCAGGATATACAATCCTCATTAAGACTTCTTTCAAGGGCAGTAGCTTATTCCACGTATAACTCCGCCCTTTCAGTGGCAAACCTGGAGTTGGTTAGACGTGACGCAGCCCTAGCTACATCCACGCACGTGGATAGTAAGGTGAAGAACTCTCTCAGAGTTGCTTCGGTCTCCGGAGAGCTTCTCTTCGACGGCAAGCTTTCAGCAATCTATGATAAGATAACTAAGAAAGCTTTGGATTCTCTGCTATTCAAATCCGCTTCTAAAAAGTCGGGATACAGCAGAAAAGAGTAAGACAGGCACTTCTGGGACAAGTACGCCCAAGAGAAGTTCCTATAGAGGTTCTTATACGTCCTCTAGGTCTTATTCTAGAGACCGTCAAGGCAGCGACTCACGTACGGGACGTTATTCTGGCCGAGACAACCGGTCAGACGTTCCGAGGTTGACGGGACGAGGTGCGGGTCATGGAGGCTGTAGTTTCTCCTTCCGCAGGCCTCGCAGGTCCAGGAGGTGATGGTTTGAACCTCTATCGTGTTCCGGTGGGCCGAAGATTATTGAGTTTTATAAACGAGTGGGCGTCGATTACAGACGACCCCTGGGTCCGAGGGGTAATTTCGGAAGGACTAAGAATATCCTTCAAACGAAAGCCTCCATTAACTCGAAGTCCAAAATGGACTCAGCTTCTGTCAAATCCGCAGAAAAGAGATGCTCTTTTATCAGAAGTACAGTCTCTTCTGACGAAGAACGCGGTAGAGGTCGTAGAAGACCAGGAATCACTGGGTTTCTACAGCCATCTGTTTCTGGTTCCGAAACCAGATGGCTCGTTCCGTCCAGTCATAGATCTGAGCTGGATAAACAAGCTGATCGTCGCTCCGAAGTTCTCTATGGAGACGATTCGATCAGTCAGAGCGAGTATTCGGGTGAACGACTATGCTACAAGCAATGATCTCAAAGATGCGTACTTTCACGTCATGGTACATCCGACATTCAGAAAGTATCTACGCTTCGCAGTCCTAGGAGTTGTATATCAATTCTGGGCGATGTGCTTCGGTTTGAACCTAGCGCCCTGGGCTTTCACTCGAATAATGAACTCGGTAATGATACATTTCCGATCTCATTCGTCTGCGGTAACGTCGGCCTACCTGGACGACATTCTTCAGAGGTATGGCAACGAGTTAACACTTCAGAACGATGTGCAGAATCTGCTTCTATTACTCCGACAGCTCGGTTTTATTATAAACGAGGAGAAGTCAGATCTGGTTCCGTCCAAGTCATTCACTCATCTGGGAATTAGCTTCGAGACGCACAACAATCTTGTTCGTCTGCCGTTAACCAGAGCGAAATTAATCAGTTGTTATGCTCGCTATTGTCTTCACTCAGACAAAGTCACAGCGAGGGAGTTCATGAGACTGATAGGTCTGTGCGGAGCCGCTGCGGATCTCATTCCGATGGGGCGGTTACGCACTCGTCCTCTCCAAATTTTCTTGACTCAGAATTGGAGTGTAAAGATTCATTTGCTCGATATAGACGTTCTCTTGTCAAATCAAGTGAAACAAGAGATTCAGACTTGGGCAAACATTCAGTGGTTGACTCAGGGAGTTCCACTGCAGTTGCCGGATCCGGGTTTTACGATTATGACGGATGCCAGTCAAACAGGTTGGGGTGCAACATTGATCCCAACGGATTCGAAGTGCCAGGGTCTTTGGGATCCGCAGTTTCTAGGCAAGCACATAAACATCAAGGAAATGATGTCAATTTGGCTTGCATTACGTCATTGGATGAACATTATTCAGAAAGCACATGTCCAAATCCTGTCCGACAATACGACAGTAGTAGCGTATATCCGGAACCAGGGAGGCACTCATTCCGTTCCGTTATTCAATTTAACAGAAAGAATCCTTCTATTTCTTCTAGAACACCAAGTTCTACTTTCGGTCCGTCATATTCCGGGTCATCTGAATGTATTAGCAGACTCCCTTTCACGGAAGGGTCGCTTGTTGCCGTCAGAATGGACTCTCAACAAACAGGTATTCAATCAGATTTGCTACCAATGGGAACGGCCAATGATAGACTTATTTGCGACACAACTCAACAATCAGTTGCAGACGTATGTGTCACCATGTCCGGATCCCCGAGCATATGCAGTAGACGCTCTATCGCTCTCGTGGGACAGAATGATAGGATATGCGTATCCTCCAGCGCCGTTGATTCAGCAAATATTGCTAAAGATAAAACAATCTCAATGCAAAATTCTGTTGGTAGCATCTCTGTTTCCACAGAGATCGTGGATAAATCTACTCAGGTGTCTGCTGTGGGACTTAATGCGAAAACTTCCTCCACGAGAGGATCTTCTTTCGCAGGGGAATTCGCGTCAACTTTATCACAACCCGCAAGGTCTCAACCTTCACGTATTTCCGTTGTGCGGTCCTTCTTGCACGGCAAGCATTTTACAGGACGAGCAGTGGACGCGATTTCTAACTGTAGGAGGACCTCCTCTTCGCTAAACTATGCGGCTAAGTGGAAGGTCTTTTGTCGTTGGTGTAGGGATCGTTCTGTTGATATTTTTGATCCCTCCATACCAGACATTGCAAACTTTCTAGTATACTTGTTTGACGAGATCAAACTGCAGCCTGTTACTATTAAAGGTTATAGGTCTATGTTATCTGATACCTATGCACACCATGATAGTTTACAAATTGGATCTAATGTCTCTTTATCTAAATTAGTTAGAAACTTCTCAATAAATAGACCCAGAACTCTTAGATTAATTCCTAAATGGAATTTAGCTTGGGTTCTTCTTAAACTGAAAGAAAAGCCATTTGAGCCTCTTGGGACAGTAGATTTCAAATTCTTGTCTTATAAGACAGCATTTCTCTTAGCTTTCTCTTCTGCTAGAAGAGTCAGTGAGCTTCATGCACTATCGGTGGACGATTCTCACTATCGTAGTGTCAGGAACACTATTACCTTTACCACTAATGTTGGATTTTTAGCCAAGAATCAGGCTCCTAATAAATATCCGGAACCTATTGTTATTAAGGCCCTTCCGTCTTTAGACGGGCGTAGGCCTTTACTCTGTCCTGTTAGAGCTTTACATATTTATAAACAAAGATCTCAGTTTATCAGAAAGGGACGAAAATGCTTCTTTCTGTCTCTGATGCCTAATAGAAAGGACATTTCAGTCCATTCTATTGCTAGATGGATTCATTTAACTATCCGTACTGCTTATGATAATCTATCTTCAACTCAGCAGTCTGTGCTTAAGATTTCGGCTCATGAAGTAAGAGCTCTTTCTACTTCTTGGGCTTACGCAAATAGTGTTGCTATTACAGATTTAATGAAGGCTGCATATTGGTCTCAGCCATCCACATTCACAAATTTTTTTCTCCGAAATATTGAGTCCATTTCTGGGGCCTGCATTGTTTAGGTCCGTTATCTGTTGCTCAGAGTGTCGTCCACTAAACAGTTGCAACTATAGTTATGCAGGCTTTCGGTTCCGGCAGTGACTCCGTCCTGCTGCCCTCTTCGCTCTGGGCTATTTGACCAAGGGGAAGGGGGGGGGGGAGGGGGGAGGGTGTTCCCTTAGGTCACCTGCTTTATAGTGAAAAGCAAGGGGATTCCTCCTCCGGAGTCAGTAATTCTGAGTCGTTACCGGGATGGTTTTAAAGTGTAAAATTAATGTTAAAAATTCATTCATGTCATATTTTTAAAGTGTAGCTTGGTGTGAAGCATTTGTATATGTCACGTGTCAAACGGGCGTTAATATACAATCCTCGGACACTTTTAAGAGAATATAAAGAGTCTCAATTCTCTGGACTAACTTTATTTATTGGCTTACTTTAAAAATAATTAGTATAAGGGGTTATACTGGATATTAATAGAGAACATGAATGTTATTATGCTCAATTATGGAGGGTGTTGTGTCTTTCTAATTTATCATAAAATAAGAAAGATACATGTAAAGCCTAATACTCCTTTTCTCCTCGAGGGGTTGACTCTATTTATATAGTTGAGCTTATTGGATTTTCCTCTATGTCCTAGACCCTCCAGCCTTTTTACTATTCAGCTATGTCTGGGTCATTGGTACAGTATAAAAATGTTAAAAAATTTATAGTAATTTATATATTTTTTATACTTACCAATGACCCAGACGGGGATGGCCCTTCCAGGAGTTGGGAACTCATACCTCCCCGCTGAGTACACCTCGCTGACCAGGCACTGCTTGTAAGAATGATAATTGGCGCCAATTTCGGGACGTCCTTGACACTGCGCAAGCGCAGTGGAGGCAAAGTATGGAGGACCTTCAGGACATGATTTCTTTTGGTTTTAGATGCAAATTTTGGGGATTGGGGGCAAAATTTGTGTTTGGCCCTAGAATTTTAAGAGTTAGCACCAGCTATGTCTGGGTCATTGGTAAGTATAAAAAATATATAAATTACTATAAATTTTTTAACTTTCATGTGAGCGGCAATTATTAATGCAAGCTTCCCTTTCCCTTTGTTTCTGTTCTGTACCGTGTATGTTCATACCCCTAAAACTTCACATGATGTGATGCGTGGTTAGCACAGTTCTTAAAGGGTTAAGATATAAATACTAGGTTTATTTGAATTCATTATTAATTTCTGGGATAACATCTGTAGAAAAAAATATTTGAAGTTACAAAAAAATAGTTAAGTTTTAGATTGCTGGTTGTCGTTTTAAAACTGGGACGAAAGGTGACAGAGACGTCCAAACCACGCCTTCATTGGCATCGAACAGCTTATTAAAATTCCAAAGTTAAAAGTTCACAATGACAGTGTTGATGGAATGTTGAACAACATGGCTTCAGGTTTTATCTGTTTTTGAGAGGAATAGAATAAAAAAAAATAACTCTCCCTATAATGATTTTGTGAGTAATTTTATTATCCCCATGGGAAAACGTGAGATTACATACGCAAATGTGTCAAAGTATTCATTCCCTGAATTCGACGCACTCCTGAAATATTCAACTTTCAGTTTCAGTTTCAAATTGCTGGTATGTGTATACTTACTTGTAACTTATGCACCTCAAGTACACTGCAAACTGTGTTTTCACTGGTCGAATGAAAATTGATTGACATGTACTTCATCACAGGAGTTGTCAGTTTTTTCCTAATAATATATCGACTTCAACTTCGATACCCTCAACAAAAGCTTCATACTCTTGGCATATGTTTCATATCTCAAAAGAAGCAAATTTCATGTGGGCTTGTTTTTATTGGAATTTAGTGGATAGTACATTTAAAAGCCTTTGTTGAACTGAGACATCATAATTGACAATTTGGAACAAAACATTTATGATCAAATTCTGATCTCCATGTATTCTGGCAGGCACACAAGCAGTTATATTGTTATCTACAGTATGTGTAGAGTGTATTATCACTAAATCAACTGTGGAGTGGAGATTTCACTCAAGCAATAATTGCAAATTTGTTGCAAAGCATAACAAGCACAAGAAAAGTTGCAGCCAATGGACCTCCGGGTTAAACCCGGAGGTCCTTTGGCTGAAACATTGCTTGTGTTTTTGTCCATATGTACAGAATTGAAAGTGATAGTTTGGGTGATAACTCCACTCCATGGGTGATTTTGTTGCAATCACAGGAGTTGTCAGTCTGGGAAGAGTTTCAAGTAGTGTATCATCCGTTTTCTATGATTGACATTTGGGGGATGAGAGACATGATAGAATACATTGACTGTTTTTTCCCTAATAATATATTGACTTCAACTTCGATAATTTGATCCAATACCGTTTCTTACGATATACTGGTACTTTTAAAACAATACCGATATTCATCCGGTATCATTCTCAATACCGGTAATTACCGGTATACCATGCAACCCTAGGCTTATCTTCATCCAGCATGATGTCTGAATAGCGACACGCAAATGCTCACACAGTGGTCTATCTCCTTGTCCAGTTTTCACATAGTTTGCAGAATGCCAACTGTAATCATGATGTCCTTATCTTTGAAAGTATACCCTGCATCACATGAAGTTGTAAACACACAATATCCCTAAAGTTATCGCTTGCATGATGCAAGCATGGCTATGAAACAGGCCATGAATTTTCAGTTTCACTGAAACACATAAGACATCTTTTAACAGAATACATCTCCACTTGAATGCAACAAGGTGTCATCTGAAATGCTTTCTTGGCCCATGAACCGATTGCCGATTGTTTGCCGAAGATAATCAGCCGATTCTGATCCGATTTCATATTATTGACTTCAGTTAACACCTATTCATCAAAACGTTACCTAACACCCTATGATGATTCAAATATGTTGGAAATAACTGCGTGTAATTCATCTTTCTAATCGCTTTTGTTTGTGTACTTAATACCGACGGTACATATACGGATACAGCAACAGTCTCTCACAATGCCATACTTTGTATACAGTCACAAATAATAGTTCAATCTCGGCCTCTGTAAACATTGTTTCATGGGTAAAATGTTGACCAATTTCGCAGATAGGATAATTGAGAACTTTGTGCTACTTCCTCAATCATTCCAATACATCATACCCACAAACCAATGATAAAATATCGCGGCTGGATCTGACTGACTAGTTTTATATATAAAATATCATGACCGGATCTGACTGACTAGTTTTATATATAAAAATATTGTGATAGGATCTGACTGACTAGTTTTATAAAAAAAAATATCACTGCAGCATCTGACTGACTAGTTTTATATATAAAATATCCTGGCTGGATCTCACTAACTAGTTTTATACATAAAATATCCCGCTGGGATCTCACTGACTAGTTTTATATATAAAATATCCTGGCGGGATCTGACTGACTAGTTTTAAATATAAATTATCACAGCGGGATATATATATAAAAAAAAATTGCGACCGGATCTGACTGACTAGTCTTGTATATAAAATATTGTGATGGGATCTGACTGACTAGTTTTATATATAAAATATTGCGGTAGCATCTGACTGACTAGTTTTATATATAAAATATCCTGGCGGGATCTCGCTGACTAGTTGTATACATAAAATATCCTGCCGGGATCTCACTGACTAGTTTTATATATAAAATATCCTGGTGGGATCTCACTGACTAGTTTTATATATAAAATATTGCGGTGGCATCTGACTGACTAGTTTTATATATAAAATATCCGGCTGGATCTGACTGACTAGTTTTATGTATAAAATATCCAGCCGGGATCTGACTGACTAGTTATACCACCCACTTGAAAAGTGGAGGTATATAGTGTTCACTTGGTCCATCCGTACGTCCATCCATCTGTGTGTCCGTTACTCTTTAGGGTGGTACACATCTGCTATCCACAACTCCGAAACCAGTGAACAGATTTCATTGAAACTATCAGACATTCTTTTACATACATTGAAGATGTGCACCTCCTATTTTCTTTTCAGATATTTTCATTTTTACAGATTCCCATATTAAAAGTTAACTTTGTCAAATTCAATTGACATTCTGTACAGATCTGCTATCCGCAACTCCTCTTAAACCATTGAACAGATTTCATTGAAACTTTCAGACATTCTTTTACATACATTGCAGATGTGCACCTCCAATTTTCTTTCCAGATATTTTCATATTTACAGTTCCCCATATTCAAAAATGGTCTTTGTCAATTCAGGTTTGTCAATTCAGGTTTTAGTAGGGAGGGGTATAGATCCAGTATCCGCTATTCCTCTTAAACCATTGAACAAACTCCATTTGAACTCTCAGACATTCTTTTACATACACTGAAGATGTGCACCTCCTATTTTTCTTTCAGATATTTTCATATTCCGACATACGTCTGTCTGTCTGTTATGCTGTAGGGGTGTTACACTTTGGGGAGGGGGGGGGGGGGGGTACACATCTGCTATCTGCAACTCCTCTTAAACCAGTGAACAGATTTCATTGAAACTCTCAGACATTCTTTTACATACATTGCAGATGTGCACCTCCTGTTTTGTTTTCTGATATTTTCTTTTTTACAGTTTCCCATATTGAAAAATGAACTTTGTCAAATTCAATTGACATTCTGTACAGATCTGCTATCCACAACTCCTCTTAAATCATTGAACAGATTTCATTGAAACTCTCAGACATTCTTTTACATACATTGAAGATGTGCACCTCCTGTTTTGTTTTCAGATATTTTCATTTTTAGGGTTTCCCATATTTAAAAATGGGCTTTGTCAATTCAAGTTTGCGTGGGGTGGGGGGTTGGGGGGTTGTTGACATTTGCTATCCACGGCCTCTTTTAAACTAGTGAAGGGATTTCAATGAAACCTTCAAACATTCTTTTACATACAGTGAAGATGTGTACCTTCTATTTTGTTTTCAGATATTTTCATTTTTACAGTTTCACATATTGAAAGATGGGCTTTATCAATTCAAGCTTCGGGGTAGAGGTGTGTGTGTGTGTGTGGGGTGGGGGGGGGGAGGGGGGGTGTCAGTGTTTTGTGCTCTCTACATTAAACACACTTTTACTGTTGTAAAATGTTTCTTGGTGGGAGTGGGTGGTATCATTTAGTGAGCAGTGCTCAGTTTTTCTAGTTTTATATATAAAATATCCTGGCAGGATCTGACTGACTAGTTTTATATATAAAATATCCCGGCGGGATCTGACTGACTTGTTTTTTCTATAAAATATCCCGGCAGGATCTCAATGACTAGTTTTATATATAAAATATCCTCTGGGATCTGACCGACTACTTTTATATATAAAATATTCTGGCAGGATCTCGCTGATTAGTTAGCTCAACTTTGACGTAAGTCAAATTTGAGCTTATGCCATGGCCAGTCATCTGTCTGGCCGTCTGTCCACGATTCAGTACAGCTCGGGCTAGAGGCCGTATTTATGAACCGATCTTTACGAAACTTCTTGGGTACCTTTGATATGACCGTGGGACGAGAACAAGTGTTTTTGGGTCCGATCCGAAATTCAAGTTGGCCGCTGGCAGCCATTTTGTACAAAATTAGGTGAAATCAGATTTTTGCACAGAACTTCCGTATGAAAGCTCTGATTTGAATAATTTTTTGTATGAACGTTTAGTACCATGGGATACATCACATATAATACGGGGTTTTTTTTCATGCATTAATTATGCAAATTAGACCAACTTTGATGTATTTTGTGTTATTTTCAGCACTGTAAGTGCAAATGCCAATACGGCTCGGGCTAGAGGCCATATTTATGAACTGCTTTTTACGAAACTTCTTGGGTACCTTGGGTATCACCGTGGGACGAGAACGAGTGTTTTGGTGTCCAGTCCGAAATTCAAGATGGCCGATGGCAGCCATTTTGTACAAAATTAGGTGCAATCAGATTTTTGCGCAGAACTTCCATATGAAAGCGCTGATCTGAATAATTTTTTGTGTGAATGTTTAGTACCATGGGATACATCACATATAATACAGGTTTTTTTCTCATGCAGAAATTATGCAAATTAGATGAACTTTGATTTTTTCAGTGCTACTTACACTCAGTAAGTACACGTCAATACGCCTCGGGCTAGAGTCTGCATGTATGAACCGATCTTCCCGAAACTTCATGGTACCTTTGTTATCACCTTGAGACGAGAATGAGTGTTTCTGGGTGCGGTCCACAATTCAAGATGGCTGCCAGTGGCCATTTTGTACCGAAATTAGGTCTAATCAGTTTTTTGTACACAACTTCTATACGGCTCAGACTAGAGGCTGTATTTATGAACCGATCTTTACGAAACTTCTTAGGTACCTTTGTTATCACCGTGGGATGATAACAAGTGTTTTTGGGTGTGGTCCAAAATTCAAGATGGCCACCAGCAGTCATTTTGTGTACCAAAATTAGTGCAATCAGTTTTTTGTACAGAACTTCTGTATGAAAGTTCTGATTTGAATAAATTTTTGTATGAATGTTTAGTAACATGGAATACATCTCATATAGTACAGGTTTTTTTCTCGTGCAGAAATTATGCAAATTAGATGAACTTTGATTTATTCAGTGCTACTTGTACACAGTAAGTGCACATGTCAATACGGCTCGGGCTAGAGGCTGTATTTATGAACCGATCTTCACGAAACTTTATGGCTGCCTTTGTTATCACCTTGGGACGAGAATGAGTGTTTCTGGGTGCGGTCCATAATTCAAGATGGCTGCCAGTGGCCATTTTGTACCGAAATTAGGTCCAATCAGTTTTTTGTCACAACTTCTATACGGCTCGTATTTATGAACTGATCTTCAGGAAGCTTCTTCGGTACCTTTGTTATCACCTTGGGACAGGAACGAGTGTGCTTTGGGGTGCCTTTGTTATCACTGTGTTATGAGAACAAATATTTTGGGGTTCAGTCAGACTCAAAGATTTCTTTTCTAGTTCAGCATCTGACTGTAACCCACCTTTACAATACTTCACCTATACATTTGTTACAGGCTGCAGTCAGTATTTATGGGTACAGTATTTATGGGTACAAGTGTTTTTGGGTGCGATCCGAAATTCAAGATGGCCAACTGCAGCCATTTTGTACCTAATTTAGTGCAATCAGTTTTTTGCACAGAACTTCTGTATGAAAGTCCAGATTCCAAAATTTTTTTGTCTGAATGTTTAGTAACATGGAATACATCATATATAATTCAGGTTTTTTTCTCGTGCCGAAATTCTGCAAATTAGATGAACTTTGCTTTTTAGCTCACCTGGCCTAAAAGGCCATGTGAGCTTTTCTCATCACTTGGCATCCATCGTCTGTCGTCCGTTGTCCGTAAACGTTTCACATTTTCATCTTCTTCTCTGTAACCACTGAGCTGGTGTGAACCAAACTTGGCAGGAATGGTCTATGGGAGATTCTCTACAAACAATCCTCATTTTGTTCCTGTCGGATGAAAAACATGGCTTCCAGAGGCATTCTTTGATTCTGGTTGGTGGATTTTCAAAAATCTTCTCCTCTGAAATAGCCAGGCCAAATGTTTTGAAACTTCACATAAATGATGACTGGGACCCAGTCTACCAACAATCCTCATTTAGAGTTGATTGGGTTACAAACATGGCCGCAATTGTGGCTTATAGTTACTGTAGAAACCCTATGGGAAATCACATTTTGCTCTTCTTCTCTGGAAAAACCAAGGCGATGTGAAAACAAACCTGGCAGGGATAGTCTATGGGAGGTCCTCTACAAATGATCCTCATTTTGTTCCCGTGGGTTGAAAAACATGGCCGCCAGAGGCATTCTTTGATTCTGATTGATAGATTTTCAAAAATCTTCTCCTCTGAAACTGCCAGGCGAAATGTTTTGATACTTCACATAAACGATGACTGGGACCCGCTCTACCAACGATCCTCATTTAATGGTGATCAGGTTGCAAACATGGCCACAATTGTGACTTACAGTTACTATAGAAACCTTATGGGAAATCACATTTTCATCTTCTTCTCCGAAACTACTGAGCCGACTTGAACCAAACCTGGCAGGGATGGTCTATGGGAGGTCCTCTACAAACGATCCTCATTTTGTTCTCGAGGGTTGAAAAACATGGCCGCCAGAAGCATTCTTTGATTCTCATAGGTGGATTTTCAAAAATTTTCTCCTCTGAAACTGCCGGGCCAAATGTTTTGATACTTCACATAAGTGACGACTGGGACCCCTCTACCAACGATCCTCATTTAATGTTGATCGGGTTGTAAACATGGCCACAATTGCAGCTTATAGTTACTATAGAAACCCTATTGGAAATCACATTTTCATCTTCTTCTCTGGAACTACTGAGCTGACATGAACCAAATTTTGCAGGAATGGTTTATGAGAGGATGGAAATATGTGGCCACCAGAGGCTGTATTCTAATGCTTAACCCAAGGCCTCTCCTGTCTGCATGAAGATCAGTACTGTCAGCAAAATACTTGTTTTTTTTGAGAATCTGGTAAGGGTTGGTTCCAGTTTTTTCTCCACTGAGAACTTGGAAAAAAACCCAAAAATATTGTGTATACAGTTCAAGTCAAAATAAGTTGTAGCATAACTGCAATAAACTAAGTGAACTACTGCTCCTGCCCTGACAAGATCAGAATCTGATATTTTCTGGAAAGCTATCAATGAGAGCTTTCCAGAAAATTGTATCAGCTTCTTGTCTTATCAGTGTAGGAAGAGAAAGATACATAGTTTATAGGATTAACCTAACTTATTTTGACTTGTACTGTAAAACAATTTCAACTGTAAAGTAATTATCTATTCTCTCTTATCAGAAACACAGCAGTGACTTATGACAGATGTTTGTGATAAGAATGGAGCTTGTTTACATTCTGTTCACATTGTGTCAGCTTAGATGACAGTAATTAAAATTATCTTTTGAGATCTGACAAAAATTGGAGAAAATGTGTTTCCTGTAACCCTTTACCTATCTAAAAGCTATTTTGAAAGAGAATACTGTCTGAAAAAATTAATTTTCAAAATATTTTGACCCTTTTTTACTGATTTTTTTTTTGTTGAAACAGAATTGATATAAATGTGTGCATTTTCAAGAAAATCCTCTTTGAAACTACAAGGCCAAATGGTTTGAAAAACTTAATATGACTGATGACTGTAACCCCCTCTATCATTGATCCTCATTTAATCTTCATCAGGTTGCAATTATGGCTGCATTTGTGGCTTACAGTTACTATTGAAACCCTACAGGAAAATCACATTTTCATCATCTTCACTGAAAGTACCGAGCCAATGTGAACCAGACTTGGCAGGTATGATCTATGAGAGGTTCTCTACAACTGTTACTCATTTCATTTCTGTTGGGTGAAAAACGTGCCCGCCAGCAGCATTCTTTGATTCTGATTGGTCAATTTTGAAAACTCTTCTCCTCTGAAACCACAGGGCCAAATGTTTTGAAATTTTGCATGGTTGATGGCTGGGACACCCTCTACCAACAGCCCTCATTTAATGTTGATCGTTTTGCAAACATGGCCACAATTGCGGTTTATAGTTACTATAGAAAACCCCTGTGGAAAATCACATTTTCATCTTCTCTCTGGAACTACTGAGCCGACGTGAACCAAAAACTTGGCAAGAATGGTCTATAGGAGGCCCTCTACAAACGATCCTCTTTTTGTTCCTGTCGGTTGGAAAATATGGCCACCAGAGACATTCTATTATTTTGTTTGGTGGATTCAAATGTTTTGAAACTTCACGTCATTGAAGACTGGGACACCTAGCAATGATCCTCATATAATGTTGATGTAATGTTGCAAACATGACCACAATTGCAGCTCATAGTTACCATGGAAAGCCTATGGTAAATCACATTTTTATATGTAGTTCCAGGTGAGCGATTACAGGCTCTGTAGAGCCTCTAATTTCAGTGCTACTTACACATAGTAAGTACACATGTCAATACGGCCCGGGCAAGGGTCTGTATTTATGAACCAATCTGCACGAAACTTCATGGGTACCGTTATCACCTTGAGACGAGAACAAGTCTTTCTGGATGCATTCCAAATTCAAGATGGCTGTTACCAAAATTAAGTCCAGTGAGTTTTTTGTTCACAACTGCTATACGGCTCAGGCTAGAGGCTGTATTTATGAATTAAATTTTAGCTCAACTTTGGCGAAGCCAAATTTGAGCTTATGCCATGGCCCGTCGTCCGTCTGTCTGTCTGTCCGTCAACAATTGGATACGGCTCAGGCTAGAGGCCGTATTTATGAACCGATCTTTACGAAACTTCTTGGGTACCTTTGTTATCACCGTGGGATGAAAACGAGTGTTTTTGGGTGTGGTCCGAAATTCAAGATGGCCACCAGCAGCCATTTTGTACCAAAATTAGTGCAATCAGTCTTTTGTACAGAACTTCTGTATGAAAGTTCTGATTTGAATAAAGTTTTGTATGAATGTTTAGTAACATGGAATACATCACATATAGTACGGTTTTTTTTTCTCGTGCAGAAATTATGCAAATTAGATGAACTTTGATTTATTTAGTGCTACTTATACACTGTAAGTACACATGTCAATACGGCTCGGGCTAGAGGCTGTATTTATGAACCGATCTTCACAAAACTTCCTGGGTACCTTTGTTGTCACCTTGGGACGAGAACGAGTGTTTCTGAGTGCGGTCCAAAATTCAAGATGGCTGCCAGTGGCCATTTTGTACTGAAATTAGGTCCAATCAGTTTTTTGTCACAACTTCTACACAGCTCATATTTGTGAACTGATCTTCACGAAACTTCTTGGGTACCTTTGTTTTCACCTTGGGACAGGAATGAGTGTGTTTTGGGGTGCCTTCGTTATCACTGTGCTATGAGAACAAATATTTTAGGGTTCAGTCAGACCCACTCTGGGACTCAAAGATTTTTTTCTAGTTTAGCATCTGACTGTCACCCACCTTTACAATACTTTACCTATACATTTGTTACAGGCAACGGCCAGTATTTATGTACAGACCATTACAATACTTTATATGTACCTTTGTTATCAGGTCATTACCTAGATGTTTGTCATTGCTGTGTCACATACTATACATGTACATGTCTTTGTCTTGACAAGTTCAGCTACAGTGTCATTGACACTTTCATTATGAAACTTCTTGGGTACCTTTGTTATCACCGTGGGACGAAAAGTGTTTTTGGGTGCAGTCCGAAATTCAAGATGGCCCCCGGCAGCCATTTTGAACCCAAATTAGTGCATCAGTTTTTTGTACAGAACTTCTGTATGAAAGTTCTGATTTGAATAAATATTTGTATGAATGTTTTACATTGAATACATCACATATAATATGGGTTTTTTTCTCGTGCAGACATTATGCAAATTAGATGGACTTTGATTTATTCAGTGCTGCTAATACACAGTAAGTGCACATGTCAGTACGGCTCGGGCTAGAGGCTGTATTTATGAACCGATCTTCACAAAACTTCTTGGGTACCTTTGTTATCACCTTGGGACGAGAACGAGTGTTTTGGGGTGCGGTTCGAAATTTAAGATGGCTGCCAGCAGCCATTTTGTACCAGAATTAGGTACAATCAGTTTTTTGTACAGAACTTCCATATGAAGGTTCTGATTTTATAAAATTTTTGAATGAATGTTCAGTAACATCACATATAATACAGGTTTTTTTCTCGTGCAGAAATTCTGCAAATTAGATGAACTTTGATTTATTCAGTGCTACTTATACAATTTATAAAATTTCTGACGTGTTTTGCTATGCATGTACATGACCGGACATTTTTTTGCAGATTTGTAATAAGCCTAGATTTATTGCATGCCATGCATTGCTGTGCTAATGGGGATGGACACACCCCTCTTGTTATTAGTGGTTAGAAACGAGGGTATAAGGAGTGATTATAGGAAATGCAAAGTGCCAGTCACAGCAGACATGTGTTGGTTATTGTAGTGGAAACCATCAACTTGAGACCCTCTCTCTCCCACTCCCCTTCCCCATATTCAGCTTGAAAGTAAGTAATGGAAACACTTGAGGCAATTTTTATCAATGATCTTCACTTGGAGAACTTTCAAACTTTTCATTGTAACACAGAATTAAAATTAAAATATTACGATTTCAGGATTCCAAAGGTCAGTGTAGATAATTCATTAAAGAATCTTGTGGCTCATATAAATGCCTTGCATGACTATCAACACAGAGAAAAGACAACTTTTATTGATCCAAAGATATTTGAATATCACCATCAGGAAAGTTTAGGCCAATTTATGAAGAAGTACTCAGAATCGTATTCAGCAATTACTCGTCTTTATTCCATTGGTGAGTCTGTCCAAAAGAGGAAGTTATGGGTTTTGGAAATATCTGACAACCCAGGAAGACATGAACTTGGTAAGTAAACTGTAACTTATATAAAGTTACACAAAATAAATTAATTAAGGCCACACAAAGTAGATGTTCTGTTTTCGGGCCAAGTTTTGTAAAATTGCATGCGGGCGGGCGTTTTTTTATTTTATATTTTATTTTTGTAATTATTTTTTTGCCATCACAAATTCATATTCTTGGTTTATTTTATGTTTTAGGCCTGATAATCAACAGAATAGCAAGGGTGGTGGTGTATTTCGTCCTTTGGGTGTAACAAGGCTTTGCAGTGCTAAAGCATTGCAAAGCCTTGTTGCACTCAAGGGACAAATTTATCAATTTTATTAACTTGTGTAAAATATCAGACATAAACCATTTAATTTTTATTTTTTCAAGTTTGCATTGGGTATAAAACGAGAGCATGCGGCAGCCAAAAGGACCATGCGGGAGGGCCTGAAAAACAGATTTTTAATTTTATTAAGCCTAATCCTCACAAATTTTTTTTTTCTGATCAGTGTAGGAGGGAGATTATGTTTCTTCTTGCATATAATAGCATGGATGAAGAGGCTTTCTGTTGCCCTTTCACGCACGGAATATACAGGAAGTGC
This sequence comes from Pictodentalium vernedei, assembly GCA_031216915.1. NCBI lineage: Eukaryota > Metazoa > Mollusca > Scaphopoda > Dentaliida > Dentaliidae > Pictodentalium > Pictodentalium vernedei. The sequence goes on from CM062294.1 coordinate 550,393,757, forward strand.
ATAATTATACATATTAACCTGCAAATATTAAACTGCAAATTCAGCAGTTGAAAAAATATTTTTCAAAAAATTTCAACAAAACCATATCATGTGACCCCTCATTGGAACGAGCTCATCTAGCTCATTCCAACAAGGGGTCACCAGATAAGGTTTTGTTGAAATTTTTTGAAAAATTTGAAAAAATGATATTTAAAATAATAAATTTTGATATCATCTGTGTTGGGTAAAGGGTTAACTCATTACTTTGAATTGTGAACTGAACTCACAGAGGAAACACAGATTTTCAGTGAGAGTAAAAATTTGTTTCTTTAGTGTAATTTAGTTTCTTTTTCTGGAAATTTTATTTCAATGTGTATTTGGGAAGTTGTTTAGAGAGTGATTTAGGTTGGATTTGGTTAAGAAGAGATTAAAGATTTGTGTATTTTTTTTATTTGAAGTGGGGTGTCACCTGTATTAGTTGTGTGCTATATTGTATTGTTTAAGTTTGTTTACGTTTGTTGTTATGGCTACCAGTAGCGATTTTTTTTGTGTAGACAGAGGTGAGTATGGTAAGCAGGGTCAGCAGGGGGTCTCAGATTGGTGTGTGGGCAGGACTGAATCAGGAAGTCCAGGTCCAGGAAAAGTTGGGTTTTGATTTATGTAAGGGATGTGACATTTTAAAATTTTTTAAAGTTTCACAGTTGCTTAATTGCATTAACCCTTAAAGGCCTATTTCCGACTTTTATGACCTCAGAACAGGTTCCCTTAACCTGTGCTGGAAATGAACAAAATTGACGGGTGCAGTTTTAAGCTCCCGCGAAATCAGAGACAACAGTAAATTGCACCCGTAAAATGTTAGTAAATGAATTTTTAAGGGAATACTGTCACAAAACACCAGAAACCTTGGAACCCGAGTGGCTGCTTTTCTGGCCAGGAACATGATACATCATTACGTCATTAAATAGGATGGCTGTTCAGTAAAAGTGAGGGGTAGAGCAATCAATATTTTCAATGTGCAGCCCCGAGGCTTATGGAAAGCAAAATAGTAATTAGTATGGACGAAAAACAAGTTAAAAAGCATTGGGGGGGGGGGGGGGGGGGGGGGGGGAGGTAGGAAGCAAACCTGATTGGAACAATGAAGTACAGTGGAGTCCTGTGATTTGAATAGCCACTTTGCTAGTGAAAATTATTCAGTTAACAGGAGTATTCAATTAAAAGGGATTGTGTCACTTTCCTGTATTCTAGAGATAAACTTAGCATTTATTCTATTATATCTTGTTTGACAGAGCTCCATGAGCTCTGTCAAACAAGATATAATAGATTAAATACCTGTATTGGATGTACTGAGGCCAAATAGGTCTATAAATAAAGGAAAACTGGAGATTTCTTGACAGGTTACAAGATTTTTTTATTCAATTAACAGGTCACTCTATAACCTGTATTCAATTAACAGGTCAAATTTGTACTGGAGGTATGGTAAATGGTTTTGAGTTGGGAAATTATATTCAATTAACAGTGTTATTCAGTTAAAAGATATCGAGTTAAGTGGGCTCCACTGTTTTGCAACTGTCTTTTGAGGTGATTGAAATTTTTTAAATCTCATGTATTATTTCCAGTTCAAATGGATCAAAATATCTCTTCTTAACTTCAGGTGAACCCGAATTCAAGTATATTGGTAACATGCATGGTAACGAAGCAGTTGGAAGAGAAGTTTTGGTGAACCTTATTCAGCTGTTGTGTGAAAATTATGGAAAAAATCATTTTCTAACATCGTTGGTGAACCACACTAGAATTCACATTATGCCCACCATGAATCCAGATGGTTTTGAAAAAGCATTTGAAGGTACTAGTCACTTTTTTCAGTAGAAGAAGGATGTTGATGGTTCTAAATATAATGCATAGGCAGGTTTCTCACGGGGCCTGGGATTCAAGGAACAGCCTTGAATATGACTGAGGGTCAATCAAGGCCTTGAAAACCTGGAAAATGGGTCAAATTCTGACGATACAAATACTCATTAATATATAGTCAGAATTCGTGATGGTGCAGTATAGTGCTAACTGGAACCCTCCTGTCATTACCACTTCCTCCGGGGGCGCAGTGGCATGGCGGTAACCGGTTTTCGTCAGATCACCGAAGTTAAGCAACATCCAGCCCAGTTTGTCCTTGGATGGGTGACCATCTGAGCGATCGATTCAGACTCCCGCGTTGTGTCCTTGGGCAAGGCACTTAACCCTGGATTGTCCACATGGGGGCACGATGACGTCGTGTACTAAGGCGTATAGCATGTCAATGGTACGCATGTCTTCAAACAATCTAACCCCACCTGTGCTGCAGTGCGGAGTTACGATGTTGGGGTGCTGGCAGCTGCTCGTCGTTGCTAGTTGGTTCTCTCCAGGTATTCCGGCTTCCTCCACCCGTAAAACTGTCACGGTCATGATTAGCCATTGTGCATAAGTAGGTGACCTTAAACACCAATAAATAAATAATAATAATACCACCTCCTCCCATGTCCCTTCTAACTAGGCCCCTCTGGTCATTGCACCTTCTCCCACTTCCCTTATGGGAAGTGGGAGAAGGTGTAATGACCAGAGGGGCCTAGTTAGAATTAATGAATATAGAGCCTTGAATTTGGCTGTTACAGGGCCTTGAAAAATGCTGCTAAATGTTGAGAAACAGCCTTGAATTTTATCGGTCCTTGCCTGCCGAAACCTTGATAGGTTAGTAGTTCAAATAGTGGTTAATCAATTATTAATCTTTGAGTATCCTAGTAATTGGGGCCCCATTGTCTACAGCGGGTGCCCTTTAGTGATCAGCCTGTTAATGCCTTCATCCGTCCATTCGTCTGTCCAGCCATCCCATGTCTTCAGCTATCGTTAGAAATATTGAAATGATTTTTAGCTTAACTTGACAAAGTCAAGATAAGCTATTGCCATCACGCGTGCGGGAAGTCTGTCAGTCTGTTCACATTTTCTTGGGCACAGGCTACACCCTGTAGTTCTTGTCCAATCATCACGAAATTGCATGTTTGAGGTTATGTCTGGATGGGAACATCCTCTTTTGGTTGCGATCAGTCAACCGTGAGGGCTGCGAGAACCCAAAAACCGAAAACCTTTAGCACAGTCTACAGGTTGTAGTTGGATTTCATTGTAACTTGGTAGGATGACCCTGTATAATGTCTAGATGAGAATTCCTGTTTTGGCAGTGATTGGTCAGCCGCACAGGCATGTGACGTAGATCTGTTTAGCACAGTCTACAGTTCAGATTTATGAAGCAATTTCATTGTAACTTGGAAGGATAACTTGGTATGATGTCTAGATGAGACTGTTGTATTTTGGCCACGATCAGTCAGCCGTTACCACCGCCTGGTCACTTGACCTAGATTTCATTAGCACAGCTTACAGGTTGTTTTTTATGAAGGAATTTCATTGTAACTTTGTAAAATAACTTGGTATGATATCTAGATGAGACTTTCCTATTTGGATCATGATCGGTCAGCCGTGACCACCGAACCATCACATGACCTAGATTCCTTTAGTAAAGTCTATGTATTATATTTATGAAGGGATTTCATTGTAACTTGGTAGGATGACTCTTTTTGCAATGATTTTACTGTAACTTGGTAACTTTGGTTGACATACGTTAACTGTTAGGGCCACATCAACCCAGGTCTTAATTCTTTAGTACAGTCCACACTCAAATTATTCTTATTGAAAACATAGCATACAGGGAACAGAAATTAACATATTATCAATTATCACAGTTCTTGTCTTATTTCACAATCCTTTCATAAACATTGAACATTATCCTTTTCGTCAATGTCATTGACACTTTTATTGCAAGAGTGGGCTCATAATGGTTGACAGAATATCTCTCGTATAGCTTGTTAGGATCAAACGTTCAACACGTTCACTTTTTATTCCCCCGAAAAAAATTCGGGGGAATCTAGCTGTGACGTCGTCCGCCTGTCTGTCTGTCTGTCCGTCTGTCCGTCCGGGCATAGACGGAATTCGTGTCCGCTCCATAACTTCTTACAGCCTTCAAGGATATTAATGATACTTGGTATTATTATTGCCCACAACCAGAGGGTGTGTCGCGAATAAGGTTGGAATGGCTATCAAGGCTTTTTTCGGGGGAATCAGCCACCCTTTGGTGGCCATCCTCTAGATTCAGTACAGTCTACACTCAAATTATTCTTATTGAAAACATAGCATACAGGGAACAGAAATTAACATATTCTCAATTATCACAGTTCTTGTCTTATTTCATAATCCTTTCATAAACATTGAACATTATCCTTTTCATCAAACACTACACACAGTCAAGTTAAGCTACAGTGTCACTGACACTTTCATTTGTATTTAGCTTCCAAAAGGGTACTTACACATCAAGTTTCAATTCCATTCTCAGAAGGTTTATTACATAGTTATTGACCTTGAACTTAGAAATTTAACAGTTATAACAGACTTTACGCACTTTTCTTCACAAATGTTGAACTTTTTTAGCTATGGATAGAAATATTGAAATTAGTTTTTGTATTCCGCTTTTGATGGGTAGTTACAGATAAAATTTCAATTCCATTTCACTCAGTTGGTTTATTGCTTGACCTATGAAATTCTACAGTTATAACAGATGTTCCTCACTTTTTTTCAGCTATGGATGAAAACATTGAAATTATTTTTTATGCCTCCACCAGGGGTATATAGGATTGCCTTATCGATCCATCTGTCCATCCATCCATCCGTTCGTCCATCCCATCCTCAATCATTAATAACTTGTAAAGAACTTGGTTGAGTGACTTGATATTTGGTACGGAAGTGCATCCTATTGCTGTATACCTATAGTGAAATGCAGGTGCCATTCAAGATTTTATTGCCAGAGTCATTGCCCTTTATGGACTTAGTATTTGTATATACCTCAAAACGAACAGGTCTGGTTGTATATAGCTTCCTGATGAGCACAAGTTTCAGTTCCATTGTACTTGTATGGTTTATTACAGAGTTATTGACCTTGAACTTGGAAATTTGACAGTTATAAACAGACTTTTCTCACTATTCACAAATGTTAGCTATACATGATTGCAGATCGACGTGCTATTTGCATGCATATCATGACAGGACTTCGAGTTACCTTAACTTGACAAAGTCAAGATAAGCTATTGCCATCACGCGTACGGAAGTCTGTTAGTCTGTGAGTCTTTTCACATTTTCCTTTAGCATGTGCTTCACCCCTGCAGTTCTTGTCTGATTGTCACGAAATTTCATACGCAGGTTTGGGGTCATGTCTAGATGAGAACGTCCCCTTTTGGTCGCGATCGGTCAACCGGTATGGCTACCCGAGCCCAAAACCCGAAAATCATTAGCACAGTTTACAGGTCATATTTATGAAGGGATTTCATTGTAACTTGGTAGGATACCTCTGTATAATGCCTAGATGAGAATGTTCCCTTTTGGGCACGATCTGTCAACCTTGATGGCTGCCCAAGCCCAAAACCCCAAAACTTTTAGCACAGTCTGTTTAATATGGAGGGATTTCATTGTAACTTGGTAGGATGACTCCTTGTGATGTCTAGATGAGAATTTCCCCATTTGGGCGTGATCTGTCAACCGTGACGACTGCCCGAGCCCAAAACCCCAAAACCTTTAGAACAGTCTACAGGTCATATTTATTGAGGAATTTCATTGTAACTTGGTGGGTTGACTTCATATAATGTCTAGATGAGAAAGTCCCCTTTTGGACGTGATTGGGCATCTGTGACGGCTACCGGGGCCCAAACCCCAAAACCTTTAGCACAGTCTACAGGTCATATTTATGAAGGGATTTCATTGTAACTTGGTAGGATGACTCCAAATAATGTCTAGAGGAGAACGTCCCATTTTGATTGCGATCATTTAGCCTTGATGGGTGCCCGAGCCCAAAAACCTTTAGCATAGGCAAAAGGTCATATTTATGGAAGGATTTCATTGTAACCTGTTAGGTTGACTCCATATAATGCCTAGATGATGACATCCCCTTTTGGTCGTGATTGGTCAACTGTGATGGCTACAGGTGCCCGAAGCCCGAAAACCTTGAGCACAGTCTACAGGTCATATTTATGAAGGGATTTCATTGTAACTTCGTAGGATCACTCCAGATGATGCCCAGATGAGATTGTCCCCTTTGGTTGCGATCATTCAACCATGATGGCTGCCCGAGCCCGAAGCCCGAAAACCTTTAGCACAGTCTACAGGTCATATTTATGTAGGGATTTCATTGTAACTTGGTAGGTTGACTTCATATAATGTCTAGATGAGAACGTCCCCTTTTGGACACGGTTGGGAAACTGTGACGGCTACAGGGGCCTAAAGCCCGAAAACCTTTAGAACAGTCTACAGGTCATAATTATGAAGGGATTTCATTGTAGCTTTGTAGGATGACTCCAAATAATGTCTAGATGAGAACATCCCCTTTTGGTCGCGATCATTCAACCTTTATGGCTGCCCGAGCCCAAAGACCTTTAGCATAGTCTATAGGTCGTATTTATGGAAGAATTTCAGGGTAATTTGTTAGGTTGACTCCATATAATGCCTGGATGATGACATCCCCTTTTGGTCGTGATTGGTCAGCTGTGATGGCTACATGTGCCCGAAGCCAGAAAATCTTGAGCACAGTCTACAGGTCATATTTATGAAGGGATTTCATTGTAACTTTGTAGGATCACTCCAGATGATGCCCAGATGAGAATGTCCCCTTTTGGTTGCAATCATTCAACCATTATGGCTGCCCGAGCCCAAAGCCTGAATACCTTTAGCACAGTCTACAGGTCATATTTATGAAGGGATTTCATTGTAACTTGGTAGGTTTGAGTTCATATAATGTCTAGATGAGAACGACCCCTTTTGGACATGATTGGGCAACTGTGACAGCTACAGGGGCCCAAAGCCCGAAAACCTTTAGAACAGTCTACAGGTCATAATTATGAAGGGATTTCATTGTAGCTTTGTAGGATGACTCCAAATAATGTCTAGATGAGAACATCCCCTTTTGGTCGCGATCATTCAGCCTTGATGGCTGCCCGAGCCCAAAAACATTTAGCATAGTCTGTAGGTTGTATTTATGTAAGGATTTCATTGTAACTTGTTAGGTTAGGTTGACTCCATATAATGCCTAGATGATGACATCCCCTTTTGATCATGATTGGTCAACTGTGACGGCTTCAGGGGCCCAAAGCCCCAAAAAGCTTTTCGTCACGATCAGTCAGCCATGATGGCTTCCCGAGTTAAAACCTGAAAAACTTTAGTACAGACTACAGGTCGTATTTGTGAAGGGATTTCATTGTAACTTAGAAGAATATCTCGGTATAATGTCGAGATGAGGACGTCCCCTTTTTGTAGTAATCAGTCAATCGTCATGGCTACACAGGCCTGAAGCCCAAAAACCTTTAGCACAGTTTACAGGCCATATTTATGAAGGGATTTCAATGTAAATTGATAGGATGACTTTTTTTGGAATAATTTCTCTGTAACTTGGTAACTTTCTTTGACGTATGTTAACTGTGAGGGCCACATACATTAACTGTGAGGTCATATTAACCCACCCCTCCGCCCTTTAGTACAGTGTACACCTCATATTATTTTTATTGAAAACATAGCATACAGGGAACAGAAATTAACATATTCTCAATTATCACAATTCTTGTCTTATTTCATAATCCTTTCATAAACATTGAACATTATCCTTTTCATCAAACACAACACACTGACAATTTAAGCTACAGTGTCATTGACACTTTCATTTATTCAGTTACAGAGTTATTATACCCCCACTTTTTCGAAGAAAATGGGGGTATACTGGATTACGTGGTCTGTCCATCCGTTCGTCCGAGAATATTCATAACTTTGATATCCTGATAACTTAAGAATTTATTACTTGTTTTAATTCATGTATCAGTCCAGCGAACGAAACTTCTTGGGCACCTTTGGTGTCACCGTGGGACGAGTGTTTTTGGGTCCGGTCCGAAATTCAAGATGGTGCAATCAGATTTTTGCGCAGAAATTCCATATGAAAGCACTGATTTGAATAATTTTTTGTGTGAATTTTTAGTACCATCAAATATAATACAGGGTTTTTTTCTCGTGCAGAAATTATGCAAATTAGATGAACTTTGATTTTTTTTTCAGTGCTACTGACACACAGTAAGTACACATGTTAATACGGCTCGGGCTAGAGTCTGTATTTATGAACCGAGCATCACGAAACAGCTTGGGTACCTTTGTTATCACCTTGAGACGAGAATGAGTGTTTCTGGGTGCTGTCCAAAATTCAAGATGGCTGCCAGTGGCCATTTTGTACCGAAGTTAGGTCTAATCAGTTTTTAGCTCAACTTTGACGAAGTCAAATTTGAGCTATTGTCATGGCCCGTCGTCCGTCTGTCCGTCCGTCCGTCTGTCCGTCTGTCCGTCTGTCCGTACGTCAACAATTGGCTATGGCTCGGGCTAGAGGTCGTATTTATGAACCGATCTTTACGAAACTTCTTGTGTACCTTTGTTATGACCCTGGGACGGGAACGAGTGTTTTTAGGTGTGGTCCGAAATTCAAGATGGCTGCCAGTGGCCATTTTGTACCGATGATGCAAAAATCAGTTTTTTGTACAGAACTTCTGTATGAAAGTACTGATTTGAATAAAGTTTTGTATAAATGTTTAGTACCATGGGATACATCACATATAATACGGGTTTTTTTCTCGTGCGTAAATTATGCAAATTAGACTGACTTTGATTTATTTAGTGTTACTTTCAGAGCTGTAAGTGCCAAGCTGCTATGGCTTGGGCTAGAGGCCGTATTTATGAACCGATCTTTACGAAACTTCTTGGGTACCTTTGTTATGACCGTGGGATGAGAACGAGTGTTTTTGGGTGCGGTCCGAAATTCAAGATGGCTGCCAGCTACCATTTTGTACCGACGATGCAGAAATCTGTTTTTTGTACAGAACTTCCATATGAAAGCTCTGATTTGAATAATTTTTTGTATGAATGTTTAGTACCATGGGATACATCACATATAATACGGGTTTTTTTCTCGTACGTAAATTGTGCAAATTAGACTAATTTTGATGTTTTTTGGGGTTACTTTCAGCACTGTAAGTGCAAATGCCAATACGGCTCGGGCTAGAGGCCGTATTTATGAACCGATCTTTACGAAACTCCTTGGGTACCTTTGTTATCACCGTGGGACGAGAACGAGTGTTTTGGGGTCTGGTCCGAAATTCAAGATGGCCGATGGCAGCCATTTTGTACAAAATTAGGTGCAATCAGATTTTTGCACAGAACTTCCATATGAAAGCCCTGATTTGAATAATTTTTTTGTGTGAATGTTTAGTACCATGGGATGCATCACATATAATACAGGTTTTTTTCTCGTGCAGAAATTATGCAAATTAGATGAACTTTGATTTTTTCAGTGCGACTTACACACAGTAAGTACACATGTCAATACGGCTCAGACTAGAGTCTGTATTTATGAACTGATCTTCACGAAATGTCTTGGGTACCTTTGTTATCACCTTGGGACGAGAACGAGTGTTTCTGGGTGCGGTCTAAAATTCAAGATGGCTGCTAGTGGCAATTTTGTACCGAAATTAGGTCTAATCAGTTTTTTGTACACAACTTCTATACAGCTCAGACTAGAGGCCATATTTATGAACCAATCTTTACGAAACTTCTTGGGTACCTTTGTTATCACCGTGGGATGAGAGCGAGTGTTTTTGGGTGTGGTCCGAAATTCAAGATGGCCACCAGCAGCCATTTTGTACCAAAATTAGTGCAATCAGTCTTTTGTATAGAACTTCTGTATGAAAGTTCTGATTTTAATAAATTTTTGTATGAATGTTTAGTAACATGGAATACATCACATATTGTAAGGGGGTTTTTTTCGTGCAGAAATTATGCAAATTAGATGAACTTTGATTTATTCAGTGCTACTTACACAATGTGAGCACACATGTCAATACGGCTCAGGGTAGAGGCTGTATTTATAAACCGATCTTCACAAAACTTCTTGGGTACCTTTGTTATCTCCTTGGGATGAGAATGAGTGTTTCTGGGTACGGTCCAAAATTCAAGATGGCTGCCAGTGGCCATTTTGTACCGAAATTAGGTCCAATCAGTTTTTTGTCACAAGTTCTATACAGCTCGTATTTATGAACTGATCTTCACAAAACTTCTTGAGTACTTTTGTTTTCACCTTGGGACAGGAACGAGTGTGTTTTGGGGTGCCTTTGTTATCACTGTGCTATGAGAACAAATATTTTGGGGTTCAGTCAGACCCACTCTGGGACTCAAAGATTTTTTCTAGTTTAGCATCTGACTGTCACCCACCTTTACAATACTTTACCTATACATTTGATACAGGCAATGCTCAGTATTTAAGTACAGACCGTTACAATACTTTATATGTACCTTTGTTATCAGGTCATTACCTAGATGTTTGTCATTGCTGTGTCACATACTATACATGTACATGTCTTTGTCTTGACAAGTTCAGCTACAGTGTCATTGACACTTTCATTTGTACACAACTTCTATACGGCTCAGGCTAGAGGTCGTATTTATGAACCGATCTTTACGAAACTTCTTGGGTACCTTTGTTATCATCGTGGGATGAGAACGAGTGTTTTTGGGTGTGGTCCGAAATTAAAGATGGCCACCAGCAACCATTTTGTACCAAAATTAGTGCAATCAGTTTTTTGTACAAAACTTCTGTATGAAAGTTCTGATTTGAATAAATTTTTGTATGAATGTTTAGTAACATGGAATACATCACATATAGTACAGGTTTTTTTCTCACGCAGAAATTATGCAAATTAGAAGAACTTTGATTTACTCAGTGCTACATGTACACAGTAAGTGCACATGTCAATACGGATCGGGCTAGAGGCTGTATAAATGAACCGATCTTCACGAAATTTCTTGGGTACCTTTGTTATCACCTTGGGACGAGAACGAGTGTTTCTGGGTGCGGTCCAAAATTCAAGATGGCTGCCAGTGGCCATTTTGTACCAAAATTAGGTCCAATTAGTTTTTTGTCACAACTTCTATACGACTTGTATTTATGAACTGATCTTCACAAATTTTCTTGGGTACCTTTGTTATCACCTTGGGACAGGAATGAGTGTGTTTTAGGGTGCCTTTGTTATCACTGTGCTATGAGAACAAATATTTTGAGGTTCAGTCGGACCCACTCTGGGACTCAAAGATTTCTTCTCTAGTTTAGCATCTGACTGTCACCCACCTTTACAATACTTTACCTATACATTTGTTACAGGCTACGGTCAGTATTTATGTACAGACCGTTACAATACTTTATATGTACCTTTGTTATCAGGTCATTACCTAGATGTTTGTCATTGCTGTGTCACATACTATACATGTACATGTCTTAACAAGTTGAGCTACAGTGTCATTGACACTTTCATTGTCTTGCAGGTGACAGAGAAGGAACATTGGGTCGAGCCAATTCTCATGAAATAGATTTGAATCGTAACTTTCCTGATCAGTTCGCAACCAATATAATAAACAAGATACCAGAGCCAGAAACTGCTTCTGTGATGAAATGGAGCAAATCATCACCATTTGTTCTCTCGGCAAATCTGCATGGCGGGTCTCTTGTCGCAAATTATCCATTTGATGATACAAAGAAGGGAACAATATCATATAGCAAAAGTCCTGATGATATCGTTTTCAGGCAGCTTGCGGAGTCTTATTCTCTGGTCAGTATATCATTCAAAACATTTCATATATATACATTATCATGACCATGAGCATGTCCTGTAATTTGTATCAGATTCTCGTTCGTGTTTACAATCAGATCGCAACGAGCCCATCAGGGCGAGTTGTGATCTGATTGTAAACACGACCGAGAATCTGATACAAATGACAGGACATGCATTTGGCCAAGATAATACATTTATCTAACAATCCCGTTACATAAAGCCTGTTTTCCCTGTTTTTCAGTTTAAACTGGGTTGGAATTGGTCAAAATTTTGAATTTCATATTTTAATGCGTAATAACACTGCATATAATGATATATGTGATAGTACGGTGTTTACTGGAAGTTTAATCTATATGATACGGAATCAGAATGAGTCCTCTATATTATACAAAATCGGAACACATTAAGTGATACGTAACATTTCTCGTGGTTTTCAGGCCATAATCTATATGATTGTTAGATAAATTTATTTCAGAATACTCCCATTCAAGTTTGTTCAAATTGGGTCCCTGGATTAATATTTGGGCTCTCTATTGGAGCCCAAAGTTTAACTTAGTGCAATATGAGGAAATTTCTTTTATCTTCTTCAGATCCACCAGTCAGAATCCTTTCATATTTGTTAAACAACATCTCTTGGTGGGTCAGATTCAAGTTTGTTCAAATCGGGTTCCTGCTTTAATATTTGGGCTCTCTTTCGGAGGGGGGTGGGGTGGATTCAGTGACATAACAACCCTTGGAAGTTTAGCAGTGCTTGTCTATAGCTGATAGAATTGGAAGCAGTCAGGAAGACCTTTGATAATAATCATCTGACATGGACACTAGAGTTGTGAATAATTTCATGACTTCAATGCTCTGTAGCATTGATGAACCATGACTAACTGAATGTAACCCAAAATACTTTCTTTGAACCACTTTGCCAGGTGAGCCATTAAAGCCCCTTGGGGCCTCTTGTTTAACTGGTAGAGTGCTGGAAGCCCATATTTGGGCTTTACTCTGATGTGCAGGGACTGTAATATAAGGGCCTCATACTCAGCACATATGCTTCATATTATCTTCGAAGTGAAATTATTTAGTCTGTGTAGATTTGCCTTGTTACAATTTATGGGGGAGTGCCTACAGGCACTCCCCCATAAATTGTAACAAGGCAAAAACATGTGAACAAGTTTTGATGGGCAAAAATAATTTAGCACTCTACCAGTTAATAGCATAATGCTTTTAATAGCCTATTTTAATAGCCTACTTAGATTTTGTCAACCAGTGCTTTCTTCCATTCAACAGTTAATCAGTTCTGGGCAATACACTTTGAAAGCATTTGCACTGTCATATTAGTGAAAAACATTGGTACACCTTGAACTTTCAGTTTGTAAATGGAATTGCTATATTTCAGGTAACTATAGATATCTAGAAAATAAATGTTTAAGTATAGAAAAAGATTGAAAATTTGTCACTTTCTATCAAACTACTTGCATGATTACAAGGGCATATACATCTTTTCTTTAACACATTAAATGCTGCTAGTGGATATCCCTTCCCAGCATAGGATTTCCCCTGCCACTAAAATAATTATAAGTTGAGGATATTTAATCAAATTTTCTCCTTATAAATTGAACGGATTTTTTCATCAATGATTCCCAGAGTAAAATAGAGATGAATTTTTTATCAAATCTAGTCATGGCTGCTTCAGCAGCCAGGACTAAATTTGATGAAAAATATCTTGAAAATACTCAGCAGGTTAAGAGTTAATGTAAGGGAGAATATTTTTGGATGATTTAGAAGCGTAAGTTCAAAAAGGGGGCACGGTGGGGTTGCGGTAACCGGTTCTCGTCACATCACCGAAGTTAAGCAACATCGAGCTCATTTAGTCCTCGGATGGATGAATGTCTGAGCGATCTATTCGGACTCCTGCCCTATGTCCTTGGGCAAGTCACTTAACCCTTATTGTTCACATGGGGGCACGATGACACTGTGTACCAAGGCATACTGCACGTCGATGGTGCGCATGTCTTCAACCAATCTAACCCTGCCTGTTTGGAGTTACGATGTTGGGGAGCTGGCAGCTGCTCGTCATTGCTCGGTGGTTCTCTCCGAGTACTCCGGCTTCTGCCATGATTAGCCATTGTGCATAAGTATGTGACCTTAAACAATAGTAAATAATTAAGTTCCAAAAGACTTTGCTGCCATTAGATGATGGCATATCATTAACTTTTCATACTACTGTTTGAAGTGGAATTTTGATCTTTCAAGTCAGTTTAGATCTCTCGAAAATAAATATGCCAAAAATATTATACAAGATTAAAAATTGTGATTTCCTATCTTAGAACATTTTAAGTTTTTAACTGGTTGAGTGCTGAATTATTATAGGTCAGCAAAATTTGTTCATGTGTCTTTGCCTTGTTACAATTCATGAGAGACGCCTATAGGTACTCTCTTATTAATTGTAACAAGGCAAATCCTAACAGACAAAATCTTTTAACCCTTTAACTAACCTGAAAAGCAGACGACACTTGCAAAAATAATTCTTGAATAACTAATTTGTTTCATTTTTTGTCTCAAAAACATAGGTTATGACCCCTCGTTGCATCGAACTCAACGAGCTCGTTCCGACGAGGGGTCATAACCTATGTTTTTGAGACAAAAAATGAAAAAAATAATGAAAATTAATTAGCGATTTTTTAGAATAGGGCTAGCCGGTTTTGGCCGTTACTTTCGGTAAAGGGTTAACTTAAGGTAATATAAAACTCATCCACCAAAAATGATGCCTTTAAATTGCAACACCTGCACTTCAGAATAAAGCCCAAATATGGGCTCCCTTTACTGTACCAGCTAAGCAACAGTTAAAGAAATTCAATGAAATTATTCATCTATTACAGGCACATTCATCGATGCACAGTGGATTAGCATGTACTAATGGTGACCACAAGGAGTATTTTAAGGAAGGCATAACTAATGGAGCAATGTGGTATGTTGTAGCAGGTAAGGACTCCTAAATTAATAATTTATTTTATTTTTTGCTCACTTGAGGGAGCTAAACTAATCACTTGGCATCTTTTGTCATCTGTTGTGAACTTTACATTATTGACTTTCCTGTTGGGTGTGGTGGATGAGGGCTCCACAAGGGGCATAACTCTGTTAGCGCCCAGAATTTTTTTTTTTAAATTAAAAAAAATCTTATTCTTAACCGTAAATAAGAATCTTTTCGATATTTGACATCCAGCATCCAAAGTGGGGGGCAGATTCAGGTTTGTTCAAATCAAGTAACTGGATTCATATTAATAATTTGTTCTCCCTTTGGGAACCCAAATTTTACTTAGCGCAGTATGAGAAAAATTCTACAAAAATCTTCTTCAGACCCACCAGTCAGAATCTTGTGATTTGTGTTACACAGCATCCTTTGGGGAACTAGATTTCCAATGTGTTCAAATCAAATCCCCTGGTTTATGTTTGATCTCCCTGTTCAAGTCCACAATACAGAATCTTTTCATATTTAGTATACAGCATCCTTTGGGGGTCAGATTCAAGTTGGTTCAAATAAAACCCCTGGCTTCATATTTGAGTTCTTTATGTATGAGAGCATGATTGTCAACTAAGTGCAATATGATGAAAATTATAAAAAAATCTACTTCAGATCCACCAGTCAGAATCTTTTCATATTTAGTATGCAGCATCCTTAGGGGGGTCAGAAACAAATTTATTGAAATCAAGTTATATTTGGGTTCCTGATGGAAAACCTGAATTGTTAGTTAGTGCAACATGAGGAATACTCTTATCAGATCCACCAATCAGAATCTTGGGCCGTTTGATATTCAGCATTCTTCTGGGGTTCTGATTCAAGTTTGTTCAAATCAAGTGGCTTGATTCATATTTGAGCTATGTAGTGCTAACTAGCCAAAGATGCTAAATGTGACCTTAAATCCTTCTTTAAACAACTTTCTCAGGTCAACAGTTAAGTCCTCTTGGGGCTTTTTGTGTTATAATGTATTGGAGAGGGGGTTACAAGCAGATAGTCAAGTAATAAACGTTAAGAAAACAATGACTGATAAATGAATTTGAACTACCAAATTTAGTCCTAGAATGCAAATACCTGATGATGTCTTACCCATGTGTGTCTACACAACATTCAAGGTACTGATTTGGTAGAGCAAATTCTGTGTTTTTAATTATGATGTGGCATCATGTCATGAAATTCAAATGTCTTTCCAAAGACATTGATGAAGGCAGTGGCTGGCAATTATGCTCGGCCTAAAAACATGTTAAAAATACAGTACGTGGAGAGTGTATTATCACTAAATCACCTGCAGAGAGGAGATTCCACCCCAGCAATAATTGCAAATTTGTTGCAAAGCCTAACCAGCACAAGCAAAGTTTCAGCCAATGGACCTCTGGGTTAAACCCGGAGGTCCATTGGCTGAAACATTGCTTGTGTTTTTTGTCGATATGTACAAAATTTGAAAGTTATAGCTTGGGTGATAACTCCACTCCACAGGTGATTTAGTTACAATCCACTCTCCACATACTGTAGATTTTCTTAAAAAATATAAGGCATGCAGAGGTGCAAAATGCCAGTCCATAATAACAGTGTGACACACTTTTATTGCATGCCTGAGTACATATTGGAGAAATTATTTATTTATTTGTTTGTTTATTGTGGTTTAATGGCACTTCCAATGATCACATCGTGCTGGGCAGTTTTAGGGATTGTGGACGAAGTTGATGTATCCAGAGAGAATAACTTGGACTCTCCAAGTAACTAATTCTGCATAACCAGAGTTAGATGTGGTTGAAGGCCAGTGTACCATCTACCTGCCGGACACAATGCAGTTACCATTGGTCAGGATCAGACAGCCGATCTTTCAGTTTAGAGTCCAACACTCTAACCACTGGATCATCATGTTCCCTTGGACAGAATTAATTAGCAACATAAATTGATTGTTGTGCTCATACTGAGTAAATGTTTCATCCGTATCGGTCAGCATATTTGGCTCCAAGTTCTCAAGCCACTAGTCAAATTCTTTAATGAATCTGATGATGATATTGCATGGAATCAATCTAGCCTCTAAAAAGTTTATCACCTATTTTCAGATTCAATATAGAGGCTTAAAGATGGCCCTTATTTGCCTAATTTCCTTCCGTTTTTTAAACACCCCTTATTTTCCTTTTTAAAACTTTAACCCTTTGATACTTTTGTACGTCTTATGATGTACGAAATCAAACAACGCGTTGATTCTTTGTGGTCATTTGTTTTGTTATTATTTTTGATTTTTTAAAGTTTTAACGACAGTTCCTATTTTCTCCTGAATAGTGCTCAGTGACAACCGTTGAGCCAGATGTTATCGCAGCTTAAAATACTAATATAGTCCTGCTGTCAAGACTTCTTAACTGGTTGAGTGTTAGAAGCCACTATCAGGGCTTACAAAAAATGAGGATACCAGAGCAAAAGCAAACACTTTCTTTACTTATATTTCATATTCAGACAATCACAAATAATATTTTGTTAGCTCCGCTGACAAAGTCAGCAGAGCTTTTCTTATACTGATTCGTCCGTCGTCCGTCGTCTGTCGTCCGTCATCTGTCGTCCGTCATCTGTCGTCCGTCTGTCCATCCGTCCATCTGTCCGTCCGTCGTCAACATTTTATTTGTCCGAGCCATAATTTCTAAACCGCTGAATATTTTTCCACCAAACTTCATAACAATATGTATTATCAATAGACGGTGTGTCATCAATTATTCTGCGGTCTGTAAATCCACAGGGTCAAGGTCACAGGTCACAG
This sequence comes from Pictodentalium vernedei, assembly GCA_031216915.1. NCBI lineage: Eukaryota > Metazoa > Mollusca > Scaphopoda > Dentaliida > Dentaliidae > Pictodentalium > Pictodentalium vernedei. Next base: position 550,411,251 of record CM062294.1, read on the forward strand.
GATCAAGAAAATCTTAAGATATTTTTGATATTTGTTTGTCCAAGCCATAATTTCTGAACCGCTGAATATTTTTCGGCTAAAATTTGTAACAGTATTAGAAAACATGCCCATGCAATCAGTGGCCCTCAGCGGAGCTCTCTAGGCATGACAGGCCTCTTGTTTATATAAATTTGTTTTATTACAGATTATTGGAGAGTGCCTGTGGGCACTCTCCAATAATTTGTAATAAAAAAGTTTTGAATTACAAATTCAGACCACCAAAAATAATCAATCCCTCAGCCAGATAATCACTAATGTGAAAAATATCTTGTTATTTGTACTTTAATACGTTTGACGTCGCATTTTGAAAAACGTTGAAGAAACTGAATTCCCACTGACGTTTGAACGTCAGGATAATTAAAGTCTGAAAGGGTTAAAATCCTAAAAAAAAAAACTTATTTTTTTTTAGGAAATTTCAAACATTTTGAAATATGATTGGAAAATCATTTGGTAGACTCATCTGTAAAACTGAAAATAAATAAAATATGTCAGCCTTACTCATATATACTTAACAATGGCAATTTCCTTACAGAATTTGAATGGTGGCTTGAGAGCCTGAAGTCGCCCTAGGATTACCACCATGGCAAAGCTACCAATTGCCCTGAGAATGATGCCTGGAAATAAACAGACTGTCATCTGCAGGATGAGGTCCTCAGAGTGTGAATTTAGTGATGCTACCCTGCACAGCAGGGTAGCATTACTAAATTTACCCTCTGTGAATCTAAATCTGAATCAGGGTCTCAGGCCCAAACTCAGCGACAAAACAAAAGATAGCATTTCCTTCTTAACCCTTTACCTAACGAATCGACCACATCCGCCCACGTAATTTGCAAATTCAGCAGTTGAAAGAAATAAATTTTTCAAAATATTTCAACCAAACCAATTGAAATACCCGTAGGATAAATTGGGGGATTCTAGCCCATTGTATGAGATAGCATCAGAAAATCCACCCTCAGACTCAATATGGATGGAATATTTCAGTTGATGGGAAAAGCGAACTTGAACGGTTCACTTTTCTGACCAACTAAAATTTCCATCTGTTTGAATTTACAAATAGTTTTTCTTTGAATCAATGCAAGAAATGTTTCTCAATTAGAAATTGATTTGATCGAATCTTTGATAACATTATCAATATGAGTGAAGTCTCCCACAGCTGTAGTTTTATGATTACTCTGCATAGTTCCACCAGTTGTGTTAATATTTTGATGGTTTTAGGTGAATTAAATATTTATTAATTGGAATATCTATAACAACCCGAGCCCAGAAGAATATCTGTATATATTGTGAGCAAAGAGAAATAACATTACATCAACTGTAGTCTGATTGTGCTTTGTCTGTCTCTCTGTCTGTCTGTCTGTCCATCCATCTGTCCATCCGAGATGGTTGATTGCTGGCATTTCAAATTTTCAACGTTAATTAGACATTATGGAAAGATGATGTACGCCAATTTTTTTCAAAAAAGAATTAAAGATGGCCGACTGGCGGCCATTTTTCTTGAAAATTACGTGTAATTAGTTTTCTGCCTAGAACTTCTAATCGACCTTTCCAATTTCAATACTTTTTGGTATGGTGTTGTAGCAGCATAAGATAAATAACATATCATACTGGGTTTTCTTCTTGTGCATAAATTATGCAAATTAGACAAACTTTTTTCAGTCACTTTTGTATATATTATGTTGGTGTGTTCTGTTACCACCTGTATCTCAGAGACGCTTTGACACTTTTGTTTCAAATTTTCAGCAATGATCATACATTATGTAGAACTGATGCAGGTAAATTTTTGAAAAAAATTCAAGATGGCCGACTGGCGGCCATTCTTGTTTGAAATTTTGTGTAATTATTTGAAATTTTGTGTAATTAGTTTTCTGCCTAGAACTTCTGAACGACATTCTTGAGTTCAATAATTTTTGGTATGGAAGTGTAACAGCATAAAATAAACAATTTGGTGACACCCCAACTGTGGGGGACTATTATATGTCACTGGAGATCAGTGTTGCACTTGTTTTTTAAGGGACAAAACAAAAGATAGCATTTCCTTCTTAACCCTTTACCTAACGAATCGCTCACATCTTCCCGCGTAATTTGCAAATTCAGCAGTTGAAAGAAAGAAATTTTTCCAACCAAACTATATCATGTGCCCCCTCATTGGAACGAGCTCGATGAGGGGGGGGGTCACATGATATGGTTTTGTTGAATGTTTTTTAAAAAATTCTAAAAATTGTAATTAAAATAACAAATTTTGATATCGTCTACGTTGGGTAAAGGGTTTAAAAATCTGCTGTCGGGTGTCTGATCTGATTTTTGCTCATGTTGCAAATTGTTTTCCTGAGATCAGTCAAATTTTAGCTAATGTGCTTTTATTGAATATTCTCCATTACAGAACAGTTAATGCTACCATGTATTCTCTTGTGGTCATTCTTACATTTTATCTTGTAGGTGGCATGCAGGATTGGAACTATGTATATACTAATTGTTTTGAGGTGACTGTCGAGATTGGTTGCTACAAGTATCCTAATGCAAAAGATTTGAAATCTTTCTGGGATGCAAACAAATTTTCTTTACTAGTTTATATGGGTCAGGTAAGAAAATATATTGAAATAGTAAGACTAAATTTCTGAAGTGTATATTTCCCTTTCTGCATATTAAAATTGATTGTTGTGTTTAACTGCTTTCTCAGAGACATTGAAATATTAAAGTTAATTATTTTAACCCTTTCCCAATGCAGATGATATCAAAATTTATTATTTTAATTACTATTTTTAAAAAAAAAAAAAAATTTCAACAAAACCATATCAAGTGACCCCTCATTGGAACGAGCTCGATGAGCTCGTTCCAATGAGGGATCACATGATATGGTTTTGTTGAAAAATGTATTTCTTTCAACTACTGAATTTGCAAATTACTCGGGCGGATGCGGGCGATTCGTTAGGTAAATAGTTAAGGCTTGGACTATTTCCAAGAATTTTCACCATATAACATTCTGTATTTCTAGTGATTTAGCAGTGATTTCTAGTTTAGTCTTGACTCTACATATTGACAGCCATGACTTTACTTAAAACCACTGCCACCTCAATTTTGCTATTGCGACTTCTTCATGAATGCATTTTGGAAGATCGATTCTCTGACTTTCTTGTGTTAAATTGAGCATTTATTCTATTATTTTTTGCCAGCTCTTACGGAGCTCTGTCAAACAAGACATAATGGAGTAAATGTGTTTTTGAAAGTACAGTGGAGCCGACCTAATTGGATATCTCTTAATTGTACATCCCTGTTAATTGAATATAATATAACACAAAACCATTTACCATACCTCCAGTACAAATTTGATCTGTTAATTGAATATAGGTTACAGAGTAAACTCCTGTTAATTGAATAATAAATCTTGCAACCTGTCTAGAAACTAACCTGACTCTCCCCAGCTTTCCTTTGTTTATAGACTTATTTGGCTTCAGTACAGTAGTAGCAGTAGTAGTATATCTTTATTTAAGTGACATGTGCATGACTGACAATAAAATGCATTATCTAAATCAAATCTTTATTCACCAGGATATTGCCCATAGGAGCAAGAACTTGGCTATGATACAACAGTTCATATACAGTGGAACCCACTTAATTGGATATCTCTTAACTGAATAACCCTGTTAATTGAATATAATTTCCCAACACAAAACCATTTACCATACCTCCACTACAAATTTGATCTGTTAATTGAATGTAGGTTATAGAGTAAACTCCTGTTAATTGAATAAAAAATCTTGTAACCTGTCGAAAACTTGCCCTGACTCTCTCCAGTTTTCCTTTGTTTATAGACCTATTAGGCCTCAGTACATCCAGTACAAGCATTTAATCATGGAGCTCTGTCAAACAAGATATAATAGAATAAAATCTAAGTTCATCTCTAGAATACAGTTTAGTGACACAATACCTGTTAATTGAATACTCCTGTTAATTGAATAATTTTCACTGGCAATGTGGCGATTCAATTAAGAGGGTTCCACTGTATAATTAGGTTTAAAGGCCTTCATCAATTAATGGGATACCCTTCGCAGAAGATATGTTCCAATAAGACTAAAATCCTAGCCCTCTGATTGGACAAGAATCTGTGTAGTTTTTTTCTATGTTACAGGCTCCAGTAACATATATTACTATTTGACGTCACCACGTTAAATATATATTTGAAATGAGGTCGCCCGTTTCGCAATTATTTCATCAATGGAGTGACATACATTCATTTTTCTTGATTTTTCACATGAGCAGCACACTGTTTCTGAATGAAGATTTGTTTAACCCCCTGCACACTGATATCAAAATATCTAAATTTCAGGCAGAAAAAAATTCCCATAATGTAACTAGAAATTTAACCAATTCAATCTCGTTTGACAGAGCTCATTGAGCTCTGTCAAACGAGATTGAATTGGTTAAATTTCTAGATGCATTATGGGAAAAAACAGCTTCCTGAAATTTTGGTATTTTGACATCAGAGTGAAGGGGGTTAATGATCTTGGCCCACCTCAGCCATATTGATAGGAAATTTCCCGTTGTTGACTTGATTTTTTTTAATCAATGGATGTGCAAGGGTGTGGCATAGACAGTCTATAATCTTTCCGTCAAACATTAACGGTGCATGGAGCTCTGTCAAACAAGATATAATAGAATACATGCTAAGTTTATCTCTAGAATACAGGAAAGTGACACATTCCATGTTAATTGAATACTCCTGTTAATTGAATAATTTTCATTGGCAAAGTGGCTTTTCAATTAACAGGGTTCCACTGTACTGCCATAGTTGTCTAAAGCTAGAGAATTCATGCAGATCATAATATTTATATTCAATTAACAAGTATTTACTCTGTAACATATATGCACTTAACAGACCAAATTTCCTGTGGGAACCCTGGGAAGTGAAGTAGTGCTTGTTTGCTGTGGTAAACAAGCTCTGTTTTACTGATAAAATAGGACCCATTTACCAATGCTTGGGGTGGAAATCCTCTAAAATGAGCAACATGGGTATAAATAATTGGGTGGACTTGGCTTTATAGCCATGTTGTAGTCATGATTAGCCTTTTTTGCAGAATATATGACCTTAAACACCAATAAATAAATAAATAAATAAATAAATAAATAAATAAATAAATAAATAAATAAATAATAACTTTATGTACAATAAAAGCCAGAAAATTAACCCTCTGCATCCTAATGTCAAAGTACCAACATTTTGAGCGCCAAATGTATCCTACAGAGCAAAAAAAAAATTGCTCTAGTATGGTATTTTCCCAAAATTTAGGCAATGGTTAGTCTTCATTTTCAGCAGGCTCACCGGTATCCACTCTGGTCTGTTCATTACAGCAATCAGTTGTTGTTTGGCAAGTACAGAAAACAGCACTTGCTAACCGTGAGGCAACTCAGCTACACCTTGATGTTTTGCAATGTGGGTTGTTGGAACACGAGAATTGAATCAGTTTTGAGGTATTGTCAGATGCTAGTGATACATTGTGAGGCAGAGTCAATGAGAGAAGTGACTTCACCTTCTCGTCTCTAAAAAAACATAATTTGAAGGTTCCATAATTATATCTGATCCTGATGCATACTGACATGTCTTGATTTCTCATCCTGAAGCCTCCCCCCCCCCCCCCATGCCACCCCACCACCCCACACTCATTTGTATTTCTCCACTGCATGCTCGCCTGGGTTTCCAACATGACAGGGTTCGTACAGGTTATGGAAAGTCTTGGGAAAACAGTAAATTGATTTTCCAGGCCCTGGAAAACTATGGAAAATTGGGGTTGGTTTTGGGAAAGTGAGGGAAAACGAACAGATTCTTGCAACTAGGGTATTTCTCCTGTCTAATGTGACCATTCAGAAAATCTTTGTACGCCCAAATTTTAAGGTTCACCAAGAATCTCTACTTGAGTCAGTGATGTTTGGGGCTTCTTAACCCTTAAATGCCTGATATTTTGTATACATTTTTGCCACACTTTGATGGAGTACAGCTGGTGGCCTTGCAGTTGTTTCTAGCCAAGACTTGCCTAGAAACAACTGGCAAGGTACTTAGAATGTAACGTTTACTTAAAGCCTCAATGTCCGAACATCATTTTTATTGAAGTACAAAGTGATTAGAGTTGGAATTGGGGCCTTTAAGTTTCAGAGAGTCGTCAGGGAGGGTTATTAGAAGGAAAAAATAGATTATATATTGAGTCGCATTTAGCCTTTGCGGTTATGAAAATTTTATGTCCGGGGTATGGAAAAGTAATGGAAAACCAACTTGCCTAGTCTGTATGAACCTTGACATGGGTCAGTACGGTAATATATACTTTGTGCGATTTCCAGAAAGTTCCAGGCTTTGTACATAATTGATTTTACATGCAATTGTAGTATAATGATATTTGTTTAAGATGATATTATTACCTGTGTTGCCAGTAGCAGAGCAGGTCTAGTAACCGCTCGACTCCGTCCTTCAGTCCATCAGTCCGTCTGTCAGTCCGTCCGAAACACTTTTTCTGTCAAAGTTTTCTTGGCTTCTTTCTTTCCCTGAATTCGATGTACTCCCTTAATTTTCAACTTTCAAATTGCTGGTACATGTATCCTTGTTAACTTACGCAACTCAGAGAACATTAAGTGATCACTGGTTGAATCTCATAAAGACTTATACAACAGTTACACGTGAAAAGGGCAATTTAGCTGAAAACTCGATTTTAACCATTGAGACAACTTTCATTGTGGGCCTCCTGGTTTAGACAATTATTGACAGGAGCTTGCATATGATCGAAAATAAAGCCACCTGCTGGTATTGACAGTTTCAGAAATGAAACAAGTCAATGTTGTGCCAGACATTTTATATTTTTATACTGTACCAATGACCCAGACTTAGCTGGTGCTAACTCTAACAAAACCAGGGCCAAACACAAATTTTGCCCCCCAATCCCCAAAATTTGCATCCAAAACAAAAAGAAATCATGTCCTAAAGGACCTCCATACTACGCCTCTACTGCGCATGCGCAGTGACGCAGACGTCCCGAAATTGGCGCCAATTATCATTCTCTGTTTGGCCCTTCATCAGTCAACATCTCACTGATCTTTGTGCTTGTAAATCTCAGTTTAAAGGATGCCAGACACGTAATTTTTGGAGAAAATGTGATTCTAAGGAGGATAGAAGGAGGAGAGGAAAAAGAAGTGGCAAAAAATAATCAGGGCTGTACTTAAAATTTTTTGATGAAATTATGTTAAGTTGCCTATTTTCGAGGCATGGGCCTCTTGTTGTCATTCTTGCTAATTGTTGCACTGCTTATTCAGTGTTTCCTCTCCCCTAGCCTTCTAAAGTCCCCCCTTGCAATTCTCCCATGCTTTTGGCATATTTTTGAGAAATTTCATTTCTAAAATTTCCTGGGAGAGTTGCTTGGTTACAGAATGTTTTCTGTTATTTTCCCCATAGTTACGTTTTCACCCATGGGTGTATAACGTTTGTGTTCTGCATCTTCCATCTGATGTTCTACAGATTCTCCCCTGGGAGTCTCTGTTTTGCATCAGATAGAGTGTAATTGATGACTGATTCCGGGCCAGTTTTTTCAGTGCCTGGAGTCATGTTTTCTGGTGTTTTTACACTGTTTGTTTTCATTGGCAACAGCCTTTTTTGAGGGGGGCTGTTTGCCTTTGCTGTAGTTTATCTCACTATAAGATACATTTATATTATCCGAAAGTGTCTCATTAATTATTTAATATAAATTTAAAATTTTTGACCACACTTTGCCATCGGATCCATCGGGGCTCAACGTTACTTTTCAGCAACTTGGGCTTCGCTGAAAAAATATTTTTTCAAAATTATTTTGTTTTGCAATTGTTTTTTCATTTATTAATGGATCATGTTATTATGTATCTTTGTGTCAGGGGTTTTTGCGAGTAACTAGGACTTATTGTTGTTCTTTCACAATGAAGGGACATTGTTCAAATTGTAATAGGAAGAAATCTTCCTCTGACTTTCATGATCATTGTATTAATTGTAGTCAGTGTTCTCGCATTAATCCCTGTCCTATATGTGAACATTGGGATGAGAAACATTGGAAACGTGTGTCACGATATGTTGTTTCTGGAGAAAGAGCGATTCCGGCTCTTTCTCCGCAAGGTCACTCTACTCTCTCAGTTTCTATTTCAGAGGAACCAGAACAGGGTGATGTTTCCATGTTATCTTCTTCAAGTGTGCGTCCGTCGTCACAAATGAATTCAGAGCTACCGGCAAAAGTGCTCATGGAGATTAGACAAATGTCGTCCGCTAGCTCGCCCGGTGTAGCGTCCATTCACCGAATGGTTCGGCAGCCGGGTTCGTTCGATGCGGTCCAAGAGGAAATTTTGGGTGATGCGAGCACTATAAACATAATAGATGCACACCCAGTGACGGCGGATAGTAAGCGAGAACGGAGGAAGCCTTTGAGTCCGGTTCCTAGCTCGTCCAGGTCCAGCCGGGCCGCGAGCGAGAGAGGCCCCTCTCTCACACAACAACATCTGGGACCAGATGTTGTGGTACAAAATGTGTCTTTAGCGGAGCATACGTCCGTCGCTCGGGACGCTCCGTTGTATAAGCAGTCCGCAGAGACTGTTAAGGCTTCCTCTTCTCGTCAGCGCACACGACCGCACCTTGGCTGCGTGACCGCCGATATATTACCAGCTTCGCTGATGAAGGATTCTTTGGCGACCAGGTCACACCATCCGGCAGCCAGGGATTCGAGACCGATGGACTCTGGACGTTCGCATAGGAAAAGTATGCGGGAGCCATCTGATGCGGAGCTGCCCTCGGCGAAGCAGCGAAAGACTGCGCCTCCGCAGGTCTCGACGCCGGACATTCTTGTGCAGATAGCACAGCTTATCGCAGCATCCCAGCAGCCGACAGAAACGGTGTCGGATCGAGAATTATCCGACGGCGCTGGGTCGGTACGCTCCGCCGAAGCATCGGGGGCGGACGACCGGGAACATCATGAGGTCCGACCGGATGGTGAAAGGGATACGGATGACTTGGAGCTATCCCTTTCGGAACAACATAAAGCTGCCGTGGACTTCATCCGGCACTTTCTCCCTCAAGTTGTTCCGTCGGGCCAGACTGCTGCGCTTCCGGACAAGAGAATTATAGCGTCATTGGACTCTGAATTTTTTGAGCGGTTCAGGGACATCGCTCCCGAGTTTCCGTCGCAGTCCAATAATGTTGCAAGAACATTTGAATTATTGAACGACGCTATATTTAAACTTGCTTCCAGGACGGGGAAAGCAGGTTTCTTGTCCGCTAATACTCTCAACCTGCCTTTCATTAATGCAAGGAATAAATTCGATACGGCAGGACAGGGTATACCGAGAGTTCCTCTGCGTATGGACGACGAGGCGGAAGACTTAGAGCTATCATTACCGTCGTCAGCTTCTATTCCAACCGCGGTGTTGGAAACAGCTATTGCGTCTAACAGAGCCAATTTAGATGCCTTATCTTACGCAGATCACCTTACTAAGGCGTTATCACTGCGCCTTCAGGGGAAAGAGTTTCAGGATATACAATCCTCTTTAAGACTTCTTTCAAGGGCAGTAGCTTATTCCATGTGTAACTCCGCCCTTTCAGTGGCAAATCTGGAGTTGGTTAGACGTGACGCAGCCCTAGCTACATCCACACTAGTGGATTCTAAGGTGAAGAACTCTCTTAGAGTCGCTTCGGTCTCAGGAGAACTTCTCTTTGACGGCAAGCTTTCCGCTATTTATGATAAAATTAAAAAGAAAGCTAATGATTCTCTGTTGTTCAGATCTGCTCCTAAGAAGTCGGATACAGCAGACACGAATAAGACAGGCACTTCTGGGTCTAATGCGCCCAAGAGAGGTTCCTATAGAGGTTCCGGTGCGTCCTGTTGGTCTTATTCGAGAGGCCGTCAGGATAGCGACTCTCGTTCGGGACGTCCTTCAGGCCGGGACAATCGGTCGGACGCCCCGAGGTCGACGAGGCGAGGTGCGGGTCGTGGAAGACGTGGTTTCTCCTACCGCAGGCCTCGCAGGTCCAGGAGGTGATGGCTTAAACCTCTATCGCGTTCCGGTTGGCGGAAGGTTGTCGAGCTTTTCACAAGAGTGGGCGTCGATTACGGACGACCCTTGGGTGAGAGGAGTGACTTCGGAAGGTCTAAAGATATCCTTCAAACGAAAGCCTCCATTAACTCGAAGTCCAAAGTGGACTCATCTTCCGTCAAATCCACAGAAAAGAGACGCTCTGTTATCAGAGGTGCAGTCTCTTTTAATGAAGAACGCGGTAGAGGTCGTAGAAAACCAGGAATCTCCGGGATTCTACAGCCATCTGTTTCTGGTTCCGAAACCAGACGGCTCGTTCCGTCCAGTCATAGATTTGAGCTGGATAAACAAGCTGATCGTCGCTCCGAAGTTTTATATGGAGACGATTCGATCGGTCAGAGCGAGTATTCGGGTGAACGATTATGCAACGAGCATAGATCTCAAAGATGCGTACTTTCATGTCATGGTACATCCGACATTCCGAAAGTATCTACGCTTCGCAGTCCTAGGAGTGGTGTATCAATTCCGGGCGATGTGCTTCGGATTGAATCTAGCACCCTGGGCTTTCACTCGGGTAATGAACTCGGTAATGATCTACTTCCGAGCTCATTCGTCTGCGGTAACGTCGGCCTACCTGGACGACATTCTTCAGAGGTACGGCAACGAGTTAACGCTTCAGAACGATGTTCAGAATCTTCTTCTATTGCTCCGACGTCTCGGTTTTATAGTAAACGAGGAGAAGTCGGATCTGGTGCCATCCAAGTCATTCACTCATCTGGGAATGAGCTTCGAGACGCACAACAATCTCGTTCGTCTGCCGTTAACCAGAGCGAAATTAGTCAGTTGTTACGCTCGCTATTGTCTGCACGCAGACAAAGTCACGGCGAGAGAATTTTTGAGACTGATAGGTCTGTGCGGAGCCGCCGCGGATCTCATTCCGATGGGGCGGTTACGCACACGTCCTCTTCAAATTTTCCTGACTCAGAATTGGAGTGTGAAAATTCATTCGCTCGATGTAGACGTTCTCTTGTCAGATCAAGTGAAACAAGAGATACAGACTTGGGCAAACATTCAGTGGTTAACTCAAGGAGTTCCGCTGCAGTTGCCGGATCCTAGTTTTACCATTATGACGGATGCCAGTCAAACAGGTTGGGGTGCATCATTAATCCCAACGGATTCGAGATGCCAGGGTCTTTGGGATCCGCAATTCCTGTGCAAGCACATAAACATCAAGGAAATGATGTCAATTTGGCTTGCGTTACGTCACTGGATGGACATTATTCACGATGCTCATGTCCAAATCCTATCCGACAATACGACAGTAGTGGCGTATATACGGAATCAGGGAGGCACTCATTCAGTTCCGTTGTTCAATCTAACGGAAAGAATCCTTCTGTTTGCGTTAGAACATCACATTCTTCTTTCGGTCCGTCACATACCGGGTCGTCTGAATGTGCTAGCAGACTCCCTTTCACGAAAGGGTCGTTTGTTGCCGTCGGAGTGGACTCTCAACAAACAAGTATTCAATCAGATTTGCTACCAATGGGAACGGCCAATGATAGACTTATTTGCGACACATCTCAACAATCAGTTGCAGACGTATGTGTCTCCGTGTCCGGATCCAAGAGCTTTTGCTGTAGACGCTCTGTCGATCCCTTGGGACGGAATGATAGGATATGCGTATCCTCCAGCGTCGTTAATTCAACAAGTATTGCTAAAGATAAAACAATCTCAATGCAAGATTCTGTTGGTAGCATCTCTGTCGCCACAGAGACCGTGGATAAATCTACTCAGGTGTCTGTTGTGGGACCTACCGCGGAAGCTTCCTCCACGGGAGGATCTTCTTTCGCAGGGGAAATCGAGCCAACTCCATCACAACCCGCAAGGTCTCAACCTTCACGTTTTTCCGTTGTGCGGTCCTTCTTGCATGGCAAGCACTTTACAGGACGAGCAGTGGACGCGATTTCTAACTGTAGGAGGACCTCCTCTTCGCTAAACTATGCGGCTAAGTGGAAGGTTTTTCGTCGTTGGTGTAGGGATCATTCTGTAGATATATTCGATCCCTCTATACCAGACATTGCAAACTTTCTAGTATACTTGTTTGACGAAATCAAACTGCAGCCTGTTACTATAAAGGGTTATAGATCTATGTTATCTGATACCTATGCACATCATGATAGTTTACAAATTGGATCTAATGTCTCTTTATCGAAGTTGGTTAGAAACTTTTCGATAAATAGACCCAGAACTCTTAGATTAATTCCTAAGTGGAATTTAGCTTGGGTTCTCCTTAAATTGAAGGAAAAGCCATTTGAACCTCTTGGGACAGTAGATTTCAAATTCTTATCTTATAAGACAGCTTTTCTCTTAGCTTTCTCTTCTGCCAGAAGAGTCAGTGAGCTTCATGCACTATCGGTGGATGATTCTCATTATCGTAGTGTTGGGAACACTATCACCTTCACTACTAATGTGGGTTTTTTAGCTAAGAATCAGGCTCCTAATAAATATCCGGAACCTATTGTTATTAAGGCTCTTCCGTCTTCAGACGGGCGTAGGCCTTTACTCTGTCCTGTTAGAGCACTACGTATCTATAAACAGAGATCTCAGTTTATCAGAAAGGGACGGAAACGTTTCTTTCTGTCTTTGATGCCTAATAGAAAGGACATTTCAGTCCATTCTATTGCTAGATGGATTCAGTTAACTATCCGTACTGCTTATGAAGATTTATCTTCTCAGCAGTCTGTGCTTAAGATTTCTGCTCATGAAGTAAGAGCTCTTTCTACTTCCTGGGCTTATGCTAATAGTGTGGCTATTACAGATTTAATGAAGGCTGCTTATTGGTCTCAGCCATCCACATTTACGAATTTTTATCTCAGAAATATTGAGTCCATTTCTGGAGACCTGCATTGTTTAGGTCCGTTATCTGTTGCTCAGAATGTCGTCCACTAAACAGTTGCAACTATAGTTATGCAGGCTTTCTGTTCCGGCAGTGACTCCGTCCGGCTGCCCTCTTCGCTCTAGGCTATTTGACCCAGGGCAAGGGGAAGGGGGGGGGGGGGGGGTGGGTGTTCCCTTAGGTCACCTGCTTTATAGTGAAAAGCAAGGGAATGCCTCCTCCAAGTCAGTATTTCTGAGTCGCTTCCGGCATGGTTTTAAAGTGTAATATTAATGTTTAAATTCATTCATGTCTTATTTTTAAAGTGTAGCTCGGTGTGAAGCATTTGTATATGTCAAGTGTCAAACGGGCTTTAATATACAATACTCGGACGCTTTTAAATGACTATAAAGAGTCTCAATTCTCTGGACTACTTTATTTATTGGCTTGCTTTAAAAATAATTAGTATAAGGGTTATACTGGATGTTAATAGAGAACATGAATGTTATTGTGCTCAATTATTAAGGGTAGTGTATCTTTCTAATTTAATATTAAATAAGAAAGATACATGTAAAGCCTAATACTCCTTTTCTCCTTAAGGGGTTACCTCTTTACTATATAGTTGAGCTTATTGGATTTTCCTCTATGTCCTAGGCCCTCCAGCCTGTTTACTATTCAGCTAAGTCTGGGTCATTGGTACAGTATAAAAATGTTAAAAAATTTATAGTAATTTATATATTTTTTATACTTACCAATGACCCAGACGGGGATGGCCCTCCCTGGAGTTGGGAACTCTTGCCTCCCCGCTGAGTACATAGCACTGACCAGGCACTGCCAGTAAGAATGATAATTGGCGCCAATTTCGGGACGTCTGCGTCACTGCGCATGCGCAGTAGAGGCATAGTATGGAGGTCCTTTAGGACATGATTTCTTTTTGTTTTGGATGCAAATTTTGGGGATTGGGGGGCAAAATTTGTGTTTGGCCCTGGTTTTGTTAGAGTTAGCACCAGCTAAGTCTGGGTCATTGGTAAGTATAAAAAATATATAAATTACTATAAATTTTTTAACTTTTTTAATAAAGAAAAAATACTTATGCCATTAAAAACACACACAGCTTATTAAATAAAAGCTTTGGATGATTTCCTAAAAGCAATTTCCAAACTCTCTCCATTTTTACAATCTTTCTGGAAATTAGTTTTCATATATGCCAGCCTGGAGATGCTCTGTCAGGTCGCCTTGCACCTAGGATTCGTGTGAGCTCCATTTCACGAGAATCCAATTAGATTCACCCAAAATTTCATGAAATTTTTACCCTGTCACAATTTGACATTGGATCCGTGATCCTATCGGCATTTTTTCTATTGTTTTTCTTTCTTTCTCAGATTCACAAAGGTGTACGTGGTTTTGTAATGGATAGCACTTTACATCAGGGAATAAACCATGTCACAATATCTGTTGGTGGCATTGCTCATAATATTTACACAGCAAGTGGAGGCGATTACTGGAGACTGTTAGCCCCAGGAACCTATAATATTACTGCAAGTAAACCAGGGTATGATATATGAATTTATTTTCTTATCCATCCTGAATCTTATAATTCAACTCACCCAGACAGGTAGATTCCTGAAATTGATGGAACCTGAAGACAGGTTCCATGGATTTCATGTCTGGGAACCCCACAAAACCAGTTTTAACTAGTAGAGTGCTTAATTATTTTTGGTCATCAAAATTTGTTCTCATATCTTTGCCCTGTTACAATTCATGGCAGAGTGCCAGTAGGCACGCCCCCCCCATAAATTGTATTAACCCTTTACCCAACGAATCGCCCGCATCCGCCCGCGTAATATGCAAATTCAGCAGCTGAAAAAATATTATATTTTGAAAAGTTTCAACAAAACCATATCATGTGACCCCTCTTTGGAACGAGCTCGTCGAGCTCGTTCCAAAGAGGGTTCACGTGATATGGTTTTGTTGAATTTTTTTTAAAAAATTTAAAAAATGATATTTAAAATAATAAATTTTGAAATCGTCTGCGTTGGGAAAAGGGTTAAGGCAAATCCATACGGACTAAATAATTTCATTCCAAAGATAATACGATATGAAGCCTTTGTGTTACGGTACGGGCACTTTAATTTATTTATTTATTTATTTATTGGTGTTTAAGGTCACATACTTATGCACAATGGCTAATCATGACCGTGACAGTTTTACGGGTGGAGGAAAACTGAGAGAACCACCAAGCCGATGAGTAACTGTCAGCTCCTCAACATTCTAACTCTGTTCAAGCTCTGCTCAAGCAGGGTTACAGCAGGTGAAGACATGTGCACCATCGACGTGCAGTACGTCTTAATACATGGCGTCATCATGCCCCATGTAGGCAACCGGGATAAAGTGCCTTTCCCAGTGACACAACGTGGGTCGTCCCAGATGGGGATCAAACTCGAGACCTCTAGCATAAAAGACCAACAGTCTACTAGTGAGCCACTGCGCTTCCCACCGGCACTTTAAAACAAAGCCCAAATATGTGCTTCCTGCACTCTACCAGTTAAGGCTCTTAAAGAACTACATGTGTTATGAGGACCCATCTTTAGCTTCTATGGTGACAGTGTGGGCGTCAGATGCACTCGTCAAATTTTGTAAGAGTTTGTGTTTAGGTTATATTCTCAAAATCGAATGGGGCCAGGGCCTGTATATTGCATATGTACGTTGCAGGGGGCGATCACAACAGTATCCAACCCTAATACTGTGACCTTTTTTCTAATTTCACCTTAAATTGTCCGTCCAAACTTAGTCAATTTCTGTTTGGAAGAATTAGTGATCACAGATGGAATGTCTTTAAGGGTTAACCCTTAAAGTCCTAATTCCATCTTTGTTAACTTTTTAATGCAAAGGAGCAGGTGCCCCAACATGCATTATTTAGGTAAATTCAAAACTTGTTTTCTAAGTACCTTGTCAGTTGTTTCTAGACAAGTTTGGCTGCCTCTGAAGGCAGCCAAGACTTGACACACTAGAAACAACTGAAAAGCCACAGGAGGTAGACTTTCAAATTATAGAGAAACTGTATAAAAATCTCCTGCCCCTTAAGTAGAGCTGGGAGGTTATTGAATTTTGGGTCGGTTTCGGTTACAACTCGGTTTTTAATAAAAGAGTCGGGTTACGGTTTCGGTTTCGGTTTTTTTATTAAACAGATTCTAAACCAAAATAACAGAAAAAAATTAAGTTGTATGAACTAAATAATGATTGAATAAACTCTCCCTGAGTGTGTAAAAACTTTGTCGAGTCGTTGACACTTGGAAATAATATAAACAAACTTTAAGGACGAACTCTCGCGGTCTCTGCCGAAGTTAATTAAAAATAATTTGTAGCTAACACAATGAGTCACTAGCGGAAATTGGGTTAGTACACTCAGCTGACTTTGAAGTTTTATCAGTTTTGATAATGTGTTCCCATATAGGGCTCTTCTCGACCGTAATTGCCGCCATTGTTTCAGAAAAAAAACACGTAAAAACGTAATTCTCACGTGACATTCAAATAACCGAGAAAGTCGTTTTTTCAGTTTATCGTCAGTCTCGGTTGTCGGTTATTTTTTCATAACCGAAACCGAGTTGTTTTTCGGTTAACCTCCCAGCTCTACCCTTAAGGGTTAAAAAGCATCAAGGAAATATTATTTTTTATACTTTTCTCCATGTGTTGAGCAGTGTGTTGAAAACAGTTGATCAAACATGACCTTGTCACACTGACATATGAAGCCCAGAACAGTCTTTCAGAATTTGCCACTCCTCGACCTGTAAGTCCTGTTTCCTAGCAGTGCATTCTAGTCCAGCCTTGGCTGCCAAAAGAGGCAACCAAGCCTTTACTAGAAACCAATGCCAGGCAGGTAACACTGTTTACGGGAATTACTTTTGAGTGCATTTGGGCTCCTGTTCTCAGTCCACAAAGATATTCAACCTGATTGATAACAGAATATTTGCTTTCAGCTGAATGTAAAGTATGTGCTAAATAATATGAAAACTTGATCAATACAATCTGCTTCCTTGTGAGAACCCTGAGAAGTGAAGCAGTGCTCATTTACTGTGATGAACAAACTCTGTTTTACTGGTAAAGTAGATTTGGTCACCAATGCCTGGGTTGTAAGTCCTCTAAAATGGACAACATGGGTATAAATGATTTGCTGGACTTGAGGCATTTAATTATAATCACTCTCCCATAAATTGCAACAAGGTAAATTAAATAAGACTATATAATTTCACTCTTAGCATAATTAGAAGCACATTAACAGAATAATGTTCCAGTAAGTTGCTGTATATGAATGCCCAAGTGAAGCCAAATTTGGACCTTCAGCACTCTACCGGAACACCAACACTGTTATAAGGAGACAAGTTATCACCAATGACTAGTCGAAGTTGACTTGACTTTTGGGTATTGACTAGTCGACTTTGGAATTCACTAGTCGTTTGAGCACTAGTAAACACTGATTAATCTATAAATAAATAAAATAATCTTCAGCACTTCTTACGACCTTTGCTAGTGAGGAGCTATTCAGTTCTGTGCAGACCAGAGTGCTCTGAGCAGGCTGTGAGAAGGTAAAGAATGGAATGATTTGTGATCAAGTATTTCCAGAAATAGCATTTGCTAAAATAATATTTTGCAGAATGCAATGACTGTTCTACAGGTCTTCAATAAGATCATGTATTCAGAATCTGATGATGAGGACATACATGGTTAAATATTGCATATCGGCAATGGATTGTGGGTGCATTGCTAGTGAAAGAAGTGAGTTAACTCCCTCTTTTCTACTCCATCTGCACTGCCTCCATAGTTGGTACAGCAAGTGCATGCCATGAGCAGTGCTCGACGACTATTCCTTTCCATTTTTGTCTCAGCATGCACGGATCATGAAAATGTGCACAAGTGGATAAGACTAGGACTTGCCATAATCTCTGAAAACTGAATTTGACAGGCCTGTAAATTTCAAAGTTGTTTTTGTTTTTTTTTATGCAAATCCTTGGTTCCGATAGTCGTGAAATGTGCTAATTATTAACTATTTAATCCTTTACCCAACGAATCGCCCGCATCCGCCCGCGTGATATGCAAATTCAGCAGTTGAAAAAATATTATTTTTCAAAAAATTTCAACAAAACCATATCATGTGACCCCTCGTTGGAACGAGCTCGTTCCAACGAGGGGTCACATGATATGGTTTTGTTGAAATGTTTTGAAAAAAATTAAAAAATTATATTTAAAATAATAAATTTTGATATCGTCTGCATTGGGTAAAGGGTTAATTATCTGCTTGTCATCTAATTTCTGCATTGTTTGAAGGTGAAAAACCAAATTTGTATAAAAGTCTTTTAATCACATCAGTCCAAACTTTTACCCTTAGGCCGTGAAATAATTTTTAGCTTAGCTTGATGTGAAGTATGATCTATTTGGATGGGTTGTGGTCTCTTGTCTGTCCATCCACAAATCCTTTAGGCCACTGCTCTCACCCAAGTCTCTAGTCCCAAATTTCATAGGTAGCTTTGGGGCAATGTCTGGATGGAAGCTATCAAATTTTTCCGAATTCCGTTAAAAAATATGGCTGCCAGTGGCCATCTTAGATTTGGCATATAAATCGTCAACAATTCCATTAGCACACCCTACAGACCACATCTCCTGATCTTTTTTGAATTTCATGTATAACTTTGGTGTGATATTCAGATGGGAATTATCAAATTTTTCAGAATTGCATTAACCCTTTACCCAACGTAACGCCTAAAACCGGCCAGCGCTATTCACGAAAATCGTCAATTAATTTTCATTATTTTTTGTCTCAAAAACATAGGTTATGACCCCTCGTTGGAACGAGCTCGTTAAGCTCGTTTCAATGAGGGGTCATAACCTATGTTTTTGAGACAAAAAATGAAAAAAAATAGTCATTCAAGATTTTTTTTTTTGCAAGTGTCGTCTGCTTTTCATGTTAGGTAAAGGGTTAAAAAAATGTGGCAGCCAGCAGCGATCTTGGATTTGGCATATGAATTGTTAACAATTCCATTAGCACATCCTACAGGTCACATCCCTCACCCCATCTTTTTCAAAATTTCATATGTAGTGTTGGTGTGATGTCTAGATTGGAGCTATCAAATTTTTCTGAATTTTGTTGAAAAATATGGTCTTCAGCTGCCATCTTGGATTTGGCATATAAATTGTCAACAATTCCATTAGTACATCCTACAGGTCACATCCCTCACCCTATCTTTTTCGAATTTCATATGTGGCTTTGGTGTGATGTCTAGAAGGGAGCTATCAAATTTTTAGCTCAACTTGACAAAGTCAAGCTGAGCTATTGCCATCTCTTCTCGTCCGTCGGCGTACGTACGTACGTATGTACATACGTACGTACGTACGTCCACAATTTCCTTTGGCACACCTCACAGGTCGCATTTATGATCAGATTACTTTGAAACTTGGTATGCTTGTTTGGGGTGACCTCTAGATGGGAGCTATTGATTTTCTTCCATTTCCGTCAAAAAATGTTGCCACGGCCAACGTTCTTAGAACTTAGTTTAGTCAGAAGACTCAATATTTCCCTTTGGCACACCCTACAGGGTACATTTATTATTGGATTGCTTTGAAACCTGGCATGCTTGTTTGGGGTGACCTCTAGATGGGAGCTATCGATTTTCTTCAATTTCCATCAAAAAATGTTGCCGCAGCCAACTTTTTTAGAACTCAGTTTAGTCAGACCACAATATTTCCCTTTGTGATTTGATTGCTTTGAAACCTGGTATGCTTGTTTGGGGAGACATCTAGATGGGAGCTATCGATTTTCTTAAATTTCTGTCAAAAAATGTTGCCGCGGCCAACGTTCTTAGAACTTAGTTTAATCAGAAGACTCAATATTTCCCTTTGGCACACCCTACAGGGTACATTTATGATCGGATTGCTTTGAAACCTGTCATGCTTGTTTGGGGTGACCTCCAGATGGGAGCTATCGATTTTCTTCAATTTCCATCAAAAAATGTTGCCGCAGCCAACATTCTTACAACTTAGTTTAGTCAGACCACAATATTTCCCTTTGGCTCATCCTACAGGGCACATTTATGATTAGATTGCTTTGAAACCTGGTATCATTATTTACGGTGACCTCTACATGGGAGCTATCGATTTTCTTCCATTTCCGTCAAAAAATGTTGCCACGGCCAACGTTCTTAGAATTTAGTCTAGTCAGACCACAATATTTCCCTTTTGTACACCCTACAGGGCACATTTATGATCGGATTGCTTTGAAACCTGACATGCTTGTTTGGGGAGGCCTCTAGATGGGAGCTATCGATTTTCTTCGGTTTCTGTTAAAAAATGTTGCCACTGGCAAAAAAAATGACATTGGTACCAATGATCTTCAATTTTGCCATTTCATTTATAACTTACCAAGTTCAAGTTTGTCAAGTTGAGCTACAGTGTCATTGACACTTTCATTCTGCATTCTGTTGAAAAAGATGGCCATCTTGGATTTGGCATACAAATTGTCAATAATTTCATTGGTACACCCAACAGGCCCCACCCCTCACCCGATTTTTTCAGATTTCATATGTAGCTTTGGTGTGATGTCTTTTCTGTAGAAACTTGATTGAATGACTTGGCATTACTGGATCTTTCTGTTTAGTTCACTCCCGTCTTGGAAAAGGTGAGCTGCAGTGTCATTGATTCTTTCATTAGGAGTGGTATGTCTTCTTGGCGCATCACAGCCAAACATTGTTTTGTGGCATTGTGCCCTCAATTCCACATGCTCACTTTCATATCAAAAATAGACATCATTTAACTGGTAGAATGCTAAAATATTATTTTTATACTGTACCAATGACCCAGACTTAGCTGGTGCTAACTCTAACAAAACCAGGGCCAAACACAAATTTTGCCCCCCAATCCCCAAAATTTGCATCCAAAACAAAAAGAAATCATGTCCTAAAGGACCTCCATACTACGCCTCTACTGCGCATGCGCAGTGACGCAGTCGTCCCGAAATTGGCGCCAATTATCATTCTCTGTTTGGCCCTTCATCAGTCAACATCTCACTGATCTTTGTGCTTGTAAATCTCAGTTTAAAGGATGCCAGACACGTAATTTTTGGAGAAAATGTGATTCTAAGGAGGATAGAAGGAGGAGAGGAAAAAGAAGTGGCAAAAAATAATCAGGGCTGTACTTAAAATTTTTTGATGAAATTATGTTAAGTTGCCTATTTTCGAGGCATGGGCCTCTTGTTGTCATTCTTGCTAATTGTTGCACTGCTTATTCAGTGTTTCCTCTCCCCTAGCCTTCTAAAGTCCCCCCTGGCAATTCTCCCATGCTTTTGGCATATTTTTGAGAAATTTCATTTCTAAAATTTCCTGGGAGAGTTGCTTGGTTACAGAATGTTTTCTGTTATTTTCCCCATAGTTACGTTTTCACCCATGGGTGTATAACGTTTGTGTTCTGCATCTTCCATCTGATGTTCTACAGATTCTCCCCTGGGAGTCTCTGTTTTGCATCAGATAGAGTGTAATTGATGACTGATTCCGGGCCAGTTTTTTCAGTGCCTGGAGTCATGTTTTCTAGTGTGTTTACACTGTTTGTTTTCATTGGCAACAGCCTTTTTTGAGGGGGGCTGTTTGCCTTTGTGGTTGTTTATCTCATTATAAGATACATTTATATTATCCGAAAGTGTCTCATTAATTATTTTATATAAATTTAAAATTTTTGACCACACTTTGCCATCGGATCCATCGGGGCTCAACGTTACTTTTCAGCAACTTGGGCTTCTCTGAAAAAATATTTTTTCAAAATTATTTTGTTTTGCAATTGTTTTTTCATTTATTAATGGATCATGTTATTATGTATCTTTGTGTCGGGTTTTTGCGAGTAGCTAGGACTTATTGTTGTTCTTTCACAATGAAGGGACGTTGTTCAAATTGTAATAGGAAGAAATCTTCCTCTGACTTTCATGATCATTGTATTAATTGTAGTCAGTGTTCTCGCATTAATCCCTGTCCTATATGTGAACATTGGGATGAGAAACATTGGAAACGTGTGTCACGATATGTTGTTTCTGGAGAAGGAGCGGTGCCGGCTCTTTCTCCACAAGGTCACTCTACTCTCTCAGTTTCTATTTCAGAGGAACCAGAACAGGGTGATGTTTCCATGTTATCTTCTTCAAGTGTGCGTCCGTCGTCACAAATGAATTCAGAGCTAGCGGCAAAAGTGCTCATGGAGATTAGACAAATGTCGTCCGCTAGCTCGCCGGTGTAGCGTCCATTCACCGAATGGTTCGGCAGCCGGGTTCGTCCGATGCGGTCCAAGAGGAAATTTTGGGTGATGCGAGCACTATAAACATAATAGATGCACACCCAGTGACGGCGGATAGTAAGCGAGAACGGAGGAAGCCTTTTAGTCCGGTTCCTAGCTCGTCCAGGTCCAGCCGGGCCACGAGCGAGAGAGGTCCCTCTCTCGTACAACAACATCTGGGACCAGATGTTGTGGTACAAAATGTGTCTTTAGCGGAGCATACGTCCGTCGCTCGGGACGCTCCGTTGTATAAGCAGTCCGCAGAGGCTGTTAAGGCTTCCTCTTCTCGTCAGCGCACACGACCGCAACTTGGCTGCGTGACCGCCGATATATTACCAGCTTCGCCGATCAAGGATTCTTCGGCGACCAGGTCACACCATCCGGCAGCCAGGGATTCGAGACCGATGGACTCCGGACGTTCGCATAGGAAAAGTATGCGGGAGCCATCTGATGCGGAGCTGCCCTCGGCGAAGCAGCGAAAGACTGCGCCTCCGCAGGTCTCGACGCCGGACATTCTTGTGCAGATAGCACAGCTTATCGCAGCATCCCAGCAGCCGACAGAAACGGTGTCGGATCAAGAATTATCCGACGGCGCTGGGTCGGTACGCTCCGCCGAAGCATCGGGGGCGGACGACCGGGAACATCGTGAGGTCCGACCGGATGGTGAAAGGGATACGGATGACTTGGAGCTATCCCTTTCGGAACAACATAAAGCTGCCGTGGACTTCATCCAGCACTTTCTCCCTCAAGTTGTTCCGTCGGGCCAGACTGCTGCGCTTCCGGACAAGAGAATTATAGCGTCATTGGACTCTGAATTTTTTGAGTGGTTCAGGGACATCGCTCCCGAGTTTCCGTCGCAGTCCAATAATGTTGCTAGAACATTTGAATTATTGAACGACGCTATATTTAAACTTGCTTCCAGGACGGGGAAAGCAGGTTTCTTGTCCGCTAATACTCTCAACCTGCCTTTCATTAATGCAAGGAATAAATTCGATACGGCAGGACAGGGTATACCGAGAGTTCCTCTGCGTATGGACGATGAGGCGGAAGACTTAGAGCTATCATTACCGTCGTCAGCTTCTATTCCAACCGCGGTGTTGGAAACAGCTATTGCGTCTAACAGAGCCAATTTAGATGCCTTATCTTACGCAGATCACCTTACTAAGGCGTTATCACTGTGCCTTCAAGGGGAAGAGTTTCAGGATATACAATCCTCTTTAAGACTTCTTTCAAGGGCAGTAGCTTATTCCACGTGTAACTCCGCCCTTTCAGTGGCAAATCTGGAGTTGGTTAGACGTGACGCAGCCCTAGCTACATCCACACTAGTGGATTCTAAGGTGAAGAACTCTCTTAGAGTCGCTTCGGTCTCAGGAGAACTTCTCTTTGACGGCAAGCTTTCCGCTATTTATGATAAAATTAAAAAGAAAGCTAATGATTCTCTGTTGTTCAGATCGGCTCCTAAAAAGTCGGATACAGCAGACACGAATAAGACAGGCACTTCTGGATCTAATGCGCCCAAGAGAGGTTCCTATAGAGGTTCCGGTGCGTCCTCTTGGTCTTATTCGAGAGACCGTCAGGATAGCGACTCTCGTTCGGGACGTCCTTCAGGCCGGGACAATCGGTCGGACGCCCTGAGGTCGACGAGGCGAGGTGCGGGTCGTGGAAGACGTGGTTTCTCCTACCGCAGGTCCAGGAGGTGATGGCTTAAACCTCTATTGCGTTCCGGTTGGCGGAAGGTTGTCGAGTTTTTCACAAGAGTGGGCGTCGATTACGGATGACCCTTGGGTGAGAGGAGTGACTTCGGAAGGTCTAAAGATATCCTTCAAACGAAAGCCTCCATTAACTCGAAGTCCAAAGTGGACTCATCTTCCGTCAAATCCACAGAAAAAAGACGCTCTGTTATCAGAGGTGCAGTCTCTTCTAATGAAGAACGCGGTAGAGGTCGTAGAAAACCAGGAATCTCTGGGATTCTACAGCCATCTGTTTCTGGTTCCGAAACCAGACGGCTCGTTCCGTCCAGTCATAGATTTGAGCTGGATAAACAAGCTGATCGTCGCTCCGAAGTTTTATATGGAGACGATTCGATCGGTCAGAGCGAGTATTCGGGTGAACGATTATGCAACGAGCATAGATCTCAAAGATGCGTACTTTCATGTCATGGTACATCCGACATTCCGAAAGTATCTACGCTTTGCAGTCCTGGGAGTGGTGTATCAATTCCGGGCGATGTGCTTCGGATTGAATCTAGCTTTCACTCGGGTAATGAACTCGGTAATGATCTACTTCCGAGCTCATTCGTCTGCGGTAACGTCGGCCTACCTGGACGACATTCTTCAGAGGTACGGCAACGAGTTAACGCTTCAGAACGATGTTCAGAATCTTCTTCTATTGCTCCGACGTCTCGGTTTTATAGTAAACGAGGAGAAGTCGGATCTGGTGCCGTCCAAGTCATTCACTCATCTGGGAATGAGCTTCGAGACGCACAACAATCTCATTCGTCTGCCGTTAACCAGAGCGAAATTAGTCAGTTGTTATGCTCGCTATTGTCTGCACGCAGACAAAGTTACGGCGAGAGAATTTATGAGACTGATAGGTCTGTGCGGAGCCGCCGCGGATCTCATTCTGATGGGGCGGCTACGCACACGTCCTCTTCAAATTTTCCTGACTCAGAATTGGATTGTGAAAATTCATTCGCTCGATGTAGACGTTCTCTTGTCAGATCAAGTGAAACAAGATATTCAGACTTGGGCAAACATTCAGTGGTTAACTCAAGGAGTTCCGCTGCAGTTGCCGGATCCGAGTTTTACCGTTATGACGGATGCCAGTCAAACAGGTTGGGGTGCATCATTAATCCCAACGGATTCGAGATGCCAGGGTCTTTGGGATCCGCAATTCCTGTGCAAGCACATAAACATCAAGGAAATGATGTCAATTTGGCTTGCGTTACGTCACTGGATGGACATTATTCACGATGCTCATGTCCAAATCCTATCCGACAATACGACAGTAGTGGCGTATATACGGAATCAGGGAGGCACTCATTCAGTTCCGTTGTTCAATCTAACGGAAAGAATCCTTCTGTTTGCGTTAGAACATCATGTTCTTCTTTCGGTCCGTCACATACCGGGTCGTCTGAATGTGCTAGCAGACTCCCTTTCACGAAAGGGTCGCTTGTTGCCGTCGGAGTGGACTCTCAACAAACAAGTATTCAATCAGATTTGCTACCAATGGGAACGGCCAATGATAGACTTATTTGCGACACATCTCAACAATCAGTTGCAGACGTATGTGTCTCCGTGTCCGGATCCAAGAGCATTTGCAGTAGACGCTCTGTCGATCCCTTGGGACGGAATGATAGGATATGCGTATCCTCCAGCGCCGTTAATTCAACAAGTATTGCTAAAGATAAAACAATCTCAATGCAAGATTCTGTTGGTAGCATCTCTGTCGCCACAGAGACCGTGGATAAATCTACTCAGGTGTCTGTTGTGGGACCTACCGCGGAAGCTTCCTCCACGAGAGGATCTTCTTTCGCAGGGGAAATCGCGCCAACTCCATCACAACCCGCAAGGTCTCAACCTTCACGTTTTTCCGTTGTGCGGTCCTTCTTGCATGGCAAGCACTTTACAGGACGAGCAGTGGACGCGATTTCTAACTGTAGGAGGACCTCCTCTTCGCTAAACTATGCGGCTAAGTGGAAGGTTTTTCGTCGTTGGTGTAGGGATCATTCTGTAGATATATTTGATCCCTCTATACCAGACATTGCAAACTTTCTAGTATACTTGTTTGACGAAATCAAACTGCAGCCTGTTACTATAAAGGGTTATAGATCTATGTTATCTGATACCTATGCACATCATGATAGTTTACAAATTGGATCTAATGTCTCTTTATCGAAGTTGGTTAGAAACTTTTCGATAAATAGACCCAGAACTCTTAGATTAATTCCTAAGTGGAATTTAGCTTGGGTTCTCCTTAAATTGAAGGAAAAGCCATTTGAACCTCTTGGGACAGTAGATTTCAAATTCTTATCTTATAAGACAGCTTTTCTCTTAGCTTTCTCTTCTGCCAGAAGAGTCAGTGAGCTTCATGCACTATCGGTGGATGATTCTCATTATCGTAGTGTTGGGAACACTATCACCTTCACTACTAATGTGGGTTTTTTAGCTAAGAATCAGGCTCCTAATAAATATCCGGAACCTATTGTTATTAAGGCTCTTCCGTCTTCAGACGGGCGTAGGCCTTTACTCTGTCCTGTTAGAGCATTACGTATCTATAAACAGAGATCTCAGTTTATCAGAAAGGGACGGAAACGTTTCTTTCTGTCTTTGATGCCTAATAGAAAGGACATTTCAGTCCATTCTATTGCTAGATGGATTCAGTTAACTATCCGTACTGCTTATGAAGATTTATCTTCTTCTCAGCAGTCTGTGCTTAAGATTTCTGCTCATGAAGTAAGAGCTCTTTCTACTTCCTGGGCTTATGCTAATAGTGTTGCTATTACAGATTTAATGAAGGCTGCTTATTGGTCTCAGCCATCCACATTTACGAATTTTTATCTCAGAAATATTGAGTCCATTTCTGGAGACCTGCATTGTTTAGGTCCGTTATCTGTTGCTCAGAATGTCGTCCACTAAACAGTTGCAACTATAGTTATGCAGGCTTTCTGTTCCGGCAGTGACTCCGTCCGGCTGCCCTCTTCGCTCTGGGCTATTTGACCCAGGGCAAGGGGAAGGGGGGGGGGGGGGGCGGGTGTTCCCTTAGGTCACCTGCTTTATAGTGAAAAGCAAGGGAATGCCTCCTCCAAGTCAGTATTTCTGAGTCGCTTCCGGGATGGTTTTAAAGTGTAATATTAATGTTTAAATTCATTCATGTCTTATTTTTAAAGTGTAGCTCGGTGTGAAGCATTTGTATATGTCAAGTGTCAAACGGGCTTTAATATACAATACTCGGACACTTTTAAATGATTATAAAGAGTCTCAATTCTCTGGACTACTTTATTTATTGGCTTGCTTTAAAAATAATTAGTATAAGGGTTATACTGGATGTTAATAGAGAACATGAATGTTATTGTGCTCAATTATTAAGGGTAGTGTATCTTTCTAATTTAATATTAAATAAGAAAGATACATGTAAAGCCTAATACTCCTTTTCTCCTTAAGGGGTTACCTCTTTACTATATAGTTGAGCTTATTGGATTTTCCTCTATGTCCTAGGCCCTCCAGCCTGTTTACTATTCAGCTAAGTCTGGGTCATTGGTACAGTATAAATATGTTAAAAAATTTATAGTAATTTATATATTTTTTATACTTACCAATGACCCAGACGGGGATGGCCCTCCCTGGAGTTGGGAACTCTTGCCTCCCCGCTGAGTACATAGCGCTGACCAGGCACTGCCAGTAAGAATGATAATTGGCGCCAATTTCGGGACGACTGCGTCACTGCGCATGCGCAGTAGAGGCGTAGTATGGAGGTCCTTTAGGACATGATTTCTTTTTGTTTTGGATGCA
The DNA here is from genome assembly GCA_031216915.1 of Pictodentalium vernedei. Taxonomy (NCBI): domain Eukaryota; kingdom Metazoa; phylum Mollusca; class Scaphopoda; order Dentaliida; family Dentaliidae; genus Pictodentalium; species Pictodentalium vernedei. The sequence goes on from CM062294.1 coordinate 550,438,995, forward strand.
AATTTTGGGGATTGGGGGGCAAAATTTGTGTTTGGCCCTGGTTTTGTTAGAGTTAGCACCAGCTAAGTCTGGGTCATTGGTAAGTATAAAAAATATATAAATTACTATAAATTTTTTAACTTTTGTCCTTAAAATTTTTGTGTGCATCTTTTGCCTTGTTTCAATTTATGGGAGAGTGCCAGTGAGGCGCAGCTATGTTTGGGTGAGTAACTAACACAAATCCAGAATTTTGTGGAAAGGACTATACACACATTTATTCTTATGAAATTTTGAACTAAATTCAATTTATAATAATGGAATCTTGACTAACAATAAATGTATAATAGCCATATACACCCAAAGGTGGTGAAATATAATGCCTTAAACACAACCAACAATTAAAATAGAAAAACACAACGTCATATAAAAATATAAATAAAGATAATGAAATCTGTGACAAAAAGACCTGGGGAGGGGGGGTGAGGATGGGGGAGAGAGGTGGGTTTTTTGCGAAAAATTGTGCAACAATGACTTTATTTGTGACGTGCGCTGAATTCGGATGTCTGTCCAGCAACCTGATGCACAAAGAAGTGATGCTTTCAGCGGGTTGCCAGGTTCTGCGATTGGTTGAATCAGGAACTATTACCTAACATGGCACCATGAACACTTCCGAAATTAATCGATAACAGGTCACAATTTACGATGCTTCTATTTTTGTCATTGTCTTTGTCTCATGTGCCTTCGTGGATTAGACAGAAATTTATGAGTGAGACTCAGCACTTCAGGAGAAAAATAAACTTGTAGTTTTGTACTGCCAATATGGAATGCTCTGTAAAGGAGTTCACCTCTGGATGATTCGACAAATTGTAACACCCCTCAAAATACCAATTAACCCTTAAGGGCCTGGCGATTTTTTTTTGTACATTTCTGCTTTACTTTGGCAATCCACATCCTATGACTTTGCAGTTGTTTCTTGGCAAGTCTTGGCTGCCTATGTAGACTGCCTATGTAGACTGCCTATGTCTATGTAGACTGCCTATGTAGACTGTCTATGCTTATGTAGACTGCCTATGCCTATGTAGACTGCCTATGTCTATGTAGACTGCCTATGTCTATGTAGACTGCCTATGTAGACTGCCTATGTAGACTGACTATGTGGACTGCCTGTGTAGACTGCCTATGTAGACTACCTATGTAGACTGCCTATGTAGACTGCCTATGTAGACTACCTATGTAGACTGCCTATGTAGACTGCCTATGTCTACGGAGACTGCCTATGTAGACTGTCTATGTAGACTGCCTATGTAGACTGCCTATGTAGACTGCCTATGTAGGGCCTATGTAGACTGCCTATGTGGACTGCCTATGTAGACTGCCTATGTAGACTACCTATGTAGACTGCCTATGTAGACTGCCTATGTAGACTGCCTATGTTGACTTTCTATGTACACTGCCTATGTAGATCGCCTATGTAGACTGCCTATGTAGACTGCTTATGTAGACTTCCTATGTAGACTGCCTATGTAGACTGACTATGTAGACTGCCTATGTAGGCTACCTATGTAGACTGCCTATGTCTATGGAGACTGCCTATGTAGACTGCCTATGTCTATGGAGACTGCCTATGTAGACTGTCTATGTAGACTGCCTATGTAGACTGCCTATGTTGACTCCTATGAAGACTGCCTATGTAGACTACCTATGTAGACAGCCTATGTAGACTGCCTATGTTGACTTCCTATGTACACTGCCTATGTAGATCGCCTATGTAGACTGTCTGTGTAGACTGGCTATGTAGACTGCCTATGTTGACTGCCTATGTTGACTTCCTATGTACACTGCCTATGTAGATCGCCTATGTAGACTGACTATGTAGACTGCCTATGTAGACTACCTATATAGACTGCCTATGTCTATGGAGACTGCCTATGTAGACTGCCTATGTCTATGGAGACTGCCCATGTAGACTGTCTATGTAGACTGCCTATGTTGACTGCCTATGTAGACTGCCTATGTAGACTGCCTATGTAGACAGCCTATGTAGACTGCCTATGTTGACTTCCTATGTACACTGCCTATGTAGACTGTCTGTGTAGACTGCCTATGTAGACTGCCTATGTAGACTTAGACTGCCTATGTAGACTGCCTATGTAGACTGCCTATGTAGACTTAGACTGCCTATGTAGACTGTCTATGTAGACTGCCTATAGACTGCCTTTGTAGACTGTCTATGTAGACTGCCTATGTAGACTGTCTATGTAGACTGTCTATGTAGACTGCCTATGTAGACTGCCTATGTAGACTGCCTATGCTGACTGTCTATGTAGACTGCCTATGTAGACTGTCTAGACTGCCTATGCAGACTGTCTATGTACTGTCTATGTAGACTGCCTATGTAGACTGTAGACTGTCTATGTAGACTGCCTATGTAGGCAGCCAAGACTTGCTTAGAAACAACTGCCATGGCACTTAAAATGTAACTTGCAAGCTTACCCCCAAACTGCATGTTAGGGCATCTGTTTTATTTTAGAAAAATGTGATTAAAGTCGGCACAAGGCCCTTAATGGTAACCTAAAAGCCACCAGGAGCATAAACCTCAATACAGTGGAGCCCACTTAATTGGATATCTCTTAATTGTATATCCCTGTTAATTGAATATAATTTTCCAACACAAAACCAATTACCAAACCTCCAGTACAAATTTTACCTGTTAATTGAATATAGATTATAGAGTAAGCTCCTGTTAATTGAATAAAAAATCTTGTAACATGTCGAGAAATTACCCTGACTCTCTCCCAGTTTTCCTTCGGTTATAGACCTATTTGGCCTCAGTTCATCCAATATACGCATTTAATTTATTATATCTTGTTTGACAGAGCTCATTGACAAGATATAATAGAATAAATGCTAAGTTTATCTCTGAAATACAGGAAAGTGACACAATCCCTGTTAATTGAATTCTGTTAATTGAATAATTTTCATTGGCAAAGTGGCTATTCAATTAACAGGGTTCCACTGTACTATGTATTTTGTGTATTCTTCTGTCATATTTTTTCAAACATTTATTTCAGTTATACTACACAATGGAAGCAAGTGACAGTAACCTTTGATGAAGCAGCTGTACTAAATTTTACCTTAGATCAGCGGCTTAATGGTGTGTGGTCTGAGGAAAAGGACTTTGGTATCTTTGGAAATATTCGTGTGCAGAATTACATGACAATGGGTGCTATTACAAGTCAGCTTGTTGATCTTGAAAGAAAGTATGCAAATTTAATGAAGGTCGAGCGGCTCGTACAGTTCCAGGAATTCTCTTTCACACCCGTTATTCACATATCATCAAATCTAAGTACCCATGAAGATCATGAGCCACATATTCTTCTAATGGGAGGTCTTAATCCAGATGAAGCAGTAGGAAGTGAAATGTTAATCAGATTTACTCGACATCTTCTAAAAGGTATTAGTGTTAGAGTGGACAGTACAGTGAATCCCACTAAATTGAATATCTCTTAATTGAGAAACTCTGTTAATTGAATATAACTTGCAAACACAAAACCATTCACCATATATTCAGTACATATTTGTCTGGTGAATTATATGTAGGTTATAGAGTAAACTCCTGTTATTTGCATAAAAACGCCTGTGTTATGTCAAGAAATTACTCTTGACAATCTTCAAATTCCTCATTTTTAGGCCTAAAAAAGTTATAATCTGTTTCTCAGGCCCTCTCTCATGTACCTTTTGACTTTCGCATGTATTCTTTTTATGACAGTGCAAACTTAAAAAAAGAAAAATTAAATGGTTTATGTCTGATATTTTACCAAAGTTAAAAAAATTGATAAATTTGTCCCTTGAGTGCAACAATGCAATGCTCTAGCATTGCAAAACCTTTTGCAATGCTTTAACACTGCAAAGCCTTCTTGCACTCAAGGGATGAAATCCACTACCACCCATGATGTTCTGTAGATTATGAGGCCTAAAACATAAAACAAACCAAGAACATGAACTTTTGATGGCAAGGAAATAATTACAAAAATAAAAAATAAAATAAAAAACTGCCCACCCACATGCAATTATACAAAAAATGGCCTGAGAAACAGAAGATCTACTTTGTGGGGCCGCACTGCTTTGTATTGATCAAAATTAAACGGTTTATGTCTGATATTTTACCCAAGTTAAAAGTGATAAATTTGTTCCTTGAGTGCAACAAGGCTTTACAATGCCTCAAGGGATGAAATACACCACCACCCATGCTATTCTGTAAATTATGACCCCTAAACATAAACCAAGAACATGAACTTTTGATTGCAAAGAAATAATTACAAAAATAAAAACTAATATAAATCACCCCCCACCCCCCCCCCCCCCCCACCCTGCAATTTTACCAACAAATGGCCTGAGAAACAGAAGATCTACTTTGATAAGTTGATCTAAGCGAGTCAGATGATATATGTATATTGCATTTTAGGTTATGAAAAGAATGACTCAATATGCAGGAATTTGATAGACAAGACCCATATTCACATTATACCCCAAGTGAATGTAGAGAGAAGTCAAGCAGCAGTTGAAGGGGATTGCACAGGCGAGAAATACATTGGTGAATCACTCTCATCCTTAGTTTCTTTGGTAAGATACTCTTGTTTATACCACGATTACCTATTCTACTATATATAAAAGGCCTATGACATAAATTTTAGCTTTACACACCACCCGTAGTGAACACACGTGTCTGTGTTGAACACGCCAGCAATGGGATTTCAGTAGTTAAAATTTACACCTACAGTGGAACTACATCCAAGTGGACCTTTAGTGACCTTGACCTGAATGCAAACTTGTCAAAAATTTATCACTGGTCACCTTGCAAAGAATGAAATGCAAACAGCAATTATTTATTACGTTTTTAAATGAGTGTACCTCAGAAGATACCCAAAATTAACAAATATGTGTTGTCTCATGTTAATAAAGCATCCATAACTCAAAATAGTATGTTATAAAAATGAAAAAGGCCCCATAATTTGTGTGTTTCGTTTTCTATTTCGTTTTGGCAATAAAATTGCCAACAGAAGTAGCGTCCACCGGTGCCCATTAGGGCTGGGCGGTTTTGAAATTTCCAATTCGGTTCGGTTTCAGTTTTGAACAAAAAAAGAAATATATTGTAGAAATCCACATTTTAGAGGGTAATGTACACATAAAATGTGTCTGTATTTGTCATCCAAGTTAAGGCTTCCCTGTTTACACGTGGAAACGTGAACGTTTCGTTTATGGGCATTAAACGTTTACAGTTCTGGTAAACGTGTACACGGAATGAAGTTTTAATAGAGTAATTTCAAAATTGCAGATTAATGCAGAAAGTCAAAAAAACAAAAAAATAATTTCCAACTTTGCAATGCAATATTTTGGTAATGCTTCAGAAAAACTGTGTACTGGTTCCGACTGGTGCCGCTGCCACAGTAACCGAACGAAATCATCTTCAAATCATTTGATATTATATGTGACACAGTCACGTGAGCCGCATGGCACATGCTTATCTTTGGTGTTTCCTTCGAAACGTGTGAGATGTTTTAGTTTATTCGGATTTACATGTATATTCCCAAAGTGATACATAATTGTTCTCGATGATTTCGTTCACCTGACGTGGATTATTAATTTATTATTCACACATGGGATGATCTTAGGATCGATTTATGGAGTTTGACAGACAGACTGGCACTTGCGGTGTTTGAAAATTTGGATTCCCCTGCATGGTTTGTAGACTTTGTTTATTTTTGCGACAATGATTGCATTCCACTCTCAAGTCCGGTATTGTCACTATTGTGTGCCATGGCAACTCGCTCCAACATTACTGTTTGAAAAAACACAAGGAATTTCACCCCGAACCCACCAGAATGAGCTCAGAGACCCCCATAAATTTCAAAATTTACCTGGGGGAGAATCCCCCCCCCCCCCCCCAAGCCCCCCATAGACCGAGCGACTTTGCCTTCGGAATCTGCATGCTGTGATCATTCGCCTACGTCGTTTTTGGACGAACTGTAAATCGGCTGTCTCAATAACATAAATTGTATGCCCTGTACGCAAAGAAATGATGAACTTACTGTGTATTATTACACACTTCTATCAAATATTGACTACTTGCATTGTTAGTACGTGTAAACGTTTCCGTTTCGTTTACAGACAGTCGTTTAAACGTTTACAATTTTGTCTAAACATGGAAGCCTTAATCCAAGTCATAAGGTTCATACAGTGTGTTGAGTCATCCGGGTTACTTAGTCTTCACCCCTCTTCTCAGCTAATGGACATATTGTGTTGGGCTACTGTTACTGTCGTGGGCTATAGTAGTGGTGCCATGAGGTATCTAGGGAGACCAGCAGTCGAGGTTGAACATACGCTCCAAGCCACAAACCTCAGACCATATTACCGTCAAGTCATCACAACAATGTATATGTTCCAATAAGACACTACCTATAGCCAAAAACCTACATCGTGAAACACGAGAGGCTTATTTACGAAACTTATGATCGTTGAAAGTTGCCTTGTTCAAGGCAACTTTTAACGATCACAGGTTTAGTAAATAAACCTCTTGTGTATCCACAATGGCACTGGATAAATAATTAATAAACCAGATAAACTCATTCCATCTTAGTTCAAGTCGTAAATCAGTTTGTAATTTAAACAACACTTCATCCGGAACACCATTTGCTGCACATGTGAAACATCCAGAAAAATGAAGCGGCATGTTAGTCACTCCGTTGATGAAGGAGTTACGAAGTGGACAACGTCATTACAATTATTTTGTGTTGTGATGTCAGACGGTAACATTTGCCACTTGAGCCGTAAACATAGAATATTCTAACTTCAGTGCAATTAGGGCCCTGCGAAGCTTCGAGTATTCGATTCATTGTCGACATCGCTTTGGTATTCGTATATCGATCTTGAATAGTTTGTCAATTCATTAGTCAAACGAAGCTTCGAGGAAAATGAATCAGTGTTCGACAATGTACATTTTGAGTTTTTAGAACGGGAAATTAAATGTTCGTTTTGTGACTTTTGCAAATTGGAGCTGTTTTAACTTGTAACCTGTTCATGCCCTATCTATGTTGATGTATACTGAGTTATTGAGTTGAGAACAGACCGAAATCTACAAGACACGAATCCTGATAATACAAAAACAACCAAACATTACAATAATGAGGTTCCTATAAGATGTAAATGTATTTAGCCACTCTAACATATGTGAAGTTAGCAGCTGTAGCCGACTTCAACCCATGGGAATTAATGTGCCACTTGTATTACATTTGTGCTTTTAATTCTCATGTTTCAATTTAGTGGTTTGTCTCAAATGTCTCTGGGCAGTAACACCTTAATTTCTGTCCATATTTATGTCTTGAATTTATTCTGGGGCCAAGTGAATATCTGATGGCCATTCAACGAGAAAGAAAATTAAAAACGCCAAGTTGTCAAGTTATGTCAACGATCTCTTCTCGCAGTGCTTTCCGAATATTTCTGCTCAAGATAATGCCAGTTATAGTTATTTCTCAAGTTTATCCTGATTCGATTCGAGATTCAATTCGATGTCGACATCAGTCCCGATTCGATTCGAGATTCGTTCGAACATAAATTTCCCGATTCGCAAGGCCCTAAGTGCAATATGAGGAAATTTCTTTAAAAATCTTCTTCTTCAGATCCATCAGTCAGAATCCTTTCATGTTTGGTATACAACATCTCTGGTGGGGGTGGGGGTGGGGGGGTGGGGGGGGGGGGCAGTTTCAAGTTTGTTAAAATTGAGTCCCTGAGTTAGTGTTTAGACTCTCTATTGGAGCCCAAAGTTTAACATGATGCAATTTGAGGAAATTTCTTTAAAACTCTTCTTCTTCAGATCGTCCAGCCAGAATCCTTTCATGTTTCATTTACAACATCTCTAGGAGGGTCAGATTCAAGTTTGTTCAAATCGGGTTCCTGGTTAGTATTTGGGATCTCTATTGGAGCCCAGAGTTTAACTTGGTGCAATTTGAGGAAATTTCTTTAAAAATCATCAGATCCACCAGTTAGAATCCTTTCGTGTTTAGTATACAGCATCTGTAGGGGGGTCAGAAGATTAAAGTTTGTTCAAATCAAGTCCCTGGGCTAATAATTGGGCCCCCTGTAGGATCCCAAATTTTAACTTTGTGAAATATGAGGAAATTTCTTCAAAAATCTTCTTCTTCAGATCCACCAGTCAGAATCCTTTCATGTTTGGTATACAACATCTATAGAGGAGTCAGATTCGTTTGTTCAAATCAAGCCTGGTTTAATATTTGAGCTTCCTATGGGTGCCTGAATTTTAACTTAGTGCAATATGAGGGAATTTCTTTAAAAATCTTCTTCAGATTCACCAGTCAGAATCCTTTCATATTTGGTATACAACATCTCGAGGTGGATCAGTTTCAGGTTTGTTCAAATCAGTTACCTGGGTAAATATTTGGGCTCCCTTAGTGTCCTATGAGAAATTTGTTTTTTAAATCTTCTTTAGAGCCTGTAGACAGAATGCTTTCATATTTGGTATACAACATCTCTAGGAGGGTCAGATTCAAATTTGTTCAATCCTAGTCCCTGGGTTGATGTTTGGGCTTCCTATGGGTGCCCAAATTTTAATTTAGTGCAATATGAGAAATTTCTTTAACAATCTTCTTCTTCACTACCGCCAGTCAGAATCCTTTCATAGTTGGTATACCCCCCGTGGGAACCCCGGGAAGTGAAGCAGTGCTTGTTTACTGTGGTAAACAAGCTCTGTTTCACTGGTAAAATAGGACCCAGTCACTAATGCTCGGGGTGCGAGTCCTCTAAAATAGGCAACATGGGGTATAAACGATTGACTGACCTTGAATTTATCTCCATGTTGTGGTCATGATTAGCCATTGTGCAGAAGTATGTGACCTTAAACAACAATAAATAAATAAATAAATAGTTGGTATACAACATCTCTAGGAGGGTTAGATTCCAATTTGTTCTAATTGAGCCCCTGGGTTACTAATTTGGGTTACCTATGGGAGCCTGAATTTTAACTTAGTGCAATATGAGGGAATTTCTTTTGAAATCTTCTAATTTAGATCCAACACCTCTAGGTGGGTCAGATTCAAGGTTGTTCAAATCGGGTCCCTGGGTTAATATTTTGCCTCCCTATTTGAGCCCAAAGTTTAACTTAGTGCAATGTGAGGACATTTCTTTAAAAACCTCCTTCTTCAGATCCACCAGTCAGAATTCTTTCGTATTTGGTATGTGACATCTCAAGGGGGGACCAGATTCAAGTTTGTTCAATTTGGGCCCCTGGCTTAATATTTGGGCTATCTATGGGCGTGGGAGGGGTGGCAGGGGGAGCATGTTAGGTTCAGTTTTGTTCAAATCGATTCCTTAGTGTTTTTCTATAAAATTTGCATCTCATGACTTCATTCCTTTGTAGTGTTGATGAACCATGTCTAACTGGATGTGACCCCAAATATTTCTTTGAACCACTTTGGCAGGTGAGCGATTTAGGCCCCTTGAGGCCTCTTGTTAGCTCACCTGACTGAAAGTCAGGGTGAGCTTTTCTGATCACTCTTCGTCTGTCGTCCGTCCATCCGTCATCCTGCGTGAAGGTGGTGTTTGAGCCTCTTTCTCCTAAACCACTGGCCACATTTTAAATTTCATGTAAGTAGTGGTTATATAGGGCATTTTGATTTCGGCTCATATTGAGCAGAGGGGTGGGGAAAAAATGGCCAAATTTTTTGAAAATCTTCTTCTAATGAACCACCAGTAGCAGAGACTTGATATGTGGTATACAGAGTCCTTTTGAGGTTTAGAATCAAGTTTGTTCAAGAGAAGTTTGCCGGGCATTATTTGCCTTCGTTATGGGAGGGGCAAAAATTTTGGCCACGCATAAAATTTCCATTTTCAGAACCGTGAAGGCGATTTGAACCAAATTTGATATGAGATGATAATGGATCATAAGTAGTGGATAGATGCAAAAAAAATTTTTCTCATTACCCCATGGTAACCTCGGGAGCTAAAAATAGGAAAAACCTTAAAAACTGGCATAGCTCCAAAACTACAGGGCACAGAGAATTCTTATTTTGTATGAAGCTTACTTTTATCCAGTAGAATAGAATGGTTGAAAAAATCCCTATTGGTTTGATCACAAACTACTTTTTTCAGGACTGAAAAAGTACTGAGTCAGCACTTTTTAACACTGTAGGCAATGGGAAAAACATTAAAAAATCTTCTTCTCCAGATCCAGCAGGCAGAATCTTTTGATATTTGGTATGCAACAATGTAGGGTGGATCTGATTCAAGTTTGTTCAAATCGGCCCCCTGGGTTCATATTTGGGCTCAGTATAGGAGCCCGATTTTGAACTTAGTGCATTTCAGGCAAATTTCTTAAAAAATCATCTTCTCCAGATCAAGCAGGCAGAATCTTTTGATATTTGGTATGCAACATTGTGGGGTGGATCTGATTCAAGTTTGTACAAATCGGCTCCCTAGATTCATATTTGGGCTCACTATAGAAGATCGATTTCGAACTTAGTGCATTTCAGGCAAATTTCTTAAAAAATCTTCTCCAGATCCAGCAGGCAGAATCTTTTGATATTTGGTACGCAACATTGTGGGGTGGATCTGATTCAAGTTTTGTTCAAATCAGCCCCCTGGATTGATATTTGGGCTCAGTACAGGAGCTCAAATTTGAACTTAGTGCATTTCAGGCAAATTTCTTTGAAAATCTTCTTCTCAAGATCCAGCAGGCAGAATCTTTTGATATTGGGTATGCACCATGCTTAGGGAGGTGAGATTCAAGTTTGTTCAAGCCAAGTCCCTGGGTTAATATTTGGGCTTGCTGTGGTAGCCTGAATTATAACTTAGTTCAAAATGAGGAATTTTCTTTAAAAATCTTGTTCTTCAGATCCAGCAGTCAGAATGTTTTGATACTTGGTATGCAGCATCCTTGGGGGGGGGGGGGGGGGGGGGAGGGGGGGGGAGGGGGGGGGGTATTCAAGTTTGTTCAAGCCATGTCCCTAGGTCCATATTTGGACTTACTGTGGGAGCTCAAATTGTAACTTAGTTCAAAATGGGGAATTTTCTTTAAAAAGCTTCTTCTTCAGATCCAGCAGTCGGAATGTTTTGATATTTGGTATGCAGCATCCTTAGGGGGTGGGGGGGGGGGGGGGGGTGGGGGAGATTTAAGTTTGTTAAAGCCAAGTCCCTGGATTCATATATGGACTCCCTGTGGGAGCCCGAATTATAACTTAGTTCAATATGTGGAAAATTGTTGAAAAATCTTTTTTTTCAGATTGACTGGTCAGAATCTTTGGATATTTGGTATAAGCTTTTCTTAGGAGGAGCAGATGCAACTTGTTGAAATCAATTCTCTGGGTTGATATTTAGGCTACCATGTCAGGTGAGCGCCCTCAGACCCCCCTGGGGCCTCTTGTTTGACTAACGACACCGCTGTCTTTTGAGTAAGGTTTTGAATAAACTTTCATGAAAATTTTGTTCAGATGAAGTCTCTTGTGATCATATTTGGAGGTGGCATTGGTCCTATACTTCAACACTGAGATACTGGGACAGGGAACAAATGCTGCAATTAATCTCCTCTCCTTTTCTTGAACCAATGGTTTAACCCTTTACCTAACATGAAAAGCAGATGACACTACAGCAACTCTAAACCATGTGGAAAATTAAAATCCCTTCTGCACGCATGCAAACAGAAATCATTGAGCAGTCGATTGTTCACCCGCAATTGAACTGATTGCGAAATAACTAAATAAAATGTCTAAAATTGAATGATATGGTGAGTTTAATGTGTACAAAAATAGTGAAGAAGAAATAGAGTCGATATATGAAGGGGATAATGAATATCCAGAAGATGTAGAAGAGAATGAGTATGGAAATCAGGTGACAAAATGTGCTATTTTTGTTGATAGCAAATGAGTAGCTGAATGTCCTTCTAATAATTTTTTTATAGACTTGAAGGCATGTAATAAACATAGAATGACACGCACACTTCTGCCATGGCAAAAGGATAAAGCGAGAGGTCTGCAGCCATTTGTTTTACCCTCCCAATTTTACACTTGTGCCATATCGATTAACCCGTTCATACGCATGTGCCGTTCAGTGTATAAGTTTGTCCACATTAAATTCCCAATCTCATATTTTGGGTTTCGCCAAAAGATTGGGCAGTTTCATATATCTTGAAAAAATGTCGTTTCATTGACCATTAACCTGAAATTACGGATATGTGTTACTTTTCAAACCTTTCCTTTTACAAGTGACAAGTTTGTTCTATCAAGTCCCTGGGGATAATTTGAGGAGTAACCTGGACATCCCATAATGGAATAAACTCTCGACAAAATCTCTATAATTGCAAACTTAAATGTACTTATGTTTTTATAATCAACATAATACTATCTTTTCAGTTGTTTATATATTTTCTTTTTCAGAATGATTCTGTAATTCAGGCTCTGCTGCAACTATTCGATCATCATAAGATTAATCTAGCATTAAGTCTGGAATCTGGGGGTTCAATGTATGTCGTGTAAGTATTTATAGGTTGTTTATATCTTTCCCAGAGAAGCCGAAAATGTGGCTTTGGGATGGAGCACACATTTTTATACTGTACCAATGACCCAGACTTAGCTGGTGCTAACTCCAACAAAACCAGGGCCAAACACAAATTTTGCCCCCCAATCCCCAAAATTTGCATCCAAAACAAAAAGAAATCATGTCCTAAAGGACCTCCATAGTACGCCTCTACTGCGCATGCGCAGTGACGCAGTCGTCCCGAAATTGGCGCCAATTATCATTCTCTGTTTGGCCCTTCATCAGTCAACATCTCACTGATCTTTGTGCTTGTAAATCTCAGTTTAAAGGATGCCAGACACGTAATTTTTGGAGAAAATGTGATTCTAAGGAGGATAGAAGGAGGAGAGGAAAAAAGAAGTGGCAAAAAATAATCAGGGCTGTACTTAAAATTTTTTGTTGAAATTATGTTAAGTTGCCTATTTTCGAGGCATGGGCCTCTTGTTGTCATTCTTGCTAATTGTTGCACTGCTTATTCAGTGTTTCCTCTCCCCTAGCCTTCTAAAGTCCCCCCTTGCAATTCTCCCATGCTTTTGGCATATTTTTGAGAAGTTTCATTTCTAAAATTTCCTGGGAGAGTTGCTTGGTTACAGAATGTTTTCTGTTATTTTCCCCATAGTTACGTTTTCACCCATGGGTGTATAACGTTTGTGTTCTGCATCTTCCATCTGATGTTCTGCAGATTCTCCCCTGGGAGTCTCTGTTTTGCATCAGATAGAGTGTAATTGATGACTGATTCCGGGCCAGTTTTTTCAGTGCCTGGAGTCATGTTTTCTAGTGTGTTTACACTGTTTGTTTTCATTGGCAACAGCCTTTTTTGAGGGGGGCTGTTTGCCTTTGTAGTAGTTTATCTCATTATAAGATACATTTATATTATCCGAAAGTGTCTCATTAATTATTTTATATAAATTTAAAATTTTTGACCACACTTTGCCATCGGATCCATCGGGGCTCAACGTTACTTTTCAGCAACTTGGGCTTCTCTGAAAAAATATTTTTTCAAAATTATTTTGTTTTGCAATTGTTTTTTCATTTATTAATGGATCATGTTATTATGTATCTTTGTGTCAGGGGTTTTTGCGAGTAACTAGGACTTATTGTTGTTCTTTCACAATGAAGGGACATTGTTCAAATTGTAATAGGAAGAAATCTTCCTCTGACTTTCATGATCATTGTATTAATTGTAGTCAGTGTTCTCGCATTAATCCCTGTCCTATATGTGAACATTGGGATGAGAAACATTGGAAACGTGTGTCACGATATGTTGTTTCTGGAGAAAGAGCGATGCCGGCTCTTTCTCCACAAGGTCACTCTACTCTCTCAGTTTCTATTTCAGAGGAACCAGAACAGGGTGATGTTTCCATGTTATCTTCTTCAAGTGTGCGTCCGTCGTCACAAATAAATTCAGAGCTAGCGGCAAAAGTGCTCATGGAGATTAGACAAATGTCGTCCGCTAGCTCGCCCGGTGTAGCGTCCATTCACCGAATGGTTCGGCAGCCGGGTTCGTCCGATGCGGTCCAAGAGGAAATTTTGGGTGATGCGAGCACTATAAACATAATAGATGCACACCCAGTGATGGCGGATAGTAAACGAGAACGGAGGAAGCCTTTTAGTCCGGTTCCTAGCTCGTCCAGGTCCAGCCGGGCCGCGAGCGAGAGAGGCCCCTCTCTCGTACAACAACATCTGGGACCAGATGTTGTGGTACAAAATGTGTCTTTAGCGGAGCATACGTCCGTCGCTCGGGACGCTCCGTTGTATAAGCAGTCCGCAGAGACTGTTAAGGCTTCCTCTTCTCGTCGGCGCACACGACCGCACCTTGGCTGCGTGACCTCCGATATTTTGCCAGCTTCGCCGGTGAAGGATTCTTCGGCGACCAGGTCACACCATCCGGCAGCCAGGGATTCGAGACCGATGGACTCCGGACGTTCGCATAGGAAAAGTATGCGGGAGCCATCTGATGCGGAGCTGCCCTCGGCGAAGCAGCGAAAGACCGCGCCTCCGCAGGTCTCGACGTCGGACATTCTAGTGCAGATAGCACAGCTTATCGCAGCATCCCAGCAGCCGACAGAAACGGTGTCGGATCGAGAATTATCCGACGGCGCTGGGTCGGTACGCTCCGCCGAAGCATCGGGGGCGGACGACCGGGAACATCGGGAGGTCCGACCGGATGGTGAAAGGGATACGGTTGAATTGGAGCTATCCCTTTCGGAACAACATAAAGCTGCCGTGGACTTCATCCGGCACTTTCTCCCTCAAGTTGTTCCGTCGGGCCAGACTGCTGCGCTTCCGGACAAGAGAATTATAGCGTCATTGGACTCTGAATTTTTTGAGTGGTTCAGGGACATCGCTCCCGAGTTTCCGTCGCAGTCCAATAATGTTGCAAAAATATTTGAATTATTGAACGACGCTATATTTAAACTTGCTTCCAGGACGGGGAAAGCAGGTTTCTTATCCGCAAATACTCTCAACCTGCCTTTCATTAATGCAAGGAATAAATTCGACACGGCAGGACAGGGTATACCGAGAGTTCCTCTGCGTATGGACGACGAGGCGGAAGACTTAGAGCTATCATTACCGTCGTCAGCTTCTATTCCAACCGCGGTGTTGGAAACAGCTATTGCGTCTAACAGAGCCAATTTAGATGCCTTATCTTACGCAGATCACCTTACTAAGGCGTTATCACTGCGCCTTCAAGGGGAAGAGTTTCAGGATATACAATCCTCTTTAAGACTTCTTTCAAGGGCAGTAGCTTATTCCACGTGTAACTCCGCCCTTTCAGTGGCTAATCTGGAGTTGGTTAGACGTGACGAAGCCCTGGCTACATCCACACTAGTGGATTCTAAGGTGAAGAACTCTCTTACGCTTCGGTCTCAGGAGAACTTCTCTTTGACGGCAAGCTTTCCGCTATTTATGATAATATTAAAAAGAAAGCTAATGATTCTCTGTTGTTCAGATCCGCTCCTAAAAGGTCGGATACAGCAGACACGAATAAGGCGGGCACTTCTGGGTCTAATGCGCCCAAGAGAGGTTCCTATAGAGGTTCCGGTGCGTCCTCTTGGTCTTATTCGAGAGACCGTCAGGATAGCGACTCTCGTTCGGGACGTCCTTCAGGCCGGGACAATCGGTCGGACGCCCCGAGGTCGACGAGGCGAGGTGCGGGTCGTGGAAGACGTGGTTTCTCCTACCGCAGGCCTCGCAGGTCCAGGAGGTGATGGCTTAAACCTCTATCGCGTTCCGGTTGGCGGAAGGTTGTCGAGTTTTTCACAAGAGTGGGCGTCGATTACGGACGACCCGTGGGTGAGAGGAGTGACTTCGGAAGGTCTAAAGATATCCTTCAAACGAAAGCCTCCATTAACTCGAAGTCCAAAGTGGACTCATCTTCCGTCAAATCCACAGAAAAGAGACGCTCTGTTATCAGAGGTGCAGTCTCTTTTAATGAAGAACGCGGTAGAGGTCGTAGAAAACCAGGAATCGCTGGGATTCTACAGCCATCTGTTTCTGGTTCCGAAACCAGACGGCTCGTTCCGTCCAGTCATAGATTTGAGCTGGATAAACAAGCTGATCATCGCTCCGAAGTTTTATATGGAGACGATTCGATCGGTCAGAGCGAGTATTCGGGTGAACGATTATGCAACGAGCATAGATCTCAAGGATGCGTACTTTCACGTCATGGTACATCCGACATTCCGAAAGTATCTACGCTTCGCAGTCCTAGGAGTGGTGTATCAGTTCCGGGCCATGTGCTTCGGATTGAATCTAGCACCCTGGGCTTTCACTCGGGTAATGAACTCGGTAATGATCTACTTCCGAGCTCATTCGTCTGCGGTAACGTCGGCCTACCTGGACGACATTCTTCAGAGGTACGGCAACGAGTTAACGCTTCAGAACGATGTTCAGAATCTTCTTCTATTGCTCCGACGTCTCGGTTTCATAGTAAACGAGGAGAAGTCGGATCTGGTGCCGTCCAAGTCATTCACTCATCTGGGAATGAGCTTCGAGACGCACAACAATCTCGTTCATCTGCCGTTAACCAGAGCGAAATTAGTCAGTTGTTACGCTCGCTATTGTCTGCATGCAGACAAAGTCACGGCGAGAGAATTTATGAGACTGATAGGTCTGTGCGGAGCCGCTGCGGATCTCATTCCGATGGGGCGGCTACGCACACGTCCTCTTCAAATTTTCCTGACTCAGAATTGGAGTGTAAAAATTCATTCGCTCGATGTAGACGTTCTCTTGTCAGATCAAGTGAAACAAGAGATTCAGACTTGGGCAAACATTCAGTGGTTAACTCAAGGAGTTCCGCTGCAGTTGCCGGATCCGAGTTTTACCATTATGACGGATGCCAGTCAAACAGGTTGGGGTGCATCATTAATCCCAACGGATTCGAGATGCCAGGGTCTTTGGGATCCGCAATTCCTGTGCAAGCACATAAACATCAAGGAAATGATGTCAATTTGGCTTGCGTTACGTCACTGGATGGACATTATTCACGATGCTCATGTCCAAATCCTATCCGACAATACGACAGTAGTGGCATATATACGGAATCAGGGAGGCACTCATTCAGTTCAGTTGTTCAATCTAACGGAAAGAATCCTTCTGTTTGCGTTGGAACATCACGTTCTTCTTTCGGTCCGTCACATACCGGGTCGTCTGAATGTGCTAGCAGACTCCCTTTCACGAAAGGGTCGCTTGTTGCCGTCGGAGTGGACTCTCAACAAACAAGTATTCAATCAGATTTGCTACCAATGGGAACGGCCAATGATAGACTTATTTGCGACACATCTCAACAATCAGTTGCAGACGTATGTGTCCCCGTGTCCGGATCCAAGAGCATTTGCAGTAGACGCTCTGTCGATCCCTTGGGACGGAATGATAGGATATGCGTATCCTCCAGCGCCGTTAATTCAACAAGTATTGCTAAAGATAAAACAATCTCAATGCAAGATTCTGTTGGTAGCATCTCTGTCGCCACAGAGACCGTGGATAAATCTACTCAGGTGTCTGTTGTGGGACCTACTGCGGAAGCTTCCTCCACGAGAGGATCTTCTTTCGCAGGGGAAATCGCGCCAACTCCATCACAACCCGCAAGGTCTCAACCTTCACGTTTTTCCGTTGTGCGGTCCTTCTTGCATGGCAAGCACTTTACAGGACGAGCAGTGGATGCGATTTCTAACTGTAGGAGGACCTCCTCTTCGCTAAACTATGCGGCTAAGTGGAAGGTTTTCCGTCGTTGGTGTAGGGATCATTCTGTAGATATATTTGATCCCTCTATACCAGACATTGCAAACTTTCTAGTATACTTGTTTGACGAAATCAAACTGCAGCCTGTTACTATAAAGGGTTATAGATCTATGTTATCTGATACCTATGCACATCATGATAGTTTACAAATTGGATCTAATGTCTCTTTATCGAAATTGGTTCAAAACTTTTCGATAAATAGACCTAGAACTCTTAGATTAATTCCTAAGTGGAATTTAGCTTGGGTTCTCCTTAAATTGAAGGAAAAGCCATTTGAACCTCTTGGGACAGTAGATTTCAAATTCTTATCTTATAAGACAGCTTTTCTCTTAGCTTTCTCTTCTGCCAGAAGAGTCAGTGAGCTTCATGCACTATCGGTGGATGATTCTCATTATCGTAGTGTTGGGAACACTATCACCTTCACTACTAATGTGGGTTTTTTAGCTAAGAATCAGGCTCCTAATAAATATCCGGAACCTATTGTTATTAAGGCTCTTCCGTCTTCAGACGGGCGTAGGCCTTTACTCTGTCCTGTTAGAGCACTACGTATCTATAAACAGAGATCTCAGTTCATCAGAAAGGGACGGAAGCGTTTCTTTCTGTCTTTGATGCCTAATAGAAAGGACATTTCAGTCCATTCTATTGCTAGATGGATTCAGTTAACTATCCGTACTGCTTATGAAGATTTATCTTCTTCTCAGCAGTCTGTGCTTAAGATTTCTGCTCATGAAGTAAGAGCTCTTTCTACTTCCTGGGCTTATGCTAATAGTGTTGCTATTACAGATTTAATGAAGGCTGCTTATTGGTCTCAGCCATCCACATTTACTAATTTTTATCTCAGAAATATTGAGTCCATTTCTGGAGACCTGCATTGTTTAGGTCCGTTATCTGTTGCTCAGAATGTCGTCCACTAAACAGTTGCAACTATAGTTATGCAGGCTTTCTGTTCTGGCAGTGACTCCGTCCGGCTGCCCTCTTCGCTCTGGGCTATTTGACCCAGGGCAAGGGGAAGGGGGGGGGGGGGGGGGGGCGGGTGTTCCCTTAGGTCACCTGCTTTATAGTGAAAAGCAAGGGAATGCCTCCTCCAGGACAGTATTTCTGAGTCGCTTCCGGGATGGTTTTAAAGTGTAATATTAATGTTTAATTTCTTTCATGTCTTATTTTTAAAGTGTAGCTCGGTGTGAAGCATTTGTATATGTCAAGTGTCAAACGGGCTTTAATATACAATACTCGGACACTTTTAAATGATTATAAAGAGTCTCAATTCTCTGGACTACTTTATTTATTGGCTTGCTTTAAAAATAATTAGTATAAGGGTTATACTGGATGTTAATAGAGAACATGAATGTTATTGTGCTCAATTATTAAGGGTAGTGTATCTTTCTAATTTAATATTAAATAAGAAAGATACATGTAAAGCCTAATACTCCTTTTCTCCTTAAGGGGTTACCTCTTTATTTATAATTGAGCTTATTGGATTTTCCTCTATGTCCTAGGCCCTCCAGCCTGTTTACTATTCAGCTAAGTCTGGGTCATTGGTACAGTATAAAAATGTTAAAAAATTTATAGTAATTTATATATTTTTTATACTTACCAATGACCCAGACGGGGATGGCCCTCCCTGAGTTGGGAACTCTTGCCTCCCCGCTGAGTACATAGCGCTGACCAGGCACTGCCAGTAAGAATGATAATTGGCGCCAATTTCGGAACGACTGCATCACTGCGCATGCGCAGTAGAGGCGTACTATGGAGGTCCTTTAGGACATGATTTCTTTTTGTTTTGGATGCAAATTTTGGGGATTGGGGGGCAAAATTTGTGTTTGGCCCTGGTTTTGTTGGAGTTAGCACCAGCTAAGTCTGTGTCATTTGTAAGTATAAAAAATATATAAATTACTATAAATTTTTTAACATTTTTTGCGCTTGTCCATCTGTCTCTTCACTTGTACACAAATGGAGTGCTGTCTTCACAATATGTACCAAGCTCTCTCAACTACAAACTTGGTAACAGTGTTTGTAGTTATAACCTCTTTGCCTATTTCATCAAGCTGTACCAGCCTTGAGCAGCAGAATTATGGCTCCTGAATTAGTGAAAGTGCTCTTAAAAGTCTGATGTAATAAATGTCATCAAGATTTGGCCCCACAAAATGGATCTGTTTCTAAGGCCATTTTTTTGTTAAACTGCATGTGGCCGGGCGTTTTTTTTATTTTTGCAATTATTTCTTTGCCATCAAAAGTTCATGTTCTTGGGTTGTTTTATGTTTTAGGCCTCATAATTTAGAAAATAGCATGGGTGGTGGTGTATTTTGCCCCTGAGTGCAAGAAGGATTTGCAATGCTGAAGCATTGCAAAGCCTTTTTGCACTCGGACAAATTTATCAATGTTATTAACTTTGGTAAAATATCATTTATAAACCATTTATTTTTTTAAAGCTTGAATTGGTTATGAAAAGAGAGTATGCAGCAGCCAAAAGGACCACGCAGGAAGGCCTGAGAAACATATTTTTAACTTCTGTAGGCCTTTCCACTGAAAACTTAAAAAAAATGAAACTTTGTCCAAGTTTCTAGCCAGATCTGATAGTCAAGTTGGATAACCACATCTTACTTCTAGGTAGCAACAGAGTTATGGCCTAAGGATTAATGAAAGTATAATACAATGTTATCATGTGTAGAAAAAAGTTATCATCTTGACTGATTCTCTTCCAGCAATCCAGTGTTAACAGATTGTATGATACTTACATCCTATCAGGTTGTATGGGCAAGAGTTTCGAAGTGAATTCCAGTCTATGGAGTATTCCAAATTGTAGTCTGTGGAGTATTTTAAATGAATATATGAACCATCTGATGCTTTGAATGGGTCTGTTCAGCATTTTCAGCTCACCTGACTGCAAGTCAGGGTGAGTTCTAGTGATCACTCACCATCCGTTGTCTGTGACCATGGTGTTTGTACTTTCTCCAAAACCTCTGAACCTATTTCAGTTAAATTTGACGTGGTTGCTTGTTCTAACATCACATTTTGTTTTTGTTCAAATCAACTTGCCCATTCCCATAGGGAGGGGGGTGGGGGGGGGGGGGGGGGGGGTGGATGAAAAGGCTCCAAAATTTTTAAAAATCTTCTCATGAACCAGTGGGTACAATGACTTGATATTTAGTGCTGAGCTTCCTTTTGAGGTTTAGAATCAAGTAAAGAAGTTCGGGAAGCAATATTTCCCTTTGTAATGGGACGGGCAAGATTTTTGGCCCTGCCCAAAATATCTGTTATCTGAACCGATGTTCCAATTTGAACCAAATTTGCTATGTGGTATTATTGAGTCATAAGTACTTGATTCAAAATTTTCTGTGTCCATGTGGGAACTAGTGTTGGGCGTCGGGTCCGATAATCAGAATCCGATCCGATCCGAATCCGAACGGATTCAGATTCGGATCGGATTTTCAATTGTGTTTCGGATTCCGGTTCGGGTCAGATTCATGATAGGCAATCGGATTCTGGCTCGGATTGGATTTTTCAACACGTCGGATCCGAACAAATCCGACTCCAATCCGACTGTGATAAACAATTAAACATTCAAAATTGCAAATCACACTTGACCAGCACTTATCGCAATATCCCCCCCCCCTCCTAATTGAACAAGATCACACAGGCACACACACACACGCGTAGTCGCGTACATATCCAAGAAATTTGAATAGGTTAGGTTAGGCCACGAAGTTGCAGACGCCTTCGCCGCCTTAATTTTATGAAAGTTCATGGCTGATTTCATTAAATCCCTCTCAGTTATAGGGTAAGTCGATCTCAAAATTACTCACACCACGGCGCTTTGCACGTGGGGCGCCGCTTCTATTCCGAAACCCTGGAACCGCCCTTGTTTGTCGATGGTCATTATCGTTTATTCAGCATTCTACCAGTCTCTTCATCACTTCTCAGAAAATTTCTAGTACGCTATAGCCCAAGGCTCTAAGTAATATAGGTTATTTTCCAAACTTCCCATCTGAGAATGGATGGTCACCCCCCCCCCCACACCCAACTATTCTCCGTCAAAGATTGTACAAAATTGATCGATGCCATATGATATATTCTATAAGGTGAGTGTTACTGCCAACTGCCTAAGTTACTAAATTTGATATTATTCTTGGAATGTAAATTACGTGATACGGTTATGAATCTATGATACGTGCAGTCGTGCATGTGTTCAATGTATTGTCGCAAAACCGTTGGGTAATGGGTAATTGTATAAAATACTATAAATGAACAAATTTAATGAAAGGTTCCTTCACAAATGAAAGGTGCAGAATCTTGCATATGTTCGCAATTTTGCAGCATTCGCTCCACAAATCTGCATTTTGTAAGACTTAAAGATTCATAACTAAAAATAAACATGATTTGTCGGATTCGGATTTTCGGATTCGGATCGGATTTAGGGGCCGATTTCGGATTCGGATTTCGTTTGGATTCAGGAGAGCTTTCAGATTTGGTTTCGGATTCGGATTTGATGAAACTCAGTCGGATCGGATTTCCCACACTTGTCGGATCCAACACCCAACACTAGTGGGAACCCCACTTAACAGATTTCAAATTTTGTCTCTAAAGCAACAATTGTATATAAGTCTTTGGGAACAATGTCTACCTCAAGTTCGATGACCACCATTATCCAGGGAAAATTGTCAGAGTTATTGCCCTGACCCTCCCCTCTCTCCCTCAGTATCCACTCAAAACCACTGGATTTTATTTTTATTATCCACTTTTTTGCTCACCTGGCCTAAAAGGCCATGTGAGCTTTTCACATCACTTGGTGTACGGCGTGCGTAAACTTTTCACATTTTCATCTTCTTTGTAACCGTTGAGCTGGTGTGAACCAAACATGGCAGGAATAGTCTGTGGGAGGTCCTCTACAAACGATCCTCATAATGTTCCCGTCAGACGAAAAACATGGCTTCCAGAGGCATTCTTTGATTCTGGTTGGTGGATTTTCAAAAATCTTCTCTTAAATGTTTTTGAAACTTCACATAAATGATGGCTCGGACCCCCTCTACCAATGATCCTCATTTAATGGTGATTGGGTTACAAACATGGCCACAATTGCAGCTTATAGTTAATATAGAAACCCTATGAGAAATCACATTTTCATCTTCTCTGGAACTACTGAGCCGACGTGAACCAAACCTGGTAGAGATAGTCTAGGGGACATCTTCTACAAATTCTCCTCATTTTTTGCTTAACTTGACAAAGTCAAGATAAGCTATTGCGATCACGCGTGCGGAAGTCTGTGAGTCTGTTCACATTTTCCTTTAGAACGGGCTAAACCCTGCAGTTCTTGTCTGATCATCACGAAATTTCATATGCGGGTTTGGGGTCATGTCTAGATGAGAACGTCCCCTTTTGATCGCGATCGGTGAACAGATATGGCTGCCCGAGCCCAAAACCCGAAAACCATTAGCACAGTGTACAGGTCGTATTTATGAAGGGATTTCATTGTAACTTGGTAGGATGCCTCTGTATAATGCCAAGATGAGAACGTCCCCTTTCGGGCATGATCTGTTAACCGTGATGGCTGCCCAAGCCCGAAACCCAAAAACTTTTAGCACAGTCTGCAGGTCATGTTTAATATGGAGGGATCTCATTGTAACTTGGTAGGATGACTCCTTATGATGTCTTGATGAGAATTTCCCCATTTGGGCGTGATCTGCCAACCATGACGACTGCCCGAGCCCAAAACACAAAAACCTTTAGCACAGTCTACAGGTCATATTTATTGAGAAGTTTCATTGTAACCTGGTGGGTTGACTTCATATAATGTCTAGATGAGAAAGTCCCCATTTGGACGTGATTGGGCAACTGTGATGGCTACAGGGGCCCGAAGCCCGAAAACCTTTAGCACAGTCTACAGGTCATATTTATGAAGGGATTTCATTGTAACTTGGTAGGATGACTCCAAAAATTGTCTAGATGAGAACGTCCCATTTTGATCATGATCATTCAGCCTTGATAGGTGCCCAAGCCCCAAAGCCTTTAGCATAGGCAAAAGGTCATATTTATGGAAGGATTTCATTGTAACCTGTTAGGTTGACTCCATATAATGCCTAGATGATGACATCCCCTTTTGGTCGTGATTGGTCAACTGTGATGGCTACAGGTGCCCAAAGCCCGAAAACCTTGAGCACAGTCCACAGGTCATATTTATGAAGGGATTTCATTGTAACTTCGTAGGATCACTCCAGATGATGCCCAGATGAGAATGATGGCTGCCCGAGCCTGAAGCCCGAATACCTTTAGCACAGTCTACAGGTCATATTTATGAAGGGATTTCATTGTAACTTGGTGGGTTGACTTCATATAATGTCTAGATGAGAACGTCCCCTTTTGGACACGATTGGGCAACTGTCATGGCTACAGGGGCCTGAAGCCCGAAAACCTTTAGAACAGTCTACAGGTCATAATTATGAGGGGATTTCATTGTAGCTTGGTAGAATGACTCCAAATAATGTCTAGATGAGAACATCCCCTTTTGGTCGTGATCATTCAGCCTTTATGGCTGCCCAAGCCCAAAGACATTTAGCATAGTCTATAGGTCATATTTATGGAAGGATTTCATTGTAACTTGTTAGGTTGACTCCATATAATGCCTAGATGATGACATCCCCTTTTGGTCGTGATTGGTCAACTGTGATGGCTACAGGTGCCCGAGCGGGGGCGCGGTGGCTCAGCTGGTAGAGGTGCAGGCTGCAAGCCGAGAGGTTCTCGGTTCGAATCCCACCTGCAACCGCGTTGTGTCCTTGGGCAAGACACTTCACCCCGATTGCCTACATGGGGGCACGATGACGCTGTGTACTGAGGCGTACTGCACGTCGATGGTGCGCATGTCTTCAACCAATCTAACCCTACCTGTGCTGCGGTGCAGAGTTCAGAGTTACGATGTTGGGGAGCTGACAGCTGCTCGTCGTTGCTCGGTGGTTCTCTCCGGGTACTCCGGCTTCCTCCACCCGTAAAACTGTCACGGTCACGATTAGCCATTGTGCATAAATATGTGACCTTAAACACCAATAAATAAATAAATAAATACAGGTGCCCGAAGCCCGGAAATCTTGAGCACAGTCTACAGGTCATATTTATGAAGGGATTTCATTGTAACTTCATAGGAACACTCCAGATAATGATCAGATGAGAATGTCCCCTTTTGGTTGCGATCATTCAACCATGATGGCTGCCCGAGCCCAAAGTCTGAAAAACTTTAGCACAGTCTTCAGTTCATATTTTTGAAGGGATTTCATTGTAACTTGGTAGGTTGACTTCATATAATGTCTAGATGAGAACAGCTCCTTTTGGACACCATTAGGCAACTGTGACGGCTACAGGGGCCTGAAGCCCGAAAACCTTTAGCACAGTCTAATATTTAAGAAGGGATTTCATTGTACCTTGATAGGATGACTCCAAATAATGTCTAGATGAGAACGTCCCCTTTTGGCCGTTATCATTCAGCCTTGATGGCTGCTTGAGCACAAAACCTTTAGCATAGTCTATAGTTCATATTTATGGAAGGATTTCATTGTAACCTGTTAGTTTGACTCCATATAATGCCTAGATGATGACATCCCCTTTTGGTCATGATTGGTCAACTGTAACGGCTTCAGGGTCCCGAAGCCCGAAAACCTTGAGCACAGTCTACAGGTCATATTTATGAAGGGATTTCATTGTAACTTCGTAGGATCACTCCAGATGATGCCCAGATGAGAATATCCCCTTTTGGTTGTGATCATTCAACCATGATGGCTGCCTGAGCCCAAAACCCAAAAACCTTTAGCACAGTCTACTGGTCATATTGATGAAGGGATTTCATTGTAACTTGGTAGGTTGACTTCATATAATGTCTAGATGACAAGGTCCCCTTTGAACGCAATTGGGAAACTGACGGCTCCAGGGGCCCAAAGCCCGAAAACCTTTAGCACAGTCTACAGGCCATATTTATGAAGGGATTTCAATGTAACTTGATAAGATGACTCAGTTTGGAATAATTTCACTGTAACTTGGTAACTTTCGTTGACATACGTTAACTGTGAGGGCCACATACATTAACTGTGGAGTCATATTAACCCACCACTCAGCTCTTTAGTACAGTGTACACCTCATATTATTTTTGTCAAAAACATAGCATACAAGGAACAGAAATGAACATATTCCCAATTATCACAATTCTTGTCTTATTTCATAATCCTTTCATAAACATTGAACATTATCCTTTTCATCAAACACAACACACTGATAAGTTAAGCTGCAGTGTCATTAACACTTTCATTATATATAGTTCCAGGTGAGCGATTACAGGCTCTTTAGAGCCTCTAGTTTTAAGAATCTGATAATTCTACTCATTTCGACCTCAAATTGATGCATGAAAGTAAACAGCGCATTGGAATCATTGATACGCGGAAGTGATTTGAAGTGATTTGATTGATACGCGGAACAGATGCCATCTTGCAATCTGATTCAGCTAGCGGGTTTCTAGTCCAAAACATGGCCTAAAAGTCTGTAATATAAGTTTTTGGTTTGTTACATCCTTTGAAAGGACAGACCAAACCAAAAACGTATATCACAGACTTTCAGGCTATGTTTGGACTTGCGGGTTTCATGCACAAATTCAAGGTGAATTATTGCTAGAAATGATCAGTATCTTCTCAAAAACACTAGATATTTTTATACTGTACCAATGACCCAGACATAGCTGGTGCTAACTCTTAAAATATAGGGCCAAACACAAATTTTGCCCCCCAATCCCCAAAATTTGCATCTAAAACTAAAGAAAACATGTCCTGAAAGGCCCTCCACACCTCGCCCCCACTGCGCATGCGCAGTGTCAAGGACGTTCCGAAATTGGCGCCATTTATCATTCTAAGTTTGGCCCTTCATCAGTTAACATCTGACTGATCTTTGTGCTTTTAAATCTCAGTTTAAATGATGCCAGACACATAAATATTAGTGAAATGGTGATTCTAAGGAGGATAGAAAAGGAGGAGAGGAAAAGAATGTGTGACAGAATATTATCAGGGCTGTAACTTAAAATTTTTTAATGAAATTATGTTAAGTTACCTATTTTCAAGGCAGCAGCCATTTTGTTGTCATTCTGATTATTTAGTTACACTGTTTTTTCAAGTGTTTTTCCTCTCTCCCTGTCCTTTAAGTTCCCCCTTGCTATTCTCCCATGCTTTTGGCATAGTTTCTGTAATTATTATTACTAAAATTTCTTGGGAGTTTTAGCTTAATAACAGAATGAATTCTGTTCTTTCCCCATGTTTACGTCTTCACCTACGGGTGGTTAGGCGTTGTGTTCTGCATCTACCATCTGATGTTCTGCAGTTTCTTCCCTGGAAGTCTCTGTTTTGCATGAGATGGTGTATTTTTGGTAACTGATTTCGGGCCTGGGTGCCTGGAGTCTTATTTTAGTGTTTTTACACTCATTGTTTACATTTACAACAGCCCTCTGTGTGAGGGGGGGATTTCTAAATAATAATATCTTTATGTTATTTTAATCATAACTAGATACATTATTATTGTTCATAAGTGTTGAATAAATTGTTTAAAATATTTTTAAAATTTTTGTCCACACTTAGGCTTGGGATCCATTGGGGCTCAACGTTACTTTTCAGAAACTTGGGCTGTTCTGAAAAAATATTTTTTCAAAATATTTTGATTTCAATTATTTTTTCTATATTAATGGATCATATTATTATTATGTATTTTGATTGCCAGGGGTTAGTGCGAGTACCAGGACTTGTTTTCTTTTCACATTGAAAGGATATTGATCAATTGTTTTAGGAGGAAGTCTTCCTCTGACCTTATTATCATTCTATATGTGGTCAGTGTACTCGCATTAACTCCTGTTCTGTATCGTATGATTTCGATGACAATATGGGAAGCGTATGTCACGGTATGTTGTTGGGGATTTGGACACTCCGGTCCTTTCCCCGCAGGGTCACTCTACTTTATCAATTTCTATTTCAGACGATCAAGATTAGGGTGATGTATCTGTGATGTCTTCCAACAGTGTGCCTCCGTCGTCACAATTAATGAAGGGCTAGCGGAAAAGTGCTCATGTAATACGCCAATTGCCTAAGAGGACCCTAGTAGGTTCGACGGCCTTTGACGTCCGCTAGCTCGCCCGGTGTAGCGTCCATTCACCGAATGGTTCGGCAGCCGGGTTCGTCCGTTGCGGTCTAGAAGGAATTTTGGGGTGATGCGAGCACTATAAAATTAACTTAATGCACACCCAGTGACGGCGGATCGGAGGGAGAACGGAGGAAGCCTTTTAGTCCGGTTCATAGCTCGTTCCGGTCCATCCGGACGGCAAGCGAGAGAGGCCCCTCTCTCGTTCAACAACATCTGGCCCCAGATGTTGTGGTACAAATGTGTCGTTAGCGGAGCATACGTCCGTCGCTCGGGACGCTCCGTTGTATAGGCAGTCCGCTGAGACTGCTAAGGCTTCCTCTTCTCGTCAGCGCACACGACCGCACCTTGGCTGCGTGACCGCCGATATATTACCAGCTTCGCCGATCAAGGATTCTTCGGCGACCAGGTCACACCATCCGGCAGCCAGGGATTCGAGACCGATGGACTCCGGACGTTCGCATAGGAAGTATGCGGGAGCCATCTGATGCGGAGCTGCCCTCGGCGAAGCACCGATAGACTGCGCCTCCGCAGGTCTCGACGCCGGACATTCTTGTGCACATAGCACAACTTATCGCAGCATCCCAGCAGCCGACAGAAACGGTGTCGGATCGAGAATTATCCGACAGCGCTGGGTCGGTAGCCGGGGACTCGAGGCCTGCAGACTCCGGACGTTCGCATAGGAAGTGTGCGGGAGTCAACGTACACGGAGCTTCCAGCGGCAATGCATCGTAAGTCCGCTACTGCACAGGCCTCGGGAACGGACGTGCTTTCCTTAATAGCACAGTTTATCGCAGCATCCCAGCATCAACTGAATCTGTCGCATATATTTTATCCGACGATGCTGGGTCGGGACGCTCCGCGGAAGCGGGTACGGACGTCCGAAAGTTTCATCCGGTCCGACGGGATACCGAAAGGGATTCGGTGGATTTCAAGCTTTCCCTTTCGGAACAACATATGCTGCGATGCCGGATAAGAAACTGATAGCGTCGGTGGACTTAGAAATTTTTGGTTCGGTTCAGGGACATCGTCCCTCAGTTCCGACATAGTCCAATAATGTCACACAAACTTTCGAATTATTGAACGACGCTATATATATTATTATTTTATGCTTGCTATCCAAGCATTTCTGGTTTCTTGTTCGAAGAGTTATGGAGATGTCTTTCAAAAGTGTGCCTCTGTCGTCATAGTTAATGAAGAGTTAGCGGCAATAAGTGCTCATGGAATATGTCTATCGCTTACGGAATGACATTCGCTAGCTCACCCGGTGTAGCGTACATTCATCGAATGGTTCGGCTGCCGGGTTCGTCCGTTGCGGTCTAGGAAGGAGATTTGGGTGATGCGAGCACTTTAATTACTTTAGTACTCACCCAGTGACGGCAGATTGAGGACAGATCGGAGGAAGCCAACAACATAGGGGACCGCATGTTGTGGTTCAGATATTTTACATTCGGAGCATATGTCCGTTGCTCGGGACGCTCCGTTATATTGACAGTCCGAGAGACTGTCTTTAATGCTTCCTCATCCTCACAGCAGGGCACACGACCGCACATTGGCTACGTGACCTCGAGTATCCGATCAGTTTCGGCATTCAGTGATTCCACAGCGAATAGGTCGCGCCATCCGGTAGCCAAGGGACACGAGGCCTATACACTCCGTTCGCTCGCATATTGGAAGTATGCACGGGGTAACGATCTCGGAGCTTCCTGCGGCAATGCATCGTAAGACCGCTGCTCCTCAGGCCTCAGTGACGGACGTGCTATCCGAGTTAGCACAGTTGTTTCGCAGCATCCCAGCAATTGACGGTTTCTCGGTCGAATCAGGAATTATCCGACGGCGCTGGGTCGGTGCGGTCCGCGGTTGCATCAAGCTACGGACGACCGAACGCTTTATAGGGTCCGACAGGATGGCGAAAGGGATTCGAAAGATTTCGAGTTTTCCCTTTAGTAGTATCGGAAGATGCCTTTCATATCTTCTGGCATTTCTTCCAGTGATTATTTTTCGGACTTCATTGCTGCGATCTTGGATAAGAGACTTATAGCGTCATTGGACTCGGATTTTTCGATCGGTACAGGGACTTTGTCCCTGACTTACCGACGCAGTCCAATATTGTCATTACAACATGTGTTTTATTTTTCGACGCTATATATTATATATATATATACAAGCCTGCTACTAAGCATGATAGTTTAGTTTCTTGTCCGCGTGGCTCATTTCTGCCATTTTATCTTTTTTTACATATAGTTTATTTTGGCAGAGCAGGGCATACCGAGAGTTCATATGCGTCTAGACGGTGTGATTAAAGACTGCATATATTCTTTTTCGCCGTTTATGTCTTTTCCAATTTCAATGTTGGGAACGACATTATGTATAGTAGACTTAACTTAGACGCTTTATTATACGTAATCCGCCTTACTGAGGCGTTATCATTACGTCTTCAAGAAAAGATTTACGGGATATTATTCTCAATGTAATTTCTTTTGAGGGCAGTAGTTTGTTCACGTATAACTCCGCCCTTCAGTGGCTGATTGGAGTTGGTTAGACGTGATGCAGCCCTAGCTACATCCACGCGTGGATAGTAGGTTAAGAACTCTCTCAGAGTCGCTTCGTTCTCGGAGGAGCTTCTCTTCGACGGCAACTTTCCGGCAATCCATGAATTGCTTGATTTATACATTCTCTTGTCTATCTAGTGTTACAAGAGATTCAGACTGGGGCAAACATTCGGTGGTTGACTCAGAGAGTGCCGCCGCAGTTGCCGGACCCTAGTGTGGCTGTTATGACGGTTGCCAGTCAAACAGATTGGGATATATACTGATCCCTACGGATTCGAAGTGCCAGGGTCTTTGGGTTCCGCAGTCTTTTAGCTATCAGTTTAACTTCCGCGGAATAATGTTTTTTAGGCTTGCTTTATGTCATTGCATGAACATTATTCAGAAACGCATGCCCAAATTCCTGTCCTTTAATTCGACAGTAGTGGCGTATCTCCGGAACCAGGGAGGCACTCTTTCGTTTCCGTTATTCAATTTAATGGAAAGAATCCGTCTGTTGGTTATAGTACACCAAGTTCAGTTTTGGTCCGTCATATTCTGGGTCGTCTGATTGTTTTATCGCACTCCCGTTCTCTTACGGGTCGCTTGTTGCTGTCAGAATGGACTCTCAACAAACAAGTATTTAATCAGATTTGCTATCTATGGGAGTGCCCAATGATGTTTTATTATGACACAGCTTGCTAATCAATTGCAGACGTATGTGTTGGCTTGTCCAGATCTCTGAGCTAATACTGTTAACGCTCTATTGATCTATAGGACGGAATGATAGGATACGCGTATCCTCCGGCGCTGTTGTTTTAGCAGGTATTGCTAAGATAAACAACCACAATACATTTCTGTTGACAGCATCTCTATCTTCACAGAGATCATGAGTAATTTACTCTCTTGTCTACTGTGGATCTTAACGTGAAATCTTCCTCTATGTGAGGATCTTTTTTCACTGGGTAAATCGTGTCATCTTTATCACAACCAGCAAGGTCGCAACCTTCATGTATTCCGTTGTGTGGTCCGTATTGCATTGTAAGCACTGTACTGGACGAGCTTTGGACGCGATTTCTTACTATAGGAGATCCTCTTCTTCGCTATTCTATGCGGCTAAAGTGTAGGCTCTTCCGTCGTGGTGTAGGGATCATTATGTTCATATTGTTGATCCCTCCATACTACGCATTGCTAGTTTTTAGTATACTTGTTTCACAAGATCTACTGCAGCCTGTTGTTATTTAGGTTATAGGTTTGTTACCTCATACCTATGCACTCTACGATAGTTTACAATTGAGTCTTTTGTCTCTTTATCTAAGTCAGTTAGTAACTTTTTGATAAATAGACTTAGAATCTTTAGATTAAATTCCTATACGGATTTTAACTTCGGTTCTTATTTAGCTAAGTAATCATTTGAGCCTCTGGAAACAGTAGTTTTCAAATTCTGACCTTTTAGACAGTAATTCTGTTGGTTTCTCTTTTACTGTAGAGTCAGTGAGTTTCATGCACTATCGATGGATGATTTTCACTTTCATAGTTTCGGAATCAATACTTCCGTTACTATTTAGGTTGGATTGTTGCATAAGAGTTAGGCTCCTATTATCCGGAACCTATTATTTTAAGGTCCTTCCGTCTTCGTATGGGCATAGGCCTTTACTCTTTCCGGGTACAGTTTATGTATTTATAAACAGATATCTGTTTATTACAAGGGCGTAAGCTTCTTTTGTCTTTGATGTCTAGTAGAAGGACGTTACGCTCCATTTTATTGTTAATCGATTCTATTAACTAGCGTACTGCTTATGGTATATCATTGGCTTAGCAGTTGTGCTTAAGATTTCGGCTCATGAAGTAAGAGTTCTTCTACTTCTTGGGCTTACATTAATAGTGTTGCTATTATAGATTTTTGAAGGCTGCTCATTGCGCTCAGCCATCCATTCATGAATTTTTTCTCAGAAATATCGAGTCCATTTCTGGAGGCCTCTATTGTTAGGTCTATTATCTACTGCTCAGAATGTCATTCACTTAACAGTTGCTACTATAGCTAGGTAGGCTGTCTGTTTCGGCAGTGTCTCCGTTCGGCTGCCCTCTTCGCTCTGGGCTATTTGACCCAGGGCAAGAAAAAGGGGGGGGGGGAGGGTGTTCCCTTGGGTCACCTGTTTTTACTATGAAAACAAGGGGATACCTCCTCCGGAGTTAGTAATTCTGAGCTGTTATTGGGATGGTTGTTTAGTGAGAAGTTTAAGTTTATAAAATTCATTCAAGTCTTAGTTTTTAAAGTATAGCTTTTGAATATTGCATATGTCAACGGACATGATTATGCAATTCTCACACACTTTTAGGAGTATAAGAGTCTCTATTCTCTAGACTTACTTTATTATTGGCTTACTTTAAAAATTATTAGTATAAGGATTATTGGATATTAATAGAGTACATGGATGTATGAAGCTCAATTTTTGGAAGGTGTTGTATCTTTCTAATTTATCATAAATAAGAAAGATACATGTAAGGCCTATTACTTCTTTTCCCTACAGGGGATGACTCTATTTTATTTTATTGAGCGTATTCCATTTTGCTCTATGTCCTTGGCCCTCCAGCCTTTTTACTATTCAGCTATGTCTGGGTCATTGGTACAGTATAAAAATGTTAAAAAATTTATAGTAATTTATATATTTTTTATACTTACCAATGACCCAGACGGGGATGGCCCTCCCAGGAGTTGGGAACTCTTGCCTCCCCGCTGAGTACATAGCGCTTACCAGGCACTGGTTATTAGAATG
Source organism: Pictodentalium vernedei (assembly GCA_031216915.1). Classification (NCBI taxonomy): domain Eukaryota; kingdom Metazoa; phylum Mollusca; class Scaphopoda; order Dentaliida; family Dentaliidae; genus Pictodentalium; species Pictodentalium vernedei. The sequence goes on from CM062294.1 coordinate 550,472,248, forward strand.
ATAAATGGCGCCAATTTCGGAACGTCCTTGACACTGCGCATGCGCAGTGGGGGCGAGGTGTGGAGGGCCTTTCAGGACATGTTTTCTTTAGTTTTAGATGCAAATTTTGGGGATTGGGGGGCAAAATTTGTGTTTGGCCCTATATTTTAAGAGTTAGCACCAGCTATGTCTGGGTCATTGGTAAGTATAAAAAATATATAAATTACTATAAATTTTTTAACTTTCTTTTCATTATACATTTTTAGAACATATTGATCATTTCCAGTGATAATCTGACTGGTATTCACCTTGAAGTGATGCTTTGAAAGCTGTCATTTTGTTTGAAAGTGAAAATTTCTACATCTTCACATTTTGGGGATACGATTTCTATCTTTCCTCAATTTCTTCGATAATCTATTGTTTAGCATATAATAAAAGATAATATGAAGCACATGCCTAGAATATGAAGCATTTAAAGCTAAGGTCTGATGCTTGTTCAGTAAATTTTAATCCTCTGCACTGTCAAAACTAGATTGAATTGGTTAAATTTCAAAGTGCATTATAGGAAATATTTGGTGCTTGAAATTTTGTGATTTAGACATCAGTTTTCAGAGGATTTAGATTCCCAAGCATTGTTTTTTGCATCAGCAAGTGTTTTAACCCGTTACCTAACGTGAAAAGCAGACGACTCTTGCAAACAAAATTCGTGAATATATAATTTTTTGTCTTGAAAACATAGGTTATGACCACTCATTGGAACAAGCTCGACGTGCTCGTTCCAAAGAGGGGTTATAAGCTATGTTTTTGAGACCAGAAATGTATAAATAATGAAATTTAATTGGCAATTTTTATGAATAAGGCTGGCTGGTTTTGGTTGTTACATTGGGTAAAGGGGTTAAACTAATAGCAAGATGTTTCCAGAATTATTTGGGGGAAAGTTTTTTCAACATTGAATGAATATTTAGTGAAATTATACAAGTCTCAACAGCTGTCATGAAGCTTGCTGCTGAAAGTTACTCATACAATCAATATTATTCATGAGGTCATGGTCTTTTTAGCTCACCGAAGGCAGCTCAACTTATCACTTGCCGTCCGGCATCGTGAACATTTTTCAAACGACTTCTCCTCTGAAACCACTGGTCCAATTTTCGCGAAACTTCATGTGGATGTTCATTACTATATGGCAATTCGTGTTTGTTCAAATGAAATGGCCACGTCCCTTGGGGGCTCTGTATGGGGCAGAACTTGATAGCACCGTATGAATTATAGAAAAATTATTAAAAAATCTTCTCCAGAACCAGTGGGCAGAATCTTTTGATACTTGGTATGCAGCATGTTGGTATGGGTCTGATTCAAGTTTGTTCAAATCGGCCCCCTGGATTCATATTTGGGCTCACTTTTGAAGCCCAAATTCGAACTTAGTGCATTTCAGGCAAATTTCTTAAAAAATTTTCTTCTCCAGATTCTGCAGGCAGAATCTTTTGATATTTGGTATGCAACATTGTGGGGTGGATCTGATTCAAGTTTGTTCAAATCGCCCCCCTGAATTCACATTTGGGCTCGGTACAGAAGCCTGAATTCGAACTTAGTGCATTTCAGGCAAATTTCTTAAAAAATCTTCTTTTCCAGATCCAGCAGGCAGAATCTTTTGATATTTGGTATGCAACATTGTGGGGGCTCTGTATGGGGCAGAACTTGATAGCACCGTATGAATTATAGAAAAATTATTAAAAAATCTTCTTCTCCAGATCCAACAGGCAGAATTTTTTTATATTTGGTATGCAACATTGTGGGGTGGATCTGATTCAAGTTTGTTCAAATCGGCCCCCTGGATTCATATTTGGGCTCAGTATAGAAGCCCAAATTCAAATTTAGTGCATTTCAGGCAAATTTCTTAAAAAATCTTCTTTTCCAGATCCAGCAGGCAGAATCTTTTGATATTTGGTATGCAACATTGTGGGGTGGATCTGATTCAAGTTTGTTCAAATCGGCCACCTGGATTCATATTTGGGCTCAGTATAGAAGCCTGAATTCGAACATAGTGCATTTCAGTCAAATTTCTTAAAAAATCTTCTTTTCTAGATCCAGCAGGCAGAATCTTTTGATATTTGGTATGCAACATTGTGGGGTGGATCTGATTCAAGTTTGTTCAAATTGGCCCCCTGGGTTCATATTTGGGCTCAGTATAGGAGCCCAATTTGAACTTAGTGCATTTCAGTCAAATTTCTTAAAAAATCTTATTCTCAAGATCCAGCAAGCAGAATCTTTTGATATTGGGTATGCAGCATGCTTTGAGGGGTGATATTCAACTTTGTTCGAGCCAAGTCCTTGGGTTCATATTTGGGCTCACTGTGGTAGCCCGAATTATGACTTAGTTCAATATGAGCAATATGAGGAATTTTCTTTAAAAATCTTCTTCTTCAGATCCAACAGTCAGAATGTTTTGATATTTGGTATGCAGCATCCTTAGGGGGGTGAGATTCAATTTTGTTCAAGCCATGTTCCTAGGTCCATATTTGGGCTCACTGTGGAGGCTTGAATTGTAACTTAGTTCAAAATGAGGAATTTTCTTAAAAAATCTTCTTCTTCAGATCCAGCAGTCGGAATGTTTTGATATGTGGTGTGTAGCATCCTTAGGGGGGTGAGATTCACGTTTGTTAAAGCCAAGGCCCTAGTTCCATAAAATTTGTCTCTCATGACTACATTCCTTTGTAGTGTTGATGAACCATGTCTAACTGAATGTGACCCCCAAATACTTCTTTGAACCACTTTGGCCGGTGAGCGATTAAGGCTCCTTGGGGCCTCTTGTTTATCTCAAATTTCACATTTTCTTACATATCGGTCTGGGCAAGACACTTAAACCTGATAGCACACATGAGGGCATGGTGGTGCTGTGTTCTAAGGGATATTGTACATCGATAGTGCACTTGTCTTCGACCAATGCTAACCCTGCTTGTGTGGAGTTAGTAAGCTGGGGAGTCGGGCAGTTGCGCACCACAGCTTGGTTGTTCGCTCTGGGTACTCTGGCTTTCTCCACCCATAAAACAGTTCAACATGAGGTGACCCTGGCCGATGAATGTGTTATTAAACCCCAATAAATAAAATAAATGATATCGGTCTTTACAACTACACTGTGATTTTTTTTAACATTTATTCAGAATTCCTAGAGATAGAAAGATTTTAAAACACGGGAAACAAACTGCCGTGACACAAGATGATCACCTCTTCCAAGCCTTTGCTCGTGTTTTTGCCACAGGTTACCCAGAAATGTTTCAAGAAACTGCATGTGATGGAGTTGGTCCACATGGCATTATTCACGGTGCTGACACTAGCAGACTGACACACCCTCTTTTAGACATAGTATATGATAAATACTCAACAGCAATGGTAAGTACATGCATTGTAACTAATGTATATGATAGATTGGATGACTGCATATGGAATGTATTGGTGGTTCATTTTGGACTTTGATGGTGACTTACAAATATGGTTGCTTGAGGGTTTTCTTAGAGTCCTGGAAGCCCATATTTGGGATTTATTCTGAAGTGCTGGTACCACATTTTAAAGGCTTCATGTGGCCTGAAAAAAATAAAAATCTGTTTCTCAGGCCCTCCCACATTGTCCTTTTGGCTACCACATGCTCTCTTTTTATAACCAATGCAAACTTAAAAAAATAAAAATTAAATGGTTTATGTCCAATATTTTACCCAAGTTAATAAAATTGATAAATTTGTCCCTTGAGTGCAACAAGGCTTTGCAATGCATTAGCATTTGCAAACTAGCCTTCTTGCACTCAAAGTATGAAAGACACCACCACCACCCATGCTATACTGTAGATTATTAGGCCTAAGACATAAAACAAACCAAGAACATGACTTTTGATAGATGGCAATGAAATAATTACAAAAATCAAAAATAAAATAGAAAACCATGCGCCCACATGCATTTTACAAAAAACGGCATGAGAAACAGAATATCTACTTTGTGAGGCCTTATGAATAGTTTTTTTTTTTTCAATTTTATAATTTCAAGGATTGGCAAGTCATACAACTTATATTATCTCCTCTCTGTGGCCCAATTCCTCTTATATGTTTGAGACTAGTCTGGGTAGATAATGCATTCCAGATCAACAATATTCTGTGACTTTATGAAACCCTTTGATTGTTATAACTCCAACCCCTGGAGGAGGTTTCAGTGGGCATATTGTTGGGGGTACTGTTCATACTTCCATACAAATGCTTTGTATTATAACTCAAGTATTGGCTATCTGATTTGGATATCCTATGATCTGACCAGTATGGGGGAAAGGATACCCACTCACTGGTGGTCTATGTGTAGTAACCACCATTATGGGGTTCTGTTAGACTTGGAAAATCATTTGTATGAATGTTTTGCTTTATAACTTGAGCACATTTTGAGTTCCTTTGATGTTGTGTTAGACCAGCATAAGGGAAATGATATCCACTTATTCGCTCACGTGGCCCTAAGGTCCAAATGAGCTATTGGCATCCGACGGCCGTAAACTTTTCATATTTTCATCTTTGGAACTGCTGACCGGATGTGAACCAAACTTGGCAGGAATGGTCTTCGGGAGATCCTCTACAAACGATCTTCGTATTGTTCGCCTCGGATGAAAAACATGACTGTCAGAGGCATTCTTTGATTATGATTGGTTGATTTTACAAATCTTCTCCTCTGAAACTGCAAGGGCAAATGTTTTGAAACTTCACATGAGTGACGACTTGGACACTCTCTACCAACGATCCTCATTTAATCTTGATCAGGTTGCAAACATGGTTGCAATTGTGGCTCATAGTTACCATGGAAACCCTATGGGAAATCACATTTTCTTCTCTGGAACTGGAGCTGATATGAACCAATCTTGGCAGGAATGGTCTATGGGAGGTTCTCTACAAACTCCTCATTTTGTTCCTGTCAGATGAAAAACATGGCTGCATTCTTTGATCTGATTAGAATAATTTAGGGATATGTGAGCGATTTCAGACTCTTTTGAGTCTCTTGTGTTGCAGGTTTTGTCCACACGCACTCCACAGAGTTGTGACCTTTGTTAGGATTAGAAAGCTGAATATTTTGCATTAAAATACAGCATTGGTTGATGGATTTTGATGTCCTTTGGTATGGTGAGAGATCAGAGTTATGTCCCTGACTTGAAAAGTCAAAGAGATATCTAGTGTTCATCCATTCGTCCATCAGTACCGACACTTTCCCTTGTATCTCAGCCATTACTACTTCGATTTGAATGATATTTGGTGTTGTGATCTCTATAAACATAAAAATGGGGAACTATACCTGTGTAGCTTGAGTTTCTTCCACACATTTTTTTCCAGAATTATGGCCCCTTTTCACTCTTTTGACTTAGAAAATTTTTGGCAGGTCAGGGACATTGGCACACTCTTTACGTCACCTCTCTTGTTATACTTACAAAACTGTCCTTTTGAGCATATGGCATTATAACATGAGTATTGGTTGTCGGGATTTGATGTCCCTCAGTATGGGTAAATGGTTGTCTACATAATGCGTGTTTCTTCCGTTCCTACTTTCCACAGTTATGACCCTTGTTAACCCTTTACCTAACATGAAAAGCAGACGACACTTGCAAACAAAATTCTTGAATAACTAATATTTTTATACTGTACCAATGACCCAGACATAGCTGGTGCTAACTCTTAAAATATAGGGCCAAACACAAATTTTGCCCCCCAATCCCCAAAATTTGCATCTAAAACTAAAGAAAACATGTCCTGAAAGGCCCTCCACACTTCGCCCCTACTGCGCATGCGCAGTGTCAAGGACGTTCCGAAATTGGCGCCATTCATCATTCTAAGTTTGGCCCTTCATCAGTTAACATCTGACTGATCTTTGTGCTTTTAAATCTCAGTTTAAATGATGCCAGACACATAAATATTAGTGAAATGGTGATTCTAAGGAGGATAGAAAAGGAGGAGAGGAAAAGAATGTGTGACAGAATATTATCAGGGCTGTAACTTAAAATTTTTTAATGAAATTATGTTAAGTTACCTATTTTCAAGGCAGCAGCCATTTTGTTGTCATTCTGATTATTTAGTTACACTGTTTTTTCAAGTGTTTTTCCTCTCTCCCTGTCCTTTAAGTTCCCCCTTGCTATTCTCCCATGCTTTTGGCATAATTTCTGTAATTATTATTACTAAAATTTCTTGGGAGTTTTAGCTGAATAACAGAATGAATTCTGTTCTTTCCCCATGTTTACGTCTTCACCTACGGGTGGTTAGGCGTTGTGTTCTGCATCTACCATCTGATGTTCTGCAGTTTCTTCCCTGGAAGTCTCTGTTTTGCATCAGATGGTGTATTTTTGGTAACTGATTTCGGGCCTGGGTGCCTGGAGTCTTATTTTAGTGTTTTTACACTCATTGTTTACATTTACAACAGCCCTCTGTGTGAGGGGGGGATTTCTAAATAATAATATCTTTATGTTATTTTAATCATAACTAGATACATTATTATTGTTCGTAAGTGTTGAATAAATTGTTTAAAATATTTTTAAAATTTTTGTCCACACTTAGGCTTGGGATCCATTGGGGCTCAACGTTACTTTTCAGAAACTTGGGCTGTTCTGAAAAAATATTTTTTCAAAATATTTTGATTTCAATTATTTTTTCTATATTAATGGATCATATTATTATTATGTATTTTGATTGCCAGGGGTTAGTGCGAGTACCAGGACTTGTTTTCTTTTCACATGGAAAGGATATTAATCAATTGTTTTAAGAGGAAGTCTTCCTCTGACCTTATTATCATTCTATATGTGGTTAGTGTACTCGCATTAACTCCTGTTCTGTATCGTATGATTTCGATGACAATATGGGAAGCGTATGTCACGGTATGTTGTTGGGGATTTGGACACTCCGGTCCTTTCCCCGCAGGGTCACTCTACTTTATCAATTTCTATTTCAGACGATCAAGATTAGGGTGATGTATCTGTGATGTCTTCCAACAGTGTGCCTCCGTCGTCACAATTAATGAAGGGCTAGCGGAAAAGTGCTCATGTAATACGCCAATTGCCTAAGAGGACCCTAGTAGGTTCGACGGCCTTTGACGTCCGCTAGCTCGCCCGGTGTAGCGTCCATTCACCGAATGGTTCGGCAGCCGGGTTCGTCCGTTGCGGTCTAGAAGGAATTTTGGGGTGATGCGAGCACTATAAAATTAACTTAATGCACATCCAGTGACGGCGGATCGGAGGGAGAACGGAGGAAGCCTTTTAGTCCGGTTCATAGCTCGTTCCGGTCCATCCGGACGGCAAGCGAGAGAGGCCCCTCTCTCGTTCAACAACATCTGGCCCCAGATGTTGTGGTACAAATGTGTCGTTAGCGGAGCATACGTCCGTCGCTCGGGACGCTCCGTTGTATAGGCAGTCCGCTGAGACTGCTAAGGCTTCCTCTTCTCGTCAGCGCACACGACCGCACCTTGGCTGCGTGACCGCCGATATATTACCAGCTTCGCCGATCAAGGATTCTTCGGCGACCAGGTCACACCATCCGGCAGCCAGGGATTCGAGACCGATGGACTCCGGACGTTCGCATAGGAAAAGTATGCAGGAGCCATCTGATGCGGAGCTGCCCTCGGCGAAGCAGCGATAGACTGCGCCTCCGCAGGTCTCGACGCCGGACATTCTTGTGCACATAGCACAGCTTATCGCAGCATCCCAGCAGCCGACAGAAACGGTGTCGGATCGAGAATTATCCAACAGCGCTGGGTCGGTAGCCGGGGACTCGAGGCCTGCAGACTCCGGACGTTCGCATAGGAAGTGTGCGGGAGTCAACGTACACGGAGCTTCCAGCGGCAATGCATCGTAAGTCCGCTATTGCACAGGCCTCGGGAACGGACGTGCTTTCCTTAATAGCACAGTTTATCGCAGCATCCCAGCATCAACTGAATCTGTCGCATATATTTTATCCGACGATGCTGGGTCGGGACGCTCCGCGGAAGCGGGTACGGACGTCCGAAAGTTTCATCCGGTCCGACGGGATACCGAAAGGGATTCGGTGGATTTCAAGCTTTCCCTTTCGGAACAACATATGCTGCGATGTCGGATAAGAAACTGATAGCGTCGGTGGACTTAGAAATTTTTTGGTTCGGTTCAGGGACATCGTCCCTCAGTTCCGACATAGTCCAATAATGTCACACAAACTTTCGAATTATTGAACGACGCTATATATATTATTATTTTATGCTTGCTATCCAAGCATTTCTGGTTTCTTGTTCGAAGAGTTATGGAGATGTCTTTCAAAAGTGTGCCTCTGTCGTCATAGTTAATGAGGAGTTAGCGGCAATAAGTGCTCATGGAATATGTCTATCGCTTACGGAGTGACATTCGCTAGCTCACCCGGTGTAGCGTACATTCATCGAATGGTTCGGCTGCCGGGTTCGTCCGTTGCGGTCTAGAAAGGAGATTTGGGTGATGCGAGCACTTTAATTACTTTAGTACTCACCCAGTGACGGCAGATTGAGGACAGATCGGAGGAAGCCAACAACATAGGGGACCGCATGTTGTGGTTCAGATATTTTACATTCGGAGCATATGTCCGTTGCTCGGGACGCTCCGTTATATTGACAGTCCGAGAGACTGTCTTTAATGCTTCCTTATCCTCACAGCAGGGCACACGACCGCACATTGGCTACGTGACCTCGAGTATCCGATCAGTTTCGGCATTCAGTGATTCCACAGCGAATAGGTCGCGCCATCCGGTAGCCAAGGGACACGAGGCCTATACACTCCGTTCGCTCGCATATTGGAAGTATGCACGGGGTAACGATCTCGGAGCTTCCTGCGGCAATGCATCGTAAGACCGCTGCTCCTCAGGCCTCAGTGACGGACGTGCTATCCGAGTTAGCACAGTTGTTTCGCAGCATCCCAGCAATTGACGGTTTCTCGGTCGAATCAGGAATTATCCGACGGCGCTGGGTCGGTGCGGTCCGCGGTTGCATCAAGCTACGGACGACCGAACGCTTTATAGGGTCCGACAGGATGGCGAAAGGGATTCGAAAGATTTCGAGTTTTCCCTTTAGTAGTATCGGAAGATGCCTTTCATATCTTCTGGCATTTCTTCCAGTGATTATTTTTCGGACTTCATTGCTGCGATCTTGGATAAGAGACTTATAGCGTCATTGGACTCGGATTTTTCGATCGGTACAGGGACTTTGTCCCTGACTTACCGACGCAGTCCAATATTGTCATTACAACATGTGTTTTATTTTTCGACGCTATATATTATATATATATATACAAGCCTGCTACTAAGCATGATAGTTTAGTTTCTTGTCCGCGTGGCTCATTTCTGCCATTTTATCTTTTTTACATATAGTTTATTTTGGCAGAGCAGGGCATACCGAGAGTTCATATGCGTCTAGACGGTGTGATTAAAGACTGCATATATTCTTTTTCGCCGTTTATGTCTTTTCCAATTTCAATGTTGGGAACGACATTATGTATAGTAGACTTAACTTAGACGCTTATTATACGTAATCCGCCTTACTGAGGCGTTATCATTACGTCTTCAAGAAAAGATTTACGGGATATTATTCTCAATGTAATTTCTTTTGAGGGCAGTAGTTTGTTCACGTATAACTCCGCCCTTCAGTGGCTGATTGGAGTTGGTTAGACGTGATGCAGCCCTAGCTACATCCACGCGTGGATAGTAGGTTTAGAACTCTCTCAGAGTCGCTTCGTTCTCGGAGGAGCTTCTCTTCGACGGCAACTTTCCGGCAATCCATGAATTGCTTGATTTATACATTCTCTTGTCTATCTAGTGTTACAAGAGATTCAGACTGGGGCAAACATTCGGTGGTTGACTCAAAGAGTGCCGCCGCAGTTGCCGGACCCGAGTGTGGCTGTTATGACGGTTGCCAGTCAAACAGATTGGGATATATACTGATCCCTACGGATTCGAAGTGCCAGAGTCTTTGGGTTCCGCAGTCTTTTAGCTATCAGTTTAACTTCCGCGGAATAATGTTTTTTAGGCTTGCTTTATGTCATTGCATGAACATTATTCAGAAACGCATGCCCAAATTCCTGTCCTTTAATTCGACAGTAGTGGCGTATCTCCGGAACCAGGGAGGCACTCTTTCGTTTCCGTTATTCAATTTAATGGGAAGAATCCGTCTGTTGGTTATAGTACACCAAGTTCAGTTTTGATCCGTCATATTCTGGGTCGTCTGATTGTTTTAACGCACTCCCGTTCTCTTACGGGTCGCTTGTTGCTGTCAGAATGGACTCACAACAAACAAGTATTCAATCAGATTTGCTATCTATGGGAGCGCCCAATGATGTTTTATTTATGACACAGCTTGCTAATCTTTTGCAGACGTATGTGTTGGCTTGTCCAGATCTCTGAGCTAATACTGTTAACGCTCTATTGATCTATAGGACGGAATGATAGGATACGCGTATCCTCCGGCGCTGTTGTTTTAGCAAGTATTGCTAAGATAAACAACCACAATACATTTCTGTTGATAGCATCTCTATCTTCACAGAGATCATGAGTAATTTACTCTCTTGTCTACTGTGGATCTTAACGTGAAATCTTCCTCTATGTGAGGATCTTTTTTCACTGGGTAAATCGTGTCATCTTTATCACAACCAGCAAGGTCGCAACCTTCATGTATTCCGTTGTGTGGTCCGTATTGCATTGTAAGCACTGTACTGGACGAGCTTTGGACGCGATTTCTTACTATAGGAGATCCTCTTCTTCGCTATTCTATGCGACTAAAGTGGAGGCTCTTCCGTCGTGGTGTAGGGATCATTATGTTCATATGGTTGATCCCTCCATACTACTCATTGCAACTTTTTAGTATACTTGTTTGACAAGATCTACTGCAGCCTGTTATTATTTAGGTTATAGGTTTATGTTACCTCATACCTATGCACTCTATGATAGTTTACAATTGAGTCTTTTGTCTCTTTATCTAAGTCAGTTAGTAACTTTTTGATAAATAGACTTAGAATCTTTAGATTAAATTCCTATACGGATTTTAACTTCAGGTTCTTATTTAGCTAAGTAATCATTTGAGCCTCTGGAAACAGTAGTTTTCAAATTCTGACCTTTAGACAGTAATTCTGTTGATTTCTCTTTTACTGTAGAGTCAGTGAGTTTCATGCACTATCGATGGATGATTTTCACTTTCATAGTTTCGGAATCAATACTTCCGTTACTATTTAGGTTGGATTGTTGCATAAGAGTTAGGCTCCTATTATCCGGAACCTATTATTTTAAGGTCCTTCCGTCTTCGTATGGGCATAGGCCTTTACTCTTTCCGGGCACAGTTTATGTATTTATAAACAGATTTCTGTTTATTACAAGGGCGTAAGCTTCTTCTGTCTTTGATGTCTAGTAGAAGGACATTACGCTCCATTTTATTGTTAATGGATTCTATTAACTAGCGTACTGCTTATGGTATATCATTGGCTTAGCAGTTGTGCTTAAGATTTCGGCTCATGAAGTAAGAGTTCTTCTACTTCTTGGGCTTACATTAATAGTGTTGCTATTATAGATTTTTGAAGGCTGCTCATTGCGCTCAGCCATCCATTCATGAATTTATCTCAGAAATATCGAGTCCATTTCTGGAGGCCTCTATTGTTAGGTCTATTATCTACTGCTCAGAATGTCATTCACTTAACAGTTGCTACTATAGCTAGGTAGGCTGTCTGTTTCGGCAGTGTCTCCGTTCGGCTGCCCTCTTCGCTCTGGGCTATTTGACCCAGGGCAAGAAAAAGGGGGGGGGGGGGGAGGGTGTTCCCTTGGGTCACCTGTTTTTACTATGAAAACAAGGGGATACCTCCTCCGGAGTTAGTAATTCTGAGCTGTTATTGGGATGGTTGTTTAGTGAGAAGTTTAAGTTTATAAAATTCATTCAAGTCTTAGTTTTTAAAGTATAGCTTTTGAATATTGCATATGTCAACGGACATGATTATGCAATTCTCACACACTTTTAGGAGTATAAGAGTCTCTATTCTCTAGACTTACTTTATTATTGGCTTACTTTAAAAATTATTAGTATAAGGATTATTGGATATTAATAGAGTACATGGTTGTATGAAGCTCAATTTTTGGAAGGAGTTGTATCTTTCTAATTTATCATAAATAAGAAAGATACATGTAAGGCCTATTACTTCTTTTCCCTACAGGGGATGACTCTATTTTATTTTATTGAGCGTATTCCATTTTGCTCTATGTCCTTGGCCCTCCAGCCTTTTTACTATTCAGCTATGTCTGGGTCATTGGTACAGTATAAAAATGTTAAAAAATTTATAGTAATTTATATATTTTTTATACTTACCAATGACCCAGACGGGGATGGCCCTCCCAGGAGTTGGGAACTCTTGCCTCCCCGCTGAGTACATAGCGCTTACTAGGCACTGGTTATTAGAATGATGAATGGCGCCAATTTCGGAACGTCCTTGACACTGCGCATGCGCAGTAGGGGCGAAGTGTGGAGGGCCTTTCAGGACATGTTTTCTTTAGTTTTAGATGCAAATTTTGGGGATTGGGGGGCAAAATTTGTGTTTGGCCCTATATTTTAAGAGTTAGCACCAGCTATGTCTGGGTCATTGGTAAGTATAAAAAATATATAAATTACTATAAATTTTTTAACTTTTTTTAATTTTTTGTCTCAAAAACATAGGTTATGACCCCTCATTGGAACGAGCTTGACGATCTTGTTCCAAATAGGGGTCATAATCTATGTTTTTGAGACAAAAAATGAAAATTATTTGGCGATTTTTGAGAATAGTGTTGCCCGGTTCTGGCCGACACTTTGGATAAAGGGTTAAACTTGTAAAACTGTCCCTATGAACTTTTTGGATTGTTGTTTTTTATACCCTCATCCCAGCGGGGTATATAGGAATTGTCCCATCCATCCATCTGTCAGTCTGTCCATCCATCAATCTGTCCGTCCATCCATCCGTCCATCCATCCATCCGTCCATCCCAAAATTCAATCATGAATAATTAACCTGTAAAGTACTTGGTTGAGTGACTTGATATTTGGTATGCAAGTGTATCCTTTTGCTGTATATCCATAGTGTAATGTAGGTGTCGTGCGACATTTTATTGCCAGAGTCATTTCCCTTTATGGACTTGGAATTTGTCCGCCTTGAAATTAATTCATGAATAACATGCATAGTACTCAATGGAATGATTTCATATTTGGTGTGTCAGTCTATCCTATTAATGTCTACCCACAGTACAAGGTAGATTTTATTTGGTCCATCTCTCCATCCTGAAATTCAGTCATGAATAACTTGTAAAGTACTTGGTTGAGTGACTTGATATTTAGTATGCAAGTGTATCCTATTGCTTTATACCCATAGTGAAATGCAGGTGTCATGCGACATTTTATTGCCAGAGTCTTTGTCCTTTATGGACTTTGTCTGCCGTGAAATTAATTCATGAATAACTTGCAGAGTACTCATTGGAATGACTTCATATTTGGTGTATAAGTCTGTCCTATTGATGTCTACCCACAGTACAAGGCAGATGTTATGCAGTGTATTATTGTAGGAGTTATTGCATTTTATGGACTTTGATTTTGTCCATCCCAAAATTCAATCATGAATAACTTGTTAGCTCACCTGACTGAAAGTCAGGGTGAGTTATTCTGATCACTTTTTGTCTGTCGTACGTCGTGAAGGTGGTGTTTGGGTCTTTTTCTTCCAAACCTCTCTCCACCTTTTAATGAAATTTCATGTGAGAGTTAGTTAAATAGAGGCATTTTGATTTTTCTTCAAATTAAGTTGCGGCGCATATTGAGGACGGGGGTGGGGCCAAAATGCCCAAAATATTAAAAAATCTTCTTCTCATGAATCAGCAGTAGCAGAGATTTGATATTTGGTATGCACCTTCCATTTGAGGTGTAGACTCAAGTTTGTTCAAGAGAAGTTTGATGGGCAATATTTGCCTTCGTTCTGAGAGAGGCAAGGATTTTTGCCACTCCAAAAATTTCTATTTTCCAAACCGAGAGGCAGATTTGAACCAAATTTGATATGTGGGTTTATTGGGCCATAAGTACTTAATTTATTCCCAAATTTTTTTCTCGTCACCCCATGGGAACCGTGGGAGCTAAAAATAGAAAAAAAATTGAAACGCCCATAGCTCCAAAACTACACGGCACTGAGAATTCTTATTTTGTGTGAAGCTTCCTTAGGACCAACAGAATGGAATGGTAAAAAAAATTGCTATCGGTTTTATCATGGGGTACTTTTTGGGGACTTTTGAAAAAGTGCTGAGTCAGCATTTTTTAACACTGTGGGTAATGGGAAAAACATTTAAGACTACTTTTCTACCAAACCACTGCTCCAAAAGCTTTCAAATTTCACATATAACATCTTTGGAAGATTGTTTCACATGTTTATTGAAATCAATTGCCTGGGTCCATATTTGGGTTCTCTTTGGGACCCCAAATGTTTAAATTAGTGCAGTATGAGGAATATTGTTTAAAAATCTTCTTCTTCAGATCTACCAATAAGTATCTTTTGATATTTGGTATGCAGCATCCTTAGGGGGGTGAGATTCAAGTTTGTTCAAGCCAAGTACCTGGGTTCATATTCAGGCTGAAAATTTGGGGACCTGTTGAACGGTCCGGACTTAGAAATTTTGGACCAAAATCTGGAATTTTTTTTTGTGTTTTTTTATGCGTTTCGGTCAATTTTAAGACAAAAAAATTTTTTTTGTTTACACTGAAAATTTGGGGTCCAGGTGGGACTTAGAAATTTTTGGACCAAAATCCTGAATTTTTTTTTTTGTTTTTTATGCGTTTCAGTCAATTTTAAGACAAAAAAATTTTGTTGTTTACACTGAAAATTTGGTGTCCAGGTGGGACCTAGAAAATTTTTAACCAAAATCCGGAAATTTTTTTTTTATGCATTTCGGTCAATTTTTTTTTTGTTTACACTGAAAATTTGGGGTCTGGGTGGGACCTAGAAAATTTTGGACCAACATCCGAAAATTTTTTTTTTTGTTTTTTATGCGTTTCGGTCAATTTTAAGACAAAAAAAAAAAAATTTTTTTTATACTGAAAATTTTGGATCTGGGTAGGGCCTAGAAAATTTTTGACCAAAATCTGGAAATGTTTTGTTTTGTTTTTTATGCGCTTCGGAAGACAAAAAAAATAATTTTTTTTTACACTGAAAATTTTGGGGTCCGGGTGGGACTTAAAAAATTTTGGACCAAATCCTGAAATTTTTTTTTTTGTTTTTTATGCGTTTCGGTCAATTTTAAGACAAAAAAATTTTGTTTGTTTACACTGAAAATTTGGTGTCCGGGTTGGACTTAGAAAGTTTTGGACCAAAATCCGGATTTTTTTTGTTTGTTTTTTATGCATTTTGGTCAATTTTAAGACAAAAAAATTTTTTTTTTGTTTACACTGAAAATTTGGGGTCCGGGTGGGACCTAGAAAATTTTGGACCAAAATCCGGAAATTTGTTTTTTTGTTTTTTATGCGTTTCGGTCAATTTTACAGTCCTCAGAATTAGGAAAATCTTGCGACGGCACAACATTGCCGCTGCCAAAAATTCTGCGACGGCAAATTTTTATCAGCGACGGCACATTTGAATTGAATTGTTTGGATGACAGTATTGTGACACTAAGTGAATAATAATCATTAATCAGAACAGCTGACTTCAAATGGACAAGAGATATCTGGTGGGTGGTCAGTTGGAAAATCTGTAGTTTGATTAAGTGATCAATTGATTGACTGGTTGTCCTAATTTTAGGGGCTGGTAGTAACTCGCATCCATGCATTATATTAGCCTATCGGTTTTGACAGTAACTGTTAGAGACAGAAATATTTGCATTGCGCATCAACCCGGGGCGAGTTGACTCTGACCCGATAAACACAACCAGAATTATTTTCCAACTCACCCTTGTTTTGTGCTCAATGCGTTTATTTTTTTATTGAACTGATTGATTGTTTTCCAATTCAGTTTGTTTGAGATTGTACAGTTTACATTATGCCACAAGTGGAGAATGCTAAAATTAAAATGGAACATGACCACATGCTCTGTTGAGATTACATCAGTGACCAATAGAACTGCCGCATTGTCCCAGTACACCAATTTAGCATACTTTCATGAAACGAAGAATTCGATTGGTTGTATTTATGTAAGGTGTGACGTCAAAAGGGAATTGCCCATGAATTCCTGGGTTATTTTAAACGTGCATCACAGTCAACAAGGGGGTTCTTTCGAAAAAACACAAACAAACGAAAAACAACTGGTTATGAACAGTATTTCAACCACATACATTTTTTACAAACTTACTTTCAAATTAATTAATATTAGATATTTCCACAAATATTGATTTTATACACCAGTTACGCCTCTAAAACATATGTAGGGTTGGATGATCAGTTCTGACGGACTTCAGGTAATTGGGACAAGTAAAAAAATATTATGGCTGCCAATTTGCGACGGCAAGAAAATGCTGCCGTCATACCCCACGGCGGCGGCGTTTGCGACGGCATTGCCGAATGCCATCGCTAAATCCGAGGACTGATTTTAAGACAAAAAAAAAAAAAAATTTATACTGAAAATTTGGGATCCGGGTGGGACCTAGAAAATTTTGGACCAAAATCCGGAATTTTTTTTTTTGTTTTTTATGCGTTTCGGAAGACAAAAAAAAAATTTTTTTTTTACACAGAAAATTTGGGGGTCCGGGTGGGACTTAGAAAATTTTGGACCAAAATCCGGATGTTTTTTTATGCGTTTCGGTCAATTTTAAGACAAAAAAATTTTTTTTGTTTACACTGAAAATTTGGGGTCCGGGTGGGACTTAGAAAGTTTTGGACTAAAATCCAGATTTTTTTTGTTTGTTTTTTATGCATTTCGGTCAATTTTAAGACAAAAAAAATTTTTTTTTGTTTACACTGAAAATTTGGGGTCCGGGTGGGACCTAGAAAATTTTGGACCAAAATCCGGACATTTGTTTTTTTGTTTTTTATGCGTTTCGGTCAATTTTAAGACAAAAAAAAAAAAAAAATTTTATACTGAAAATTTGGTTTCCGGGTGGGACCTAGAAAATTTTGGACCAAAATCCAGAATTTTTTTTTTTTGGTTTTTTATGCATTTCAGTCAATTTTAAGACCAGAAAACATTTTTTTTGAGTACACTGAAAATTTTGGGTCCGGGTGGGACTTAGAAAATTTTGGACCAAAATCTGGAATTTTTTTGTTTGTTTTTTATGCATTTCAGTCAATTTTAAGACCAAACAAAATTTTTTTTGTTTACACTGCAAATTTGGGGTCCGGATGGGACTTGGAAAATTTTGGACCAAAATCCTGAAATTTTTTGTTTGTTTTTTATGCGTTTCGGAAGACAAAAAAAAATATTTTTTTTTACACTGAAAATTTGGGGGTCCGGGTGGGACTTAGAAATTTTGGGACCAAAATCCAGATTTTTTTTGTTTGTTTTTCATGCATTTCGGTCAATTTTAAGACAAAAAAAAATTTTTTTTGTTTACACTGAATATTTGCAAAGGGTCTGGGTGGGACCTAGAAGATTTTGGACCAAAATCCGGAAATTTGTTTTTTTGTTTTTTATGCATTTTTTTTCCGGACTTAGAAATTTTGGACCAAAATCCAGATTTTTTTTGTTTGTTTTTTATGCATTTCGGTCAATTTTAAGACAAAAAAATTTTTTTTTTGTTTACACTGAAAATTTGGGGTCCAGGTGGGACCTAGAAAATTTTGGACCAAAATCGGGAAATTTTTCTTTGTTTTTTATGCGTTTCGGTCAATTTTAAGACAAACAATTTTTTTTTTTTTATTCTGAAAATTTTGGGTCCGGGTGGGACTTAGAAAACTTTGGACCAAAAGCCAGGATTTTTTTTGTTTTTTTATGCGTTTCGGTCAATTTTAAGACAAAAAAAAATAATTTTTTTTTACACTGAAAATTTGGGGTCTGGGTGGGACCAAAATCCGGAAATTAGTTTTTTGGTTTTTCATGCGTTTTAAGAAGAAAAAAAAAATTTAGGCTGAAAATATTTTGTTTGGGACAAAAATCTTTTTTTTATGCGTTTATCTCAATTTTGGGACGTAAAAGTGCAGGAACTGAAAATGGAAGGAAAATCCTGTGTATTGTGTGTGCACAATCGCTTCATCATGGTATATGCTTTTCTTAGGAGGGGCTTATGCAGCTTATTCAAGTCAAGTCCCTGGTTTGATATTTAGACTACCATGTTAGGTGAGCACCCTCAGGCCCCCTGGGACCTCTTGTTAGCTCATCTTGACAAAGTCAAGCTGAGCTAATCTTATCGCTTCCCGTCCGTCGTCCGTCAACACCATGTTTTGGTCTTCTCCTCCAAAGCCACTGGGTCAATTCAAGTGAAAGTTTGTGTGAGTGATGGTCCCAAAGGGGCATTTCATTTTTGTTCAACCCAGCATGCCCAGCCCCATAGGGAGGGAGTGGGGGAAAATGCACCCAAATATTTTAAAAATCGTCTTCTCAAGAACCAGTGTGTACAATGACTTGATATTTGCTATGGAGCTTCCATATGAGGTGTAGAATCAAGTTTGTTCAAACGAAGTTCATGAAGTAATATTTGGCTTTGTAATAGGAGGGGTAAGATTTTTGGCCCCCGCCCAAAATTTCTATTTTCTGAACCGATGGTCCGGTATGAACCAAATTTGGTTTGTGGTATTATTGGGTCATAAGTACATGACCCATGCAAAAAAAAAAATTCCCGCATCCCCATGGGAACCCTGGGAGCTAAAAATAGAAATATTTTCAAACGCCCATATTTCCCAAACCCCACAGAACAGAGAGCTTTTATGTGGTATGAAGTATCCTTATGACCAGTAGAATTGAATGGTAAAAAAAAATTGCCATCGGTTATGTTAGGGTGTTCTGTAATGGGCATCGAAAAAATGCTGAGTCAGCATATTTGCAAAAATTTTAAAAAATCTTTTCTCCAGAACCAATCATCAGAATCTTTTGATATTTGGTATACAGCATTCATAGGGGGGTCAGATAAAAGTTTGTTGAAATAAAGCTCATTGGTTCATATTTGGGCTCTCTACAGGAGCCTGAAGTTTTAACATAGGGTAATATGGGGAATATTCTTTAAAAATCTTCTTCTTCAGAACCACCAGTCAGAATCTTTTAATATTTGGTATACATCATTGTTATGAGGGTCAGATTCTAGATTGTTCAAACCAAGTCCCTAGGTTAATATTTGGGCTTCCTATGGAAGCCCAAATTTTATCTTTGTTCAATATGGAGGGTAATTTAAAAAAATCTTCTTCTTCAGATCCATCAGTCAGAATGCTTTGATATTTGGTATGCAACATCTCTATGGGGGTCAGATTCAAGTTTGTTCAAATCGATCCCTAGGTATATATTTGGGCTCACTATGGTAGCCCAAATTTTTACTTAGTGCAATATGAGAAAATTTCTTTAAAAATCTTCTTCTTCAGATCCACCAGTCGGAATACTTTTATATTTGGTATACAACATCTCTAGGGGGGTCAGATTCCAGGTTGTTCAATTCGAGTGCCTAGGTTAATATTTGGGCTCGATATGGGAACATGAAATTTAACTTAGTACAATATGAGGGAATTTCTTCAAAAATCTTCTTCAGATTCACTTGTCAGAATGCTTTCACATTTGATATACAACATCTCTAGGGGGGTCAGATTCAAGTTTGTTCAAATCGGATCCATAGGTCAATATTTGGGCTCGCTATGGTAGCCCAAATTTGAACTTAGTGCAATTCGGAGAAATTTCTTTACAATTTCTTTTCTTCAGATCCAACAGTCAGAATGCTTTCATATTCGGTACACAACATCTCTAGGGAAGTCAGATTTAACTGTGTTCAAATCAAGAGCCTGGGTTAATATTTGGGCTCTCTATGGGAGCCGGAATTGGCCATTTTGCTGAAGAATTAAAAATTTTGTATTCAGTACCTTCTAGAGGTACTAAGATTAATCCACATAGGTTGTATCAAGGGGCTTCATAGGGGAGCTCTACATTTTACTTATGATCAACTGAAGAAAAGGCATGATGCCCAGATTATTTTTGTCACTCCTGAGGGACTCAAGGATTGACAGTGTAGCCTATTGAGATGGCTTGCTTAATGTAGACTCATTCTTGGACTCTGTTTAAATTGTGTTCTGTACAAGATGAGCGCTTCAGGCCCCGTGGGGTCTCTTGTTTAATTAAGGTTTCCTTCATGGTGTAATAAACTCCTCCCACAATTTCTAATGTAGAGAGTTGAAACTTTAGGATATGGTTGCACATGTCTTGCAGGTGCGCAGCATGTATAAAATTTGCAGAAAAATATTTTTTTCACAGAATTAAATGCGGGGATACCTTTTTGTGTCACCCTATGGTGACACTTAATAGTTCTTATTATATATGCTCCAATGGTCTGTTATCTGTCACAGGTCTGCAGGTGGGGGTTTATGCCACCCTCAACTTTGCTCTAGTTTGTCTCTAGAATAATTTTTATTGAATGATAGCAGAAAATTATACAGTGGAGCCCACTTAATTGGATATCTCTTTACTGAATAACCCTGTTAATTGAATATAATTTCCCAACACAAAACCATTTACCATACCTCCAGTACAAATTTGACCTGCTAATTGAATATAGGTTAAAGAGTAAACTTCTGTTAATTGAATAAAAAATCTTGTGACCTGTCAAGAAATTACCCAGTTTTCCTTTGTTTATAGACCTATTTGACCTCAGTAAATCCAATACAGGCATTTAATCTATTATATCCAGTTTGACAGAGCTCATTGAGCTCTGTCAAACAAGATACAATAGAATAAATGCTAAGTTTATCTCTAGAATACAGGAAAAAGACACAATCCCTGTTAATTGAATACTCCTTTTAATCGAATAATTATACCCACACAAACAAAGTTTGGAGGAGGTATATAGGAATCACCTTGTCCATCCATCCATCTGTCCATCTGTCCATCCTTATAAGCGCAACTCCTCCTAAACTGTTCGAAGAATTTTCATGAAACTTTACACAATGGAAGAACTCCATATGAAGATGTGCATGAAGCAATATAATTCCGTTCTGACATTTCCAAGGGGAGATAATCTAACTTATACATTTCAGTTGCTACATCATATGGTTGTGTCTTTGTGAAACTTTACACCAAAAAGGCTACAACTGAGGCGCGGGGGGTATCACTTTGTGAGCTTGCTCACAGTACCTCTAGTTTTCATTGGCAAGTTGACTATTCAATTAACAGGGTTCCACTGTATAACTGTTCCACCCATATTGAATGAATATGCAGGCAGAGTTTAACCGAGTTATTCTACAATGTTCAGCATTGCTCTGTTTTCTTACACAGGGTTCATACAGCTCTTGAAAAACCCTTGAAAATGAGTTTTTTCTTGAAAAACCTTGGAATTTGAAATTAGCCCTTAAGAAACCCTTGAACTTTGAAAAATCTCCTGAAAAACCCTTGAATCCCAAGCTATTTCCTGGGCATTGTAAATATGTGTACTCGTCTTTTACTTGTTTGTTGCGCTCGTGTCGCTCAGTTAAAAAAAAACATAAAAAAGTATGGAACGTTTTACCAAGATTACTGTAACACAGATCACACTTTGGGTACCAGTACTTCCTGACTTCCAAAATCAGATCCGTGTCACATGAATCTTAGATTTTTAGAGCTCATACAACAAGCTGAATAGTATATGTAGCCCTTGAAAAAAAAAAAGCCCTTGAAAAACCCTTGAACTTTGTGAGCAAATTTTTGTATGAACCCTGTTACATTATTTTATGATACTGTTACTCATCCTGTGTGTTGTTTAATGAGTAGTCGTAAGCCAACACAATATGACACCGTTGAAAATGTCATTAACCCTCTGCACACTGATGTCAAAATGGCTAGGTTTTCAGCAGTAAATATTTCCCATAATGCAGTTTGATATTTAACCAATTATATCTTGTTTGACAGAGCTCATTCAGCTCTGTCAAACAAGATATAATTGGTGAAATTCATAGTTAAACAAGAGAAAAACAGAGAGTGATCGGAGAAAATTCTGTTGCACTACCAGTGTGCTGGGGGTTAAATCACAATAAAAAAAAGAATAATGTGTCCAAAAATACACTTGCACTGTTATTTCACTAAACATTTGAAAATCAAGTTGGTTATTTAGTTTATATCTTAATTTACAGCTTTCTGCACATATCCATTGTTGTAAATATCCACATCATAGTTTGTTACCAGCTCTTTGGATGCAAACACTTGAACCTCTGAAAAACTTTCTACAGATAGCTCTACAAGGTAAATAATACTAATGAGTCATACTTTTTGATTTGATGTTAACCCTTTACTCAATGAATCGGCCGCATCCGCCCGCGTAATATGCAAATTCAGCAGTTGAAAAACTATTATTTTTAAAAAAAATGTCAACAAAACTATATCATGTGACCCCTTGTTGGAACAAGCTCGATCCAACGAGGGGTGACATGATATGGTTTTGTTGACATTTTTTTTTAAATTTGAAAATATGATATTTAAAATAATAAATTTTGATATCGTCTGCGTTGGTTAAAGGGTAAAGATACTCATGTGAATTTTGTTATGAGAAAGGAAAGAAAAAATTTTGTAATAAGGCCAAAAAAGGGGTTTTGTACTTCAGACAACCAATCATTGAAATTAAACCTTGTCATTCGAACACTTGTATTGGCTAGCAGTATATTCCAAAATTAGTAATGAATCCTACGACTTCAAAATTTTACCTTTTTGTGTCGCCGCCCCACGAAGTGGGGAGTGACATATAGGGATTACTTTTGTCGTCTTGCATCGTCCGCGTCGTCGTCCGCATCACACTTTCTCTTATCTGCCACTCCTCTTTAACCTATGAATGGATTTTGATGAAACTTTCAGTGATTCTTTATCACATAATGGCATTGTGCACCTCCTATTTTATTTTTTGATCCGCTATATTTTTTCCAGAGTTATGCCCCGTCGTCCGCGTCATCGTCCGCGTTGTCGTCCACGTCACACTTTCTCTTACCTGCCACTCCTCTTTAACCTATGAATGGATTTTGATGAAACTTTCAGTGCTTCTTCATCACATAATGGCATTGTGCACCTCCTATTTTATTTTTTGATCCGCTGTATTTTTTCCAGAGTTATGCCCCTTTTCCACTTAGAATTCTGTCTGAAACGCCAGGCGACACACGTCTTCCATGGAAGACTCACATCTAAGTTTAGCTCACCTGACTAAGTCAGTGTGAGCTATTACCATCACATGGTGTCCATCATCCATAAACTTTTGGAAACTTGTCTTCTTCAAAACCACTGGGCCAAATTCAGACATATATTGCACAAACCATCTTTGGAGTATATCCTTTCTGTTATGTTCAAATGAAGCAGCTGCCATCTTTGGGCTGTGGTTAATGCCACAAGAGCCTAAAATTCTTTTAAAATCTTCTCGTGAACCTTCAGAGAGAATACTTTGATATTTGCTATGGAACATCCTTTGGTGTTGAAGATTAAAATTTGTTCAAGGGAGATTTGTAGGTCAATATTTGGGCTCTCTGTGAGAGCATACCCATTTTGAGCTCCACCCAAAATTTGTGTTTCAAGAACTGATGGGTCGATTTGAACTAAATTCAGCATGTAGTATAAGTGAGTCTTAAGTATTTGATTGATGCCCGAAAAAAAAAAATTCACTGCCCCATGGGAACCCCAGGAGCTAAAAATAGAAAAAAATTCTAACGCCCATATTTCTAAAAACACATGAAACAGAGAACTGTTATTTTGTATGAAGCATCCTTAGGACCATTAGAATCCATCAGTTGTGTCAGGGTGTTCTGTAGGGCGGCACTGAAAAAATACTAAATCAGCATATTTGCAAAAATTAAAAAACTCATTCTCCCGAACCACTGATCAGAATCTTTTTTAATATTTGGTATACAGCATCCTCTCGGTTCATATTTGGGCTCAACACAGGAGTCCAAATCTTAACTTAGGGCAATATGGGGAATAAACTTTAAAAAAATTGCCATCGGTTGTATCAGGGTGTTCTGTAGGAGGTCATCGAAAAAATGCTGAATCAGCATATTTGCAAAAGTTAAAAAACTGTTCTTCTCCAGAACCACTGATCAGAATCTTTTTTAATATTTGGTATACAACATCCGTAGTGGGGTCAGATACAAGTGTGTTCAAATTAAGCCTCTCATTCATATTTGGGCTCAACACAGGAGCCCAAATCTTATCTTAGGGAAAATATGGGTTATAAGCTTTAAAAAACTTCCTCTTCAGAACCACTAGTCAGAATCTTTTAATATAGGTATACCTTATTGTTATGAGGGTCAGATTCAAGTTTGTTCAAATCGAGTCCCTCAATTAATATTTGTGCTTTCTATGCTAGCCCAAATTTTAACTTATTGCAATATGGGGAATAATCTTTAAAAATCTTATTCAGATTCATCTTTCATATTCTTTTGATATTTGGTATACATCTCGGCAGGAGGGGGGGGGGGGGGGGGGGGGGTCAGATTCAAATTTGTTCAAATTGAGTCCCTGGTTTAATATTTGGGCTCTCTATTGAAGCCCAAAGTTTAACTTAGTGCAAAATGAGGGAATTTCTTTAAAAATTTTCTTCTTCAGATCCACCAGTCAGAATTCTTTCATATTTAGTATGTAACATCTCTTGGAGGATCAGATTTAAGTTTATACAATTCAGGTCCCTGGCTTAATATTTGGGCTCTCTAGGTGGGGGTGCAGGGGATGTGGGCAGGTTAGGTTCAAGGTTGTTCAAATCCATTCCTTAGTGTTTTTCCATAAAATTTGCCTTTCAAACTGCAGTGACATAACCCTTGGAAGTTTTGCAGTGCTTGTCTACAGATGATAGAATTGGAAGCAGTCAGGAAGACCTATGATAATAACAATCTGACATGGACTCAACAGTTGAATAATTTCAAACTGGTCAGCGCCATTCTAAAAAAAATCGGAAGTTAATTTTCATTATTTTTCAATTTTTTGTCTCAAAAACATAGGTTATGACACTTCATTGAAACGAGCTCATCGAGCTCGTTCCAATGAGGGGTCATAACCTATGTTTTTGAGACAAAAAATGAAAAAAAATTAGTTATTCAAGAATTCTATTGCAAGTGTCGTCTGCTTTTCATGTTAGGTAAAGGGTTAATATTTGGGCTCCCTATGAGAGCCTGAATTTTAACTTAGTACAATATGAGGAGATTTCTTTAAAAAATCTTTTTCTTCAGATCCACAAGTCGGAATTCTTCCATATTTGGTGTATAACATCTCTAGCAGTATCAGATTCAAGTTTGTTTAATTCAAGTCCCTGGCTAATATTCCGGGTCTCTTTGGGTGTGGGGGGGGGGGGGGGGGGGGAGATTAGGTTCAAGGTTTCTAACTGCACCCTTGGAAGTTTGGCAGTGCTTGTCTACAGCAATAGAATTGGAAGCAGTGAGGAAGACCTATGATAATCATCTGACATGGACACTAGAGTTATGGATAATTATACCCCACGCAACAAAGTTGCGCGTGTATAATGTTTTTGACTGGTCAGTCTGTCAATCCGTCAGTCAGTCCTACTTGTTTTCTGGACTTTTTTTCTGCACGCTTTCAGATATTGAGCTGATTTTTGGTATGTTAGTCTGACATGGTGGCCTACAGATCAAGTTTGCATTTTGTTCCGCTCCACTGATTTTTACCGAAATTATGGCCCTTGAACTTTGAAAAATTCATCAAAATTACAGTTTTCCAGACTTTTTTTCTACACGCTTCCAGATATTGAGCTGATTTTTGGAATGTTAGTCTGACATGGTAGCATACAGATTAAGTTTGCATTTTGTTCTTCTCCACTGATTTTTACCGAAATTACGGCCCTTGAACTTTGAAAAGTTCATCAAAATTACAGTTTTGCGCACTTTTTTCCTACACGCTTCCAGATATTGAGCTGATTTTTGGTATGTTAGTCTAACATGGTGGCCTACAGAACAAGTTTGGGTTTTGTTCCGCTCCACTGATTTTTACCAAAATTACGGCCCCATAGACTTTGAAAAGTTCATCAAAATTACAGTTTTCCGGGCTTTTTCTCTGCATGCTTCCAGATATTGAGCTGATTTTTGGTATGTCTGTCCAACATGGTGGCCTGCAGATTAAGTTTGCATTTTGTTCTGCTCCACTGATTTTTACCGAAATTACGGCCCTTCGACTTTGAAAAGTTCATCAAAATTACAGTTTTCCAGACTTTTTTTCTACATGCTTTCAGATATTATCGAAATTACGGCCATTTTAGTATGTGAGTCTACCACATTGATTTACAGATCAAGTTTCGTTTCGTTCTGCTCGGCTGATTTTTGCGGAAATAACGGGCCCTGGACTCTGAAAAATACAAGTAACAGATTTCCGGGTCATTTTCCTAAAAATTACAGTTTTCCGAGCTTGAAATATCGGGGTGTGTGGGGTATGTGAGCGTGCTCACTAAGGTTCTGTATTTTCATGACGTCATTCCTCTGTAGTGTTGATGAACCATAACTAACTGAATGTGACCCCAAATACTTCTTTGAAGCACTTTGTCAGGTAAGCAATTAAGGTCCCTTGTGGCCTCTTGTTTGTAAAGCATGTAGAATGTGTTTTTTCTTATATTAATGAAATGCTATTTTATAGGTGCACATGGTACTGTGTTAAATACCAAAGGAGTGGTTATATCAGATGCCACTATTCACGTTGATAATCATGATAAAGCAACCAAGCCCACAGAGCATGGAGTGTACTATATACTCTTGCCAGAAGGCATTCATACATTGACAGCCACAGCACCAGGTAAACTATGTTTTCATTTTTTTTCCAGTCAACTTCTTATTTATCTTAATAGGCAGCCAAGACTTGTCTAGAAACCACTGCCTATCTAATTTGTCTGTCATCAATAGGACCTCATGATGGCATGTTAAGGGCTCCTGTTTCAAGGTCGTAAAAGTCGGAAATAGGCCTTTAAAGGTTAAGACTATTAAGAGGGGTCATGACCTATGTTTTTGAGACAAAAAATGAAAAAAATAATGAAAATTAATTGGTGATTTTTAGCTCACCGAAGGGTGCTCAACTATCACTTGCCGTCCGTCGTCTGTCGTCGGTGAACATTTTTCAAACGACTTCTCCTTTGAAACTGCTAGGTCGATTTGCTCGAAACTTGGTATGGATGTTTATTACCATATGTCAATTCAAGTTTGTTCAAATGAATTGGACATGCCCACTTGGGGCTCCATAAGGGGCATAACTCTGATAGCACCGTATGAATTATAGAAAAATTATTAAAAAATCTTCTTCTCCAGAACCAGCGGGGCAGAATCTTTTGATACTTGGTATGCAGCATCTTGGTATGGGTCTGATTCAAGTTTGTTCAAATCGGCCCCCTGGATTCATATTTGGGCTCACTATGGAAGCCCAAATTCGAGCTTAGTGCATTTCAGGCAAATTTCTTAAAAAAATCTTCTTCTCCAGATCCAGCAGGCAGAATCTTTTGATATTTGGTATGCAAGATTGTGGGGTGGATCTGATTCAAGTTTGTTCAAACCGGCCCCCTGGATTGACATTTGGGCTCAGTATAGAAGCCCAAATTCGAACTTAGTGCATTTCAGACAAATTTCTTAAAAAAATCTTCTTCTCAAGATCCAGCAGGCAGAATCTTTTGATATTTGGTATGCAACATTGTGGGGTGGATCTGATTCAAGTTTGTTCAAATCGGCCCCCTGGATTCATATTTGGGCTCAGTATAGGAGCCCAATTTGAACTTAGTGCATTTCAGGCAAATTTCTTTAAAAATCTTCTTCTTAAGATCCAGGTGACAGAATCTTTTGATATTGGGTATGCAGCACGCTTAGGGGGGGGGGGGGGGGGGGGGGGGGGGGGGGGGGGGGGGGGAGGTGAGATTCAAGTTTGTTTCAAGCCAAGTCCCTGGGTTCATATTTGGGCTCTCTGTGGTAGCCCAAATTATAACTTAGTTCAAAATGAGGAATTTTCTTTTAAAAATCTTCTTCTTCAGATCCAGCAGTCGGAATGTTTTGATATTTGGTATGCAGCATCCTTAGGGGGGTGAGATTTAAGTTTGTTCAAGCCATGTCCCGAGGTCCATATTTGGGCTCACTGTGGGAGCCCGAATGATAACCTAGTTCAAAATGAGGAATTTTCTTTAAAAATCTTCTTCTTCAGATCCAGCAGTCGGAATGTTTTGATATTTGGTATGCAGCATCCTTAGGGGGGGGTGAAATTCAAGTTTGTTCAAGCCATGTCGCTAGGTTCATATTTGGGCTCACTGTGGGAGCTTGAATTGTAACTTAGTTCGAAATGAGGAATTTTCTTAAAAAATCTTCTTCAGATTCAGCAGTCGGAATGTTTTGATATTTGGCATGCAGCATCCTTAGGGGGTGAGATTCAAGTTTGTTGAAGCCATATCCCTAGGTCCATATTTGGGCTCACTGTGGGAGCCCGAATGATAACTTAGTTCAAAATGAGGAATTTTCTTTAAAAATCTTCTTCAGATCCAGCAGTCAGAATGTTTTGATATGTGGTGTTTAGCGTTCTTAGGGGGGGTGAGATTCAAATTTGTTAAAGCCAAGTCCCTGGGTACATATTTGGGCTCCCGAATTATAACTTAGTCAATATGAGGAATTGTTCTTTAAAAATCTTCTTCTTCAGATTCAGCAATCGGAATGTTTTGACATTTGGCATGCAACATCCTTAGGGGGTGAGATTCAAGTTTGTTAAAGCCAAGTCCCTGGGTTCATATTTGGGCTCACTGTGGGAGCCTGAATGATAACTTAGTTCAAAATGAGGAGTTTTCTTTAAAAATCTTCTTCTTCAGATCCAGCAGATGAATGCTTTTGATATTTGGTATGCAGCATCTTTAGGGGGGTAAGATTTAAGTTTGTTCAAGCCATGTCCCTAGTTCCATAAAATTTGTCTCTCATTACTTCATTCCTTTGTAGTGTTGATGAACCATGTCTAACTGAATGTGACCCCAAATACTTCTTTGAACCACTTTGGCCAGTGAGCGATTAAGGCTTCTTGGGGCCTCTTGTTTTGAAATGTCTTTGGCTCCCCAACAGGGTGTTTGTGCAACAGAACTGTCCAAAACCATCTCAAAACACTGGGTATGAGGTCCAGAAGGGTCATCAAGCATCCAGCTCTGTCCGATCAGCATCCAAGATGACATTTGGAGTGGTTTTGGCGTGACAGCATTGGAATCTCAGGATGTGGAGGAGAGTCCATTGGTCGAGAGTAGGTTCCTGCTTCACGTCACAGATGGTCGCATGAAAGGGTGGAGGCACAGAAATACTGCTTACGTGCCCAGGAACATCAGACCTACTGTTCCTTATGGTGGAGGATCAGTAATGATCTGGGGATGACTTTCCCATGATTGTAAACTGGATATGGTGACTGTACGTGGGAATCTCAGTGGTCATCAGTACATCCGGGACATTCTCAATCCGGTTGTTGTTCCTCATTCTGACAACCACCCACTGGCTACTCACCCTGTATGCATGGACAACAATGCAAGACCACATCGTTCCCATGCTGTAAGAGCATTCCTTCAGAACAATGCTATTACAACAGTACCTTGGCCTGCTATGAGCCCCAATTTGAATCCCTTAGAACACATCTGGGACTTTCTTGGACGTCATGTGCAAGCATGGGATCTGCCTGTATTGAATTTGGATAATTTGGAAACTGAATTGCATGAGGAGTTGCAGCAGTTGCCTCTGGACAATAGGGCACATGGTGGATACACATGCTACTGATGTCAGACACTGCTATTGTGTTCAGGAGATCACAAGTTACATTTTTTGTCAGTAATTACCTGTATTGTTCCATCATGGACTGTTCCAGCACCATACTTATCGAGAGAACATTTTTCCATCAAAAACTTTAGTGACAGATATGTGTAATTAGCCCCATTAAAATACTGCATATTTTCATCATTGTGTTGTCATTCATTTGTCAATAGACCATTCTTTCCGCAACCAATCACTTTTGGCCATCTGAAAGATGGCATGAAAGTAATGACAGTTTCTATTCACACCACTGCGAAAAAACGGGGGGTGCTTAATTAAGTTCCAGGTGTAATTTTGTAACATGTTTGTCCATAGACATGTTTGAGTCGAAGAAGGCACCAAGATTACATGCACTGTCACTTGCCCGGATGGTGGAATTTCCTACCTTCACTGAATTGATGTCAATTTTAGTGAGTTGCTGACTTGAACCAATAATTAGGGATTCAGTCTTATCATTTATCATTAATTTGCTTGTAATCATCCAAGTGCGAATGTCCAAAATACATGATTCAGTAATTTCTTGAGCTTTAGTTTGATCCTTGGTTGATAGTCGAAAAGAGAAGTAGCCCTGTGTGTAATCAACATAACCATGAAAGTCAAGTAGGTGCGATTCAATGATGGCAAACATTTTTGAAAATTTGAATAGAAACAGAACAGGACCAAGGCAACTGTCCTGTGGGGCCCCACATTCCAGGTGGAAGTCTTTTGACAGGTTACCATTTATTGATACACGCTGTTGCCTGTTCTTCAGGTATGATGATTGCCAGCTAGCGGCTACACCACTAAGTCCAAAATATAGGATTTTCAATTAAATCCTATAAGGAACTGTGGGAACCTTGATAAACCCTCCAAGTAAAATATTTCAAATTTAATTTATTCTATTACACAGGTGAAAATTGAAATATTATTCTGTACTTTACTGGCAGCCAGTAATTTTTGACTCCTTCATATTAAAATTGTCTTGGTCAAGTTAAAAAACTACAGTTAGTTAACAAAAAATGAGACAGTTGTTGGCCTTTGTTGAGTTTTGCTTGACATTTCATTGTTTATGCAAAAACTTGGAACAGTAAACGTCCGATTTCAATAAAATTTGATGTACTGCTTTGTAGTAATAATATAGTGGACAAGTTAAAAAATTACGATGACTTCTTGAAAGTGAGGGAGTTATTGCCCTTTTTGTTCTGTTGCGTGAATACTTAAAAATTAATCAATAAATTCAATAAACTTTAATATGCTGCTTTATAATAACATTATCTTGTATTAGCCCTTTCAACCCAGTGCGCATAAATGTTTGCGAATAGAAAAAATTTGCAGTTGACAAGCAGACGATATAGAGAGCTAAAAATCTGAAGCGAGGCTCGGTAATAATTTAATCCAACAGCTCGATTGAGCTGTTGGATTAAATTATTACTGAACCTCCCAACAAACCAGGATGGTTTTGCTCATTTCGATGTTGACAGCAGTGACTGAAATGATACCTTCCAGGCCGCAAGTGTTGAAAGGGTTAAATCGAAAATCTCAAGAGATTTGTCCCCAAAAATTTGAATATCATGGTGATTTCTTGAAAACTGATGCATGATTTCTTTTCTTTTTCTTCATTTGATTGGAAATTCTAAAAATATAATGATTTTAATCATGTGATAAAAATGATCTGAAACTCATCTTATAAGAATTTATAAACTTTGTCCATTAGATTCAATTTGAGCCTCAATAAAATTCTGCATAAGGCCTAAAAAAATAAAAAATCTGTTTCTCAGGCCCTCCCACATGGTTCTTTTGGCTGCCGCATGGTCTCTTTTTATAACCAATTTAAACTTAAAAAAAATAAAAATTAAATGATTTATGTCTGATATTTTACCCAAGTTAAAAAATTTGATGAATTTGTCCCTTGAGTGCAAGAAGGCTTTGCAATGCTTTAGCATTGCAAAGCCTTCTGGCACTCAAGGGATGAAATACACCACCACCCATGCTGTTCTGTAGATTATGAGGCCTAAAACTTGAACCAAGAACATGAACTTTTGATGGCAAAGAAGTAATTGCTGAAATAAATAATAAAATAAAAAAACGCTCGTCCGCATGCAATTTTACAAATAATGGCCTGAGAAACAGAAGATCTACTTTATGTGGCCTAAAATATGAACTCATTTGATATCATCTGTATTTCTAGTTTCACAATTTTCACTCTAGTAAAAGAATAATTTAAATTTGAAATATTTCACTTATCAAGGTTCACACAGTTCCTTAAATGATTTAATTGAAAGTCCAAGAGCTCAGAAATCATTTGCCATAGCCCTGGAAAAAACCTTGAATATTGGAACCTTCCTTGAAAACACTTGAAAATTCAGTTGATCAGGTTGGCTTTTATCCAGCAACAGTCACGGTGAATGATCCTTGCATTGGATTGCAGATTTAATTGTGTTATGACACTAAAATAGGAAAGATCTAATCACAAATATGCTTAGCATACATGTTCATGTATGTTTAGCTCTTGCAGGGAATGGGGGTGGTGGGGAGCTTCAGCCCCCTCCCCTCTCATTTTTTGGGCCAACAATTTTAAAAATATTTCCAAATATTAGATGTCACGTGACTTTCCCGCATTCTGATTGGTTGAACAGAAACACCCTATTTTCCGATAGTTTGTCATCGAAATCGCACAGACCTACTATCATTTTTGAAAAAATAGTGCACAGTAATAGTGCACGGTTATAAATAGTAACATTCGAATTCGCTTAGAAAATTCCATTGAAGCGTAAATACTTTACAAGACATGTCGTCCCATATACATTATTACATTTAGTTTGGAGAAATAAAAATGTGTGTATCGAAAGTGGTGTTTGTAGTAGTGTTGGGGGTGGGGAGGGGGTTAATGGAATAATGGTATTGTGTTTCTTGGGGTTTTGGTTCTCTACCTCTCTATCCCAGAACTATGAGTGGCAGAATTAACTTAGTTTACCTGTTTAAACCCTGAACCATTTTCTTTTCTCTATGGCTGTGAATAAGAATATTATATTGCATATATGACCGATGAAGAACCCCCCCCCCCCCCACCCCCCCCCCCCCCCCCCCCCCACACACACACACACACACACATCTAATATAATAAATATAGCATGACTTTTCGTTGACTATGCCAAAATAGTGGTCCTTGAGGAGAGAATAGTCCCTCCGCAACGCGTCGGGACTATCCTCTCCTCGAGGACCACTATTTTGGCATTGTCAACGAAAAGTCATGCTATATTTATTATATAGTATAGGTATGAGTTTCCATAAAGCTCATATTGTTATCCTAGCTGATGTTGGTATACACTGGAATACTTGTTATTATACCCCCAAATCGTTATTATACCCCCATCTTTCTTCTGTCTGTCCATCTGTCCGTAAAAATGTTTTTGATTGTAATATAAAGGCCATCGGTCAGATCTGGATCTCCTTTGGTATGTTGATAGACTCGCATGGGGAAACGGATATGCATAAGGAACGGGTTCTGTCCATTAATTTTTCCCAGAGATATGGCCCTTTTTCACTTTTTTTGACTTAGAAAATTTTTCGGGTCCACAATGCCTTTAAACCTAAAAGGCCTGAAGATCTTTTATATATTTTTGCTATACTTCGAAAGTCTATCTCCAGTGGCTTCACAGTTGTTTCTAGTCTAGTCTTGGCTGCCTACAGAGGCAGCCAAGACTTGACTAGAAACAACTGACAAGGTACTTAGAAAATAAGTTTTGAGTTAACCCAGACAATGCATGTCGGGACACCTGTTCCCTTGCATTAAAAAGTTATCAAAATCAGAATTAATTCTTTAAGGGTTAAGACTACTTTGAAAATGCCTATGAGTCGGGGTAGTGGCCCACAATTTGCGTAGCCCTTGTTCTATTTGTCATCCTTAATTCTAAAGAATCTACTTTTGGAATTGGCAGTTATCCGAGTTGATGTCTATGGTGGAGCATGCCAGATTACACAGTGTAGGGCTTTTGTGTGACCTGTGTGATTTTAGAGGATTAGTGGACTACCAACACAAGTTCAATGCCAGAGAGCACATTAGGTCAGAATGTTTGACATGATTTTGGACAGAAGATCCCAGAACACCTGTTTCCATTTCAGCTGCTTTCCCGTCTCTTTCTCCTAGAAAAGTCCTGAAAATATACCAAGATTTTCTTCGAACCTCCTTGAACTGACTTCTCAATCAAGTGCAAATACTCTGGTTATTTTGACAGTGAAGCCACGTAGTTGGTTATTTCTTAGAACAACCCTATTATTTGAATATAACCTACAAAACATTGTACATTCAGTACAGATTTAGCCCTTAACTGGTAGAGTGCTAAATTATTTTTGACTATCAAAATTTGTTCACATGTCTTTGCCTCATTACAATTTATGGAAGAGTGCCTGTAGGCACTCTCCCATAAATTGTAAAGAGGCAAATCCATACAGAGGTAAATAATTTCTTTGAAAGATAATATGATACACATCCAGTGAATATGAAGCTTTCAAACTGTGGCACTTGCACTTCATTGTAAAGCCCAAATATGGGCTTCCAGCACTCTACCAGTTAAGGGCCTAGAGATTGTTACATATGTTGGCTACAATCGCAGTGGCTCACTGGTAGACTGTTGGACTTCTGTGCTAGAGGTACCGATTTCGATCCCCATCTGGGATGACCCGTGTTGTGCCCTTGGGCAAGGCACTTTATCCCGGTTGCCAACCTGGGGACATGATGATAACGTGTACTAAGACGTACTGCGCGTCGATGGTGTACATGTCTTCAACCGCTGTAAACCTGCTTGAGTCGAGATTGAACAGAGTTAGAATGTTGAGCTGACAGTTGCTTGTCAATGCTCAGTGGTTCTCTCTGGGTACTCCGGCTTCCTCCACCCGTAAAACTGTCACCATTGTGGATCAGTATGTGACCTTAAACCCCTATGATTAAATAAATAAATATGTTGGCTACAAGTTGATAGTCCACATCCTGTGACTTTATAGGCAGCCAAGACTTGCTTAAAAACTGCTACCCAGATACTTAGAATGTAAATTGAGTTAACCCAAAGTCTGAATGTAGGGGCAACTGTTCTGTTGTAAAAAAATGTGATCAGAGTTAGAATTTGGCTCTCAAGAGTTAATCTGTTAATTGGATATAAGCTAAAGAGTAAACTCCTATTAATTGAATAAAAAATTATTAGTTAAGAAATTAACCTGACAGTCACGGAATTTCCCTTGTTTATTTATTTATTGGTGTCTAAGGTCACATACTTGTGCACAATGGCTAATCGTTACCAGGGACCAGCCTAGGGGGGAATTTTAGGGAGACTTCAAGTCTCCCTCCAGAAAAAATAGGGAGACTGCAGAGTCATGTAGGGAGACTTCATAGGCAAGTGGGGAAAATTAAGAATATTCATGTACCACCCCCGCCGCCCCTTCATATTTTCAATTTATGGTCCTCCATTAACGTACAAATAATCCAGGTCCAGTTGTCTATGATGCATCTGTGCCAGGTTAAAAAATCACAATGTAATTATTGACTGAAAATCCCTCACTGCTACCTTCTCCTTCATGATCCCTCACCTCTTCTTCGTGCCAATCCCCCATCACCCTCCTGTGGTTGCCTTTCAACAAAGTCTACTGAGCTAATAATTTCCTAAGTCTGAAAGTGTGAACAGGACCAGATGTAAGAAGGTTGCTTGGGAGGTACTTTGTTAGTTAATAAACGAAATACATTCTGGGGTCGAGTATTTTGTAAAAGAAATGTCATTCCGCATCATTTTTATGGCATTCCGGTGTCATTCCGCGTCATTTCATGTCATTCCGATGTTTAGGAGGACCCTTTTTCAAGATCGTCCACATGCACACTTGTGTCCTGTACAAAGCTTTTCTTGACATCACTAAAGCTTTTTTTCATGTGTTTCAATTCCATTCGTGTTTTTCTGGGAATAGACAGCCCAACAGTTAACAGGCGTCAGCAAATCGAAATGAAAATAATGTGTTATAAAATACGTCCGTTGTGTATACATTTTCGGCATCCTAAACGACGTAACCTACTTTCAAACTGGGTTGTTTTGTTGAGTCGCGTAAGTCACTTATTTTCGTTTCGACACTTGAAGCTCCGACTGGAACGCAACAAAATAGAAATAAAAAAAATCCACCGAAAGCGACAATGGACAATTGCTTGTCGTGTGATTTCAAATAAATGGACGTTTATTTGACGAATTAAAATGCCCATTTATCACACTCGAGCACATTCGATTTTTGAAAATACTCGTTTTCATGTAAACCTCGCATCACTCAGTTCAGCCTTTTCTCAGTTTGGCCAATTTTTATAGGGCGACTTGTAATCGCCCCGACTATTTTTCTAGGCGACTTTGGGCTTAGAAGGGCGACTTAATTGCCCTAGTCGCCCTCACGGCTGGTCCCTGATCGTTACTGTGACAGTTTTACCGGTGGAGGAAGCCTGAGTACCCGGAGAGAACCACCGAGCATCAACAAGCAATTGTCAGCTCCTCAACATTCTAACTCTTTTCAAGCTCCGCTCAAGCAGGGTTACAGCGGTTGAAGCCATGTGACCATCGATGTGCAGTATGCCTTAGTACACAGTGTCATCGTGCCCCCATATAGGCAACCGGGATAAAGTGCCCTGTCCAAGGACACAACGTGGGTCATCCCAGATGGGGATTGAACTTGGGACCTCTAGCATAGAAGTCCAACTGTCTACCACTCAGCCACCGCACTCCCCAATTATCAGATGAAAAAATATTATATTTCAAAAATTTCAATTAACCCTTTACCCAACGCAGACGATTTCAAAATTCATTATTTTAAATATTATATTTTTATACTGTACCAAAGACCCAGACTTAGCTGGTGCTAACTCTAACAAAACCAGGGCCAAACACAAATTTTGCCCCCCAATCCCCAAAATTTGCATCCAAAACAAAAAGAAATCATGTCCTAAAGGACCTCCATACTACGCCTCTACTGCGCATGCGCAGTGACGCAGACGTCCCGAAATTGGCGCCAATTATCATTCTCTGTTTGGCCCTTCATCAGTCAACATCTCACTGATCTTTGTGCTTGTAAATCTCAGTTTAAAGGATGCCAGACACGTAATTTTGGGAGAAAATGTGATTCTAAGGAGGATAGAAGGAGGAGAGGAAAAAGAAGTGACAAAAAATAATCAGGGCTGTACTTAAATTTTTTTGATGAAATTATGTTAAGTTGCCTATTTTCGAGGCATGGGCCTCTTGTTGTCATTCTTGCTAAATGTTGCACTGCTTATTCAGTGTTTCCTCTCCCCTAGCCTTCTAAAGTCCCCCCTTGCAATTCTCCCATGCTTTTGGCATATTTTTGAGAAATTTCATTTCTAAAATTTCCTGGGAGAGTTGCTTGGTTACAGAATGTTTTCTGTTATTTTCCCCATAGTTACGTTTTCACCCATGGGTGTATAACGTTTGTGTTCTGCATCTTCCATCTGATGTTCTGCAGATTCTCCCCTGGGAGTCTCTGTTTTGCATCAGATAGAGTGTAATTTGATGACTGATTCCGGGCCAGTTTTTTCAGTGCCTGGAGTCATGTTTTCTGGTGTTTTTACACTGTTTGTTTACATTGGCAACAGCCTTTTTTGAGGGGGGCTGTTTGCCTTTGCTGTAGTTTATCTCACTATAAGATACATTTATATTATCCGTAAGTGTCTCATTAATTATTTAATATAAATTTAAAATTTTTGACCACACTTTGCCATCGGATCCATCGGGGCTCAACGTTACTTTTCAGCAACTTGGGCTTCGCTGAAAAAATATTTTTTCAAAATTATTTTGATTTGCAATTGTTTTTTCATTTATTAATGGATCATGTTATTATGTATCTTTGTGTCAGGGGTTTTTGCGAGTAACTAGGACTTATTGTTGTTCTTTCACAATGAAGGGACGTTGTTCAAATTGTAATAGGAAGAAATCTTCCTCTGACTTTCATGATCATTGTATTAATTGTAGTCAGTGTTCTCGCATTAATCCCTGTCCTATATGTGAATATTGGGATGAGAAACATTGGAAACGTGTGTCACGATATGTTGTTTCTGGAGAAAGGGCGATGCCGGCTCTTTCTCCGCAAGGTCACTCTACTCTCTCAGTTTCTATTTCAGAGGAACCAGAACAGGGTGATGTTTCCATGTTATCTTCTACAAGTGTGCGTCCGTCGTCACAAATGAATTCAGAGCTAGTGGCAAAAGTGCTCATGGAGATTAGACAAATGTCGTCCGCTAGCTTGCCCGGTGTAGCGTCCATTCACCGAATGGTTCGGCAGCCGGGTTCGTCTGATGCGGTCCAAGAGGAAGTTTTGGGTGATGCGAGCACTATAAACATAATAGATGCACACCCAGTGACGGCAGATAGTAAGCGAGAACGGAGGAAGCCTTTGAGTCCGGTTCCTAGCTCGTCCAGGTCCAGCCGGGCCGCGAGCGAGAGAGGCCCCTCTCTCGTACAACAACATCTGGGACCAGATGTTGTGGTACAAAATGTGGCTTTAGCGGAGCATACGTCCGTCGCTCGGGACGCTCCGTTGTATAAGCAGTCCGCAGAGACTGTTAAGGCTTCCTCTTCTCGTCAGCGCACACGACCGCACCTTACCTGCGTGACCGCCGATATATTACCAGCTTCGCCGATGAAGGATTCTTCGGCGACCAGGTCACACCATCCGGCAGCCAGGGATTCGAGACCGATGGACTCCGGACGTTCGCATAGGAAAAGTATGCGGGAGCCATCTGATGCGGAGCTGCCCTCGGCGAAGCAGCGAAAGACTGCGCCTCCGCAGGTCTCGACGCCGGACATTCTTGTGCAGATAGCACAGCTGATCGCAGCATCCCAGCAGCCGACAGAAACGGTGTCGGATCGAGAATTATCCGACGGCGCTGGATCGGTACGCTCCGCCGAAGCATCGGGGGCGGACGACCGGGAACATCATGAGGTCCGACCGGATGGTGAAAGGGATACGGATGACTTGGAGCTATCCCTTTCGGAACAACATAAAGCTGCCGTGGACTTCATTCGGCACTTTCTCCCTCAAGTTGTGCCGTCGGGCCAGACTGCTGCGGTTCCGGACAAGAGAATTATAGCGTCATTGGACTCTGAATTTTTTGAGCGGTTCAGGGACATCGCTCCCGAGTTTCCGTCGCAGTCCAATAATGTTGCAAGAACATTTGAATTATTGAACGACGCTATATTTAAACTTGCTTCCAGGACGGGGAAAGCAGGTTTCTTGTCCGCTAATACTCTCAACCTGCCTTTCATTAATGCAAGGAATAAATTCGATACGGCAGGAGAGGGTATACCGAGAGTTCCTCTGCGTATGGACGACGAGGCGGAAGACTTAGAGCTATCATTACCGTCGTCAGCTTCTATTCCAACCGCAGTGTTGGAAACAGCTATTGCGTCTAACAGAGCCAATTTAGATGCCTTATCTTATGCAGATCACCTTACTAAGGCGTTATCACTGCGCCTTCAGGGGAAAGAGTTTCAGGATATACAATCCTCTTTAAGACTTCTTTCAAGGGCAGTAGCTTATTCCACGTGTAACTCCGCCCTTTCAGTGGCAAATCTGGAGTTGGTTAGACGTGACGCAGCCCTAGCTACATCCACACTAGTGGATTCTAAGGTGAAGAACTCTCTTAGAGTCGCTTCGGTCTCAGGAGAACTTCTCTTTGACGGCAAGCTTTCCGCTATTTATGATAAAATTACAAAGAAAGCTAAGGATTCTCTGTTGTTCAAATCTGCTCCTAAGAAGTCGGATACAGCAGACACGAATAAGACAGGCACTTCTGGGTCTAATGCGCCCAAGAGAGGTTCCTGTGCGTCCTCTTGGTCTTATTCGAGAGACCGTCAGGATAGCGACTCTCGTTCGGGACGTCCTTCAGGCCGGGACAATCGGTCGGACGCCCCGAGGTCAACGGGGCGAGGTGCGGGCCGTGGAAGACGTGGTTTCTTCAACCGCAGGCCTCGCAGGTCCAGGAGGTGATGGCTTAAACCTCTATCGCGTTCCGGTTGGCGGAAGGTTGTCGAGCTTTTCACAAGAATGGGCGTCGATTACGGACGACCCTTGGGTGAGAGGAGTGACTTCGGAAGGTCTAAAGATATCCTTCAAACGAAAGCCTCCATTAACTCGAAGTCCAAAGTGGACTCATCTTCCGTCAAATCCGCAGAAAAGAGACGCTCTGTTATCAGAGGTGCAGTCTCTTTTAATGAAGAACGCGGTAGAGGTCGTAGAAAACCAGGAATCTCCGGGATTCTACAGCCATCTGTTTCTGGTTCCGAAACCAGACGGCTCGTTCCGTCCAGTCATAGATTTGAGCTGGATAAACAAGCTGATCGTCGCTCCGAAGTTTTATATGGAGACGATTCGATTGGTCAGAGCGAGTATTCGGGTGAACGATTATGCAACGAGCATAGATCTCAAAGATGCGTACTTTCACGTCATGGTACATCCGACATTCCGAAAGTATCTACGCTTCGCAGTCCTAGGAGTGGTGTATCAATTCCGGGCGATGTGCTTCGGATTGAATCTAGCACCCTGGGCTTTCACTCGGGTAATGAACTCGGTAATGATCTACTTCCGAGCTCATTCGTCTGCGGTAACGTCGGCCTACCTGGACGACATTCTTCAGAGGTACGGCAACGAGTTAACGCTTCAGAACGATGTTCAGAATCTTCTTCTATTGCTCCGACGTCTCGGTTTTATAGTAAACGAGGAGAAGTCGGATCTGGTGCCGTCCAAGTCATTCACTCATCTGGGAATGAGCTTCGAGACGCACAACAATCTCGTTCGTCTGCCGTTAACCAGAGCGAAATTAGTCAGTTGTTACGCTCGCTATTGTCTGCACGCAGACAAAGTCACGGCGAGAGAATTTATGAGACTGATAGGTCTGTGCGGAGCCGCCGCGGATCTCATTCCGATGGGGCGGTTACGCACACGTCCTCTTCAAATTTTCTTGACTCAGAATTGGAGTGTGAAAATTCATTCGCTCGATGTAGACGTTCTCTTGTCAGATCAAGTGAAACAAGAGATTCAGACTTGGGCAAACATTCAGTGGTTAACTCAGGGAGTTCCGCTGCAGTTGCCAGATCCGAGGTTTACCGTTATGACGGATGCCAGTCAAACAGGTTGGGGTGCATCATTAATCCCAACGGATTCGAGATGCCGTGGTCTTTGGGATCCGCAATTCCTGTGCAAGCACATAAACATCAAGGAAATGATGTCAATTTGGCTTGCGTTACGTCACTGGATAGACATTATTCACGATGCTCATGTCCAAATCCTATCCGACAATACGACAGTAGTGGCGTATATACGGAATCAGGGAGGCACTCATTGAGTTCCGTTGTTCAATCTAACGGAAAGAATCCTTCTGTTTGCGCTAGAACATCACGTTCTTCTTTCGGTCCGTCACATACCGGGTCGTCTGAATGTGCTAGCAGACTCCCTTTCACGAAAGGGTCGCTTGTTGCCATCGGAGTGGACTCTCAACAAACAAGTATTCAATCAGATTTGCTACCAATGGGAACGGCCAATGATAGACTTATTTGCGACACATCTCAACAATCAGTTGCAGACGT
This sequence comes from Pictodentalium vernedei, assembly GCA_031216915.1. Lineage (NCBI taxonomy): Eukaryota > Metazoa > Mollusca > Scaphopoda > Dentaliida > Dentaliidae > Pictodentalium > Pictodentalium vernedei. The sequence goes on from CM062294.1 coordinate 550,513,637, forward strand.
ATGTGTCTCCGTGTCCGGATCCAAGAGCATTTGCAGTAGACGCTCTGTCGATCCCTTGGGACGGAATGATAGGATATGCGTATCCTCCAGCGCCGTTAATTCAACAAGTATTGCTAAAGATAAAACAATCTCAATGCAAGATTCTGTTGGTAGCATCTCTGTCGCCACAGAGACCATGGATAAATCTACTCAGGTGTCTGTTGTGGGACCTACCGCGGAAGCTTCCTCCACGGGAGGATCTTCTTTCGCAGGGGAAATCGCGCCAACTCCATCACAACCCGCAAGGTCTCAACCTTCACGTTTTTCCGTTGTGCGGTCCTTCTTGCATGGCAAGCACTTTACAGGACGAGCAGTGGATGCGATTTCTAACTGTAGGAGGACCTCCTCTTCGCTAAACTATGCGGCTAAGTGGAAGGTTTTTCGTTGTTGGAGTAGGGATCATTCTGTAGATATATTCGATCCCTCTATACCAGACATTGCAAACTTTCTAGTATACTTGTTTGATGAAATCAAACTGCAGCCTGTTACTATAAAGGGTTATAGATCTATGTTATCTGATACCTATGCACATCATGATAGTTTACAAATTGGATCTAATGTCTCTTTATCTAAGTTGGTTAGAAACTTTTCGATAAATAGACCCAGAACTCTTAGATTAATTCCTAAGTGGAATTTAGCTTGGGTTCTTCTTAAATTGAAGGAAAAGCCATTTGAACCTCTTGGGACAGTAGATTTCAAATTCTTATCTTATAAGACAGCTTTTCTCTTAGCTTTCTCTTCTGCTAGAAGAGTCAGTGAGCTTCATGCACTATCGGTGGATGATTCTCATTATCGTAGTGTTGGGAACACTATCACCTTCACTACTAATGTGGGTTTTTTAGCTAAGAATCAGGCTCCTCATAAATATCCGGAACCTATTGTTATTAAGGCTCTTCCATCTTCAGACGGGCGTAGGCCTTTACTCTGTCCTGTTAGAGCATTACGTATCTATAAACAGAGATCTCAGTTTATCAGAAAGGGACGGAAACGTTTCTTTCTGTCTTTGATGCCTAATAGAAAGGACATTTCGGTCCATTCTATTGCTAGATGGATTCAATTAACTATCCGTACTGCTTATGAGAGTTTATCTTCTTCTCAGCAGTCTGTGCTTAAGATTTCCGCTCATGAAGTAAGAGCTCTTGCTACTTCTTTATAGTGAAAAGCAAGGGAATGCCTCCTCCAAGTCAGTATTTCTGAGTCGCTTCCGGGATGGTTTTAAAGTGTAATATTAATGTTAATTTCATTCATGTCTTATTTTTAAAGTGTAGCTCGGTGTGAAGCATTTGTATATGTCAAGTGTCAAACGGGCTTTAATATACAATACTCGGACACTTTTAAATGACTATAAAGAGTCTCAATTCTCTGGACTACTTTATTTATTGGCTTGCTTTAAAAATAATTAGTATAAGGGATATACTGGATGTTAATAGAGAACATGAATGTTATTGTGCTCAATTATTAAGGGTAGTGTATCTTTCTAATTTAATATTAAATAAGAAAGATACATGTAAAGCCTAATACTCCTTTTCTCCTTAAGGGGTTACCTCTTTACTATATAGTTGAGCTTATTGGATTTTCCTCTATGTCCTAGGCCCTCCAGCCTGTTTACTATTCAGCTAAGTCTGGGTCATTGGTACAGTATAAAAATGTTAAAAAATTTATAGTAATTTATATATTTTTTATACTTACCAATGACCCAGACGGGGATGGCCCTCCCTGGAGTTGGGAACTCTTGTCTCCCCGCTGAGTACATAGCGCTGACCAGGCACTGCCAGTAAGAATGATAATTGGCGCCAATTTCGGGACGTCTGCGTCACTGCGCATGCGCAGTAGAGGCGTAGTATGGAGGTCCTTTAGGACATGATTTCTTTTTGTTTTGGATGCAAATTTTGGGGATTGGGGGGCAAAATTTGTGTTTGGCCCTGGTTTTGTTAGAGTTAGCACCAGCTAAGTCTGGGTCATTGGTAAGTATAAAAAATATATAAATTACTATAAATTTTTTAACTTTTTAAAAATTTCAACAAAACCCAATGGGCTCGTTCCAAATAGGGGTCACATGATATGGTTTTGTTGAAATTTTTCGAAAAATAATATTTTTTCAGCAGCTGTATTTGCATATTACGCGAGCGGATGCGGGCGATTCGTTGGTTAAAGGGTTAAACAGTATCATGTGATTCCCTCATGAGCTCATTCCTTTGGGGTGTTGTGGGTGGTCACATGACATGATTTTTATAGATCTACATCCAAAACATTCATTTAGATTAGTATATCATCTGAGAGAGCTCCATGAGGTTTGTCAAACAAGATGTAATAGAATAAGTGCTCAGTTTATCTCAGGAAAGTGACCAAATCTCTTGAGTACTTGTGTTAATCCTTTACCTAACATAGTAGCCAGAAAATTAACCAGAATAAGCCTTCCATAGCCAGAAGTTTCTCAATAAAAACATACAAATATGGATATCTTCAGAACCAGCTCAACTAATGATATCCATATTTGCATGGTTTTTGTTGAAAAATTGTTTTCGAAAAATGTGAAATTTTATTTATTGAAAATACTGTGTTAGCTAATCAAATCCTCTTCATTATAAACTTTATTAGGCCTAGCCTAAAAAATGGGAGCGCGGTGGCTCAGTAGGTAGAGGTGCAGGCTGCAAGCCGAGAGGTCCTCGGTTCGAATCCCACCTGTGGCAACCGCGTTGTGTCCTTGGGCAAGACACTTCATGTCCATTGCCCATGTGGGGGCACGATGATGCCGTATACTAAGGCGTACTGCACGTCGATGGTACGCATGTCTTCAACCAATCTAACCCTGCCTGTGCCGCAGTGCGGAGTTACGATGTTGGGGAGCTGGCAGCTGCTCATCGTTGCTCGGTGGTTCTCTCTGTGTACTCCGGCTTCCTCCATCCATAAAACTGTCACGGTCATGGTTAGCCATTGTGCATAAATATGTGACCTTAAACATCAATAAATAAATAAATAGTAGGCCTAAAAAATATAAAACATCTGTTTCTCAGGCCCTCCCACATGGTCCTTTTGGCTGCTGCATGCTCTGTTTTTATAACCAGTGTAAATTTTAAAAAAAAAAGATTAAATGGTTTATGTCTGATATTTTACCTCAGTTAAAAAAATTGATAAATTTGTCCCTTGAGTGCAGAAGGTTTTGCAATGCTTTGGCCTTGCAAAGCCTTCTTGCACTCAAGGGACGAAATACACCACCACCCATGCTATTCCGTAGATTATGAGGCCTAAAACATAAACCAAGAACATGAACTTTTGATGGCAAAGAAATAATTGCAGAAATAAAAAAATAAAATAAAAAATTACTCTCCCTCATGCAATTTTACAAATAATGGCCTGAGAAACAGAAGATCTACTTTGTGTGGCCTTATGATTGTCTTTTATTAAGGTTATGAAGATTTGTAAAGCAGTTAAGCCTAAGTGACCAAATCTCTTTTAATTGAGTACTTGTGTTATTAAAATAATTGTCATTGGCAAAATAGCTCTTCATTAACTGGTAGAGTGCTAAATTTTTTCTCAGCCTCAAGATTTGTTCACACATTTTTGTCTTGTTACAATCCATGGGAGAGTGCCTATAGGCATTCCCGTCTCCTCCTCCGCCTATAGGCACTCTCCAATAGATTGTAACAATGTAAATCAATTGAGATGAAGTAACTTTACTTACAAGATAATGTGAAAGAAATTCACAGAATATGAAGCCTTCATCTTTAGGTACCTGCAGTTCAGAATAAAGTCCAAATATGGGCTTCTAGCACTCTACCAGTTAAAAAGTTTATGCTTGTCTTTTATTCAGGTTATGAAGATTTGACACAAAGAGTAGAGATTAACAAAAATACCCAGATTAACATTAACTTCAAACTGGAAATTGAAGCAACAAAACTTAACTTCCACAGAGATGCAGCATTAGGAAGTTTCCTACGTAATGTAACTACTAAATGTCCTGACATTGCCAATCTCAAAAGGTCAGTATTCATTTGTACTTGACATTTCACATACGCATTTGATAGCAAATAAAAGGTTAGCTGTTCCGCTACTTTGTAAATTATTCAGGTTTTTCCCTCGCTGTTCAATTAATTACATCAGAATTCCACATCGGATGTTTCTTAGCATTAAAATATGTTGAATGTTTGAAAAATGTATTGGAATTACAGCTGTGACATGTGTTTTAACTGGTTTAGTGCCGGTAGCCACTTCCATGGCTTTCAGAAAATGAAGGTACCAGACCAGAATCTCAACATTTTCCTTGCAGATGTTTCATATTCAGTCAAATGCAAATAAAATTTTTGTTTATATAAATTTGCTTTATTACAAATTATAGGAAAGTGCCTATGGGCTACAATTTATAATAAAATAATTTTGGATGAACAAATTCAGACCACCAAAAATAATATAGCCCTCAACTAGTTAAAGTTTTGAAAGTTTAGTGCATGCAATTCTATAGTCATCACCCAAATTCTGGTCTCCATTCTGTAACTTTAGTTTCCACTGGAGGATGTTGTTTAGTGCATGCAGTTCTATAGCCATCACCCAAATTCTGGGCTCCATTCAGTAACTTCAGTTTCCACTGGAGGATGTTTTGAAGTTTGAAAATTTCACTAATGCTAACTAAAACTGAATTCAGTTTGTAGGATTTCATTGCCTGTAATTCCTTAGTTCTCCATTAACCAATGCCTGGGTTACAGGTTCTCTAAAATGGGCAGCTGAAGAATAAAATATTGGTTAAACTTGACTTCAATCCCTACATTGTGTAATATGGCATGCTCCACCACCGACATCAACTTAGATAACTGCCAATTCCAAATGTAGGTTCTTTAGAATTAAATTTCTAGCTGTATTATGGAAGAATTTGCAGGTTTAACTCCTTGCATGCTCAGTGATGCAGGGGAAAGGCATGCGATTGCTCTAATGCACCATCGCTCATGCAAAAATTTCCAAGGTGTGAGAATAATCGCTCATCTCTATTCTTCGGTGTGTTTTCATCATTTTCAGTTGCATCAGCAGGAAACTGTGAACACTCTCAATCAAAATCACTCTCCTCACATTTTTCACTCTCGCAAACTTTATTTGAGGTGAGCGATTTTCCACTCGCCTCCATTTTGCTCCCATTCGTCACTGCATGCTGTTGGTGGATATTCCTGCTCAGGACAGGATTTCTCTTACCACTGAAATAAGTATAATTTGGGCATCAAATCAAATTTTCCTCCTTGTAAATTGTTCAGATTTTATCAATATTGATTTGCAGAGTTAAATTTTGATGAATTTTTCATCAAATCTAGTCATGGCTGCTTCCGAGCAGCTATGACTAGATTTGATGAAAAATGTCTTGAAAATACTCAGAGGGTTAGGAGTTAAAGATGACAAAAAGAATAAGTGTTCAGGTGCATACATATATCAGCTAGGATAACAATATGAGCTTTGTTGAAACTCATTCCTATAATATTTGGGAATATTTTTAATATTGTTGGCCAAAAAATGTTTTGCAAAACTTTTGTTTTGTGTTTTTCTTCTCTGTGCATTGGTGAAAATTTTGAATTCTAACCACATCAATGGGTATAATATATGCCACGTTGAATTATTGGTGATTTTCGTTCATGTTATCATTGAACTTTGATTTGGAGAAATGTTAGTTCTTTTTTATACGGCCGCTCATATGAGCGGGCCGTATTATGTATGGTATGGCAATGTCCGGCCATCCATCCACCCGTCCATCCATCCACCCATCCATCCGTCTGTTAGCTTTTGTTTGTCCACACAATTTAGTCATGACTAGAGGATGGTTCCTTTCGATAACCAGCATTCTGGCATATCCAGTATGGCCACCACAGCAGCCATCTTGGATTTTCAGGGACTTTTGATTGTCCTCGCGATAACTTAAAAACTAGATGGTGTCACTTGTGTGCAAAGCACACTATAGTGTATCCCCATTTGCATCCTTGACTTTGTATGAATGCTTGATACAAAGATGAAATGTATTATATGACACACTAAAATCATATTGAGTGGCACAGGTGACACAGCTTCGTGCGCACCTACAGACTCCACTGCAACATTTGGGCATGGTTTTAGCGTTTCGAATTACATACATGTACCCTGGGAGCCTTTCACCGGAAACGGTCTAAGAAAACATGAAAGTGGCAACGGTGGCACCCCAAAAATCAGAAACCTTTGTGCACATCTACAGACCCTACTGCAACTTTTGAGCATAGTTTTAGCATTTCAAATTACATACTCTGGGAGCTTTTCGCCGGAAATGATTTAAGAAAACATGAAAGAAAAACGGTGGCACCGCCACGTGGCATCTGAAAAATCTGAAACCTTTGTATGCATCTACAGACCTTACTGCAATATTTAAGCATGCGTTTAGCATTTCGAATTACATACCCTAGGAGCCTTTCGCCGGAAACGGTCTAAGAAAACACAAAAGTGGCAACTGTGACACAGCCACTTAGCACCCAAAAAATCCAAAACCTTCCTACGCATTTACAGACTCTACTGCAACATCTCAGCATGGTTTTAGCGTTTCGAATTACATACTCTAGGAGCCTTTCGCCGGAAACGGTCTAAGAAAACACGAAAGTGGCAATGGTGGCACAGCCATGTGGCACCTGAAAAATCTGAAATCTTTGTGCACATCTACAGACCCTCCTGCAGCATTTGAGCATGGTTTTACCATTTCGAAATACATACTGTAGGAGCCTTTCGCCGGAAATGGTCTAAGAGAACATGAAAGAGGCAACGGTAGCACAGCCACGTGGCACCCCAAAAATCCAAAATCTTCGTGCGCATCTACAGACCCCACTGCAACATTTGAGCATGGTTTTAGGATTTTGAATTACATACCCTAGGAGCCTTTCGCCGGAAACGGTCTAAGAAAACATGAAAGTGGCAACAGCACAGCCACTAGGCAGCTGAAAAATCTGAAACCTTCGTGCACATCTACAGACCCCACTGAAACATTTGAGCATGGTTTTAGCATTTCGAATTACATATCCTAGGAGCCTTTCACCGGAAACGGTCCAAGAAAACACAAAAGTGGCAACGGTGGCGCAGCCACGTGGCACCTGAAAAATCCGAAACCTTCGTGCACATCTACAGACCCCACTGCAACATTTGAGCATGGTTTTAGCGTTTCGAATTACATACCCTAGGAGCCTTTCGCCAGAAACGGTCTAAGAAAACACAAAAGTGGCAACGGTGGCACAGCCACATGGCACCTGAAAAATCGGAAACCTTCGTGCACATCTACAGACCCTACTGCAACATCTGAGCGTGCTTTTAGCATTTCGAATTACATACCCTAGGAGCCTTTCGGCGGAAACGCTCTAAGAAAACACGAAAGTGACAATGGTGGCGCAGTCACATGGCAGCTGAAAAAATCTGAAACCTTCGTGCGCATCTACAGACCCCACTGCAACATTTGAGCATGGTTTAGTGTTTCGAATTACATACCCTAGGAGCCTTTCGCCGGAAACGGTCTAAGAAAACACAAAAGTGGCAACGGTGGCACAGCCACGTGGAACCTGAAAAATCCGAAACCTTCGTGCGCATCTACAGACCCCACTGCAACATTTGAGCATGGTTTTAGTGTTTCAAATTACATACTCTAGGAGCCTTTCGCCGGAAACGGTCTAAGAAAACACAAAAGTGGCAACAGTGGCACAGCCACGTGCCACCTGAAAAATCCGAAACCTTCATGCACATCTACAGACCCTATTGCAACATTTGAGCATGGTTTTAGCGTTTCGAATTACATACCCTAGGAGCCTTTCACCAGAAACGGTCTAAGAAAACACGAAAGTGGCAATGGTGGCGCAGCCACATGGCAGCTGAAAAATTTGAAACCTTCTTGCGCATCTACAGACCCCATTGCAACATTTGAGCATGGTTTTAGCATTTCGAATTACATACCCTAGGAGCCTTTCGTCGGAAAAGGTCTAAGAAAACAAAAGTGGCAACGGTGGCACAGCCACGTGGCACCAAAAAAATCCAAAACCTTCGTACGCATCTATAGACCATACTGCAACATCTGAGAATAGTTTTAGCATTTCGAATTACATACCCTACGAGACTTTCGGCGGAAACGGTCTAAGAAAACATAAAAGTGGCACAGCCACGTGGCACCCGAAAAATCCGAAACCTTTGTGCACATCTATAGTCCCTACTGCAACATATGAGCATGGTTTGAGCATTTCGAATTACATTCCCTACGAGCCTTTCGCCGGAAAGGATCTAAGAAAACACGAAAGTGGCTACGGTGGCACAGCCACGTGGCACCCGAAAAATCCGAAACCTTTGTGCGCATCTATAGACCCTACTGCAACATATGAGCATGGTTTTAGCATTTCGAATTACATACCCTACGAGCCTTTCGCCGGAAACAGTTCAAGAAAACACAAAAGTGGCTACGGTGGCACTGCCACGTGGCACCCGAAAAATCCAAAACCTTCCTGCGCATCTATAGCCCCTACTGCAACATCTGAGCATGGATTTAGCATTTCGAATTACATATCCTACGAGCCTTTGCCGGAAACGGTCTAAGAAAACACAAAAGTGGCTACGGTGGCACAGCCACATGGCACCCGAAAAATCCGAAACCTTTGTGCGCATCTATAGTCCCTACTGCAAGATATGAGCATGGTTTTAGCATTTCGAATTACATTCCCTACGAGCCTTTCGCCGGAAACGATCTAAGAAAACACGAAAGTGGCTACGGTGGCACAGCCACGTGGCACCCGAAAAATCTGAAACCTTCGTGTGCATCTATAGACCCTACTGCAACATATGAGCATGGTTTTAGCATTTTGAATTACATACCCTACGAGCCTTTCGCCGGAAACGGTTCAAGAAAACACAAAAGTGGCTACGGTGGGACAGCCACGTGGCACCCGAAAAATCCGAAACCTTCCTGCGCATCTATAGCCCCTACTGCAACTTCTGAGCATGGATTTAGCATTTCGAATTACATATCCTACGAGCCTTTTGCCAGAAACGGTCTAAGAAAACACAAAAGTGGCTACGGTGGCACAGCCATGTGGCACCCGAAAAATCCGAAACCTTCGTGCACATCTATAGACCCTACTGCAACATCTGAGCATGGATTTAGCTTTTCAAATTACATATCCTACGAGCCTTTTGCCGGAAACGGTCTAAGAAAACACAAAAGTGGCTACGGTGGCACAGCCACGTGGCACCCGAAAAATCCGAAACCTTCCTACATATCTACAGATCATTTAGCAACACCCTAGTGTAATTTTAGAACTCCGAATTACACAGGTTGGGACTATTCAGCAAAAAAGTGAAAAAATAATGCATTTTTTAAGTGGCTCCACAGAAGCCACCTGGTGGCACAAAAATTTAAAAGTTGTATTTTTGGGTTGCACAAACCCTATCGAACAACTGTAGAAAGTTACAGCGTTTCGAATTACAAAACCGGACGTATGGAAGTACGGACGTACGGACGGAGATTATGACAATATCTCCGCATTTTTTAAAATGCGGGGATAACAATACACCCAACAGATACTGTTTTTTTGTATAGTTGATTAGTCATGACGAGAGGATGGTTCCTTTCGATAACCAGCATTCTGGCATAACCAAGATGGCTACTATGGCAGCCATCTTGGATTTTTAGGGACTTTTGATTGTCCATTTGATAATCCAACAGATACTGTGTTTTTATGGTTGATTAGTCATGACTGGAGGATGGTTCCTTTCAATAACCAGCATCATTGTCCATCCATCCATCCATTTGTCTGTCTGTCTATCTGTCCATCTGTCCATTAACTTTTGTTTGCCCACGTGATAACTTGAAAACAATACATCCAACAGATACTGTTTTTTTATGGTTGATTAGTCATGACTAGAGGATGGTTCCTTTCAATAACCAGCATCAGTGTCATTGGTTGAAGACAAGTGCACTATCAAAGTGCAGTATGACTTGGTAAACAGTGCCCCCACATGGGCACTCCGGATTTAAGTGCTTTACCCAAGGGCACAATGCAGTTAACCCTGGCGGGGATCAAACTGTGAACCTTTCGGTTTGAAGTCTAATGCCAAACCCACTTGGCCACCGTGCTCCCACTTTGTGTCTCTTATTTCTAAATTCAGTGTATTTAGTGATAAAAAACCCTCTCTTCTCTCAGATTGATACAAACACAGACAGCCAAATCATAAGTTGTTATCTTAATAATATTATTGATTTTCATTGTGTGCTGTAAACCAACTAACAGTTAAAGATGATAGAATAAACCATCAAACCATTCTAGTTAAAACTGTACATATAACAAATCAAATTTTAAGTTTTAATACAGTCTGTAGTTCAACTCGATACCTTGAATGATGATAAATCTATTATTTTTGTAATTACTCCAGTATTCATTCAATACTGTTTTAAATACTGGCAAGTATCAGTTTATCGATATACCATGCAGCCCTACGGTTTATACTTCACCAGCTGATGTAACCAAATTTCCGCTAAAATAAAGAGTTTTGGTAAGATTGTGCATGAGTTGTTTCTATTTGTTTTGGCAGAAGTTTTGTTTAGATGTCGGTCTCTTTATTCATTTGTGGATGCAGTGCACAATCTTGTGTCGATTTTGTCACAGAATTGCCAAATCTGACCTGCAAAACATGCAGATTGCACATTTAGTTTGTTTGCCCTAACTTAAGTTAGATCGTATATAATGTGCATGTGTGTTTCACACAATTATAAAGGACAATATGAGGATGTGTGACACACCATAGCCAAGTCCATCATTTTAGTTCACCAGGCCTGTCATTTTCAGGAGTGCGATTTATTCGCTCGCCTACTGCTCACCTTAAAAAATTAAGGAGAGCGAAAACTAGCCCTCCTCTCCTTAAAAAATAATGATTACCATAACAGCCTACCCCCTCCCCTCCCCCCCCCCCCCCACCCATTTTTACAGATGTCTGCTTTGTTAGTGGTCTCTGTAAGATGGCCACACTGCCCCTGTCCTTGCCAAGGCCCGGAGGTATGGGACGGACAGTGTAGCCATCTCACAGAGACTACCTTATTAGCCGTAGCAAATAAAATGTACAAAGCCCACTGGGCAAAATTCATCAAAAGTAAATCTTCATTTTGCCACTTTTAGCTTTTGTAAGCTTGAGGAGAACTAATTGCTTCCCTAGACAATACGTGGGGAGCGATTTTTAGCCCTCCTGCATTTTTAAGAATGCTAGGCCTGGTTCACACTTAAAATTGGTCAATACTTGCATCTTAATCATAACTCAGTAACAAACCAAACTTCATACAAATATTAAGGGCAATCAGAAGGTGTGTCGTGTGAAACTTCAATGTAAAGGTCACATTTCAAGATCACACTTAATTTTGTCTCAGCCTTAACATGGAAATGAATCATACCACAATTATCAAACGTCATACAAATGTTAAGGGCAGTCAGTGTAGCATATAATAGTTGCTTGTGTATGATCAAGGTCATACTTCAGTACTTACTTTGAAGGTCATGCCATGTCTCATCCACAACTCAGAAACTGTTCGAGCTACAATCAGCAAACTTAATAATCATTAATGTCAGCTCCATTTAGAGTTTTTTTATGGGATGGGTGAGGGTGGAATATGTTACTCCAGTGACATTTCTTGTTCTATTATTTTGTTGTACCCTGTAGTTCGTTCGCTTATTGTCTCCCGCTTTTTAGCTCACCTGAGCGAAGCTCAAGGGGAGCTTTACTAATCACTTTCTGTCCGGCGTCCGGCGTCCGTCGTCGTCCGTCCGGCGTTAACTTTACATTATCGACTTCTCCTCCTAAACCACTAGCCCAATTTTATTCAAATGTTGGCTAAATGTTTATTACCTAATGCCAATTCAGATTTGTTCAAATGAAGTTGCCCCTCCTCCTGGGTGGTGCCACGCCCCCAAGGGGCACCAGAATCTTTGTAAATCTTCTTCTCATGAACCAGCAGTAGCAGAGACTTGATATTTGGTGTGCAGCTTCCTTTTGAGGTGTAGACTCAGATTTGTTCAAGAGAAGTTTGTGGAGCTATACTTGGCGTTGTTATGAGAGGGGCAAAATTTTTTGCCCCGCCCAAAATTTCTATATTTTTATACTGTACCAATGACCCAGACATAGCTGGTGCTAACTCTTAAAATATAGGGCCAAACACAAATTTTGCCCCCCAATCCCCAAAATTTGCATCTAAAACTAAAGAAAAGATGTCCTGAAAGGCCCTCCACACCTCGCCCCCACTGCGCATGCGCAGTGTCCAGGACGTTCCGAAATTGGCGCCATTTATCATTCTAAGTTTGGCCCTTCATCAGTTAACATCTGACTGATCTTTGTGCTTTTAAATCTCAGTTTAAATGATGCCAGACACATAAATATTAGTGAAATGGTGATTCTAAGGAGGATAGAAAAGGAGGAGAGGAAAAGAATGTGTGACAGAATATTATCAGGGCTGTAACTTAAAATTTTTTAATGAAATTATGTTAAGTTACCTATTTTCAAGGCAGCAGCCATTTTGTTGTCATTCTGATTATTTAGTTACACTGTTTTTTCAAGTGTTTTTCCTCTCTCCCTGTCCTTTAAGTTCCCCCTTGCTATTCTCCCATGCTTTTGGCATAGTTTCTGTAATTATTATTACTAAAATTTCTTGGGAGTTTTAGCTTAATAACAGAATGAATTCTGTTCTTTCCCCATGTTTACGTCTTCACCTACGGGTGGTTAGGCGTTGTGTTCTGCATCTACCATCTGATGTTCTGCAGTTTCTTCCCTGGAAGTCTCTGTTTTGCATCAGATGGTGTATTTTTGGTAACTGATTTCGGGCCTGGGTGCCTGGAGTCTTATTTTAGTGTTTTTACACTCATTGTTTACATTTACAACAGCCCTCTGTGTGAGGGGGGGATTTCTAAATAATAATATCTTTATGTTATTTTAATCATAACTAGATACATTATTATTGTTCGTAAGTGTTGAATAAATTGTTTAAAATATTTTTAAAATTTTTGTCCACACTTAGGCTTGGGATCCATTGGGGCTCAACGTTACTTTTCAGAAACTTGGGCTGTTCTGAAAAAATATTTTTTCAAAATATTTTGATTTCAATTATTTTTTCTATATTAATGGATCATATTATTATTATGTATTTGATTGCCAGGGGTTAGTGCGAGTACCAGGACTTGTTTTCTTTTCTCATTGGAAGGATATTGATCAATTGTTTTAGGAGGAAGTCTTCCTCTGACCTTATTATCATTCTATATGTGGTCAGTGTACTCGCATTAACTCCTGTTCTGTATCGTATGATTTCGATGACAATATGGGAAGCGTATGTCACGGTATGTTGTTGGGGATTTGGACACTCCGGTCCTTTCCCCGCAGGGTCACTCTACTTTATCAATTTCTATTTCAGACGATCAAGATTAGGGTGATGTATCTGTGATGTCTTCCAACAGTGTGCCTCCGTCGTCACAATTAATGAAGGGCTAGCGGAAAAGTGCTCATGTAATACGCCAATTGCCTAAGAGGACCCTAGTAGGTTCGACGGCCTTTGACGTCCGCTAGCTCGCCCGGTGTAGCGTCCATTCACCGAATGGTTCGGCAGCCGGGTTCGTCCGTTGCGGTCTAGAAGGAATTTTGGGGTGATGCGAGCACTATAAAATTAACTTAATGCACACCCAGTGACGGCGGATCGGAGGGAGAACGGAGGAAGCCTTTTAGTCCGGTTCATAGCTCGTTCCGGTCCATCCGGACGGCAAGCGAGAGAGGCCCCTCTCTCGTTCAACAACATCTGGCCCCAGATGTTGTGGTACAAATGTGTTGTTAGCGGAGCATACGTCCGTCGCTCGGGACGCTCCGTTGTATAGGCAGTCCGCTGAGACTGCTAAGGCTTCCTCTTCTCATCAGCGCACACGACCGCACCTTGGCTGCGTGACCGCCGATATATTACCAGCTTCGCCGATCAAGGATTCTTCGGCGACCAGGTCACACCATCCGGCAGCCAGGGATTCGAGACCGATGGACTCCGGACGTTCGCATAGGAAGTATGCGGGAGCCATCTGATGCGGAGCTGCCCTCGGCGAAGCACCGATAGACTGCGCCTCCGCAGGTCTCGTCGCCGGACATTCTTGTGCACATAGCACAGCTTATCGCAGCATCCCAGCAGCCGACAGAAACGGTGTCGGATCGAGAATTATCCGACAGCGCTGGGTCGGTAGCCGGGGACTCGAGGCCTGCAGACTCCGGACGTTCGCATAGGAAGTGTGCGGGAGTCAACGTACACGGAGCTTCCAGCGGCAATGCATCGTAAGTCCGCTACGGCACAGGCCTCGGGAACGGACGTGCTTTCCTTAATAGCACAGTTTATCGCAGCATCCCAGCATCAACTGAATCTGTCGCATATATTTTATCCGACGATGCTGGGTCGGGACGCTCCGCGGAAGCGGGTACGGACGTCCGAAAGTTTCATCCGGTCCGACGGGATACCGAAAGGGATTCGGTGGATTTCAAGCTTTCCCTTTCGGAACAACATATGCTGCGATGCCGGATAAGAAACTGATAGCGTCGGTGGACTTAAAATTTTTGGTTCGGTTCAGGGACATCGTCCCTCAGTTCCGACATAATCCAATAATGTCACACAAACTTTCGAATTATTGAACGACGCTATATATATTATTATTTTATGCTTGCTATCCAAGCATTTCTGGTTTCTTGTTCGAAGAGTTATGGAGATGTCTTTCAAAAGTGTGCCTCTGTCGTCATAGTTAATGAAGAGTTAGCGGCAATAAGTGCTCATGGAATATGTCTATCGCTTACGGAATGACATTCGCTAGCTCACCCGGTGTAGCATACATTCATCGAATGGTTCGGCTGCCGGGTTCGTCCGTTGCGGTCTAGGAAGGAGATTTGGGTGATGCGAGCACTTTAATTACTTTAGTACTCACCCAGTGACGGCAGATTGAGGACAGATCGGAGGAAGCCAACAACATAGGGGACCGCATGTTGTGGTTCAGATATTTTACATTCGGAGCATATGTCCGTTGCTCGGGACGCTCCGTTATATTGACAGTCCGAGAGACTGTCTTTAATGCTTCCTCATCCTCACAGCAGGGCACACGACCGCACATTGGCTACGTGACCTCGAGTATCCGATCAGTTTCGGCATTCAGTGATTCCACAGCGAATAGGTCGCGCCATCCGGTAGCCAAGGGACACGAGGCCTATACACTCCGTTCGCTCGCATATTGGAAGTATGCACGGGGTAACGATCTCGGAGCTTCCTGCGGCAATGCATCGTAAGACCGCTGCTCCTCAGGCCTCGGTGACGGACGTGCTATCCGAGTTAGCACAGTTGTTTCGCAGCATCCCAGCAATTGACGGTTTCTCGGTCGAATCAGGAATTATCCGACGGCGCTGGGTCGGTGCGGTCCGCGGTTGCATCAAGCTACGGACGACCGAACGCTTTATAGGGTCCGACAGGATGGCGAAAGGGATTCGAAAGATTTCGAGTTTTCCCTTTAGTAGTATCGGAAGATGCCTTTCATATCTTCTGGCATTTCTTCCAGTGATTATTTTTCGGACTTCATTGCTGCGATCTTGGATAAGAGACTTATAGCGTCATTGGACTCGGATTTTTCGATCGGTACAGGGACTTTGTCCCTGACTTACCGACGCAGTCCAATATTGTCATTACAACATGTGTTTTATTTTTCGACGCTATATATATTATATATATATATACAAGCCTGCTACTAAGCATGATAGTTTAGTTTCTTGTCCGCGTGGCTCATTTCTGCCATTTTATCTTTTTTACATATAGTTTATTTTGGCAGAGCAGGGCAAACCGAGAGTTCATATGCGTCTAGACGGTGTGATTAAAGACTGCATATATTCTTTTTCGCCGTTTATGTCTTTTCCAATTTCAATATTGGGAACGACATTATGTATAGTAGACTTAACTTAGACGCTTTATTATACGTAATCCGCCTTACTGAGGCGTTATCATTACGTCTTCAAGATAAGATTTACGGGATATTATTCTCAATGTAATTTCTTTTGAGGGCAGTATTTTGTTCACGTATAACTCCGCCCTTCAGTGGCTGATTGGAGTGTTTAGACGTGATGCAGCCCTAGCTACATCCACGCGTGGATAGTAGGTTAAGAACTCTCTCAGAGTCGCTTCGTTCTCGGAGGAGCTTCTCTTCGACGGCAACTTTCCGGCAATCCATGAATTGCTTGGTTTATACATTCTCTTGTCTATCTACTGTTACAAGAGATTCAGACTGGGGCAAACATTCGGTGGTTGACTCAGAGAGTGCCGCCGCAGTTGCCGGACCCTAGTGTGGCTGTTATGACGGTTGCCAGTCAAACAGATTGGGATATATACTGATCCCTACGGATTCGAAGTGCCAGGGTCTTTGGGTTCCGCAGTCTTTTAGCTATCAGTTTAACTTCCGCGGAATAATGTTTTTTAGGCTTGCTTTATGTCATTGCATGAACATTATTCAGAAATGCATGCCCAAATTCCTGTCCTTTAATTCGACAGTAGTGGCGTATCTCCGGAACCAGGGAGGCACTCTTTCGTTTCCGTTATTCAATTTAATGGAAAGAATCCGTCTGTTGGTTATAGTACACCAAGTTCAGTTTTGGTCCGTCATATTCGGGGTCGTCTGATTGTTTTATCGCACTCCCGTTCTCTTACGGGTCGCTTGTTGCTGTCTGAATGGACTCTCAACAAACAAGTATTTAATCAGATTTGCTATCTATGGGAGCGCCCAATGATGTTTTATTATGACACAGCTTGCTAATCAATTGCAGACGTATGTGTTGGCTTGTCCAGATCTCTGAGCTAATACTGTTAACGCTCTATTGATCTATAGGACGCAATGATAGGATACGCGTATCCTCCGGCGCTGTTGTTTTAACAGGTATTGCTAAGATAAACAACCACAATACATTTCTGTTGATAGCATCTCTATCTTCACAGAGATCATGAGTAATTTACTCTCTTGTCTACTGTGGATCTTAACGTGAAATCTTCCTCTATGTGAGGATCTTTTTTCACTGGGTAAATCGTGTCATCTTTATCACAACCAGCAAGGTCGCAACCTTCATGTATTCCGTTGTGTGGTCCGTATTGCATTGTAAGCACTGTACTGGACGAGCTTTGGACGCGATTTCTTACTATAGGAGATCCTCTTCTTCGCTATTCTATGCGACTAAAGTGGAGGCTCTTCCGTCGTGGTGTAGGGATCATTATGTTCATATGGTTGATCCCTCCATACTACGCATTGCTAGTTTTTAGTATACTTGTTTCACAAGATCTACTGCAGCCTGTTGTTATTTAGGTTATAGGTTTATGTTACCTCATACCTATGCACTCTACGATAGTTTACAATTGAGTCTTTTGTCTCTTTATCTAAGTCAGTTAGTAACTTTTTGATAAATCGACTTAGAATCTTTAGATTAAATTCCTATACGGATTTTAACTTCGGTTCTTATTTAGCTAAGTAATCATTTGAGCCTCTGGAAACAGTAGTTTTCAAATTCTGACCTTTTAGACAGTAATTCTGTTGGTTTCTCTTTTACTGTAGAGTCAGTGACTTTCATGCACTATCGATGGATGATTTTCACTTTCATAGTTTCGGAATCAATACTTCCGTTACTATTTAGGTTGGATTGTTGCATAAGAGTTAGGCTCCTATTATCCGGAACCTATTATTTTAAGGTCCTTCCGTCTTCGTATGGGCATAGGCCTTTACTCTTTCCGGGTACAGTTTATGTATTTATAAACAGATATCTGTTTATTACAAGGGCGTAAGCTTCTTCTGTCTTTGATGTCTAGTAGAAGGACGTTACGCTCCATTTTATTGTTAATCGATTCTATTAACTAGCGTACTGCTTATGGTATATCATTGGCTTAGCAGTTGTGCTTAAGATTTCGGCTCTTGAAGTAAGAGTTCTTCTACTTCTTGGGCTTACATTAATAGTGTTGCTATTATAGATTTTTGAAGGCTGCTCATTGCGCTCAGCCATCCATTCATGAATTTTATCTCAGAAATATCGAGTCCATTTCTGGAGGCCTCTATTGTTAGGTCTATTATCTACTGCTCAGAATGTCATTCACTTAACAGTTGCTACTATAGCTAGGTAGGCTGTCTGTTTCGGCAGTGTCTCCGTTCGGCTGCCCTCTTCGCTCTGGGCTATTTGACCCAGGGCAAGAAAAAGGGGGGGGGGGGAGGGTGTTCCCTTGGGTCACCTGTTTTTACTATGAAAACAAGGGGATACCTCCTCCGGAGTTAGTAATTCTGAGCTGTTATTGGGATGGTTGTTTAGTGAGAAGTTTAAGTTTATAAAATTCATTCAAGTCTTAGTTTTTAAAGTATAGCTTTTGAATATTGCATATGTCAACGGACATGATTATGCAATTCTCACACACTTTTAGGAGTATAAGAGTCTCTATTCTCTAGACTTACTTTATTATTGGCTTACTTTAAAAATTATTAGTATAAGGATTATTGGATATTAATAGAGTACATGGATGTATGAAGCTCAATTTTTGGAAGGTGTTGTATCTTTCTAATTTATCATAAATAAGAAAGATACATGTAAGGCCTATTACTTCTTTTCCCTACAGGGGATGACTCTATTTTATTTTATTGAGCGTATTCCATTTTGCTCTATGTCCTTGGCCCTCCAGCCTTTTTACTATTCAGCTATGTCTGGGTCATTGGTACAGTATAAAAATGTTAAAAAATTTATAGTAATTTATATATTTTTTATACTTACCAATGACCCAGACGGGGATGGCCCTCCCAGGAGTTGGGAACTCTTGCCTCCCCGCTGAGTACATAGCGCTTACCAGGCACTGGTTATTAGAATGATAAATGGCGCCAATTTCGGAACGTCCTGGACACTGCGCATGCGCAGTGGGGGCGAGGTGTGGAGGGCCTTTCAGGACATCTTTTCTTTAGTTTTAGATGCAAATTTTGGGGATTGGGGGGCAAAATTTGTGTTTGGCCCTATATTTTAAGAGTTAGCACCAGCTATGTCTGGGTCATTGGTAAGTATAAAAAATATATAAATTACTATAAATTTTTTAACTTTCCAAACCGAGAGGCTGATTTGAACCAAATTTTATGTGAGGGCTTATTGGGTCATGAGTACTTGATTTATGCAAAAAAAAATTTTCCCGCAGCCCCGTGGGAACCGCAGGAGCTAAAAATAGAAAAAATTTAAAACGCCCATATCTCCAAAACTGCACGGCACTGAGAATTTTTATTTGGTGTGCAGCTTCCTTAGGACCAACAGAAAGGATTGGTAAAAAAAAATTGCCATCGGTTTTATCATAGGGTACAGTTTCGGGACTTTGAAAAAGTGCTGAGTCAGCACTTTTTAACACTGTAGGCAATGGGAAAAACATTAAAAAATCTTCTTCTCCAGATCCAGCAGGCAGAATCTTTTGATATTTGGTATGCAACATTGTAGGGTGGATCTGATTCAAGTTTGTTCAAATCGGCCCCCTGGGTTCATATTTGGGCTCAGTATAGGAGCCCGATTTCGAACTTAGTGCATTTCAGGCAAATTTCTTAAAAAATCTTCTTCTCCAGATCCAGCAGGCAGAATCTTTTGATATTTGGTATGCAACATTGTGGGGTGGATCTGATTCAAGTTTGTTCAAATCGGCCCCCTGGGTTTATATTTGGGCTCAGTATAGGAGCCCAAATTTGAACTTACTGCATTTCAGGCAAATTTCTTTGAAAATCATCTTCTCCAGATCCAGCAGGCAGAATCTTTTGATATTTGGTATGCAACGTTGCGGGGTAGATCTGATTCAAGTTTGTTCAAATCGGCCCCCTGGATACATATTTGGGCTTACTATAGAAGCCCGAATTCGAACTTAGTGCATTTCAGGCAAATTTCTTAAAAAATCTTCTTCTCCAGATCCAGCAGGCAGAATCTTTTCATATTTGGTAAGCAACATTGTGGGGTGGATCTGATTCAAGATTGTTCAAATCGGCCCCCTGGGTTAATATTTGGGCTCAGTATAGGAGCCCGATTTCGAACTTAGTGCATTTCAGGCAAATTTCTTAAAAAATCTTCTTCTCCAGATCCAGCAGGCAGAATCTTTTGATATTTGGTATGCAACATTCTAGGGTGGATCTGATTCAAGTTTGTTCAAATCGGCCCCCTGGGTTCATATTTGGGCTCAGTAAAGGAGCCCGATTTCGAACTTAGTGCATTTAGGCAAATTTCTTAAAAAATCTTCTTCTCCAGATCCAGCAGGCAGAATCTTTTGATATTTGGTATGCAACATTGTGGGGTGGATCTGATTCAAGTTTGTTCAAATCGGCTTCCTAGATTCATATTTGGGCTCACTATAGAAGCTCGAATTTGAACTTAGTGCATTTCATGCAAATTTCTTAAAAAAATCTTCTTCTCCAGATCCAGCAGGCAGAATCTTTTCATATTTGGTAAGCAACATTGCGGGGTGGATCTGATTCAAGTTTGTTCAAATCGGCCCCCTGGGTTTATATTTGGGCTCAGTATAGGAGCCCAAATTTGAACTTAGTGCATTTCAAGCAAATTTATTAAAAAATCTTCTTCTCCAGATCCAGCAGGCAGAATCTTTTGATATTTGGTATGCAACATTGTGGGGTGGATCTGATTCAAGTTTGTTCAAATCGGCTTCCTAGATTCATATTTGGGCTCACTATAGAAGCTCGAATTCGAACTTAGTGCATTTCAGGCAAATTTCTTAAAAAATTTTCTTCTCCAGATCCAGCAGGCAGAATCTTTTGATATTTGGTATGCAACATTGTGGGATGGATCTGATGCAAATTTGTTTAAATCGGCTCCCTAGATTCATATTTAAGCTTACTATAGAAGCTCGAATTCGAACTTAGTGCATTTCAGGCAAATTTCGTAAAAAATCATCTTCTCCAGATCCAGCAGGCAGAATCTTTTGATATTTGGTATGCAACATTGCGGGGTGGATCTGATTCAAGTTTGTTCAAATCGGCCCCCTGGATTCATATTTGGGCTCACTATAGAAGCTTGAATTCAAACTTAGTGCATTTCGGGCAAATTTCTTCAAAAATCTTCTTCTCCAGATCCAGCAGGCAGAATCTTTTGATATTTGGTATGCAACATTGCGGGGTGGATCTGATTCAAGTTTGTTCAAATCGGCTCCCTAGATTCATATTTGGGCTCCCTATAGAAGCCCAAATTCGGACTTAGTGCATTTCGGGCAAATTTCTTAAAAAATCATCTTCTCCAGATCCAGCAGGCAGAATCTTTTGATATTTGGTATGCAACATTGCGGGGTGGATCTGATTCAAGTTTGTTCAAATCGGCCCCCCTGGATTCATATTTGGGCTTAATATAGAAGCCCGAATTCGCACTTAGTGCATTTCGGGCAAATTTATTAAAAAATCTTCTTCTCCAGATCCAGCAGGCAGAATCTTTTGATATTTGGTATGCAACATTGTGGGGTGGATCTGATTCAAGTTTGTTCAAATCGGCTTCCTAGTTTCATATTTGGGCTCACTATAGAAGCTCGAATTCGAACTTAGTGCATTTCAGGCAAATTTCTTAAAAAATCTTCTTCTCCAGATCCAGCTTCAGAATCTTTTCATATTTGGTAAGCAACATTGTGGGGTGGATCTGATTCAAGTTTGTTCAAATCGGCCCCCTGGGTTTATATTTGAGCTCCGTATAGGAGCCCAAATTTTAACTTAGTGCATTTCAGGCATATTTCTTAAAAAATCTTCTTCTCCAGATCCAGCAGGCAGAATCTTTTGATATTTGGTATGCAACATTGTGGGGTGGATCTGATTGTGATTCATGAACGTATTTATTTGTAAAGTTGATAGAATCTTAGACAAAATTTGCAGAAAAGATCTACTATAGAAGGGGTGGTATCCAGGGTGAACCGTTTACCCAAATCTAGCAGTACTAATGCATTATTCACACAAATCTCCATTCAAATTTTATGACCCCTCATTGGAACACATGCATTCAGCTCATTGCAACAAAGGTCATATGCCATGTTTTTGAGGCAAAGGAATAAAAATTTTAGTTATTCATGAAATTTTTAGGCAACTGTTGTCTGTTATTCACATTGCTTCATGAAATTTCAGTACTTTTAGAAGTTACCTCAGTAATCAAGGGTTAATTCCCCTTAATTAAATGTCGCCTCTAAAAAACAACCACTTTGCATATCTTACCTTTTTACCAGCATCACTGCCAAAACTTGTCAGCATTCTTCGCAAAAATCGCTATTCAAATTTTAATTTTTGTCTCTTAAACATACATGTACTTATCGCTTGTAAATACCCCATTGGAATGAGCTTTTTGAGCTCATTCCAATGAGAGGTCGCACACCATGCTTTTTGAGTCAAAAAAGCAATTTTTTTAGTTATTCCAGAATTTCGTACGTAAAACACAGCTTTATGACTTCACATTAAAATGAGCTCTCTAAGCTTGTTCCAATCAACATTCACGCACTATGTCTTTCACACAAAAAATAAAATTTTCCATTTATTCAGAAATTTTGTTTGCAAGAACACTCTTACCCCCCCCCCCCCCCCCCCCCACACACACAAACACACACACACACACACACACAGACACACACATCTAAAAGTTTGTCAGCAAAAAAACAGTTACTTCAATTTTTAAATGCATTATAGGAACAACTTGCCTAATCAAATTTAAATACTTTTGCATCATTCTGTATCTAGAACAAACCATTTACCATATCTTTACGCAAAATTCTCCAGCATCATTCACAAAAAAACACCATTATTTATATATTCACATTTCTGTCTCAAAAATATACCTGATCTTCCCATACCCCTATTGGAATAAGCTGTTTGAGCTTGTTCCAATGATGATAAAAAAAACTAATATTTTGGAAAATTTGTGAAAATTTTTGTTTTCTTGCATGCAAATATATACATGTAGCACATGGAAGATATCCACAGTTGGGGAGAGATGTCCAAGGCTATCTTTTCACATTCCTTGTTTGTGCTTCATGCTAAACCAGTTTGTCTGCAGAGATAAATTTGCTTTTTTAAAAATCATTGGAGATAGGCCACACACCAACGATTTTAAATAAAACTAATTTTAGGTAACAAATGTTGAACTTCAAACAAAATCTATCACTCAACCAGTTAATGTTGATGAGGCATGACATGGTGAAGGTGACCTAAAATACTTCTTAGAGTCACTTTGTCAGGTGAGCGATTAAGGCCACGTGGGGCCTCTTGTTTAAAAAAATGGGAGATATTAAATTCGGGGTGTCCTTCTGTGTTTTTCGTTTCCAGACTCTAACTTTCCTTACAGTGACCAGATTTTGATTTGGGTAGTAGATCACTTTCATCAATTGTGGGTCCAAGTTCGAATATGGGCATTTTCCGTGCATATTTAATTAGTTTGCTGAAATTTGATTGGCTGACGGTTTCCAGACTCTAACTTTCCTTAAAATCAACTGATTTCGATGAAATTTCATATATGGATTACTTTTGTCAATACCTAGGTCAAGTTTGATTGTGGGAAATTTTATACTGAAAATCTGTCTGTCTCCCTGTCCACCTGCCCCATACGTCAACGCACCTTGGACTAAAAGCCGTATTTATGAACCGATGTTTTGGGGTTTGGTCCAAAATTTAAGATGGCCACCTGCGACCATTTTGTTCCAAAATTGGGTGTACCCTGTTTTTTGTACGGAACTTCTTTTTGAAAGTTTGGATTTGAATAAATTTTTGTATGAATGTTTTAGTAACATGCAATACATCACATATAATACGGGTTTTGTTCTCGTGCAAAAATTATGCTAATTAGGGAAACTTTGATTTATTCAGTGCTACTACTGATACACAGGAAGGGCACACCTTCCGTGTTTTTAGCTCACCAACTTTAGTTGTGTGAGCTTGTGGAATGGCTCGATCGGTCGGCGTCAGCGTACATGTCCAATAATGTTAAAGTTTCTGTTTAGGTCACTTATTCGCCCTATTTCCATATCATGGCTTTTATAATGCTGCTATATGATGATTATTATCATTTTACCATGATTTAACCCCTCATACCCTACATTTTAGACATTTTTCTTGACATTTTTAGTTGCGTTTAGTTTTCTGTTTAGCTCAGAATTTCATGTTTAACTAAGTGTTTAGGTCAGCTGCTGTGTTCCTTCTCTTCCAATGGCACTTATATTCATCATACATGTTCCTCAGTATCATTGTTCCATGATTAACCCCCTCATACCCTGCATTTTAAACATTTTTCTTGAAATTTTTAGTTGCTTTTAATTTTCTGTTTAGCTCAGAATTTCATGTTTAACTTGATGTTTAGGTCAGCTGCTGTGCTCCTTCTCTTCCAATGGCACTTATATTCATCATACATGTTCCTCAGTATCATTGTTCCATGATTAACCCCTCATACCCTGCATTTTAAACATTTTTCTTGACATTTTTAGTTGCGTTTAGTTTTCTGTTTAGCTCGGAATTTCATGTTTAACTTAGTGTTTAGGTCAGCTGCTGTGTTCCTTCTCTTCCAATGGCACTTATATTCATCATACATGTTCCTCAGTATCATTGTTCCATGATTAACCCCCTCATACCCTGCATTTTAAACATTTTTCTTGACATTTTTAGTTGCGTTTAGTTTTCTGTTTAGCTCGGAATTTCATGCTTAACTTAGTGTTTATGTCAGTTCCTGTGTTTTACTTTTAAGAGGTTGTGTTTAGGTAAGCTTTGTTGCATGTTATGAGCCTGTTTGATACAGTTCTTGTGTTTGCCAAAGTTACTATCAAAGAGGAATGTTGGTGAGCTATAGGGCGTTGGCGTCCTTCTTGTTTGTTTTTGTTTCCAGACTCTAACTTTCCTTTCAGTCAGTCGATTTCGATGAAATTTGAGTAGTGGATCACTTTCATCAATTGTGGGTCCAAGTTCGAACATGGGCATTTTCCATGCATATTTAATTAGGTTGCTGAAATTTGATTGGCAGACTCTAACTTTCCTTAAAATCAACCGATTTCGATGAAATTTCATATATGGATTACTTTTCACATCAGTTTAATGTAATATGTCTTATCATACAGTCTTAATTTTTAGTGATTCTCACAGTTATACTCCACATCATTTTACTTGCTTTGACAGTGACCTCCGTGAAAATAAATCTGAGAACCACTGTCTGAATTACTGTCTGTTCTGTCTCTTCTAAATAACTTCCACTTGCAACTGAACTATATTCCACTGGATGCATTAATTTCCCTTGAAACTGCCCAGTGGGAGACATCAATACACTGAATTTGCTTGTTTTACAATTAACTGGTAGAGTTCTAAATTATTTTTGGCCATCAAAATTTGCTTACATATCTTTGCCTTGTTACAGTTTATAGGAGAGTGCCCATAGACACTCTCACATAAATTGTGACAAGACAAGTCCTTACTGACTAAATAATATCACTTCAAAGCCCTGTGGGAACCCCAGGAAGTGAAGCAGTGCTTGTTTACAGTGGTAAACAAGCTCTTTTTCACTGGTAAAATAGAACCCAGTCACTAATGCTTGGGATGCGAGTCCTCTAAAATAGGTAAAATGAGGTATAAACGATTGACTGACCTTGACTTTATCTCCATGTTGTCATGATTAGCCATTGTGCAAAAGTATGTGACCTTCATCACCAACAAATAAATAAATCACTTCAAAGATAATAAGAAGTACATTCACTGAGTATGAAGCCTTCAAGTTGCAGAATCTTCACCTCAGAGTAAAGCCCAAATATGGGCTTCTGCACTCTACCATTTAAAGCAGCCCACCCCCATCCCTCCCACATAACCTAAATAATCATTTGCAAGTTATTTCCAGACCTTCATTGTCATTGAATTGCTTTTGATTCCAAAGATAAAGTTTTGGAATTGTTTTCTTTTTCTATTCCAGTATCTCTCATGTTTTGTGAGCAGTGTAAGTTTTATTTTGTTTCAACTGATGTAAAGACTATGTATCTGTGATGCTTAGAGTCAAAACTAAGTTCAAGTGCAACATAAGAGTATATGTTTATACAACATAACAGTATATGTTTATACATCATAAGAGTATATGTTTATACTACATAACAGTATATGTTTAACAGTACACGTTTATGCAACATAACAGTATATGCAGGGACCGATCAGGACTATTTAAAATACGCTCTAGCCTCGGAGCCTATTTTTTCAATTCATGCGCCAGAGTTCAATTTACGGAGTCACACTGCTGTTTGTAACACACACTGCAAGTATGTAATAGCTCTCATCATTTTCATTTAGTACACTATAGCAAACATTAATCTTCACTGTGGTTTCTGATCAAGTCTTGGCTGCCTATTTAGTGAAGATTAATGCTTGGTAATTAAGACTTGAAGTATTAACTTAAGCACTCTACAACAATGATAAATGATAACCATATATACAATACATGTAAGAGTGTCTCTCTCGATTATCCATCGAAAGAATATCAAAATATGATCTGAGAAGTTACGCCAACTGAGAAGCCTATTTCTGAGATTTAAGAGCCAGGTCCTGATGTTTCAGAACCAAATACGCACTGGCGCATGCCCAGGTTGTCCCTGGTATATGTTTATACAACAAAACAGTATATGTTTATACAACATAACAGTACATGTTTATACAACATGACAGTATATGTTTATACAACATAATAGTATATGTTTATACAACATAACAGTATATGTTTATAAAAGAGAAGAGGGTCAAAACTCGATTTGTTCTTATTTTTTTGAAGGTTTGGTGTAACTTCGCAGAACCGACCAATATGGATGCTGGATATGACAATCAAACAACAGTTGCCTCCTGCTGCCAAATCACACATTCTCATTGTGGGCCAAATCATGGGTAATGAAGCTGTTGGTACTGAATTATCATTGCAGTTAGCTGAGCATTTGTGTACCAATCACAAGAGGACAGATTATTATACCAACCAGGTAAAAATCAAGCAAATAAACATAAGCTTGTGGGCTTGATATAGTAATGATTTGCTGTGCATATTCTTGATCTCTCCTTATTTCAGAAAACAATGCCTGTTGAATGTTTACTACTTGATGTCACTACATCCTATAATGTTAACTATAAAATAACCAAACTATGCCTCACGCCTGGGGCTGTATTGTTGTTGTTATTATTGTTTGTAACAATCATGTCAATCATGTAACAATTATATTTTTATACTGTACCAATGACCCAGACTTAGCTGGTGCTAACTCCAACAAAACCAGGGCCAAACACAAATTTTGCCCCCCAATCCCCAAAATTTGCATCCAAAACAAAAAGAAATCATGTCCTAAAGGACCTCCATAGTACGCCTCTACTGCGCATGCGCAGTGACGCAGTCGTCCCGAAATTGGCGCCAATTATCATTCTCTGTTTGGCCCTTCATCAGTCAACATCTCACTGATCTTTGTGCTTGTAAATCTCAGTTTAAAGGATGCCAGACACGTAATTTTTGGAGAAAATGTGATTCTAAGGAGGATAGAAGGAGGAGAGGAAAAAAGAAGTGGCAAAAAATAATCAGGGCTGTACTTAAAATTTTTTGTTGAAATTATGTTAAGTTGCCTATTTTCGAGGCATGGGCCTCTTGTTGTCATTCTTGCTAATTGTTGCACTGCTTATTCAGTGTTTCCTCTCCCCTAGCCTTCTAAAGTCCCCCCTTGCAATTCTCCCATGCTTTTGGCATATTTTTGAGAAGTTTCATTTCTAAAATTTCCTGGGAGAGTTGCTTGGTTACAGAATGTTTTCTGTTATTTTCCCCATAGTTACGTTTTCACCCATGGGTGTATAACGTTTGTGTTCTGCATCTTCCATCTGATGTTCTGCAGATTCTCCCCTGGGAGTCTCTGTTTTGCATCAGATAGAGTGTAATTGATGACTGATTCCGGGCCAGTTTTTTCAGTGCCTGGAGTCATGTTTTCTAGTGTGTTTACACTGTTTGTTTTCATTGGCAACAGCCTTTTTTGAGGGGGCTGTTTGCCTTTGTAGTAGTTTATCTCATTATAAGATACATTTATATTATCCGAAAGTGTCTCATTAATTATTTTATATAAATTTAAAATTTTTGACCACACTTTGCCATCGGATCCATCGGGGCTCAACGTTACTTTTCAGCAACTTGGGCTTCTCTGAAAAAATATTTTTTCAAAATTATTTTGTTTTGCAATTGTTTTTTCATTTATTAATGGATCATGTTATTATGTATCTTTGTGTCAGGGGTTTTTGCGAGTAACTAGGACTTATTGTTGTTCTTTCACAATGAAGGGACATTGTTCAAATTGTAATAGGAAGAAATCTTCCTCTGACTTTCATGATCATTGTATTAATTGTAGTCAGTGTTCTCGCATTAATCCCTGTCCTATATGTGAACATTGGGATGAGAAACATTGGAAACGTGTGTCACGATATGTTGTTTCTGGAGAAAGAGCGATGCCGGCTCTTTCTCCACAAGGTCACTCTACTCTCTCAGTTTCTATTTCAGAGGAACCAGAACAGGGTGATGTTTCCATGTTATCTTCTTCAAGTGTGCGTCCGTCGTCACAAATAAATTCAGAGCTAGCGGCAAAAGTGCTCATGGAGATTAGACAAATGTCGTCCGCTAGCTCGCCCGGTGTAGCGTCCATTCACCGAATGGTTCGGCAGCCGGGTTCGTCCGATGCGGTCCAAGAGGAAATTTTGGGTGATGCGAGCACTATAAACATAATAGATGCACACCCAGTGACGGCGGATAGTAAACGAGAACGGAGGAAGCCTTTTAGTCCGGTTCCTAGCTCGTCCAGGTCCAGCCGGGCCGCGAGCGAGAGAGGCCCCTCTCTCGTACAACAACATCTGAGACCAGATGTTGTGGTACAAAATGTGTCTTTAGCGGAGCATACGTCCGTCGCTCGGGACGCTCCGTTGTATAAGCAGTCCGCAGAGACTGTTAAGGCTTCCTCTTCTCGTCGGCGCACACGACCGCACCTTGGCTGCGTGACCTCCGATATTTTGCCAGCTTCGCCGGTGAAGGATTCTTCGGCGACCAGGTCACACCATCCGGCAGCCAGGGATTCGAGACCGATGGACTCCGGACGTTCGCATAGGAAAAGTATGCGGGAGCCATCTGATGCGGAGCTGCCCTCGGCGAAGCAGCGAAAGACCGCGCCTCCGCAGGTCTCGACGTCGGACATTCTAGTGCAGATAGCACAGCTTATCGCAGCATCCCAGCAGCCGACAGAAACGGTGTCGGATCGAGAATTATCCGACGGCGCTGGGTCGGTACGCTCCGCCGAAGCATCGGGGGCGGACGACCGGGAACATCGGGAGGTCCGACCGGATGGTGAAAGGGATACGGATGAATTGGAGCTATCCCTTTCGGAACAACATAAAGCTGCCGTGGACTTCATCCGGCACTTTCTCCCTCAAGTTGTTCCGTCGGGCCAGACTGCTGCGCTTCCGGACAAGAGAATTATAGCGTCATTGGACTCTGAATTTTTTGAGCGGTTCAGGGACATCGCTCCCGAGTTTCCGTCGCAGTCCAATAATGTTGCAAGAACATTTGAATTATTGAACGACGCTATATTTAAACTTGCTTCCAGGACAGGGAAAGCAGGTTTCTTGTCCGCAAATACTCTCAACCTGCCTTTCTTTAATGCAAGGAATAAATTCGACACGGCAGGACAGGGTATACCGAGAGTTCCTCTGCGTATGGACGACGAGGCGGAAGACTTAGAGCTATCATTACCGTCGTCAGCTTCTATTCCAACCGCGGTGTTGGAAACAGCTATTGCGTCTAACAGAGCCAATTTAGATGCCTTATCTTACGCAGATCACCTTACTAAGGCGTTATCACTGCGCCTTCAAGGGGAAGAGTTTCAGGATATACAATCCTCTTTAAGACTTCTTTCAAGGGCAGTAGCTTATTCCATGTGTAACTCCGCCCTTTCAGTGGCTAATCTGGAGTTGGTTAGACGTGATGCAGCCCTGGCTACATCCACACTAGTGGATTCTAAGGTGAAGAACTCTCTTAGAGTCGCTTCGGTCTCAGGAGAACTTCTCTTTGACGGCAAGCTTTCCGCTATTTATGATAATATTAAAAAGAAAGCTAATGATTCTCTGTTGTTCAGATCCGCTCCTAAAAGGTCGGATACAGCAGACACGAATAAGGCGGGCACTTCTGGGTCTAATGCGCCCAAGAGAGGTTCCTATAGAGGTTCCGGTGCGTCCTCTTGGTCTTATTCGAGAGACCGTCAGGATAGCGACTCTCGTTCGGGACGTCCTTCAGGCCGGGACAATCGGTCGGACGCCCCGAGGTCGACGAGGCGAGGTGCGGGTCGTGGAAGACGTGGTTTCTCCTACCGCAGGCCTCGCAGGTCCAGGAGGTGATGGCTTAAACCTCTATCGCGTTCCGGTTGGCGGAAGGTTGTCGAGTTTTTCACAAGAGTGGGCGTCGATTACGGACGACCCGTGGGTGAGAGGAGTGACTTCGGAAGGTCTAAAGATATCCTTCAAACGAAAGCCTCCATTAACTCGAAGTCCAAAGTGGACCCATCTTCCGTCAAATCCACAGAAAAGAGACGCTCTGTTATCAGAGGTGCAGTCTCTTTTAATGAAGAACGCGGTAGAGGTCGTAGAAAACCAGGAATCGCTGGGATTCTACAGCCATCTGTTTCTGGTTCCGAAACCAGACGGCTCGTTCCGTCCAGTCATAGATTTGAGCTGGATAAACAAGCTGATCGTCGCTCCGAAGTTTTATATGGAGACGATTCGATCGGTCAGAGCGAGTATTCGGGTGAACGATTATGCAACGAGCATAGATCTCAAGGATGCGTACTTTCACGTCATGGTACATCCGACATTCCGAAAGTATCTACGCTTCGCAGTCCTAGGAGTGGTGTATCAGTTCCGGGCCATGTGCTTCGGATTGAATCTAGCACCCTGGGCTTTCACTCGGGTAATGAACTCGGTAATGATCTACTTCCGAGCTCATTCGTCTGCGGTAACGTCGGCCTACCTGGACGACATTCTTCAGAGGTACGGCAACGAGTTAACGCTTCAGAACGATGTTCAGAATCTTCTTCTATTGCTCCGACGTCTCGGTTTCATAGTAAACGAGGAGAAGTCGGATCTGGTGCCGTCCAAGTCATTCACTCATCTGGGAATGAGCTTCGAGACGCACAACAATCTCGTTCGTCTGCCGTTAACCAGAGCGAAATTAGTCAGTTGTTACGCTCGCTATTGTCTGCATGCAGACAAAGTCACGGCGAGAGAATTTATGAGACTGATAGGTCTGTGCGGAGCCGCCGCGGATCTCATTCCGATGGGGCGGCTATGCACACGTCCTCTTCAAATTTTCCTGACTCAGAATTGGAGTGTGAAAATTCATTCGCTCGATGTAGACGTTCTCTTGTCAGATCAAGTGAAACAAGAGATTCAGACTTGGGCAAACATTCAGTGGTTAACTCAAGGAGTTCCGCTGCAGTTGCCGGATCCGAGTTTTACCATTATGACGGATGCCAGTCAAACAGGTTGGGGTGCATCATTAATCCCAACGGATTCGAGATGCCAGGGTCTTTGGGATCCGCAATTCCTGTGC
The DNA here is from genome assembly GCA_031216915.1 of Pictodentalium vernedei. Taxonomy (NCBI): domain Eukaryota; kingdom Metazoa; phylum Mollusca; class Scaphopoda; order Dentaliida; family Dentaliidae; genus Pictodentalium; species Pictodentalium vernedei. Next base: position 550,545,284 of record CM062294.1, read on the forward strand.
AAGCACATAAACATCAAGGAAATGATGTCAATTTGGCTTGCGTTACGTCACTGGATGGACATTATTCACGATGCTCATGTCCAAATCCTATCCGACAATACGACAGTAGTGGCGTATATACGGAATCAGGGAGGCACTCATTCAGTTCCGTTGTTCAATCTAACGGAAAGAATCCTTCTGTTTGCGTTGGAACATCACGTTCTTCTTTCGGTCCGTCACATACCGGGTCGTCTGAATGTGCTAGCAGACTCCCTTTCACGAAAGGGTCGCTTGTTGCCGTCGGAGTGGACTCTCAACAAACAAGTATTCAATCAGATTTGCTACCAATGGGAACGGCCAATGATAGACTTATTTGCGACACATCTCAACAATCAGTTGCAGACGTATGTGTCCCCGTGTCCGGATCCAAGAGCATTTGCAGTAGACGCTCTGTCGATCCCTTGGGACGGAATGATAGGATATGCGTATCCTCCAGCGCCGTTAATTCAACAAGTATTGCTAAAGATAAAACAATCTCATTGCAAGATTCTGTTGGTAGCATCTCTGTCGCCACAGAGACCGTGGATAAATCTACTCAGGTGTCTGTTGTGGGACCTACCGCGGAAGCTTCCTCCACGAGAGGATCTTCTTTCGCAGGGGAAATCGCGCCAACTCCATCACAACCCGCAAGGTCTCAACCTTCACGTTTTTCCGTTGTGCGGTCCTTCTTGCATGGCAAGCACTTTACAGGACGAGCAGTGGACGCGATTTCTAACTGTAGGAGGACCTCCTCTTCGCTAAACTATGCGGCTAAGTGGAAGGTTTTCCGTCGTTGGTGTAGGGATCATTCTGTAGATATATTTGATCCCTCTATACCAGACATTGCAAACTTTCTAGTATACTTGTTTGACGAAATCAAACTGCAGCCTGTTACTATAAAGGGTTATAGATCTATGTTATCTGATACCTATGCACATCATGATAGTTTACAAATTGGATCTAATGTCTCTTTATCGAAATTGGTTCGAAACTTTTCGATAAATAGACCTAGAACTCTTAGATTAATTCCTAAGTGGAATTTAGCTTGGGTTCTCCTTAAATTGAAGGAAAAGCCATTTGAACCTCTTGGAACAGTAGATTTCAAATTCTTATCTTATAAGACAGCTTTTCTCTTAGCTTTCTCTTCTGCCAGAAGAGTCAGTGAGCTTCATGCACTATCGGTGGATGATTCTCATTATCGTAGTGTTGGGAACACTATCACCTTCACTACTAATGTGGGTTTTTTAGCTAAGAATCAGGCTCCTAATAAATATCCGGAACCTATTGTTATTAAGGCTCTTCCGTCTTCAGACGGGCGTAGGCCTTTACTCTGTCCTGTTAGAGCACTACGTATCTATAAACAGAGATCTCAGTTCATCAGAAAGGGACGGAAATGTTTCTTTCTGTCTTTGATGCCTAATAGAAAGGACATTTCAGTCCATTCTATTGCTAGATGGATTCAGTTAACTATCCGTACTGCTTATGAAGATTTATCTTCTTCTCAGCAGTCTGTGCTTAAGATTTCTGCTCATGAAGTAAGAGCTCTTTCTACTTCCTGGGCTTATGCTAATAGTGTTGCTATTACAGATTTAATGAAGGCTGCTTATTGGTCTCAGCCATCCACATTTACTAATTTTTATCTCAGAAATATTGAGTCCATTTCTGGAGACCTGCATTGTTTAGGTCCGTTATCTGTTGCTCAGAATGTCGTCCACTAAACAGTTGCAACTATAGTTATGCAGGCTTTCTGTTCCGGCAGTGACTCCGTCCGACTGCCCTCTTCGCTCTGGGCTATTTGACCCAGGGCAAGGGGAAGGGGGGGGCGGGTGTTCCCTTAGGTCACCTGCTTTATAGTGAAAAGCAAGGGAATGCCTCCTCCAAGACAGTATTTCTGAGTCGCTTCCGGGATGGTTTTAAAGTGTAATATTAATGTTTAATTTCATTCATGTCTTATTTTTAAAGTGTAGCTCGGTGTGAAGCATTTGTATATGTCAAGTGTCAAACGGGCTTTAATATACAATACTCGGACACTTTTAAATGATTATAAAGAGTCTCAATTCTCTGGACTACTTTATTTATTGGCTTGCTTTAAAAATAATTAGTATAAGGGTTATACTGGATGTTAATAGAGAACATGAATGTTATTGTGCTCAATTATTAAGGGTAGTGTATCTTTCTAATTTAATATTAAATAAGAAAGATACATGTAAAGCCTAATACTCCTTTTCTCCTTAAGGGGTTACCTCTTTATTTATAATTGAGCTTATTGGATTTTCCTCTATGTCCTAGGCCCTCCAGCCTGTTTACTATTCAGCTAAGTCTGGGTCATTGGTACAGTATAAAAATGTTAAAAAATTTATAGTAATTTATATATTTTTTATACTTACCAATGACCCAGACGGGGATGGCCCTCCCTGAGTTGGGAACTCTTGCCTCCCCGCTGAGTACATAGCGCTGACCAGGCACTGCCAGTAAGAATGATAATTGGCGCCAATTTCGGGACGACTGCGTCACTGCGCATGCGCAGTAGAGGCGTACTATGGAGGTCCTTTAGGACATGATTTCTTTTTGTTTTGGATGCAAATTTTGGGGATTGGGGGGCAAAATTTGTGTTTGGCCCTGGTTTTGTTGGAGTTAGCACCAGCTAAGTCTGGGTCATTGGTAAGTATAAAAAATATATAAATTACTATAAATTTTTTAACTTTCTAGTACTTACTATATATGTTCATTATAAGTCGCATCTTTCTACTCCGAAAAAATAGTACCTGTAATTAAAATAATAAAATTTAAAATCATAAATTTTGATATCCTCTACGTTGGGTAAAGGGTTCATTTCTATCCATCACATCAAGTAAAAAGATTAATAATGATTATTTATAGTACCCAATACTAAGTATAACTTTTACTCACAAAGTTTCTTTTGTGGTTTGGCCATGTCTGCAGATTTCAATGGTTCACTCTGACCTTCTTCATTGATAGCAACCACCTGGAATAAGTATTCTGTACCATGGGTAAGGCCGGTGACATTAAAGTTCAACTGATCTGGTGGCAAATCTGCAATTTTATTCCATGTACTTCTTCGGGTGTCTCTAATCTCCAGAGCATATCCAGTAATTGGTTTACCACCATCAGATTCTGGTGCTTTCCATTCCAAACTGGCTGTATCTTCTTCAACATTAGACACAGCAAGTGGTACTGTTGGTGCAGTTGGCTTATCTACAAAATGGAAAAATTTAAGAATTGAATTCAATTTTTATAATCTTTATTGGAGTATGAATGTGTGGGAATGGGTACAAATTATGTATGAATCCTTCATTCAATTCTTATAATTACATCCCGTAACTGTTTAAACTACTTTTTACCAAACAACAAAGCAGAAAGACGAAATAAAACATGTACGAACGAACGAGGCGAAAAACCACCCTCACACAAAAGACAAAAGCGCACAACTCTTGAGTTGAGCGCTGGTTCCGTCTAAATGATATCCCAAAGGCAAATAAGCTTTAATTTTCACAACTTTAGAAATGGAAACGAGTATTTTAGTAACGGGCTTTATGCCACAGCTGGGAAATGTCAACAAAGAAACAGCAGCGGAGTTAATCACTGCAAAAGGCGCTAAAAGTTAAAAACCTACCCAAACACCGTCCGAATTACATTCTGTCAACTGCGCTCTACCGTAAATGCGGGTCAAAGTTCGACCAAATGTATTCATTGGAAAATGAATTACATTTGGTCATGATGTTTTCATCCTGCTGACCAATGGGAATTGAGTATTTGGAGCCAAAACGTATAACTACATTAACAATGTAATTATTATAAGTCGCATCTTTTTACTCTGAAAACATGGTACCAAAATGAAGTGTGACTTATACAAAGATCAGGGATGTAAGTTTTGCATCTTTTTCCGGAATTCTGGGTTTTCGTTATTGTTTTCTACTTTTCCAAGCCATTGCTCAGAGACATGAATATTATTGTTGTAAAGTTATTTGTACTCTTCATTTGAACAAACTTACTACTCTTTCAAAGCTTGTAGATTACCAACAACTGTGGAGCTATATGTCCGGGGTGTTTCGATCTTTGCTATTAAATTTGACTGTGAGCTGTCTGCTAATACAGCTAAATCAGCTGTTGTGCCACAGGTGAAGCCAATATGTTGTGTACTAGTCTTTCCAAGACTCGACCTCACCTCAGGCCACTCTGGGCTCAGACAAGCACAGATGGGCCTCAGGGAGGTTGAATCTTATGGAGACTAGTTCTGTTTGCATCAGGTGTGATTATTTTGGTTTTTTGACCTGTTTCAATCTATACTACCGTTGTTATGAATATTCCGGCTTTTTGACTTCCTGCAACTTGCACACCTGACAAAGATACAAGTTTTAGCAAATGATCACTTCCAAAAGTTGAGTGAATTGAACATCACTTTTGAGATTTGACAACTACAGTCAAGCCATATTATCGCCAAGTATCATAGCTTTAGTGGTCACTCTTTCTCCATCATCTGTCCTTCCATCTGTATGGCTGTCCAACCGTTTATCGATTTCTCCTCATAAACCAATGGTCCAAATTTAGCCAAATTAGATATGCATATTCCTCATCATATGTGAATTCAGGATTATTCAAATATAGTTGCCAATCCCACAGGGGACACCACAGTGGAGCATAATTCTGTTAGGACCCACAAAATATTTTTTTTAAATTTAAAAAATCCTCTTCAGATCCATCTGTAAGAATCTTTTTGATATGTGGTATGTAGCATCCACAGTGGGGTGAGATTCAAATTTGTTCAAATCAAGTCCCTGGGTTCATATTTGGGTTCCCTCTTGGAACCCGAATTTTAACTTGGTGCAATGTGAAATTTATTTAAAAATCTTCTTCAGATCTACCAGTCAAAATCACTTGATATTTAATATACTACATCTTTAGAGGGATCAACTTGGAGTCATATTTGGGCTCACCGTGGGACCCCAAATTTTAACCGAGTGTAACATGAGGAATATTTTTTAAAAATCATCTTTAGATTCCATCAGTCAGAACTGTTTGATATTTGATAGGTTGTATCCTTAGTGGAGTGAGATTCATTTAAGTTTGTTCAAGTCATATTTGGGCCTTCTTTGAGAAGCCAAATTTTAACTTGGTTCAATATGAAGAGATTTATTTAAAAATCTTCTTCAACTCTACCAGTCAAAATCTCTTGATATTTGGTATACTGCATCTTTAACTTGTGTAACTTGAATATTTTTTGGAAATCTTCTTCAGATCCATCGGTCATAATCTTTTGATATTTGGTATGCAGCATCCTTAGTGGGGTGAGATTCAGGTTTGTTCAAATCAAGTCCCTGGTTTCATATTTGGGCTTCCTGTTGGAACCCAAGTTTTACCTTGGGGCAATATGAAGAAATTTATTTTAAAATCTTCTTCATATTGACCTGACAAAATCTCTTGATATTTGATATACTGCATCTTAAGGGGGATTAGCTTTAAATTAGTTCAAATTAAGTTCCTGGAGTCATATTTGGGCTCACTGTTAGAACCTGAATTTTAATTTGTGCAGTATGAAGAAATTTATTTTAAAATCTTCATATCGACCTGGCAAAATCTGTTGATATTTGATATACTGCATCTTAAGGGGGATCAGCTTTAAATTTGTTCATGTTAAGTTCCTGGAGTCATATTTGGGCTCACTGTTGGAGCCGGAATTTTAACTCTGTGTAACATGAGGAATTTTTTTTTTTTAAATCTCCTTCTTCAAATCCAAGAGTCAGAATCTTGATATTTGGGATGTAGCATTCTTAGTGGGGTGAGATTATAACTTTTCTCCGCCAACATGTATGGTATATGGAGATTTAATACTTGGATGTCGGTTTTCAAACACCGAGCCGCAGGCCAGGTTTTTGTCCCGTTTGAAACACAATACAACTTAGTGGAAATAAATTTGTGGACGTATTTCTCAGCAGATCCACAATTATTTGGACCAAATTCATGATAATAATTTTGTTTTTATAATCGCAGAAGACAGCAGATAGAATTACATCCCTTGGGTCATTAAGGAAACAAGTAAACAGTATTTTGTTGACATATCATCCCCTGAGTTCCAATGTGTTCTATGTGACTACTGGCAGCCTACTGGCACATAGAATATAATGGTACTCAGGGGACGTATTATTTGCTCTTATTTTATTTTTATGATTGTATTGTCGGAAATCTGATGATATTTGTGACTATATTTTTATACTGTACCAATGACCCAGACATAGCTGGTGCTAACTCTTAAAATATAGGGCCAAACACAAATTTTGCCCCCCAAACCCCAAAATTTGCATCTAAAACTAAAGAAAACATGTCCTGAAAGGCCCTCCACACTTCGCCCCTACTGCGCATGCGCAGTGTCAAGGACGTTCCGAAATTGGCGCCATTTATCATTCTAAGTTTGGCCCTTCATCAGTTAACATCTGACTGATCTTTGTGCTTTTAAATCTCAGTTTAAATGATGCCAGACACATAAATATTAGTGAAATGGTGATTCTAAGGAGGATAGAAAAGGAGGAGAGGAAAAGAATGTGTGACAGAATATTATCAGGGCTGTAACTTAAAATTTTTTAATGAAATTATGTTAAGTTACCTATTTTCAAGGCAGCAGCCATTTTGTTGTCATTCTGATTATTTAGTTACACTGTTTTTTCAAGTGTTTTCCTCTCTCCCTGTCCTTTAAGTTCCCCCTTGCTATTCTCCCATGCTTTTGGCATAGTTTCTGTAATTATTATTACTAAAATTTCTTGGGAGTTTTAGCTGAATAACAGAATGAATTCTGTTCTTTCCCCATGTTTACGTCTTCACCTACGGGTGGTTAGGCGTTGTGTTCTGCATCTACCATCTGATGTTCTGCAGTTTCTTCCCTGGAAGTCTCTGTTTTGCATCAGATGGTGTATTTTTGGTAACTGATTTCGGGCCTGGGTGCCTGGAGTCTTATTTTAGTGTTTTTACACTCATTGTTTACATTTACAACAGCCCTCTCTGTGAGGGGGGGATTTCTAAATAATAATATCTTTATGTTATTTTAATCATAACTAGATACATTATTATTGTTCGTAAGTGTTGAATAAATTGTTTAAAAATATTTTTAAAATTTTTGTCCACACTTAGGCTTGGGATCCATTGGGGCTCAACGTTACTTTTCAGAAACTTGGGCTGTTCTGAAAAAATATTTTTTCAAAATATTTTGATTTCAATTATTTTTTCTATATTAATGGATCATATTATTATTATGTATTTTGATTGCCAGGGGTTAGTGCGAGTACCAGGACTTGTTTTCTTTTCACATTGAAAGGATATTGATCAATTGTTTTAAGAGGAAGTCTTCCTCTGACCTTATTATCATTCTATATGTGGTCAGTGTACTCGCATTAACTCCTGTTCTGTATCGTATGATTTCGATGACAATATGGGAAGCGTATGTCACGGTATGTTGTTGGGGATTTGGACACTCCGGTCCTTTCCCCGCAGGGTCACTCTACTTTATCAATTTCTATTTCAGACGATCAAGATTAGGGTGATGTATCTGTGATGTCTTCCAACAGTGTGCCTCCGTCGTCACAATTAATGAAGGGCTAGCGGAAAAGTGCTCATGTAATACGCCAATTGCCTAAGAGGACCCTAGTAGGTTCGACGGCCTTTGACGTCCGCTAGCTCGCCCGGTGTAGCGTCCATTCACCGAATGGTTCGGCAGCCGGGTTCGTCCGTTGCGGTCTAGAAGGAATTTTGGGGTGATGCGAGCACTATAAAATTAACTTAATGCACACCCAGTGACGGCGGATCAGAGGGAGAACGGAGGAAGCCTTTTAGTCCGGTTCATAGCTCGTTCCGGTCCATCCGGACGGCAAGCGAGAGAGGCCCCTCTCTCGTTCAACAACAGATGTTGTGGTACAGATGTTGTGGTACAAATGTGTCGTTAGCGGAGCATACGTCCGTCGCTCGGGACGCTCCGTTGTATAGGCAGTCCGCTGAGACTGCTAAGGCTTCCTCTTCTCGTCAGCGCACACGACCGCACCTTGGCTGCGTGACCGCCGATATATTACCAGCTTCGCCGATCAAGGATTCTTCGGCGACCAGGTCACACCATCCGGCAGCCAGGGATTCGAGACCGATGGACTCCGGACGTTCGCATAGGAAAAGTATGCGGGAGCCATCTGATGCGGAGCTGCCCTCGGCGAAGCAGCGATAGTCTGCGCCTCCGCAGGTCTCGACGCCGGACATTCTTGTGCACATAGCACAGCTTATCGCAGCATCCCAGCAGCCGACAGAAACGGTGTCGGATCGAGAATTATCCGACAGCGCTGGGTCGGTAGCCGGGGACTCGAGGCCTGCAGACTCCGGACGTTCGCATAGGAAGTGTGCGGGAGTCAACGTACACGGAGCTTCCAGCGGCAATGCATCGTAAGTCCGCTACTGCACAGGCCTCGGGAACGGACGTGCTTTCCTTAATAGCACAGTTTATCGCAGCATCCCAGCATCAACTGAATCTGTCGCATATATTTTATCCGACGATGCTGGGTCGGGACGCTCCGCGGAAGCGGGTACGGACGTCCGAGAATTTTCATCCGGTCCGACGGGATACCGAAAGGGATTCGGTGGATTTCAAGCTTTCCCTTTCGGAACAACATATGCTGCGATGCCGGATAAGAAACTGATAGCGTCGGTGGACTTAGAATTTTTTGGTTCGGTTCAGGGACATCGTCCCTCAGTTCCGACATAGTCCAATAATGTCACACAAACTATCGAATTATTGAACGACGCTATATATATTATTATTTTATGCTTGCTATCCAAGCATTTCTGGTTTCTTGTTCGAAGAGTTATGGAGATGTCTTTCAAAAGTGTGCCTCTGTCGTCATAGTTAATGAAGAGTTAGCGGCAATAAGTGCTCATGGAATATGTCTATCGCTTACGGAGTGACATTCGCTAGCTCACCCGGTGTAGCGTACATTCATCGAATGGTTCGGCTGCAGGGTTCGTCCGTTGCGGTCTAGGAAGGAGATTTGGGTGATGCGAGCACTTTAATTACTTTAGTACTCACCCAGTGACGGCAGATTGAGGACAGATCGGAGGAAGCCAACAACATAGGGGACCGCATGTTGTGGTTCAGATATTTTACATTCGGAGCATATGTCCGTTGCTCGGGACGCTCCGTTATATTGACAGTCCGAGAGACTGTCTTTAATGCTTCCTCATCCTCACAGCAGGGCACACGACCGCACATTGGCTACGTGACCTCGAGTATCCGATCAGTTTCGGCATTCAGTGATTCCACAGCGAATAGGTCGCGCCATCCGGTAGCCAAGGAACACGAGGCCTATACACTCCGTTCGCTCGCATATTGGAAGTATGCACGGGGTAACGATCTCGGAGCTTCCTGCGGCAATGCATCGTAAGACCGCTGCTCCTCAGGCCTCAGTGACGGACGTGCTATCCGAGTTAGCACAGTTGTTTCGCAGCATCCCAGCAATTGACGGTTTCTCGGTCGAATCAGGAATTATCCGACGGCGCTGGGTCGGTGCGGTCCGCGGTTGCATCAAGCTACGGACGACCGAACGCTTTATAGGGTCCGACAGGATGGCGTAAGGGATTCGAAAGATTTCGAGTTTTCCCTTTAGTAGTATCGGAAGATGCCTTTCATATCTTCTGGCATTTTCTTCCAGTGATTATTTTTCGGACTTCATTGCTGCGATCTTGGATAAGAGACTTATAGCGTCATTGGACTCGGATTTTTCGATCGGTACAGGGACTTTGTCCCTGACTTACCGACGCAGTCCAATATTGTCATTACAACATGTGTTTTATTTTTCGACGCTATATATTTATATATATATACAAGCCTGCTACTAAGCATGATAGTTTAGTTTCTTGTCCGCGTGGCTCATTTCTGCCATTTTATCTTTTTTACATATAGTTTATTTTGGCAGAGCAGGGCATACCGAGAGTTCATATGCGTCTAGACGGTGATTAAAGACTGCATATATTCTTTTTCGCCGTTTATGTCTTTTCCAATTTCAATGTTGGGAACGACATTATGTATAGTAGACTTAACTTAGACGCTTTTTTATACGTAATCCGCCTTACTGAGGCGTTATCATTACGTCTTCAAGAATAGATTTACGGGATATTATTCTCAATGTAATTTCTTTTGAGGGTAGTAGTTTGTTCACGTATAACTCCGCCCTTCAGTGGCTGATTGGAGTTGGTTAGACGTGATGCAGCCCTAGCTACATCCACACGCGTGGATAGTAAGGTTAAGAACTCTCTCAGAGTCGCTTCGTTCTCGGAGGAGCTTCTCTTCGACGGCAACTTTCCGGCAATCCATGAATTGCTTGAATTATACATTCTCTTGTCTATCTAGTGTTACAAGAGATTCAGACTGGGGCAAACATTCGGTGGTTGACTCAGAGAGTGCCGCCACAGTTGCCGGACCCGAGTGTGGCTGTTATGACGGTTGCCAGTCAAACAGATTGGGATATATACTGATCCCTACGGATTCGAAGTGCCAGGGTCTTTGGGTTCCGCAGTCTTTTAGCTATCAGTTTATCTTCCGCGGAATAATGTTTTTTAGGCTTGCTTTATGTCATTGCATGAACATTATTCAGAAACGCATGCCCAAATTCCTGTCCTTTAATTCGACAGTAGTGGCGTATCTCCGGAACCAGGGAGGCACTCTTTCGTTTCCGTTATTCAATTTAATGGAAAGAATCCGTCTGTTGGTTATAGTACACCAAGTTCAGTTTTGGTCCGTCATATTCTGGGTTGTCTGATTGTTTTATCGCACTCCCGTTCTCTTACGGGTCGCTTGTTGCTGTCAGAATGGACTCTCAACAAACAAGTATTTAATCAGATTTGCTATCTATGGGAGCGCCCAATGATGTTTTATTTATGACACAGCTTGCTAATCATTTGCAGACGTATGTGTTGGCTTGTCCAGATCTCTGAGCTAATACTGTTAACGCTCTATTGATCTATAGGACGGAATGATAGGATACGCGTATCCTCCGGCGCTGTTGTTTTTGCAGGTATTGCTAAGATAAACAACCACAATACATTTCTGTTGATAGCATCTCTATCTTCACAGAGATCATGAGTAATTTACTCTCTTGTCTACTGTGGATCTTAACGTGAAATCTTCCTCTATGTGAGGATCTTTTTTCACTGGGTAAATCGTGTCATCTTTATCACAACCAGCAAGGTCGCAACCTTCATGTATTCCGTTGTGTGGTCCGTATTGCATTGTAAGCACTGTACTGGACGAGCTTTGGACGCGATTTCTTACAATAGGAGATCCTCTTCTTCGCTATTCTATGCGACTAAAGTGGAGGCTCTTCCGTCGTGGTGTAGGGATCATTATGTTCATATGGTTGATCCCTCCATACTACTCATTGCTATTTTTTAGTATACTTGTTTCACAAGATCTACTGCAGCCTGTGTTATTTAGGTTATAGGTTTATGTTACCTCATACCTATGCACTCTACTATAGTTTACAATTGAGTCTTTTGTCTCTTTATCTAAGTCAGTTAGTAACTTTTTGATAAATAGACTTAGAATCTTTAGATTAAATTCCTATACGGATTTTAACTTCGGTTCTTATTTAGCTAAGTAATCATTTGAGCCTCTGGAAACAGTAGTTTTCAAATTCTGACCTTTTAGACAGTAATTCTGTTGGTTTCTCTTTTACTGTAGAGTCAGTGAGTTTCATGCACTATTGATGGATGATTTTCACTTTCATAGTTTCGGAATCAATACTTCCGTTACTATTTAGGTTGAATTGTTGCATAAGAGTTAGGCTCCTATTATCCGGAACCTATTATTTTAAGGTCCTTCCGTCTTCGTATGGGCATAGGCCTTTACTCTTTCCGGGTACAGTTTATGTATTTATAAACAGATATCTGTTTATTACAAGGGCGTAAGCTTCTTCTGTCTTTGATGTCTAGTAGAAGGACGTTACGCTCCATTTTATTGTTAATGGATTCTATTAACTAGCGTACTGCTTATGGTATATCATTAGCTTAGCAGTTGTGCTTAAGATTTCGGCTCATGAAGTAAGAGTTCTTCTACTTCTTGGGCTTACATTAATAGTGTTGCTATTATAGATTTTTGAAGGCTGCTCATTGCGCTCAGCCATCCATTCATGAATTTTATCTCAGAAATATCGAGTCCATTTCTGGAGGCCTCTATTGTTAGGTCTATTATCTACTGCTCAGAATGTCATTCACTTAACAGTTGCTACTATAGCTAGGTAGGCTGTCTGTTTCGGCAGTGTCTCCGTTCGGCTGCCCTCTTCGCTCTGGGCTATTTGACCCAGGGCAAGAAAAAGGGGGGGGGGGGGGGGGGAGGGTGTTCCCTTGGGTCACCTGTTTTTACTATGAAAACAAGGGGATACCTCCTCCGGAGTTAGTAATTCTGAGCTGTTATTGGGATGGTTGTTTAGTGAGAAGTTTAAGTTTATAAAATTCATTCAAGTCTTAGTTTTTAAAGTATAGCCTTTGAATATTGCATATGTCAACGGACATGATTATGCAATTCTCACACACTTTTAGAAGTATAAGAGTCTCTATTCTCTAGACTTACTTTATTATTGGCTTACTTTAAAAATTATTAGTATAAGGATTATTGGATATTAATAGAGTACATGGATGTATGAAGCTCAATCTTTGGAAGGTGTTGTATCTTTCTAATTTATCATAAATAAGAAAGATACATGTAAGGCCTATTACTTCTTTTCCCTACAGGGGATGACTCTATTTTATTTTATTGAGCGTATTCCATTTTGCTCTATGTCCTTGGCCCTCCAGCCTTTTTACTATTCAGCTATGTCTGGGTCATTGGTACAGTATAAAAATGTTAAAAAATTTATAGTAATTTATATATTTTTTATACTTACCAATGACCCAGACGGGGATGGCCCTCCCAGGAGTTGGGAACTCTTGCCTCCCCGCTGAGTACATAGCGCTTACCAGGCACTGGTTATTAGAATGATAAATGGCGCCAATTTCGGAACGTCCTTGACACTGCGCATGCGCAGTAGGGGCGAAGTGTGGAGGGCCTTTCAGGACATGTTTTCTTTAGTTTTAGATGCAAATTTTGGGGTTTGGGGGGCAAAATTTGTGTTTGGCCCTATATTTTAAGAGTTAGCACCAGCTATGTCTGGGTCATTGGTAAGTATAAAAAATATATAAATTACTATAAATTTTTTAACTTTCGGGTTTTTTGGTTCGAGTTTTATAATGAGGCGAGTGGAAGCGAAAAGCTTTCATTGAAACCATATACCCCTGATGTTTCACGTGCGTTTGTACCCTGGATGTTGCACGCTCCACACCTTGGATGTTGGGCACACCCTTTGCCATGGCTATTTGTCCAAGGCATTCTGATCAATCAAAAGACAGAATTTATCGGGATATAGGGACAATCAAGTTTATTCAAATCAAGTCTCTGGGTTCATATTTGTCCTCCAATGGGTACCCGAATTTTAACTTAGTGCAATATGAAGAATATTCTTCTTCTTCTTCAGATTCACCAGTCAGAATCTTTTGATGATTGGTATAGAGCCTCCGTAGGGTGGGCCAGATTCAAGTTTGTTTAAATTAAGTTCCTAGGATCAAATTTTGGCTCCCTATGGAAACTCGAAGTTTAACTTAGCGCAATATGAGGAATGGGAATATTCTTTACAAATCTTTTTCTTCTGATCTACCGTTCTGAATGTTTTGATATATACTATTCTTAGAAGGTTCAGTTTCAAGTTGTTCAAAGCAAGTCCTATGGTTATATCTGGGCTCCCCATTGGAGCCCAAGTTTTAACTTGGTGCAATTTTATCTTAGTGCAATATGAGGAATATTCTTTTAACCCTTTACCCAACACAGACAATATCAAAATTTATTATTTTAAATATCATTTTTTCAAATTTTTCAAAAAATTTCAACAAAACCATATCATGTGACCCCTCGTTGGAACGAGCTTGACGAGCTCGTTCCAATGAGGGGTCACATGATATGGTTTTGTTGAATTTTTTTGAAAAATAATATTTTTTCAACTACTGAATTTGCATATTACGCGGGCGGATGCGGGCGATTGGTTGGGTAAAGGGTTAAAATTCTCTTCTTCAAATCCATCAGTCAGAATATTTCGATGTTTGGTTTGCAATACCCTTCATGAGGTCAAATTCCAATTTGTTCAAATGAAGTCCCTGGGTTCATATTTGAGCTTCCTTTGGGAGGCCAGATTATAACTTAGTGCAATATGAAGAAAAAGTCTTTAAAAATCTTATTCTTAGATCCATTAGTCAAATCTTTTGATATTCGTTATGCAGCATCCTTAACCCTCTGAACCCTCGTTTCCAGGAATCAGGGACCGACCTGGGCATGCGCCAGTGCGTATTTGGTTCTGAAATATCAGGACCTGGCTCTTAAATCTCAGAAATAGGCTTCTCAGTTGGCGCGTAACTTCTCAGATCATATTTTGATATTCTTTCGATGGATAATCGAGAGAGACACTCTTACATGTATTATATATATGATTATCATTTATCATTGTTGTAGAGTGCTTAAGTTAATACTTCAAGTCTTAATTACCAAGCATTAATCTTCACTGTGGTTTCTGATCAAGTCTTGGCTGCCTAAATAGGCAGCCAAGACTTGATCAGAAACCACAGTGAAGATTAATGTTTGCTGTAGTGTACTAAATGAAAATGATGAGAGCTATTACATACTTGCAGTGTGTGTTACAAACAGCAGTGTGACTGCGTAAATTGAAATCTGGCGCATGAATTGAAAAAATAGGCTCTGAGGCCAGAGCGTATTTTAAATAGTCCTGATCGGTCCCTGAGGGATGGTATCACCTTTGTGTACACTTATAGTGAGATGGGTTTGTCCAATATCAATATACAGGGGGATAAAATAACTGCAGTCAGAAGCCATCTGGCTGCAGATGGCAGTTACTATTTTATCATCAATGCCCAGTGTATAGATCTCTTATAATGAGACACAAATGGGGCAAAATTATGCCCTGGACCAAAAAATTGGGCTTACAAGTTCCAAGGGTTAATGGGAGCAGATTCATATTTGCTCAACTCAAGTCCCTGGATTCATTTTTGGCCTCCCCATGGGAGCTAAAATTTCAACTTTTTGCAATATGAGGAATATTTGATATACAGCATTTATATGGGAGCCAGATTCAAGTTTGTTCAAATCAAGTACCTAGATTCATATTTTGCTCCTTAACTTCGTGCAATATGAGGAAAATTCAAAATGAGGAAAATTCTTTTAGATGTGCCAATCAAAATCTGTTGATATTTTTATACTGTACCAATGACCCAGACATAGCTGGTGCTAACTCTTAAAATATAGGGCCAAACACAAATTTTCCCCCCCAATCCCCAAAATTTGCATCTAAAACCAAAGAAAACATGCCCTGAATGGCCCTCCACACTTCACCTCTACTGCGCATGCGCAGTGTCAAGGACGTTCCGAAATTGGCGCCATTAATCATTCTAAGTTTGGCCCTTCATCAGTTAACATCTGACTGATCTTTGTGCTTGTAAATCTCAGTTTAAATGATGCCAGACACATAAATATTAGTGAAATGGTGATTCTAAGGAGGATAGAGAAGGAGGAGAGGAAAAATGTGTGACAGAATATTATCAGGGCTGTAACTTAAAATTTTTTAATGAAATTATGTTAAGTTACCTATTTTCGAGGCAGCAGCCATTTTGTTGTCATTCTTGTTATTTAGTTACACTGATTTTTCAGTGTTTTCCTCTCTCCCTTTCCTTTAAGTCCCCTCTTGCTATTCTCCCATGCTTTTGGCATAGTTTCTGTAATTATTATTACTAAAATTTCTTGGGAGTTTTAGCTGAATAACAGAATGAATTCTGTTCTTTTCCCCATGTTTACGTCTTCACCTACGGGTGGTTAGGCGTTGTGTTCTGCATCTACCGTCTGATGTTCTGCAGTTTCTTCCCTGGAAGTCTCTGTTTTGCATCAGATAGTGTATTTTTGGTAACTGATTTCGGGCCTGGGTGCCTGGAGTCTTATTTTAGTGTTTTTACACTCATTGTTTACATTTACAACAGCCCTCTGTGTGAGGGGGGGATTTCTTGAAAATAATATCTTGATGTTAATTTAATCATAACTAGATACATTATTATTGTTCGTAAGTGTTGCATAAATTGTTTAAAATATTTAAAAAATTTTTGTCCACACTTAGGCTTGGGATCCATTGGGGCCCAACGTTACTTTTCAGAAACTTGGGCTGTTCTGAAAAAATATTATTTTTATACTGTGCCAATGACCCAGACATAGCTGGTGCTAACTCTTAAAATATAGGGCCAAACACAAATTTTGCCCCCCAATCCCCAAAATTTGCATCTAAAACCAAAGAAAACATGTCCTGAAAGGCCCTCCACACTTCGCCTTTACTGCGCATGCGCAGTGTCAAGGACGTTCCGAAATTGGCGCCATTAATCATTCTAAGTTTGGCCCTTCATCAGTTAACATCTGACTGATCTTTGTGCTTGTAAATCTCAGTTTAAATGATGCCAGACACATAAATATTAGTGAAATGGTGATTCTAAGGAGGATAGAGAAGGAGGAGAGGAAAAAATGTGTGACAGAATATTATCAGGGCTGTAACTTAAAAATTTTTAATGAAATTATGTTAAGTTACCTATTTTCGAGGCAGCAGCCATTTTGTTGTCATTCTGATTATTTAGTTACACTGTTTTTTAAGTGTTTTCCTCTCTCCCTGTCCTTTAAGTCCCCCCTTGCTATTCTCCCATGCTTTTGGCATAGTTTTTGTAATTATTATTACTAAATTTTCTTGGGAGTTTTAGCTGAATAACAGAATGAATTCTGTTCTTTTCCCCATGTTTACGTCTTCACCTACGGGTGGTTAGGCATTGTGTTCTGCATCTACCATCTGATGTTCTGCAGTTTCTTCCCTGGAAGTCTCTGTTTTGCATCAGATAGTGTATTTTTGGTAACTGATTTCGGGCCTGGGTGCCTGGAGTCTTATTTTAGTGTTTTTACACTCATTGTTTACATTTACAACAGCCCTCTGTGTGAGGGAGGGATTTCTGGAAAATAATATCTTGATGTTATTTTAATCATAACTAGATACATTATTATTGTTCGTAAGTGTTGAATAAATTGTTTAAAATATTTTTAAAATTTTTGTCCACACTTAGGCTTGGGATCCATTGGGGCTCAACGTTACTTTTCAGAAACTTGGGCTGTTCTGAAAAAATATTTTTTCAAAATATTTTGATTTCAATTATTTTTTCTATATTAATGGATCATATTATTATTATGTATTTTGATTGCCAGGGGTTAGTGCGAGTACCAGGACTTGTTTTCTTTTCACATTGAAAGGATATTGATCAATTGTAATAAGAGGAAGTCTTCCTCTGACTTTATAATCATTCTATATATGGTCAGTGTACTCGCATTAACTCGTGTTATGTATCGTTTGATTTCGATGACAATATGGGAAGCGTATGTCACGGTATGTTATTGGGGAATTGGACACTCCGGTCCTTTCCCCGCAGGGTCACTCTACTTTATCAATTTCTATTTCAGACGATCAAGATTAGGGTGATGTATCTGTGATGTCTTCCAACAGTGTGCCTCCGTCGTCACAATTAATGAAGGGCTAGCGGAAAAGTGCTCATGTAAATACGCCAATTGCCTAAGAGGACCCTAGTAGGTTCGACGGCCTTTGACGTCCACTAGCTCGCCCGGTGTAGCGTCCATTCACCGAATGGTTCGGCAGCCGGGTTCGTCCGTTGCGGTCTAGAAGGAATTTTGGGGTGATGCGAGCACTATAAATCAACCTAATGCACACCCAGTGACGGCGGATCGGAGGGAGAACGGAGGAAGCCTTTTAGTCCGGTTCATAGCTCGTTCCGGCCATCCGGACGGCAAGTGAGAGAGGCCCCTCTCTCGTTCAACAACATCTGGCCCCAAATGTTGTGGTACAAAATGTTTCGCATTCGGAGCATACGTCCGTCGCTCGGGACGCTCCGACATATAGTCAGTCCGGAGTAGACTGTCAATAAGGCTTCCTCATTCTCATAGTTGCGCACACGACCGCTCTTGGCTATGTGACCACGGATATCCAGTCAGCTTCGCCAGTCAGAGAATCATCGGCGACCAGGTCACACCATCCGGTAGCCAGGGACACGAGGCCTGCAGACTCCGGACGTTCGCATAGGAAGTGTGCGGGAGTCAACGTACACGGAGCTTCCGGCGGCAATGCATCGTTAGACCGCTACTGCACAGGCCTCGGCAACGGACGTGCTTTCCTAAATAGCACAGTTTATCGCAACATCCCAGCATCAACTGAATCTGTCGCATATTTTTTATCCGACGATGCTGGGTCAGGACGCTCCGCGGAAGTGGGTACGGACGTCCGAAAATTTCATCCGGTCCGACGGGATACCGAAAGGGATTTGGAGGATTTCGAGCTTTCCCTTTCGGAACAACATATGCTGTTGTGTATGTCATCTGACTTGGTCTTCTACAGCTTCTTTCGTCGGACCAGAATGCTGCGATGCCGGATAAGAAACTGATAGCGTCGGTGGACTTTGAAATTTTTGGTTCGGTTCAGGGACATCGTCCCTCAGTTCCGACATAGTCCAATAATGTCACACAACTTTCGAATTATTGAACGACGCTATATATATTATTATTATATGCTTGCTATAACCAAGCATTTCTGGTTTCTTGTTCGCAAAGTTACGGAGATGTTTTTCAAAAGTGTGCCTCTGTCGTCATAGTTAATGAAGAGCTAGCGGCAATAAGTGCTCATGGAATATGTCTATCGCCTACGGAGTGACATTCGCTAGCTCACCCGGTGTAGCGTACATTCATCGAATGGTTCGGCTGCCGGGTTCGTCCGTTGCGGTCTTGGAAGGAGATTTGGGTGATGCGAGCACTTTAATTACTTTAGTACTCACCCAGTGACGGCAGATTGAGGACAGATCGGAGGAAGCCTGTTAGTCCGGTTCCTGGCTTGTCCAGGTCCGTCCGGGCTGTGAGCGAGAGAGGTCCCTCTCTCGGCCAACAACATAGGGGACCGCATGTTGTGGTTCAGATATTTTACATTCGGAGCATATGTCTGTCGGTCGGGACGCTCTGTTATATTGACAGTTCGAGAGACTGTCCTTAATGCTTCCTCATCCTCACAGCAGGGCACACGACCGCACATTGGCTACGTGACCTCGAGTATCTGATCAGTTTCGTCATTCAGTGATTCCACGGCGAATAGGTCGCGCCATCCGGTAGCCAAGGGACACGAGGCCTATACACTCCGTTCGCTCGCATATTGGTAGTATGCACGGGGTAATGATCACGGAGCTTCCAGCGGCAATGCATTGTAGGACCGCTTCTCCTCAGGCCTCAGCGACGGACGTGCTATCCGAGTTAGCACACTTGTTTCGCAGCATCCCAGCATTTGACAGTTTCTTGGTCGAATCAGGAATTATTCGACGGCGCTGGGTCGGTGCGGTCCGCGGTTGCATCAGGTACGGACGACCGAATGCTTTATAGGGTCCGACAGGATGGCGAAAGGGATTCGAAAGATTTCGAGTTTTCCCTTTAGTAGTATCGGAAGTTGCCTTTCATATCTTCTGGCATTATCTTCCAGTGATTGTTATTTTGGACTTCATTGCTGCGATCTTGGATAAGAGACTTATAGCGTCATTGGACTTGGATTTTTCGATTGGTTCAGGGACATTGTCCCTGACTTACTGATGCAGTCCAATAATGTCATTACAACATGGGTTTTATTTTTCAACGCTATATATGCATACAAGCCTGCTACCAAGCATGATAGTTTAGTTTCTTGTCCGCGTTGCTCATTTCTGCCGTTTTATCATTTATACGAATAGTTTATTTTGGCAGAGCAGGGCATACCGAGAGTTCATATGCGTCTAGACGGTGTAGTTAAAGACTGGAAATATTCTTTTTCGCCGTTTATGTCTTTTCCAACTTCAATGTTGGAAACGACTGGATGTATAGTAGACTTAACTTAGACGCTTTATCATACGTAATCCGCCTTACTGAGGCGTTATAATTACGTCTTCAAGAAAAGATTTACGGGATATTATTCTCAATGTAATTTCTTTTGAGGGCAGTAGTTTGTTCACGTATAACTCCGCCCTTCAGTGGCTGATTGGAGTTGGTTAGATGTGACGCAGCCCTAGCTACATCCACACGCGTGGATAGTAAGGTTAAGAACTCTCTCAGAGTCGCTTCGTTCTCGGAGGAGCTTCTCTTCGACGGCAACTTTTCGGCAATCCATGAATTGCTCGATTTACACGTTCTCTTGTCTATCTAGTGTTACAAGAGATTCAGACTGGGGCAAACATTCGTTGGTTGACTCAGAGAGTGCCGCCGCAGTTGCCGGACCCGAGTGTTGCTGTTATGACGGTTGCCAGTCAAACAGATTGGGATATAATACTGATCCCAACGGATTCGAAGTGCAAGGGTCTTTGGGTTCCGCAGTCTCTTAGCAACCAATTTTCTTCCACGGAATAATGTTTTTTAGGCTTGCTTTATGTCATTGCATGAACATTATTCAGAAACGCATGCCCAAATCCTGTCCATTAATTCGACAGTAATGGCGTATCTCCGGAACCAGGGAGGCACTCTTTCGTTTCCGTTATTCAATTTAATGGAAAGAATCCGTCTGTTGGTTATAGTACACCAAGTTCTGTTTTGGTCAGTCATATTCTGGGTTGTCTGATTGTTTTACCGGACTCCCGTTCACTTAGGGGTCGCTTGTTGCTGTCAGAATGGACTCTCAACAAACAAGTATTCAATCAGATTTGCTATCTATGGGAGCGCCCAATGATGATTTATTTACGACACAGCTTATCAATTGCAGACGTATGTGTTGGCTTGTCCAGATCTCTGAGCTAATGTTGTTAACGCTCTATTGATCTATAGGACGGAATGATAGGATACGCGTATCCTCCGGCGCTGTTGTTTCAGCAGGTATTGCTAAGATAAACAACCACAATACATTTCTGTTGATAGCATCTCTATCTTCACAGAGATAATGGGTAATTTACTCTCTTGTCTACTGTGGGACTTAACGTGAAATCTTCCTCAATGTGAGGATCTTTTTTCACTGGGTAAATCGTGTCATCTTTATCACAACCCGCAAGGTCGCAACCTTCATGTATTCCGTTGTGTGGTCCGTATTGCATTGTAAGCATTGTACTGGACGAGCTTTGGACGTGATTTCTTACTATAGGAGATCCTCTTCTTCGCTATTCTATGCGGCTAAAGTGGAGGCTCTTCTGTCGTTGGTGTAGGGATCATTATGTTCATATTGTTGATCCCTCCATACTACTCATTGCAATTTTTTAGTATACTTGTTTCACAAGATCTACTGCAGCCTGTTATTATTAAGGTTATAGGTTTATGTTACCTCATACCTATGCACTCTAGGATAGTTTACAATTGAGTCTTATGTCTCTTTATCTAAGTCAGTTAGTAACTTTTTGATAAATAGACTTAGAATCTTTAGATTAAATTCCTATATGGATTTTAACTTCGGTTCTTATTTAGCTAAGTATTCATTTGAGCCTCTGGAAACAGTAGTTTTCAAATTCTGACCTGTTAGACAGTAATTCTGTTGGTTTCTCTTTTACTGTAGAGTCAGTGAGTTTCATGCACTATCGATGGATGATTTTCACTTTCGTATTTTCGGAATCACTACTTCCGTTACTATTTAGGTTGGATTTTTGCATAAGAGTTAGGCTCCTAATATCCGGAACCTATGGTTATTAAGGTCCTTCCGTCTTCGTACGGGCATAGGCCTTTACTCTTTCCGGGTAGAGTTTATGTATTTATAAACAGATATCTGTTTATTACTATGGGCGTAAGCTTCTTCTGTCTTTGATGCCTAGTAGAAGGACGTTACGCTCCATTCTATTGTTAATGGATTCTATTAACTATCGGTACTGCTTATGGTATATCATTGACTTAGCAGTTGTGCTTAAGATTTCGGCTCATGAAGTAAGAGTTCTTCTACATCTTGGGCTTACATTAATAGTGTCGCTATTATAGATTTTTGAAGGCTGCTCATTGCACTCAGCCATCCACATTCATGAATTTTTATCTCTGAAATATCGAGTCCATTTCTGGAGGCCTCTATTGTTAGGTCTATTATCTACTGCTCAGAATGTCATTCACTTAACAGTTGCTACTATGGCTAGGTAGGCTGTCTGTTTCAGCAGTGTCTCCGTTCTGCTGCCCTCTTCGCTCTGGGCTATTTGACCCAGGGCAAGAAAAAGGGGGGGGGGAGGGTGTTCCCTTGGGTCACCTGTTTTACTATGAAAACAAGGGGATACCTCCTCCGGAGTTAGTAATTCTGAGCTGTTATTGGGATGGTTGTTTAGTGAGAAGTTTATGTTTTTAAAAATTCATTCAAGTCTTAGTTTTTAAAGTATAGCTTTTGATTATTGCATATGTCAACGGACATGATTATGCAATCCTCAGACACTTTTAGGAGTATAAGAGTCTCTATTCTCTAGACTTACCTTATTTATTGGCTTACTTTAAAAATTATTAGTATAAGGATTATATTGGATATTAATAGAGTACATGGATGTATGAAGCTCAATTTTGGAAGGTGTTGTATCTTTCTAATTTATCATAAATAAGAAAGATACATGTAAGGCCTATTACTTCTTTTTCCCTACAGGGGATGACTCTATTTTATATTATTGAGCGTATTCCATTTTGCTCTATGTCCTTGGCCCTCCAGCCTTTTTACTATTCAGCTATGTCTGGGTCATTGGTACAGTATAAAAATGTTAAAAAATTTATAGTAATTTCTATATTTTTTATACTTACCAATGACCCAGACGGGGATGGCCCTCCCAGGAGTTGGGAACTCTTGCCTCCCCGCTGAGTACATAGCGCTTACCAGGCACTGGTTATTAGAATGATTAATGGCGCCAATTTCGGAACGTCCTTGACACTGCGCATGCGCAGTAAAGGCGAAGTGTGGAGGGCCTTTCAGGACATGTTTTCTTTGGTTTTAGATGCAAATTTTGGGGATTGGGGGGCAAAATTTGTGTTTGGCCCTATATTTTAAGAGTTAGCACCAGCTATGTCTGGGTCATTGGTAAGTATAAAAAATATAGAAATTACTATAAATTTTTTAACTTTTCAAAATATTTTGATTTCAATTATTTTTTCTATGTTAATGGATCATATTATTATTATGTATTTTGATTGTCAGGGGTTGGTGCGAGTACCAGGACTTTGTTTTCTTTTCACATTGAAAGGATTTTGATCAATTGTAATAAGAGGAAGTCTTCCTCTGACTTTTATAATCATTCTATATGTGGTCAGTGTACTCGCATTAACTCCTGTTCTGTATCTGATGATTTCGATGACAACATGGGAAGCGTATGTCACGGTATGTTAGTGGGGAATTGGACATTCCGGTCCTCTCCCCGCAGGGTCACTCTACTTTATCAATTTCTATTTCAGACGATCAAGATTAGGGTGATGTATCTGTGATGTCTTCCAACAGTGTGCCTCCGTCGTCACAATTAATGAAGGGCTAGTGGAAAAGTGCTCATGTAAATACGCCAATTGCCTAAGAGGACCCTAGTAGGTTCGACGGCCTTTGACGTCCGCTAGCTTGCCCGATGTAGCGTCCATTCATCGAATGGTTCGGCAGCCGGGTTCGTCCGTTGCGGTCTAGAAGGAGTTTTGGGGTGATGCGAGCACTATAAATCAACCAAATGCACACCCAGTGACGGCGGATTAGAGGGAGAATGGAGGAAGCCTTTTAGTCCGGTTCATAGCTCGTTCTGGTCCATCCGGATGGCGAGCGAGAGAGGCCCCTCTCTCGTACAACAACCTCTGACCCCAGATGTTGTGGTACAAAATGTTTCCCATTCGGAGCATACGTCCGTCGCTCGGGACGCTCCGACATATAGTCAGTCCGGAGAGACTCAATAAGGCTTCCTCATTCTCATGGTAGCGCACACGACCGCTCTTGGCTACATGACCTCGGATATCCAGTCAGCTTCGCCAGTCAGAGAATCATCGGCGACCAGATCACACCATCCGGTAGCCAGGGACACGAGGCCTGCAGACTCCGGACGTTCGCATAGGAAAGTGTGCGGGAGTCAACGTACACGGAGCTTCCGGCGGCAATGCATCGTAAGACCGCTACTGCACAGGCCTCGGGGATGGACGTGCTATCCTAAATAGCACAGCTTATCGCAGCATCCCAGCAACAACTGAATCTGTCGCATATGTTTTATCTGACGATGCTGGGTCGGGACGCTCCGCGGAAGCGGGTGCGGACGTCCAAAAATTTCATCCGGTCCGACGGGATACCGAAAGGGATTCGGAGGATTTCGAGCTTTCCCTTTCGGAACAACATATGCTGTTGTGTATGTCATCTGACTTGATCTTCTACAGGTTCTTTTGTCGGACCAGAATGCTGCGATGCCGGATAAGAAACTGATAGCGTCGGTGGACTTAGAAATTTTTGGTTCGGTTCAGGGACTTCGTCCCTCAGTTCCGACATAGTCCAATAATGTCACACAAACTTTCGAAATTATTGAACGACGCTATATATTTATTATTATATGCTTGCTATTACCAAGCATTTCTGGTTTCTTGTTCGCAAAGTTACGGAGATGTCTTTCAAAAGTGTGCCTCTGTCGTCATAGTTAATGAAGAGCTAGCGGCAATAAGTGCTCATGGAATATGTCTATCGCCTAAGAGGTCCCTTGTAGGATCGATGGAGTGACATTCTCTAGCTCACCCGGTGTAGCGTACATTCATCGATTGGTTCGGCTGCCGGGTTCGTCCGTTGCGGTCTAGGAAGGAGATTTGGGTGATGCGAGCACTATAATTACTTTAGTACTCACCCAGTGACGGCGGATTGAGGACAGATCGGAGGAATCCTGTTAGTCCGGTTCCTGGCTTGTCCAGGTCCGTCCGGGCTGTGAGCGAGAGAGGTCCCTCTCTCGTCCAACAACATAGGGGACCGCATGTTGTGGTTCAGATATTTTACATTCGGAGCATATGTCCGTCGCTCGGGACGCTCCGTTATATTGACAGTCAGAGAGACTGTCGATAATGCTTCCTCATCCTCACAGCAGTGCACACGACCGCATATTGGCTACGTGACCTCGAGTACCCTATCAGTTTCGTCATTCAGTGATTCCACGGCGAACATGTCACGCCATCCGGTAGCCAAGGGACACGAGGCCTATACACTCCGTTCGCTCGCATATTAGTAGTATGCACGGGGTAACGATCACGGAGCTTCCAGCGGCAATGCATTGTAGGACCGCTTCTCCACAGGCCTCAGTGACGGATGTGCTATCCGAGTTAGCACAGTTTTTTCGCAGCATCCCAGCAATTGACAGTTTCTTGGTCGAATCAGGAATTATTTGACGGCGCTGGGTCGGTGCGGTCCGCAGTGATTGTTATTTCGGACTACATTGCTGCGATGTTGGATAAGAGACTTATAGCGTCATTGGACACGGAATTTTGGATCGGTTCAGGGACATTGTCCCTGACTTACTGACACAGTCCAATAATGTCATTAGAACATGTGTATTATTTATCGACGCTATATATACATATAAGCCTGCTACCAAGCATGATAGTTTAGTTTCTTGTCCGCAATGCTCATTTCTGCCTTTTATCATTTATACGAATAATTTATTTTGGCAGAACAGGGCATACCGAGATTTCATATGCGTCTAGACGGCGTGGTTAAAGACTGGAAATATTCTTTTTCGCCGTCTATGTCTTTTCCAACCACAATGTTGGAAACGACAATGATGTCTAATAGACTTAACTTAGATGCTTTATCATACGTAATCCACCTTACTGAGGCGTTATCATTACGTCTTCAAGAGAAAGAATTACGGGATATTATCCTCAATGTGATTTCTTTTGAGGGCAGTAGTTTGTTCACGTATAACTCCGCCCTTCAGTGGCTGATTGGAGTTGGCTAGACGTGACGCAGCCCTAGCTACATCCACGCGCGTGGATAGTAAGGTGAAGAACTCTCTCAGAGTCGCTTCGTTCTCGGAGAAGCTTCTCTTCGACGGCAACTTTTCAGCAATCCATGAATTGCTCGATTTACACGTTCTCTTGTCTATCTAGTGTAGCAAGAGATTCAGACTAGGGCAAACATTCGGTGGTTGACTCAGAGAGTGCCACTGCAGTTGCCGGATCCGAGTTTTATAATTATGACGGTTGCCAGTCAAACAGGTTGGGATATAATATTGATCCCAACGGATTCGAAGTGCCAGGGTCTTTGGGTTCCGCAGTCTCTAAGCAAGCACTTATCTTCCACGGAATAATGTTTTTTTAGGCTTGCTTTATGTCATTGGATGAACTTTATTCAGAAACGCATGTCCAAATCCTGTCCGTTAATTCGACAGTAGTGGCGTATCTCCGGAACCAGGGAGTCACTCATTCGTTTCCGTTACTCAATTTAATGGAAAGAATCCTTCTGTTTGTTATAGTACACCAAGTTCTGTTTCGGTCCGTCATATTCCGGGTCGTCGGATTGTATTACCGGACTCCCGTTCACTTATGGGTCGCTTGTTGCCGTCAGAATGGACTCTCAACAAACAAGTATTCAATCAGATTTGCTATCAATGGGAGCGCCCAATGATAATTTATTTACGACACAACTTGCTTGTCAATTGCAGACGTATGTGTTTGCTTGTCCGGATCTCTGAGCTAATGTCGTTAACGCTCTATTGATCTAATAGGACAGAATGATAGGATATGCGTATCCTCCTGCGCTGTTGTTTCAGCAAGTATTGCTAAGATAAACAACCACAATACATTTCTGTTGATAGCATCTCACAGAGACCGTGGGTAATTTTACTCTGATGTCTACTGTGGGACTTAACGCGAAATCTTCCTCAATGAGAGGATCTTTTTTCGCTGGGTAAAATCGTGTCATCTTTATCACAACCCGCAAGGTCGCAACCTTCACGTATTCCGTTGTGTGGTCCTTATTGCATTGTAAGCATTGTACTGGACGAGCTTTGGATGCGATTTCTTACTATAGGGGAACCTCTTCTTCGCTATTCTATGCGGCTAAAGTGGAGGCTCTTCCGTCGTTGGTGTAGGGATCACTATGTTGATATTGTTGATCCCTCCATACTAGTCATTGCAACTTTTTAGTATACTTGTTTGACAAGATCTACTGCAGCCTGTTATTATTAAGGTTATAGGTTTATGTTACCTCATACCTATGCACTCTATGATAGTTTACAATTGAGTCTTATGTCTCTTTATCTAAGTCAGTTAGTAACTTTTCAATAAATAGGCTTAGAATCATTAGATTAAATTCCTATATGGAATTTAACTTCGGTTCTTATTTAGCTAAGTAATCATTTGAGCCTCTGGAAACAGTAGTTTTCAAATTCTGACCTTTTAGACAGTAATTCTGTTGGCTTCTCTTTTACTGAAGAGTCAGTGAGTTTCATGCACTATCGGTGGATGATTTTCACTTTCGTAGTTTCGGAATCACTACTTCCTTTACTATTTAGGTTGGATTTTTGCATTAGAGTCAGGCTCCTAATTAATATCCAGAACCTATTGTTATTAAGGTCCTTCCGTCTTCGTACGGGCATAGGCCTTTACTCTGTCCGGTTAGAGTTTATGTATTTATAAACAGATATCTGTTTATTACTACGGGCGTAAGCTTCTTCTGTCTTTGATGCCTAATAGAAGGACGTTACGCTCCATTCTATTGCTAATGGATTCAATTAACTATCGATACTGCTTATGGTATATCATTGACTCAGCAGTTGTGTTTGAGATTTCGGCTCATGAAGTAAGAATTCTTCTACATCTTGGGCTTACATTAATAGTGTCGTGTCGCTATTATAGATTTTTGAAGGCTGCTCATTGCGCTCAGCCATTCACATTCATGAATTTTTATCTCAGAAATATTGAGTCCATTTCTGGAGGCCTCTATTGTTAGGTCTATTATCTACTGCTCAGAATATCATTCACTTAACAGTTGCTACTATAGCTAGGTAGGCTGTCTGTTTCGGCAGTGACTCCGTTCTGCTGCCCGCTTCGCTCTGGGCTATTTGACCCAGGGCAAGAGGGCAAGAAAAAGGGGGGGGGGGGGGGGAGGGTGTTCCCTTGGGTCACCTGTTTTACTATGAAAACAAGGGGATACCTCCTCCGGAGTTAGTAATTCTGAGCTGTTATTGGGATGGTTGTTTAGTGAGAAGTTTGTTTTAAAAATTCATTCAGGTCTTAGTTTTTAAAGTATAGCTTTTGAATATAGCACGTGTCTACGGACATGATTATACAATCCTCAGACACTTTTAAGGAGTATAAAGAGTCTCTATTCTCTAGACTTACTTTATTTATTGGCTTACTTTAAAAATTATTAGTATAAGGATTATGCTAGATATTAGTAGAGTACATGGATGTATGATGCTCAATTTTGGAAGGTGTTGTATCTTTCTAATTTATCATAAATAAGAAAGATACATGTAAGACCTAATACTTCTTTTTCCCTAGAGGGGATGACTCTTTTATATAATTGAGCACATTCCATCTTGCTCTATGTCCTTGGCCCTCCAGCCTTTTTACTATTCAGCTATGTCTGGGTCATTGGTACAGTATAAAAATGTTAAAAAATTTATAGTAATTTATATATTTTTTATACTTACCAATGACCCAGACGGGGATGGCCCTCCCAGGAGTTGGGAACTCTTACCTCCCCGCTGAGTACATAGCGCTTACCAGGCACTGGTTATTAGAATGATTAATGGCACCAATTTCGGAACGTCCTTGACACTGCGCATGCGCAGTAGAGGTGAAGTGTGGAGGGCCATTCAGGACATGTTTTCTTTGGTTTTAGATGCAAATTTTGGGGATTGGGGGGCAAAATTTGTGTTTGGCCCTATATTTTAAGAGTTAGCACCAGCTATGTCTGGGTCATTGGTAAGTATAAAAAATATATAAATTACTATAAATTTTTTAACATTTGCAATACAGCATATTTAACCCTCTGCACACTGATGTCAAATTACTGAAATTTCAAATTGAATATTTTCCCCATAATGCAACTAGGAATTTAACCAATTCAGTCATGTTTGACAGAGCTCAAAGAGCTCTGTTAAACAAGACTGAATTGGTTAAATTCCTTGTTGGATAATCGGAGAATTTACAGCTAAAAATTTTGATATTTCGACTTCACAGTGCAGAGGGTTAAAGGTGTCATATTTAATTTGTTCAAATCAAGTCCCTGGATTCATATTTGAGCCTCCTATGGGAGCCTGAATTTTAAATTTGTGCAATATGGGGAATATTGTTTGAAAATTTTCTTCTTCCAATCTTAGAATCTTTTGATATTTGATATACAGTTTCTTTATGGGGGTTTGATTAATGTTTGTTCATATTGAATCCTCAGGTTCATATTTGGTCTCCTTATCTGAGCCTTAATTTTAAGTTGTGCAATATGAGAAAACTCCTTGAAAATATTGTTCAGATTTACCAGTCAGAATCTTTTAATACAGTGGAAGGGGAGCACTGTGTCCCAGTGGTAGACTGTTGGACTTCTGTGCTAGAGGTCCTGAGTTTGATCCCATTCTGGGACAACCCTCTTTATGTCCTTGGGCAAGGCACTTTATCCCGGTTGCCTACATGGGGGCATGATGACGCTGTGTACTAAGGCGTACTGCACGTCGATGGTGCACATGTCTTCAACCGCTGTAACCCTGCTTGTGCGGGTTTTGAACAGCGTTAGAATGTTGAGGAGCTGACAGTTGCTCGTAGATGCTCAGTGGTTCTCTCTGGGTACTCAGGCTTCCTCCACTCGTAAAATTGTCATGGTCATGATTAGCCATTGTGCATAAGTATGTGACCTTAAACACCAATAAATAAATAAATAATACAGTAGAACCCTGTTAATTGATTAGCCACTTTGCCAATGAAAATTATTCAATTAACAAGAGTATTAAATTAACAGGGATTGTGTCACTTTCCGGTACTCTAGAGATAAACTTAGGATTTACTCTATGATATCATGCGCTCTGTCAAACAAGATGTAATAGATTATTTGTCTGCATTGGATGTACTGAAGCCAAATAGGCCTATAAACAAAGGAAAACTGGGGAGAGTCAGGGGTAATTTTGTGACTGGCAACAAAATTTTTTTATTCAATTAAAACAGAAGTTTACTCTATAGCCTATATTCAATTAACAGGTCAAATTTGTACTGGAGGTATGGTAAATGGGTTTAAGTTGAGAAATTATATATGCAATTAACAGGGTTATTCAGTTAAGAGATATCTAATAAGTGGGCTCAACTGTATTGTAAATGTGTATCATGAAAAAATAACCATTTACAGAGTGGAAATTATGTTTGTCAGCCAACAGATATTTTACAAAGATGAAAACAAGTCCTGAAAATTGGTAAATGGTTTTGTGTTGGGGAAATTATATTCATTTATCAGGATTATTCAGTTCAGAGATATCCAATTATGTGGGCTTCGCTGTATTATGGAGCATCCTCATGGGAGTCAGATTCAAATTTGTTCAAATAAAGTCTCTGGGTCCATATTTGGTTCCGGGAGCCCAAAGTTTAATTTTGAGCAATATGAGGAAACTTCTTTGTATTTGTATTATAGTACTTGTGGAAATTCTTGAGATGTTTGAAAGTGCTTGGTTTCTCAAACCACTACCCCAATCAGCAGAAATCAGTGGGTCTTTGTTATGGAGAGCCTGTTACTTTTTTTGGGTCAGCTTGTTTCTTCTGTTTAACATGAAATTAGTATGAAAGAGTAATAGAACAAAAACCCCAAATTCACATTCAGTGATTCAACTTTTGCTGTTCTTGTATCTTTCACAGGGCTTGATTTAATCTGAAAATTTTGAATAGCAATTTACTATTCACCCTGGAAAATTGATTAGCAGTTGATCCAAAAGCACTTGAAACTAATAAATCTTGAATAGCAAAATTCAGAAATTGGAGAGCAAAGTGCTATGCTAATCCAGTTAAATCGAGCCCTGATCTTTCATACACTACTCAAAGTTTGCTAAGCACCAAATATTTGACACATCATTATGAATTTTGTTGGTGACATATTTGTGATATTTTTGGCGCATATGATTGAGGAATGTATTGAGATGGTCCCCAGTGTTTACATTAGCTCTCTTGACAGGCAGACTTTTCATGACAGTCACGGAAAGCATGTACTCCTTGATTTTCATGATGTCTTCGTGTACTGTCTACATGTACATGACATGTGTAGGGTATTCAATCATAATTTCAACACAAACCCTTGTGATTTAATGATTGAATATGGCAAATGTAAGAAGACATTTGTCTGAAGCAGAAATGTGGCGTGCTGTAGGGAGGGTGTAGTAAGGGGCCACCCATCCTCAGGTTGGTGAAGCCCTTGGTGTGCACCATATGGTGATCACCAGAGCCTGGGCAAGATTTCAGCAGTAAGACGGCATGGTGGTGGCAGAGGCAGGGCAACATCTGCAGCCGAAGACCTGTTTTTGATCATTCAGGCCCATAGGAACCAATTTGCCACAGCAACCCAGCTTCGCAGTGACCTTCAGAATGCTGCTGGGGTAAATGTCTTGACGCAGACTATCCGAGCAAGGTTGTACGAAGGTGGTCTCCGATCGAGAAGACCATGTATTCGCATTCCGCGTCACAGAACCACTGCCAGGCACGATATGAATGGGCCATGGACCACGTTGGATGTACCAGAAAAGATTGGCAACCTGTCCTTTTTACAGATGAGTCAAGGTACTGCACAGACCACACGATAGGCGTTCTAGGGTATGGAGAAGACCAGGAGAGAGATTCCATGCAGTCAGCATTGCTGAGCTGACCGTTATGGTGGAGGGTCAATCATGGTCTGGGGCGGCATCAGCTGGGATGGACATATAGAGCTCTTTGTCCTTGAACGTGGTACATTGACTACCCAACGGTATATTGATGAGATCCTGGATGTTCACATCAGATTGTATGCAGGTGCAGTCGGTGATAGATTCATTCCTCATGTTGCCCATGCTGTCGGGGAGAGGGAGGGGGTTGAGCATATGGACTGGCCAGCAAGATCCCCTGACCTCAATCCAGTCGAACATGTCTGGAATGAGTTGCTGCTTGCAATTTCAGCCGGTCCAGTCCAACCAAGAAGTGTCCAGGAGCTTGGTGCCATGGAAATGGTCCAAGAATGGAACAAGATCCCACAAAGGACCATCTGGAACCTGATTGGGAGCATGAGAGGGCGTTGTCAAGATGTAATGAACAATAATGGGTCTCTTACTAGATATTGAACCCATACCAGTTCGTTCCATCAACTTTTTGGCATATTGAACAATTTCCACTTTTACCAATAATATCCATTTTCCATGGTAATCGTATTCAAAAGCTAAAACATAATGTCAAACACAAATAAAATCTTAATTTCTGTACTTAAATCATTAAAGATATAGTTAAATAAAAAATATATACACTTTTCATTATAATATTTCAACTAACACGTAAAACAGGTAGATGGATATACTTGGTGCTTAGCAAACTTTGAGTAGTATATTTTTGGTTCAAATTGGTGGTTCAACTTATACAAAGGTTATGGTAGCTGGGAAGATACTTTTGGTAAGAACTGGTGGTTCGATTTATACATGGGAGCAACTTATACACAGACATATGTATGGTAATTGACTCAAAACCCCTTACTATACCTTCAGTACAAATTTGACCTATAAATTTTGCATATAGGTTACAGAGAAAACTCCTGTTAATTGAAAATAAAATATTGTAACATATCAAGACATTTTCCTGACAATCACTGATGTCCCCATTGTAGGCCTATTTGGCCTCATTACAGCCAATATAGGCATTAAATCTATTAATCTCCATGAGCTCTGTCATTCAAAATATAATAGAATAAATACTCCGTTTGTCTCCAGAATACAAGAAGGTGACCTTTGTCATTTTCTCCCCCCACTGCATGTGTAGCATACGTCTGTCCAGGGTGAGATAGCAGGGAGAGACAGATGTATCCCACCCCACCCATGTGACGTTATACATTTATAACGTTATGACGTTATGCATATCATATCAGTTTCTTGCAACCAACTAATTCATATTGACGTCATCAGAATGCCATATGATCAAAGTTTGATGCTCTAAAACTCTTTAAACCCCAAGATGCCACCGTTCCTAATTTCGTGGTATATACCTTTGGTATGTACATAACTTTTGCATGCTCTTTCCGATGGTGTCATTAGTTTTTCAAAACAACGAATACCAAATGAGTTGATTATATCAGCACGTGATCGCCGATTACCTCTGGCTAACGTTACCGCTGTATGGTGGGGGGGGGGGGAGAAAAATAATCCCTGATGGGTACAGGTGTGGGATGGGAAAATCTCACCCTCGGGACAACATATTTGGTCCAGACACTCGGCAAGCCTCGTGTCTGGCCCAAATATCTTGCCCTCGGGTGAGATTTTCCCATTCCACACCCGTACCCATCAGGGATTATAATAATCCCCCCCCCCATTTCCATGCAGAAAGGTAGGGGTAAGATATGGTCCTGATTGGGTCCAGGGATTTAATATGGTCAATTATATTTTTTACCCCTGTACCAAGCATGGCATCATATCTAGTCTGTGCTATTCACAAAGATGACCATTCAATTTTTTTTTCTTCCATTTTTCCCTCCAAAACATTGCTAATGACCCCTCATTGGAGCAAACTTGTTACATTGTTCCAATGAAGTGTCATAAACTTGGTTTTTTAGGAAAAAGAAAATGTTTAGTCGTTCATGAAATGTTTTACAAGTATCGTCCCCTTGTCAGGTAAGGTAAGAAAATTGGAAACATTGTTCATTTTTATTGCTTCTAACTGAAAGGCCTACGAGTTTAAAATGAGAGAAAGTGTCATCTCAGAATGATACAAAGAGATATCTGTGCCACCTCCCCTGCTGTACCCCAGTCTATGAATCTGCAAATGGCAATAATAATGCAGGGATGTTGTAATCATAGTTATTCAGTATACAACATATCAAATCAATTAGATTAAAATTTTGGGACTAATTACTGATTCAGTGTTATAATAGACTTGATCAATAATGTATGTGAAAAGGAGCAATAAGGCCTAAAAACATTAAAAATCTGTTTCTCAGGCCCTCCCGCATGGTTCTTTTGGCTACTGCATGCTCTCTTTTTACAGCCAACTTCAAACTTAAAAAATAAATATCAAATGGTTTATATCTGATATTTTACCCAAGTCAATAAAATTGTTCCTTGAGAGAAACAAGGCTTTGCAATGCTTTAGCACTGCAAAGCCTTGTTGCACTCGAGAGACGTAATACACCACCACCCACCTATTCTGCAGATTATGAGGCCTAAAACATAAAACAAACCAAAAACATGATTTTTTTAATGGCAAAGAAGTTAAAAAATTTATAGTAATTTATATATTTTTTATACTTACCAATGACCCAGACTTAGCTGGTGCTAACTCTAACATATTTAGGGCCAAACGCAAATTTTACCCCCCAATCCCAAAAATTTGCATCTAAAACCGAAAATTACATGTCCTATATACTCCTCCATACTTTTACTCCACTGCGCATGCGCAGTGTCAAGGAGGTCTCGAAATTGCCGCCAAAAGTCATTCTTACAACCAATGCCTGGTAAGCGTTATGTACTCAGCGGGGAGGTATGAGTTCCCAACTCATGGGAGGGCCATCCCCGTCTGGGTCATTGGTAAGTATAAAAAATATATAAATTACTATAAATTTTTTAACATTTTTAGCTCAACTTTGACGAAGTCAAATTTGAGCTATTGTCATGGCCCGTCTGTCCGTCCATCCGTCCGTCTGTCCGTACGTCAACAATTGGCTATGGCTCGGGCTAGAGGTCGTATTTATGAGCCGATCTTTACAAAACTTCTTGTGTACCTTTGTTATGACCCTGGGACGGGAACAAGTGTTTTTAGGTGTGGTCCGAAATTCAAGATGGCTGCCAGCGGCCATTTTGTACCGATGATGCAAGAATCAGTTTTTAGCTCATCTTGACAAAGTCAAGCTGAGCTAATCTCATCGCTTCCCGTCTGTCGTCCGTCGTCCGTCGTCCGTCAACACCATGTTTTGGTCTTCTCCTCCAAAGCCTCTGGGCCAATTCAAGTGAAAGTTTGTGTGAGTGATGGTCCCAAAGGGGCATTTCATTTTTGTTCAACTCGGCATGCCCAGCCCCATAGGGAGGGAGTGGGGGAAAATGCTCCAAAATATTTTAAAAATCTTCTTCTCAAGAACCAGTGTGTACAATGACTTGATATTTGCTATGGAGCTTCCATATGAGGTGTAGAATCAAGTTTGTTCAAACGAAGTTCGTAAGGTAATATTTGGCTTTGTAATAGGAGGGGTAACATTTTTGGCCCCGCCCAAAATGTCTATATTTTTATACTGTACCAATGACCCAGACATAGCTGGTGCTAACTCTTAAAATATAGGGCCAAACACAAATTTTGCCCCCCAATCCCCAAAATTTGCATCTAAAACTAAAGAAAACATGTCCTGAAAGGCCCTCCACACTTCGCCCCTACTGCGCATGCGCAGTGTCAAGGACGTTCCGAAATTGGCGCCATTAATCATTCTAAGTTTGGCCCTTCATCAGTTAACATCTGACTGATCTTTGTGCTTTTAAATCTCAGTTTAAATGATGCCAGACACATAAATATTAGTGAAATGGTGATTCTAAGGAGGATAGAAAAGGAGGAGAGGAAAAGAATGTGTGACAGAATATTATCAGGGCTGTAACTTAAAATTTTTTAATGAAATTATGTTAAGTTACCTATTTTCAAGGCAGCAGCCATTTTGTTGTCATTCTGATTATTTAGTTACACTGTTTTTTCAAGTGTTTTTCCTCTCTCCCTGTCCTTTAAGTTCCCCCTTGCTATTCTCCCATGCTTTTGGCATAGTTTCTGTAATTATTATTACTAAAATTTCTTGGGAGTTTTAGCTGAATAACAGAATGAATTCTGTTCTTTCCCCATGTTTACGTCTTCACCTACGGGTGGTTAGGCGTTGTGTTCTGCATCTACCATCTGATGTTCTGCAGTTTCTTCCCTGGAAGTCTCTGTTTTGCATCAGATGGTGTATTTTTGGTAACTGATTTCGGGCCTGGGTGCCTGGAGTCTTATTTTAGTGTTTTTACACTCATTGTTTACATTTACAACAGCCCTCTGTGTGAGGGGGGGATTTCTAAATAATAATATCTTTATGTTATTTTAATCATAACTAGATACATTATTATTGTTCGTAAGTGTTGAATAAATTGTTTAAAATATTTTTAAAATTTTTGTCCACACTTAGGCTTGGGATCCATTGGGGCTCAACGTTACTTTTCAGAAACTTGGGCTGTTCTGAAAAAATATTTTTTCAAAATATTTTGATTTCAATTATTTTTTCTATATTAATGGATCATATTATTATTATGTATTTTGATTGCCAGGGGTTAGTGCGAGTACCAGGACTTGTTTTCTTTTCACATTGAAAGGATATTGATCAATTGTTTTAAGAGGAAGTCTTCCTCTGACCTTATTATCATTCTATATGTGGTCAGTGTACTCGCATTAACTCCTGTTCTGTATCGTATGATTTCGATGACAATATGGGAAGCGTATGTCACGGTATGTTGTTGGGGATTTGGACACTCCGGTCCTTTCCCCGCAGGGTCACTCTACTTTATCAATTTCTATTTCAGATGATCAAGATTAGGGTGATGTATCTGTGATGTCTTCCAACAGTGTGCCTCCGTCGTCACAATTAATGAAGGGCTAGCGGAAAAGTGCTCATGTAATACGCCAATTGCCTA
The DNA here is from genome assembly GCA_031216915.1 of Pictodentalium vernedei. Lineage (NCBI taxonomy): Eukaryota > Metazoa > Mollusca > Scaphopoda > Dentaliida > Dentaliidae > Pictodentalium > Pictodentalium vernedei. The sequence continues at coordinate 550,582,223 of CM062294.1, forward strand.
AGAGGACCCTAGTAGGTTCGACGGCCTTTGACGTCCGCTAGCTCGCCCGGTGTAGCGTCCATTCACCGAATGGTTCGGCAGCCGGGTTCGTCCGTTGCGGTCTAGAAGGAATTTTGGGGTGATGCGAGCACTATAAAATTAACTTAATGCACACCCAGTGACGGCGGATCGGAGGGAGAACGGAGGAAGCCTTTTAGTCCGGTTCATAGCTCGTTCCGGTCCATCCGGACGGCAAGCGAGAGAGGCCCCTCTCTCGTTCAACAACATCTGGCCCCAGATGTTGTGGTACAAATGTGTCGCTAGCGGAGCATACGTCCGTCGCTCGGGACGCTCCGTTGTATAGGCAGTCCGCTGAGACTGCTAAGGCTTCCTCTTCTCGTCAGCGCACACGACCGCACCTTGGCTGCGTGACCGCCGATATATTACCAGCTTCGCCGATCAAGGATTCTTCGGCGACCAGGTCACACCATCCAGCAGCCAGGGATTCGAGACCGATGGACTCCGGACGTTCGCATAGGAAAAGTATGCGGGAGCCATCTGATGCGGAGCTGCCCTCGGCGAAGCAGCGATAGACTGCGCCTCCGCAGGTCTCGACGCCGGACATTCTTGTGCACATAGCACAGCTTATCGCAGCATCCCAGCAGCCGACAGAAACGGTGTCGGATCGAGAATTATCCGACAGCGCTGGGTCGGTAGCCGGGGACTCGAGGCCTGCAGACTCCGGACGTTCGCATAGGAAGTGTGCGGGAGTCAACGTACACGGAGCTTCCAGCGGGAATGCATCGTAAGTCCGCTACTGCACAGGCCTCGGGAACGGACGTGCTTTCCTTAATAGCACAGTTTATCGCAGCATCCCAGCATCAACTGAATCTGTCGCATATATTTTATCTGACGATGCTGGGTCGGGACGCTCCGCGGAAGCGGGTACGGACGTCCGAAAGTTTCATCCGGTCCGACGGGATACCGAAAGGGATTCGGAGGATTTCAAGCTTTCCCTTTCGGAACAACATATGCTGCGATGCCGGATAAGAAACTGATAGCGTCGGTGGACTTAGAAATTTTTGGTTCGGTTCAGGGACATCGTCCCTCAGTTCCGACATAGTCCAATAATGTCACACAAACTTTCGAATTATTGAACGACGCTATATATATTATTATTTTATGCTTGCTATCCAAGCATTTCTGGTTTCTTGTTCGAAGAGTTATGGAGATGTCTTTCAAAAGTGTGCCTCTGTCGTCATAGTTAATGAAGAGTTAGCGGCAATAAGTGCTCATGGAATATGTCTATCGCTTACGGAGTGACATTCGCTAGCTCACCCGGTGTAGCGTACATTCGTCGAATGGTTCGGCTGCCGGGTTCGTCCGTTGCGGTCTAGGAAGGAGATTTGGGTGATGCGAGCACTTTAATTACTTTAGTACTCACCCAGTGACGGCAGATTGAGGACAGATCGGAGGAAGCCAACAACATAGGGGACCGCATGTTGTGGTTCAGATATTTTACATTCGGAGCATATGTCCGTTGCTCGGGACGCTCCGTTATATTGACAGTCCGAGAGACTGTCTTTAATGCTTCCTCATCCTCACAGCAGGGCACACGACCGCACATTGGCTACGTGACCTCGAGTATCCGATCAGTTTCGGCATTCAGTGATTCCACAGCGAATAGGTCGCGCCATCCGGTAGCCAAGGGACACGAGGCCTATACACTCCGTTCGCTCGCATATTGGAAGTATGCACAGGGTAACGATCTCGGAGCTTCCTGCGGCAATGCATCGTAAGACCGCTGCTCCTCAGGCCTCAGTGACGGACGTGCTATCCGAGTTAGCACAGTTGTTTCGCAGCATCCCAGCAATTGACAGTTTCTCGGTCGAATCAGGAATTATCCGACGGCGCTGGGTCGGTGCGGTCCGCGGTTGCATCAAGCTACGGACGACCGAACGCTTTATAGGGTCCGACAGGATGGCGAAAGGGATTCGAAAGATTTCGAGTTTTCCCTTTAGTAGTATCGGAAGATGCCTTTCATATCTTCTGGCATTTCTTCCAGTGATTATTTTTCGGACTTCATTGCTGCGATCTTGGATAAGAGACTTATAGCGTCATTGGACTCGGATTTTTCGATCGGTACAGGGACTTTGTCCCTGACTTACCGACGCAGTCCAATATTGTCATTACAACATGTGTTTTATTTTTCGACGCTATATATTTATATATATATACAAGCCTGCTACTAAGCATGATAGTTTAGTTTCTTGTCTGCGTGGCTCATTTCTGCCATTTTATCTTTTTTACATATAGTTTATTTTGGCAGAGCAGGGCATACCGAGAGTTCATATGCGTCTAGACGGTGTGATTAAAGACTGCATATATTCTTTTTCGCCGTTTATGTCTTTTCCAATTTCAATGTTGGGAACGACATTATGTATAGTAGACTTAACTTAGACGCTTTATTATACGTAATCCGCCTTACTGAGGCGTTATCATTACGTCTTCAAGAAAAGATTTACGGGATATTATTCTCAATGTAATTTCTTTTGAGGGCAGTAGTTTGTTCACGTATAACTCCGCCCTTCAGTGGCTGATTGGAGTTGGTTAGACGTGATGCAGCCCTAGCTACATCCACGCGTGGATAGTAGGTCAAGAACTCTCTCAGAGTCGCTTCGTTCTCGGAGGAGCTTCTCTTCGACGGCAACTTTCCGGCAATCCATGAATTGCTTGATTTATACATTCTCTTGTCTATCTAGTGTTACAAGAGATTCAGACTGGGGCAAACATTCGGTGGTTGACTCAGAGAGTGCCGCCGCAGTTGCCGGACCCGAGTGTGGCTGTTATGACGGTTACCAGTCAAACAGATTGGGATATATACTGATCCCTACGGATTCGAAGTGCCAGGGTCTTTGGGTTCCGCAGTCTTTTAGCTATCAGTTTAACTTCCGCGGAATAATGTTTTTTAGGCTTGCTTTATGTCATTGCATGAACATTATTCAGAAACGCATGCCCAAATTCCTGTCCTTTAATTCGACAGTAGTGGCGTATCTCCGGAACCAGGGAGGCACTCTTTCGTTTCCGTTATTCAATTTAATGGAAAGAATCCGTCTGTTGGTTATAGTACACCAAGTTCAGTTTTGGTCCGTCATATTCTGGGTCGTCTGATTGTTTTATCGCACTCCCGTTCTCTTACGGGTCGCTTGTTGCTGTCAGAATGGACTCTCAACAAACAAGTATTCAATCAGATTTGCTATCTATGGGAGCGCCCAATGATGTTTTATTTATGACACAGCTTGCTAATAAATTGCAGACGTATGTGTTGGCTTGTCCAGATCTCTGAGCTAATACTGTTAACGCTCTATTGATCTATAGGACGGAATGATAGGATACACGTATCCTCCGGCGCTGTTGTTTTAGCAGGTATTGCTAAGATAAACAACCACAATACATTTCTGTTGATAGCATCTCTATCTTCACAGAGATCATGAGTAATTTACTCTCTTGTCTACTGTGGATCTTAACGTGAAATCTTCCTCTATGTGAGGATCTTTTTTCACTGGGTAAATCGTGTCATCTTTATCACAACCAGCAAGGTCGCAACCTTCATGTATTCCGTTGTGTGGTCCGTATTGCATTGTAAGCACTGTACTGGACGAGCTTTGGACGCGATTTCTTACTATAGGAGATCCTCTTCTTCGCTATTCTATGCGACTAAAGTGGAGGCTCTTCCGTCGTGGTGTAGGGATCATTATGTTCATATGGTTGATCCCTCCATACTACTCATTGCTATTTTTTAGTATACTTGTTTCACAAGATCTACTGCAGCCTGTTGTTATTTAGGTTATAGGTTTATGTTACCTCATACCTATGCACTCTACGATAGTTTACAATTGAGTCTTTTGTCTCTTTATCTAAGTCAGTTAGTAACTTTTTGATAAATAGACTTAGAATCTTTAGATTAAATTCCTATACGGATTTTAACTTCGGTTCTTATTTAGCTAAGTAATCATTTGAGCCTCTGGAAACAGTAGTTTTCAAATTCTGACCTTTTAGACAGTAATTCTGTTGGTTTCTCTTTTACTGTAGAGTCAGTGAGTTTCATGCACTATCGATGGATGATTTTCACTTTCATAGTTTCGGAATCAATACTTCCGTTACTATTTAGGTTGGATTGTTGCATAAGAGTTAGGCTCCTATTATCCGGAACCTATTATTTTAAGGTCCTTCCGTCTTCGTATGGGCATAGGCCTTTACTCTTTCCGGGTACAGTTTATGTATTTATAAACAGATATCTGTTTATTACAAGGGCGTAAGCTTCTTCTGTCTTTGATGTCTAGTAGAAGGACGTTACGCTCCATTTTATTGTTAATGGATTCTATTACTAGCGTACTGCTTATGGTATATCATTGGCTTAGCAGTTCTGCTTAAGATTTCGGCTCATGAAGTAAGAGTTCTTCTACTTCTTGGGCTTACATTAATAGTGTTGCTATTATAGATTTTTGAAGGCTGCTCATTGTGCTCAGCCATCCATTCATGAATTTTATCTCAGAAATATCGAGTCCATTTCTGGAGGCCTCTATTGTTAGGTCTATTATCTACTGCTCAGAATGTCATTCACTTAACAGTTGCTACTATAGCTAGGTAGGCTGTCTGTTTCGGCAGTGTCTCCGTTCGGCTGCCCTCTTCGCTCTGGGCTATTTGACCCAGGGCAAGAAAAAGGGGGGGGGGGGGGGAGGGTGTTCCCTTGGGTCACCTGTTTTTACTATGAAAACAAGGGGATACCTCCTCCGGAGTTAGTAATTCTGAGCTGTTATTGGGATGGTTGTTTAGTGAGAAGTTTAAGTTTATAAAATTCATTCAAGTCTTAGTTTTTAAAGTATAGCTTTTGAATATTGCATATGTCAACGGACATGATTATGCAATTCTCACACACTTTTAGGAGTATAAGAGTCTCTATTCTCTAGACTTACTTTATTATTGGCTTACTTTAAAAATTATTAGTATAAGGATTATTGGATATTAATAGAGTACATGGATGTATGAAGCTCAATTTTTGGAAGGTGTTGTATCTTTCTAATTTATCATAAATAAGAAAGATACATGTAAGGCCTATTACTTCTTTTCCCTACAGGGGATGACTCTATTTTATTTTATTGAGCGTATTCCATTTTGCTCTATGTCCTTGGCCCTCCAGCCTTTTTACTATTCAGCTATTCTGGGTCATTGGTACAGTATAAAAATGTTAAAAAATTTATAGTAATTTATATATTTTTTATACTTACCAATGACCCAGACGGGGATGGCCCTCCCAGGAGTTGGGAACTCTTGCCTCCCCGCTGAGTACATAGCGCTTACCAGGCACTGGTTATTAGAATGATAAATGGCGCCAATTTCGGAACGTCCTTGACACTGCGCATGCGCAGTAGGGGCGAAGTGTGGAGGGCCTTTCAGGACATGTTTTCTTTAGTTTTAGATGCAAATTTTAGGGATTGGGGGGCAAAATTTGTGTTTGGCCCTATATTTTAAGAGTTAGCACCAGCTATGTCTGGGTCATTGGTAAGTATAAAAAATATATAAATTACTATAAATTTTTTAACTTTCTGAACCGATGGTCCGGTATGAACCAAATTTGGTTTGTGGTAGTATTGGGTCATAAGTACTTGACCCATGCAAAAAAAAAAATTCCCGCATCCCCATGGGAACCCTGGGAGCTAAAAATAGAAATATTTTCAAACGCCCATATTTCCCAAACCCCACGGAACAGAGAGCTTTTATTTGGTATGAAGTATCCTTATGACCAGTAGAATTGAATGGTAAAAAAAAATTGCCATCGGTTATGTTGGGGTGTTCTGTAATGGGCATCGAAAAAATGCTGAGTCAGCATATTTGCAAAAATTTTAAAAAATCTTTTCTCCAGAACCAATCATCAGAATCTTTTGATATTTGGTATACAGCATTCATAGGGGGGTCAGATAAAAGTTTGTTGAAATAAAGCTCATTGGTTCATATTTGGGCTCTCTACAGGAGCCCAAAGTTTTAACATAGGGTAATATGGGGAATATTCTTTAAAAATCTTCTTCTTCAGAACCGCCAGTCAGAATCTTTTAATATTTGGTATACATCATTGTTATGAGGGTCAGATTCTAGATTGTTCAAACCAAGTCCCTAGGTTAATATTTGGGCTTCCTATGGAAGCCCAAATTTTATCTTTGTTCAATATGGAGGGTAATTTAAAAAAATCTTCTTCTTCAGATCCATCAGTCAGAATGCTTTGATATTTGGTATGCAACATCTCTATGGGGGACAGATTCAAGTTTGTTCAAATCAAATCCCTAGGTATATATTTGGGTTCACTATGGTAGCCCAAATTTTTACTTAGTGCAATATGAGAAAATTTCTTTAAAAATCTTCTTCTTCAGATCCACCAGTCGGAATGCTTTTATATTTGGTATACAACATCTCTAGGGGGGTCAGATTCCAGGTTGTTCAATTCGAGTGCCTAGGTTAATATTTGGGCTCCATATGGGAACATGAAATTTAACTTCGTACAATATGAGGGAATTTCTTCAAAAATCTTCTTCTTCAGATTCACTTGTCAGAATGCTTTCACATTTGGTATACAACATCTCTAGGGGGGGTCAGATTCAAGTTTGTTCAAATCGGATCCATAGGTCAATATTTGGGCTCGCTATGGTAGCCCAAATTTGAACTTAGTGCAATTCGAAGAAATTTCTTTACAATTTCTCTTCTTCAGATCCAACAGTCAGAATGCTTTCATATTCGGTACGCAACATCTCTAGGGAAGTCAGATTTAACTGTGTTCAAATCAAGAGTCTGGGTTAATATTTGGGCTCTCTATGGGAGCCGGAATTGGCCATTTTGCTGAAGAATTAAAAATTTTGTATTCAGTACCCTCTAGAGGTACTAAGATTAATCCACATAGGTTGTATCAAGGGGCTTCATAGGGGAGCTCTACATTTTACTTTTGATCAACTGAAGAAAAGGCATGATGCCCAGATTATTTTTGTCACTCCTGAGGGACTCAAGGATTGACAGTGTAGCCTATGGAGATGGCTTGCTTAAGGTAGACTCATTCTTGGACTCTGTTTAAATTGTGTTCTGCACAAGATGAGCGCTTCAGGCCCCGTGGGGCCTCTTGTTTGTACAGAACTTCTGTATGAAAGTTCTGATTTGAATAAAGTTTTGTATAAATGTTTAGTACTATGGGATACATCACATATAATACGGGTTTTTTTCTCGTGCATAAATTATGCAAATTAGACTGACTTTGATTTATTTAGTGTTACTTTCAGAGCTGTAAGTGCCAAGCTGCTATGGCTCGGGCTAGAGGCCGTATTTATGAACCAATCTTTACGAAACTTCTTGGGTACCTTTGTTATGACCCTGGGACGGGAACGAGTGTTTTTGGGTGTGGTCCTAAATTCAAGATGGCTGCCAGTGGCCATTTTGTACCGATGATGCAAAAATCAGTTTTTTGTACAGAACTTCTGTATGAAAGTTCTGATTTGAATAAAGTTTTGTATAAATGTATAGTACAATGGGATACATCACATATAATACGTTTTTTTTTCTCGTGCGTAAATTATGCAAATTAGACTAACTTTGATTTATTTAGTGTTACTTTCAGAGCTGTAAGTGCCAAGCTGCTATGGCTGGGGCTAGAGGCCGTATTTATGAACCAATCTTTACGAAACTTCTTGGGTACCTTTGTTATGACCGTGGGACGAGAACGAGTGTTTTTGGGTGCAGTCCCAAATTCCAGATGGCTGCCAGCAGCCATTTTGTACCGACGATGCCAAAATCTGTTTTTTGTACAGAACTTCAATATGAAAGCTCTGATTTGAATAATTTTTTGTATGAATGTTTAGTACCATGGGATACATTACATATATTACAGGTTTTTTTCTTGTGCGTAAATTATGCAAATTAGGCTAACTTTGATTTATTTAGTGTTACTTTCAGCACTGTGAGTGCAAATCCCAATACGGCTCGGGCTAGAGGCCGTATTTATGAACCGATCTTCACGAAACTTCTTGGGTACCTTTGTTATCACTGTGGGACGAGAAGTAGTGTTTTGGGGTCCAGTCTGAAATTCAAGATGGCCGCTAGCAGCCATTTTGTTCAAAATTAAGTGCAATCAGATTTTTGTGCAGAACTTCCAAATGAAAGATCTGATTTGAATAAATTTTTGTATGAATGTTTAGTACCATGGGATACATTACATATAATACAGAGTTTTTCTCGTGAATAAATTATGCAAATTAGGGGTCCGGGTGGGACTTAGAAAATTTTGGACCAAAATCCGGAAATTAGTATTTTTATACTGTACCAATGACCCAGACATAGCTGGTGCTAACTCTTAAAATATAGGGCCAAACACAAATTTTGCCCCCCAATCCCCAAAATTTGCATCTAAAACTAAAGAAAACATGTCCTGAAAGGCCCTCCACACTTCGCCCCTACTGCGCATGCGCAGTGTCAAGGACGTTCCGAAATTGGCGCCATTTATCATTCTAAGTTTGGCCCTTCATCAGTTAACATCTGATTGATCTTTGTGCTTTTAAATCTCAGTTTAAATGATGCCAGACACATAAATATTAGTGAAATGGTGATTCTAAGGAGGATAGAAAAGGAGGAGAGGAAAAGAATGTGTGACAGAATATTATCAGGGCTGTAACTTAAAATTTTTTAATGAAATTATGTTAAGTTACCTATTTTCAAGGCAGCAGCCATTTTGTTGTCATTCTGATTATTTAGTTACACTGTTTTTTCAAGTGTTTTTCCTCTCTCCCTGTCCTTTAAGTTCCCCCTTGCTATTCTCCCATGCTTTTGGCATAGTTTCTGTAATTATTATTACTAAAATTTCTTGGGAGTTTTAGCTGTATAACAGAATGAATTCTGTTCTTTCCCCATGTTTACGTCTTCACCTACGGGTGGTTAGGCATTGTGTTCTGCATCTACCATCTGATGTTCTGCAGTTTCTTCCCTGGAAGTCTCTGTTTTGCATCAGATGGTGTATTTTTGGTAACTGATTTCGGGCCTGGGTGCCTGGAGTCTTATTTTAGTGTTTTTACACTCATTGTTTACATTTACAACAGCCCTCTGTGTGAGGGGGGGATTTCTAAATAATAATATCTTTATGTTATTTTAATCATAACTAGATACATTATTATTGTTCGTAAGTGTTGAATAAATTGTTTAAAATATTTTTAAAATTTTTGTCCACACTTAGGCTTGGGATCCATTGGGGCTCAACGTTACTTTTCAGAAACTTGGGCTGTTCTGAAAAAATATTTTTTCAAAATATTTTGATTTCAATTATTTTTTCTATATTAATGGATCATATTATTATTATGTATTTTGATTGCCAGGGGTTAGTGCGAGTACCAGGACTTGTTTTCTTTTCACATTGAAAGGATATTGATCAATTGCTTTAAGAGGAAGTCTTCCTCTGACCTTATTATCATTCTATATGTGGTCAGTGTACTCGCATTAACTCCTGTTCTGTATCGTATGATTTCGATGACAATATGGGAAGCGTATGTCACGGTATGTTGTTGGGGATTTGGACACTCCGGTCCTTTCCCCGCAGGGTCACTCTACTTTATCAATTTCTATTTCAGACGATCAAGATTAGGGTGATGTATCTGTGATGTCTTCCAACAGTGTGCCTCCGTCGTCACAATTAATGAAGGGCTAGCGGAAAAGTGCTCATGTAATACGCCAATTGCCTAAGAGGACCCTAGTAGGTTCGATGGCCTTTGACGTCTGCTAGCTCGCCCGGTGTAGCGTCCATTCTCCGAATGGTTCGGCAGCCGGGTTCGTCCGTTGCGGTCTAGAAGGAATTTTGGGGTGATGCGAGCACTATAAAATTAACTTAATGCACACCCAGTGACGGCGGATCGGAGGGAGAACGGAGGAAGCCTTTTAGTCCGGTTCATAGCTCGTTCCGGTCCATCCGGACGGCAAGCGAGAGAGGCCCCTCTCTCGTTCAACAACATCTGGCCCCAGATGTTGTGGTACAAATGTGTAGTTAGCGGAGCATACGTCCGTCGCTCGGGACGCTCCGTTGTATAGGCAGTCCGCTGAGACTGCTAAGGCTTCCTCTTCTCGTCAGCGCACACGACCGCACCTTGGCTGCGTGACCGCCGATATATTACCAGCTTCGCCGATCAAGGATTCTTCGGCGACCAGGTCACACCATCCGGCAGCCAGGGATTCGAGAACGATGGACTCCGGACGTTCGCATAGGAAAAGTATGCGGGAGCCATCTGATGCGGAGCTGCCCTCGGCGAAGCAGCGATAGACTGCGCCTCCGCAGGTCTCGACGCCGGACATTCTTGTGCACATAGCACAGCTTATCGCAGCATCCCAGCAGCCGACAGAAACGGTGTCGGATCGAGATTTATCCGACAGCGCTGGGTCGGTAGCCGGGGACTCGAGGCCTGCAGACTCCGGACGTTCGCATAGGAAGTGTGCGGGAGTCAACGTACACGGAGCTTCCAGCGGCAATGCATCGTAAGTCCGCTACTGCACAGGCCTCGGGAACGGACGTGCTTTCCTTAATAGCACAGTTTATCGCAGCATCCCAGCATCAACTGAATCTGTCGCATATATTTTATCCGACGATGCTGGGTCGGGACGCTCCGCGGAAGCGGGTACGGACGTCCGAAAGTTTCATCCGGTCCGATGGGATACCGAAAGGGATTCGGTGAATTTCAAGCTTTCCCTTTCGGAACAACATATGCTGCGATGCCGGATAAGAAACTGATAGCGTCGGTGGACTTAGAAATTTTTGGTTCGGTTCAGGGACATCGTCCCTCAGTTCCGACATAATCCAATAATGTCACACAAACTTTCGAATTATTGAACGACGCTATATATATTATTATTTTATGCTTGCTATCCAAGCATTTCTGGTTTCTTGTTCGAAGAGTTATGGAGATGTCTTTCAAAAGTGTGCCTCTGTCGTCATAGTTAATGAAGAGTTAGCGGCAATAAGTGCTCATGGAATATGTCTATCGCTTACGGAGTGACATTCGCTAGCTCACCCGGTGTAGCGTACATTCATCGAATGGTTCGGCTGCCGGGTTCGTCCGTTGCGGTCTAGGAAGGAGATTTGGGTGATGCGAGCACTTTAATTACTTTAGTACTCACCCAGTGACGGCAGATTGAGGACAGATCGGAGGAAGCCAACAACATAGGGGACCGCATGTTGTGGTTCAGATATTTTACATTCGGAGCATATGTCCGTTGCTCGGGACGCTCCGTTATATTGACAGTCCGAGAGACTGTCTTTAATGCTTCCTCATCCTCACAGCAGGGCACACGACCGCACATTGGCTACGTGACCTCGAGTATCCGATCAGTTTCGGCATTCAGTGATTCCACAGCGAATAGGTCGCGCCATCCGGTAGCCAAGGGACACGAGGCCTATACACTCCGTTCGCTCGCATATTGGAAGTATGCACGGAGTAACGATCTCGGAGCTTCCTGCGGCAATGCATCGTAAGACCGCTGCTCCTCAGGCCTCAGTGACGGACGTGCTATCCGAGTTAGCACAGTTGTTTCGCAGCATCCCAGCAATTGACGGTTTCTCGGTCGAATCAGGAATTATCCGACGGCGCTGGGTCGGTGCGGTCCGCGGTTGCATCAAGCTACGGACGACCGAACGCTTTATAGGGTCCGACAGGATGGCGAAAGGGATTCGAAAGATTTCGAGTTTTCCCTTTAGTAGTATCGGAAGATGCCTTTCATATCTTCTGGCATTTCTTCCAGTGATTATTTTTCGGACTTCATTGCTGCGATCTTGGATAAGAGACTTATAGCGTCATTGGACTCGGATTTTTCGATCGGTTCAGGGACTTTGTCTCTGACTTACCGACGCAGTCCAATATTGTCATTACAACATGTGTTTTATTTTTCGACGCTATATATTTATATATATATACAAGCCTGCTACTAAGCATGATAGTTTAGTTTCTTGTCCGCGTGACTCATTTCTGCCATTTTATCTTTTTTACATATAGTTTATTTTGGCAGAGCAGGGCATACCGAGAGTTCATATGCGTCTAGACGGTGTGATTAAAGACTGCATATATTCTTTTCGCCGTTTATGTCTTTTCCAATTTCAATGTTGGGAACGACATTATGTATAGTAGACTTAACTTAGACGCTTTATTATACGTAATCCGCCTTTCTGAGGCGTTATCATTACGTCTTCAAGAAAAGATTTACGGGATATTATTCTCAATGTAATTTCTTTTGAGGGCAGTAGTTTGTTCACGTATAACTCCGCCCTTCAGTGGCTGATTGGAGTTGGTTAGACGTGATGCAGCCCTAGCTACATCCACGCGTGGATAGTAGGTTAAGAACTCTCTCAGAGTCGCTTCTCTTTGACGGCAACTTTCCGGCAATCCATGAATTGCTTGATTTATACATTCTCTTGTCTATCTAGTGTTACAAGAGATTCAGACTGGGGCAAACATTCGGTGGTTGACTCAGAGAGTGCCGCCGCAGTTGCCGGACCCGAGTGTGGCTGTTATGACGGTTGCCAGTCAAACAGATTGGGATATATACTGATCCCTACGGATTCGAAGTGCCAGGGTCTTTGGGTTCCGCAGTATTTTAACTATCAGTTTAACTTCCGCGGAATAATGTTTTTTAGGCTTGCTTTATGTCATTGCATGAACATTATTCAGAAACGCATGCCCAAATTCCTGTCCTTTAATTCGACATTAGTGGCGTATCTCCGGAACCAGGGAGGCACTCTTTCGTTTCCGTTATTCAATTTAATGGAAAGAATCCGTCTGTTGGTTATACTACACCAAATTCAGTTTTGGTCCGTCATATTCTGGGTCGTCTGATTGTTTTATTGCACTCCCGTTCTCTTACGGGTCGCTTGTTGCTGTCAGAATGGACTCTCAACAAACAAGTATTTAATCAGATTTGCTATCTATGGGAGCGCCCAATGATGTTTTATTTATGACACAGCTTGCTAATCAATTGCAGACGTATGTGTTGGCTTGTTCAGATCTCTGAGCTAATACTGTTAACGCTCTATTGATCTATAGGACGGAATGATAGGATACGCGTATCCTCCGGCGCTGTTGTTTTAGCAGGTATTGCTAAGATAAACAACCACAATTCATTTCTGTTGATAGCATCTCTATCTTCACAGAGATCATGAGTAATTTACTCTCTTGTCTACTGTGGATCTTAACGTGAAATCTTCCTCTATGTGAGGATCTTTTTTCACTGGGTAAATCGTGTTATCTTTATCACAACCAGCAAGGTCGCAACCTTCATGTATTCCGTTGTGTGGTCCGTATTGCATTGTAAGCACTGTACTGGACGGGCTTTGGACGCGATTTCTTACTATAGGAGATCCTCTTCTTCGCTATTCTATGCGACTAAAGTGGAGGCTCTTCCGTCGTGGTGTAGGGATCATTATGTTCATATGGTTGATCCCTCCATACTACTCATTGCTATTTTTTAGTATACTTGTTTCACAAGATCTACTGCAGCCTGTTGTTATTTAGGTTATAGGTTTATGTTACCTCATACCTATGCACTCTACGATAGTTTACATTTGAGTCTTTTGTCTCTTTATCTAAGTCAGTTAGTAACTTTTTGATAAATAGACTTAGAATCTTTAGATTAAATTCCTATACGGATTTTAACTTCGGTTCTTATTTAGCTAAGTAATCATTTGAGCCTCTGGAAACAGTAGTTTTCAAATTCTGACCTTTTAGACAGTAATTCTGTTGGTTTCTCTTTTACTGTAGAGTCAGTGAGTTTCATGCACTATCGATGGATGATTTTCACTTTCATAGTTTCAGAATCAATACTTCCGTTACTATTTAGGTTGGATTGTTGCATAAGACTTAGGCTCCTATTATCCGGAACCTATTATTTTAAGGTCCTTCCGTCTTCGTATGGGCATAGACCTTTACTCTTTCCGGGTACAGTTTATGTATTTATAAACAGATATCTGTTTATTACAAGGGCGTAAGCTTCTTCTGTCTTTGATGTCTAGTAGAAGGACGTTACGCTCCATTTTATTGTTAATGGATTCTATTAACTAGCGTACTGCTTATGGTATATCATTGGCTTAGCAGTTGTGCTTTAGATTTCGGCTCATGAAGTAAGAGTTCTTCTACTTCTTGGGCTTACATTAATAGTGTTGCTATTATAGATTTTTGAAGGCTGCTCATTGTGCTCAGCCATCCATTCATGAATTTTATCTCAGAAATATCGAGTCCATTTCTGGAGGCCTCTATTGTTAGGTCTATTCTCTACTGCTCAGAATGTCATTCACTTAACAGTTGCTACTATAGCTAGGTAGGCTGTCTGTTTCGGCAGTGTCTCCGTTCGGCTGCCCTCTTCGCTCTGGGCTATTTGACCCAGGGCAAGAAAAAGGGGGGGGGGGGGGGGGGGGGGGTGGAGGGTGTTCCCTTGGGTCACCTGTTTTTTACTATGAAAACAAGGGGATACCTCCTCCGGAGTTAGTAATTCTGAGCTGTTATTGGGATGGTTGTTTAGTGAGAAGTTTAAGTTTATAAAATTCATTCAAGTCTTAGTTTTTAAAGTATAGCTTTTGAATATTGCATATGTCAACGGACATGATTATGCAATTCTCACACACTTTTAGGAGTATAAGAGTCTCTATTCTCTAGACTTACTTTATTATTGGCTTACTTTAAAAATTATTAGTATAAGGATTATTGGATATTAATAGAGTACATGGATGTATGAAGCTCAATTTTTGGAAGGTGTTGTATCTTTCTAATTTATCATAAATAAGAAAGATACATGTAAGGCCTATTACTTCTTTTCCCTACAGGGGATGACTCTATTTTATTTTATTGAGCGTATTCCATTTTGCTCTATGTCCTTGGCCCTCCAGCCTTTTTACTATTCAGCTATGTCTGGGTCATTGGTACAGTATAAAAATGTTAAAAAATTTATAGTAATTTATATATTTTTTATACTTACCAATGACCCAGACGGGGATGGCCCTCCCAGGAGTTGGGAACTCTTGCCTCCCCGCTGAGTACATAGCGCTTACCAGGCACTGGTTATTAGAATGATAAATGGCGCCAATTTCGGAACGTCCTTGACACTGCGCATGCGCAGTAGGGGCAAAGTGTGGAGGGCCTTTCAGGACATGTTTTCTTTAGTTTTAGATGCAAATTTTGGGGATTGGGGGGCAAAATTTGTGTTTGGCCCTATATTTTAAGAGTTAGCACCAGCTATGTCTGGGTCATTGGTAAGTATAAAAAATATATAAATTACTATAAATTTTTTAACTTTTTGGTTTTTTATGCGTTTTGGTCAATTTTAAGACAAAAAAAAAATATTTTTTTTTACACTGAAAATTTGAGGTCCGGGTGGGACTTAGAAAATTTTGGACCAAAATCCAGAAATTAGTTTTTTGTGTTTTGATGCATTTTGGTCAATTTTAAGAAGAAGAAGAAAAAATTTTAGTCTGAAAATATTTTGTTTGGGACTGAAAATTTCCACACAAAAATAATAATCTACAATGATTGGTCTTAATCTGTAGTCCATTACAGTCACCTTGTAATTCTTTTATTATTGTTGACTGGGCCAAAACAAATACTAATTCCTGTTATATTCATTATTCAGTTGTCTTGGTCACAGCAAGTACTAATTCCTGTCATATCCAAGTTGAGCTACAGAGTCAATGACTCTTTCATTATACTGTACCAATGACCCAGACTTAGCTGAATAGTAAAAAGGTTGGAGGGCCTAGGACATAAGGAAAATCCAATAGACTCAATTACCTATAACAGACCTATCCCCTTAAGGAGAAAAGGAGAGATAGTCTTACATGTATCTTTCTTATTTGTAACAAAAAAGAAAGACACAATACTATTCTGTAATTGAGCAGAATAACATCAATGATCTCTATAAACATCTAGTATAACCCTTTATACTAATATTTTTTAAGGAAAGCCAATAAATACAGGAGTCTAGAGAAATGAGACTCTATATACTCATTTAAAAGTGTTCGAGGATTGTATATTAACGCTCAATTAATCACGTGATATATACAAATGCTTCACACCAATCAACACTTAAAAAATGTTACACAGATGAGTAAACTTAGGCTTAACCCTAAAATCATTTCGGAACCGACACGGAATTACTAAGTCCAAGGGAGGTATTCCCTTGCTTTACACTATAAAGCAGGTGACCTAAGGGAACCCCCCCCCCCCCTTTCCCTTGCCCTGGATCAAATACTCCAAAGCAAAGAGGGCAGCAGGACAGAGTCACTGCCAGAACCGAAAGCCAATACACACATAGTTGCCACTGTTTAGAAGACGACATTCTGAGTAAAAAATAGAGGACCTAAACAATGTAGATCTGCAGAAAAGGACTCAATATTCTCAGATACAAAATCGTGAAAATGGAGGGCTAACACCAATATGCAGTCCTCATTAAGTCTGTAATAACAATATTAATAGCTTAAAACATGAAGTAGAAGAACTCTTACTTCATGAGCCTAAAACTAAAACACAGACTGCTGAATGAAGATATAATCATAAGCCAAACTGACTGTAGAGTGAATCCATCTGACCATAGAATGGACCGAAATGTGGAGGAAGCTTCCACGGCATGTCCCACGACAGATGCCTGAGTAAATTAGTCCACAGTCTTTGTGAAGCTAGAGAAGCTACCAACAGAATTTGCATTAAAATAATTACACTACAGCAATATCTGCTGAATCATCTGCGCTGGAAGATACGCATATCTTATTATTCCGTCTAACAAGATCGATAGAGCGTTTACTGCAAACACTCGAAGATCCAAACATAATGACACATACGTCTGCAACTGATTATTGAGATGCGCTGCAAATAAGTCGATCATTGGCCGCTCGCTTTGGCAGCAATCTGATTGAAAACTCGTTTGTTGAAAGCCGATTCTGGCGGCAACAAACGGCCCTCCGCGAAGGGAGTGCGCTAATACGTTCAGACGACCCGGAATATGACAGACCGATAGGAGAACTTGATGTTCTAGTAGCAACCGAAAGATTCATTCCATTAACATGAATAACAGGATGGAATGAGTGCCTCCATAATTCCGAAAATACGCTAATACTGTCGAGTTGTCGGACAGAATTAGCATATGAACATTCTGAATTACGTTATCCAGTAACGTAGCGCAAGCCAAAATGACATCATACTTGATGTTTGAGTGCTTGATAAGGAACTACGGAATCAAAAGACCCTGGCACTTCAATCCGTTGGGCTCAATGAAACGACCCAACCTGTTTTACTGGCATCCGTCAAGACTGTAAAACTCTGATCCGGCAACTGCAGTGGAACTATCTGAGTTAAGCCCAGAAAACTTGCCCAAGTCTGAATCTCTTATTCACTTGATTTGACAAGAAGATGTCCGTATTGAGCAAAAGAATCTTCACCCTCCAAGTCTGAATTAAAGAAATTTGGAGAGGAGCAATGCGTAACCGCCCCATCAGAATAAAATCGCAGCAATCCCGCCTAAACACATCAGTCTCATAAGATCTCTCGCTGAGACTTTGTCTGAGCGAAGACAATAGTGAGCATAACAACTGAATAATTTCGTAACGGGAGACTGAACGAAAAAGTTGTGCGTTACAAAGCTCATCCCCTGGTGGATGAATGACTTGGATGATACCAGATCCGACTTCTCCTCGTTTACTTAAGAAACCGAGATGTCGGAGCAATAGAAGCAGATTCTGCACATAGTTCTGAAGCGTTAACTCATTGCTGTACCTGTATGAATGTCGTCCAGGTAGGCCGACGTTATCGCAGACGAATAAGCTCGGAAATGAGTCATTACCGAGTCCGTTATTTGAGTGAAGGCCCAGGGGGCTAGATTGAGACCGAAGCATATTGCTCGGAGCTGATATACGACTCCTATGATAAGGAAGCGAAGATACTTTCTGATGCCTGATGTACCATGACGTGAAAGTACGCATCTTGAGATCTATGCATGTAGCATAATCGTACACCCGAATACTCGCTCTGACCGATCGGGTAGACTCCATATATAAACTTGGAGCCACGATCAGCTTGTTTATTCAGTTCCGAATAATGAGTGAACGGAATGAGCCGTCTGGTTTTTGGAACCAGAAAAGGATGGTTGTAGAAACCTGGAAATTCCTGGATTTCTACGATCTCCATCGCGATCATTCCAGACGAGACTAGACTTCTGATGGAAGCGAGCCTCTATCCTACTGACTTGGCGGAAGCTGAGTCCATCTTTGACTTCGAGTTAACAGAGGATTTTGTTTGAGGAACAATTTAGTCCTTCCGAAATCACCCCTTGAATCCAAGGGACGTCCGTAATCTATTCCCAAATAATTGAGAAACTTGACAGTCTTCCGCTCACTAGTACACGATAGAGGTTAAAACCATTACCTCCTGGTCCTGCGAGGCTTGCGGAAGGAGAAGCCATGTCCTCCACGGTCCGCACCTCGCCCCGTCGACATAGGGAGGTCTGACCGGAATTACGGCCCCTATATGAGTCGCTACCCTGTCAGTCTCCAGAATAAGACCTAGAGGACGCATAGGAACCTCTATAGGAACTTCCCTTGGACGTATTCGTCCCAGAAGTACCTGCCCTACTTTTCTCTGCTGAATCCGCCTATATGGAAGCGAATTTTAATAGAGTCAAAAGCTTTCTTAGTTAACTGATCATAGACTGCGGAAAGCATGCCGTCGAAGAAAACTCTCCTTACTATCTACACGCATGGATGTAGCCAGGGCCGCGTCACGTCTAACCAACTCCATATTGCCACTAAAGGACGGAGTTTTACGTGAGGCCCTTGAAAGAACTCTTAAGGATATTATCATCCTAGAATTCTTTTCCCTATGAGACGTAATGATAACGTTATGGTAAGGTGATCTGCGTAAGATGATGCGTCCAAGCTGTGATATTATTATTTCCAACATCGTGGTTGGAATTGACATAGACGACAGTAAAAAACAATACTAGGTCCTGTCCTGGTCGTCTAGACGCAGAGAACTCTCAGAATGCTCTGTCCTGCCGTTTCAAAATATTCGTTGAATTGATGAAAGGCAGATGTAGAGCATATTGCCGATAAGAAACCTGACCTGCCCATTTAGGTAGCAAGTTAAATAAAAATAGCGTCGTTCAACAGATCAAATGTCCGTGAGACATATCTGGACTATGTCGGAAACTGAGGGATGATTAAGAATTCTGTGTCCAGTGGTGCTATCAGTCGCTTATCTGGCAACGCAACATTTTGGTCCGGAGTCAAATGATAATGCCAGATGCACTCTACGGCAATTATTTTGTTCCGAAAGGGGAAAATACAACTCATCTGTATCCTTTTCGCCATCCTGTCGGACCACTTGCAATTCTTGGTCGTCCGTGCCAGAACCATCAACCCAGCTTCCTCGGATAATTCCTGATCCAACAGAGTTACTGTCGGTTGTTGGGATGCTGCGATAATTTGTGCTATCTGCGATAGCATGTCCATAACAGAGGCCTGTGGAGCTGCGGTCTTATAGGATTTAGCCGCTGGAAGCTCCTTGGATGTTCACTCCTGCATACATCTAATATGCGAACGTCCGGAGTATGAAGGCCTCATATCCTTGGCTACCGGATGGCGTGACCTGGTTGCCGTAGAATCCCTGGTCGGCGATGTTGGTTGAATATCACAGGTCACATAGCCAAGGTGCAGTCGCGTGTGCTGCCGTGAGGATGAGGAAGCCAAAAGAGCAGTCTCTCCGGACTGTCTATGTAATGGAGCGTCCCAAGCGGTGGACGTATGCTCCGACTGAGGAACGTTTTGTACCACAACATCTGGGCCCAGATGTTGTAATACGAGAGAGGAACCTCTCTTGCTCGCAGCCCGGATGGACCTGGACGAGCTAGGAACCGGACTAATAGGCTTCCTCCATACCATCCTCGTATCCGTCGTCACTGGGTGTGCACATTGTATTTTATAGTGCTTGCATCACCCAAATCTCCTTCCTGGACCGCAACGGACGAACCTGGGTGCTGAGCCATTCGGTGAATGATCGCGACACCGGGCGAGCTAGCGGATGCCAACGCCGTCGATCCTACTTGGGACCTCTTAGGCAATTGACGTATCTGCATGAGCACTTTACCGCTAGCTCTTCATTTGACTGTGACAACGGAAACACACTTACGAAGACATCACGGTAACAATACTGAGTTCATGTTACCCTATGAGACCTGTGGAGCCGCGGTCCTACGTGAAATATCCGCTGGAAGCTCCCGGGACGTTCATTCCTGCATTTATGTAATATGCAAACGTCCCAACTGGAAAGGTCTCGTAGCCTTGGCTAGCAGATGGAGTGACCCGGTCGACGTGTATTCCTTGGTTGGCAAAGCAGGAGCACCAGGGATGTTCAATCCTGCATTTATATAATATGCGAACGTCCCCTGGAAATCTGTGGTCACATAGCCAAGGTGCGGTCATGTGTGTTGACGAGGATGAGGAATCCAATATAACAGCTGCGTCGGACTGTCATGCAACGGAGCGTCCCGAGCAGGAGGGGTGGACGTAAGTTCCGACTAAGCGAACAACATACAACAACATCGCGGCGCAGATGTTGATGCAAGAGAGAGGGGGCCTCGCTCGCTCGTGGCCCGGATGACCTGGACAAGCTAGCTACCGGACTGACAGGCTTTCTCCGTACTATCCTCGGATCCGTTGTTGCTGGGTGTGCACATCTGAAGTTTTATAGTGCTCGCATCACCCAATCTGCTTCCCTGGAGCGCAACGGACTAACCCGGGTGCTGTACCATTCTTTCCTGGTGAATGGATGCGACACCAGGCGGACTAGCGGGCGATCAATTGCTTTCGATCCTACTAGGGAACTCTTCAGCAATTGTCGTAATACCTTGAGCACTTCCCGCTAGCCCTAATATTGCAACGACGGAGACACACTTATTGAAGACATCATGGAAACATCATTCTGAAAAAGAAACTGATAATATATAGTGACTTTACGGAGAGAGGACTGTAATGGACCCCTCACCGCTAATAAAATACCGTGACACACGTCTCCAACGTTGTCATATCAATCAACACACACAGAGCAAGAATTAATGCGACTACATTGACTATAAGAAACACAATGAACTTGTGAATTAGAGAAAGATATCCTCGCATTACGAATGAAGAATATTTTTTCCAACCAGAAAAAATATACACCGTCATATTACTCGCACTAACCCTTGAAATAAATATACGTAATATATTAATTCATTATAACATTTCAAAAGAAAATAATTTTCAAAAAAAAAAAATATTTGAAAAAATTTTCAGAAGAGCCCAAGTTCCCAATGGGAACCTTGAGCCCAAAGGATCCCCAAAAAACCTAAGTGTGGACAAAATTTTTTAATCATTTTGAAAAATTAATGTATCACTTACGGACAATATTAATGTATCTTGCTATGAACTAAATTAAGCAGAAGACAAGTAATCACTGTCATAAGTAACAGTTGTCAACACAAGCAAAAGTGTCAACAAACCGGAAACATGACTCCAGGCACTGAAACAAACATAGCCCGAAATCAGTTACCAATTTAAACACTATCTGATGCAAAACAGAGGCTTCCAGAGAAGAAACTGTAGAACATCAGATGGTAGATGCAGACCAAAATGCCTAAACACCCCTAGGGTGAGGACGTAAACATGGGGAAAAAACAAAATAATTCTGTTACCAAGCCAAAACTCCCAAGAAATTTTAGTAATAAACATTACAAAAAATAAGCCAAAAGCATGGGAGAATAGCTTGGAGAGGGGGGGGGGGGGGGGAGGGAATAAAGGAAAGGGAGAGAGGAAACACTGATTAAACAATGGAACATTCATAGCAAGAATGACCACAACAAGGTCATGCCTCGAAAATAGGTAAGATGAAATAATTTCGTAAAAAAATTATAAGTCACAGCCCTGAACATTTATTTGTTTCCACTGTTTTTTCCTCTCCACCTTCTATTTCCACCATATATCTCATAATTATGCGTCTGGCATTTTTAAAACTGAGATTTACAAGCACAAATAACAGTGAAGTGTATCTGTATTGAGGGCCAAACAAAGAATGACTTTTGGCGGCAATTTCGAGACCTCCTTGACACTGCGCATGCGCAGTGGAGTAAAAGTATGGAGAACCATATGGGATATGTAATTTTCGGTTTTAGATGCAAATTTTGGGGATTGGGGGGTAAAATTTGCGTTTGGCCCTAAATATTTTAGAGTTAGCACCAGCTAAGTCTGGGTCATTTGTACAGTATAAAAATATAATTACAAAAATAAAAAATAAAATAAAAAACCACCTGCCAGCATGCAATTTTACCAAAAATGGCCCGAGAAACAGAAGCTCTACTTAGTAAGGCCTAACTCTTGGGGAAAAGGTGACGATATGTGCAAGACCATATGATGGTTATTCATAATATTTGATGAAAAGTTTTATACCAGTTGCAGACAAAAGTTTGAGGCAGACTTCAATAATCTAAATGAAAAAAGACAAAAGCGGGGCCTCGGTGGCATTGCTGTAACTGGTACTCGTCAGATCACCGAAGTTAACCCTTTACCCAACGTAACGGCCAAAACCGGCCAGCGCTATTCTAAAAAATCGCCAATTAATTTTCAAAATATTTTCATTTTTTGTCTCAAAAACATAGGTTATGACCCCTCGTTGGAACGAGCTCGTCGAGCTCGTTCCAACGAGGGGTCATAACCTATGTTTTTGAGACAAAAAATGAATAAAATTAGTTATTCAAGAATTTTTTTTGCAAGTGTCGTCTGCTTTTCATGTTAGGTAAAGGGTTAAGCAACGTCGAGCCTGGTTAATCCTCGGATGGGTGACTATCTGAGCTATCAATTCGGACTCCCACTTTGTGTCCTTGGGCAAGGCACTTAACCTTGATTGTCCACATGGGGGCACGATAACGCCGTGTACTAAGGCATATTGCACGTTGAAGGTACGCATGTCTTCAACCAATCTAACCCTGTCTGTGCAGTGTTACGATGTTGGGGAGCTGGCAGCTGCTCGGTGGTTCTCTCCGGGTACTCCGGCTTCCTCCATCCATTAAACTGTCACTGTCATGATTAGCCATTGTGCATAAGTATATGACCTTAAACACCAATAAAATAAAATAAATAAAGACAAAAGCAGGGATATAAAAACTGGTCACAAAATATTTTTTTAAATCTTCAAGTTCATCACACAAATGTCCTTGAAAGGCCTTGAATTTAGTTTCAGGAATATGTGGCCAGTAAGAGTTGTAAGATTGATAATGGATAGTCCACATCAGTCAGATTTGCCTTGACATTTGAATGCTCATGATTCAACTTAATACAGTGTACACCACTTAATTGGATATCTCATAATTGAATAACCCTGTTAATTTCCAAACACAAAACCATTTACCATACTGTCAGAGTAAATCTGATCTATAAATTGCATATAGGTTACACAACAAACCCCCATAAATTGCATAAATCATTTTCCCCATGAGAACCCTGGGAAGTGAAGCGGTGCTTGTTTACTTTGGTCATCAATGTCGGGCGTGGAAGTCCTCTAAAATCGGCATCATAGGTATAAACGATTGGCTGGACTTGATTTTATAGCCATGTTGTGGTCACGATTAGCCATTGTGCAGAAATATGTGACCTTAAACATCAATAAATAAATAAATAAAACTCTGGGAAGTGAAGCAGTGCTTCTTTACTGTGGTAAACAAGCTCTGTTTTACTGGTAAAATAGGACCTAGTTACCAATACCTTGGGCGGAAGTCCTCTAAAATGGGCAACATGGGTACAAACGATTGGCTGGACTTGACTTTGTATCCATGTTTTCATCATGATTAATCATTAGAAATATGTGACAGTAAACACCAGTAAATGAATAATTTGTGGGGGCACAATGGTGGTGTGTACTAAGGTGTACTACTGCACATCGATGGTGCACTTGATGTATCGTCCCCTGAGTTCCAATGTTTTCTATGTGCCTTCTGGCACCTAGAACACATTGGTACTCAGGGGACGAATTATTTGCTCTTATTTTATTTTTATGATTGAATTGTTGGAAATTTGTGACTATTTTCAGGGTTTTTGGTTCAATTTTTATACGCCCGTTTTGAAAAAACAGTCGTATTATGGTATACCGCTGTCCATCTATCTACACGTCGTACAATAACTCGAAAACGCTTTGAGCAATTTTTGTGATTTTTTGGTGGAAAGTATACTTTATTCATCAAAGTTATGATCTCTTTTGACATAAAATATACACATGGATTTCCAATAATTTATTTCCAAATTTCCCTGTGGGAACCCCGGGAAGTAAGCAGCACTTGTTTACTGTGGTAAACCAGTTCCGCTTTACTAGTAAAATAGGACCCAGTCACCAATGCTTGGGGTGAAAGTCCTCTAAAATGGGCAACATGGAGATCAACGATTGACTAACCTTGACTTCATCTCCATGTTGTGTTACGATTAGCCATTGTGCATAAATATGTGACGTTAACCACCAACAAACAAACAAACAATTTCCAAATTAATGAACACAGTATGTTGTTGGTAATGATTATTGTACAAGAATATAAAAAAACCTGACAAGTACACATGTATACTCATATTGTGTGCTTCCCTCTTGTAATTAATAACGGGCGTATCGTGCGCTCATGGCGCAGCTGTTTATTATTTCAAGGCAAGCAAAAGCAGAAAGCTTTCGTTTAAACCATATAACCCAGATGTTTTGCGTGTACTTATACCCTTGATGTTGCACACTCTCATATACTTTACTGTGGTAAACAAGCTCTGTTTTACTTGTGAAATAGGACCTGGTTACCAGTGCCTGTGGGTGGAAGTCCTCTAAAATGGGAAACATGGGTATAAACGATTGGCTGAACTTTGCTTTGCATCCATGTTTTCATCACATTTAGCCATTAGAAATATGTGACAGTAAACACCAGTAAATGAATAATTTATGGGGGCACAGTGGCATTGTGTACTAAGGTGTACTGTTACTGCACGTCAGTGGTGCACTTATCTTCAACCAATGCTAATCCTTCATGTGCAGATGTATGTCTAACAGTTGCTCGGTGGTTCTTTCTGGGTACTCTGGCTTCCTCCACCTGTAAAACTGTCCAACACGAGGTGACTCTGGCTGTCAAAAGTGTCCTTAAATGCCAATAACAAGAATAAATTAATAAATGAATAGAACATTTGTAATATATCGAGAAATTACCCTGACAACAAGCCAGAAAATAAGCAGACTGAAATCTGCAAAATGAGGTCCCCAGAGGGTGAATTTAGTGATGCTATCCTGCACAGCAGGGTAGCATCACTGAATTTACCCTCTGTGAACCTCAATCTGAATCAGGGTCTCAAAACTAAACAGTAGGAGGTACCCAGAGGATAAAATAGCCTACTGTAAGGGATAGCACAAACAAATTCACCCTCTGGGGACCTCATTCTGCAAATGTGAGGCTGCTTATTTTCTGGCCTGCCTGATAATCCCCAAATTCTCCTTGTTTATAGACCTGGTTGGCCTCGGCACATTCATTATAAACATTTGATCTATTATATCCCATTTGATAGAGCTATATGATTAAATGCTCAAGTTAGCACAAGAATACCGCAAAGTGTCCATTTCCCTCTTAATTGAAATCTCCTGCAAATTGAATAATTTTCTCTGGTAAATGGTAGAGTGGCTATTCACCAATAGTGTTCCACTGTACTATTTTTATACCCCCCGCAAACAAAGTTTGGGGGTATATAGGAATCACCCTGACGGACGTGGAAGAACTCCATATGCAGATGTTCATGAAGCAATATAATTCCGTTCTGACATTTCCAAGGGGAGATAATCTAACTTATACATTTCAGGCGCAGGGGGTATCACTTTGTGAGCTCGATCACAGTACCTCTAGTTGTAACTGGCCGGTGAAGTTATTTTCAATAATTCTTAGTGTATAATTTATTTTGTTTTACAGATTTTAAAGAACAGTGTTATCCATATTTTGCCCACTCTAAATCCTGATGGTGCAGCTGTAGCCTTAACTGATGACTGTACTGCAATAACAGGGATGAAAAATGGACATAACGTCAATTTGGACACTAATTTTCCAAGTATGTAAGATAAACCTTAAGTGAATAGGTTTAGGGCTGAAACGGGTGGCTCATTTTCACAACCGACCAACCGAGAACTATAACCGGTTAATATCCAGTTATCCATAACCATTATTTCACCGAATCTGGGATCAAAACTTTTAGAATTGGAAAGCAGTGTTCTCAGAAACTATTCCGTAGTGTGTATACAAACGAACGTTGTCGAGTACTCGATAACGTTTGTTTGTATCCATACTGCAAAATAGTTTCTGTGGTTATTCAATACTCACGGAAACTGCCGCTCATCAACGAAGTCTTGAAGCCGAAGTCGATTATTACTCAATATATACAGCACTGCTTCAAGTTGTAATCTATTCCAAAGGAGAAGCGGCAGATTTACTACCTTTGAACCATGGAATGACGATCACTATCAATATTTTGGATGACCGGTTGACGTTTTCAAATCGGTTAGGTAGGTAACCGGTTATCCGGTTAACCATTTCATTACTAAATAGGTTATGTACATTGGCATAGCCAGAAGAGTGGGAGATTCACTTTTCCACACAAATCCGACCTTATATATATATTCAGTTGTGTGTGTGTGGGGGTGGGGGTGGGGGGGGGGGGGGTATACTGGCATCACCTTGTCCATCCGACTGTCCATCTGTCCATCCATCTGCAGATATAATTTTGTGCAGTGAATTTCTCAGATGTTTATGAACCAATCTGCTTGAAACTTGGTATGAATGTTTACCACCATGGGAACCTGTGCTCCTGTGATTGTAGTTCCAGTCGCATTATATTTTCCAGAATTATGCCCCTTTTCGACTTGAAAGAAGCAACCCTATAATTTTGTCCTGAGATTTTCTCAGATGTTTATGGGTTGATTCCTTTAAAACTCGGTATGGATGTTTACTATCACGGGAATCTGTGCACTTGCGATTATAGTTTTGATCAGACTTTTTGAGAGCATCCCATTTTGGTAGTGATCGGTCAAATGTGATGTCGGCGCAGGTTCGAAATCCCAAAATCTTTAGCACAGTCCACAGGTTGTATTTATGAAGGGATTTCATTGTAACTTGTTAGGATGACTCTGTATAATGTCTGGATGAGAACATCCTAATTTGATCAAGTTTGATCAACCATGATGGCTGCAGAGGCATGTAACCAACATTCTTTTAGCACAGTCTACAGGTTGCACATATGAAGGGATTTCATTGTAAATTCGTTATTGGTAGGATGACTCAGTATAACATCTAGATGAGAACGTCCTATTTTGGTCGTAATCGGTCAGCTGTGACAGCCACACAGGCATGTGACCTAGATTTGTTTAACACAGTTTGTATTTCATATTTATGAAGGGATTTAATTGTTACTTGGTAGGAAAACTTGGTATGATATCGAGATGAGACTGTCCTATTTTTGTCACGATTGGTCAGCCATTACCAACGGCTGGTCACGTAACCTAGGTTCCTTTAGCAAAGTCTACAAGTCATATTTATGAAAGGATTTCATTGTAACATGGTAGAATGACTCGTTTTGGAATGATTTTACTGTAACTCCGTAACTTTGGTTGACATACGTTAACTGTGAGGTCCACATCAACCCAGGCCTCAGTTATTTAGTACAATCTAAACCTCAAATTAATCTCGTTGAAAACATTGCATGTTGGGTACAGAACTTAACATATTCTCAATTATCACAATTCTTGTCTTATTTCATAATCCTTTCATAAACATTGAACATTATCCTTTTCATCAAACACTACATACAGTCAAGTTAAGCTACAGTGTCACTGACAGTTTCATTGTGAATACCACTGGTCCGTTTGTGTTGTTACGTTAGTTAAAGGTCTAATGCCTCTTCACATGTCAAACCTCTGGTATTTTACCTTGTGTACCAATTGAAGAAAGTGTAACACAAATATTTTCTGTGATGTTTTATACAGCATGTCATATTATCGCAGAGGGGTCACATATACTCCTGGAAGTCAAGATTATTCCTTGCAATAAAATATGGACTCTGTTCACTGATCAGACATGTTGGAAATAATGACTAACACCTCCTTTCTGATGATATATACACAGGCCTGAAAATAAGCAGTCGGACATTTGCAGAATGAGGTCCCCAGAGGGTGAATTTGATGATGCTATCCCATACAGTGGGCCAATTTATCCTCAGGAGTACCCCTTTCTGTTTAGAGACCCTGATTCAGACTGAGGTTCACAGAGGGTAAATTTAGTGATGCTACCCTGCTGTGCAGGGTAGCATCACTAAATTCACCCTCTGGGGACCTCATTTTGCAGATGTCAGTCGGCTTATTTTCTGGCTTGTATATACACACATTTATTTACATATCGCATCTTCTTTGTCTCCATTTTATTTAATAATTATAACACACAAATAGCCTATGTCGTAGAACACTATATATATTTATAAACCCTGAAAAATATAATTAAAACGACATGAGAACCTATAAATAATCAAATTATGGAGGCTAACCCTTTTAATGAAAAAAGGTAAAGTTAGAAATTCATTGTTGAACTGACGGCCGAAAGATCGGTGTTGAACAATGATTGTTGTGCAAGCAGAGCAACAATTAATAAGCGAAATATAAATAATTTAATATTATATTTAATTTAAATGATCTAATAATTTAAATCATCAAACAAACAGCAACATCCTCCATAACAGGTACTCTTGTCAACTTAGAACTTCAAACCAAGATTCCCCAAAATAATAGAATTTCCCTCCAGAAGTACAGACAAGCCGACAATCGTCAGACAGTGAACATGAAACGAAAAACCCTTCAGCTAACAAAACCAAGACGCATTAAGCCGACGCACACAAGAAAGCTGTACCTGCAATAAATAATCATTAGAAGATCTGGCCTGCAAAATAAAAAGTTGAATCAATTATAAAAAATGCAATAGAGCACTGTATTCTGAATATTTAACATTTTATTTTTTTTCAGGTAAATTCATAGATGGTGGGAACATAACTAAAAAATTGGAGAAAGAAACAGAGTTTTTAATGAATTGGCTGAAAGACCATAAACCAACTGTGTCTCTCTTATTTCGAACTGGACATTCAGTTACAACTTATCCATTTCATGTAGTTGGTCAGTCAGGTACTCTCAGTATTTCTGTTTATTATATTTTATTATATTATTGGCTTCACTTGACAAAGTCAAGATAAGCTATTGCCATCACGCGTGCTGAAGTCTGTTAGTCTGTTCACATTTTCCTTTAGCACAGACTACACCCAGCAGTTCTTGTCTGATCGTCACAAAATTTCATATGCAGGTTTGGGGTCATGTCTAGATGAGAATGTCCCCCTTTTGATCGCATTCAGTCAACCGGTATGGCTGCCCGAGCCCAAAACCCAAAAACCATTAGCACAGTCTACAGGTCGTATTTATGAAGGGATTTCATTGTAACTTGGTAGGATGCCTCTGTATAATGCCTAGATGAGAACGTCCCCTTTTGGTCATGATCTGTCAACCGTGACAACTGCCCGAGCCCAAAACCCAAAAACCTTTAGCACAGTCTATAGGTCATATTTATGAAGGGATTTCATTGTAACTTGGTAGGTTGACTTCATATAATGTCTAGATGAGAACGTCCCCTTTTGGACGTGATTGGGCAACTGTGACGGCTACAGGAACCTGAAGCCTGAAAACCTTTAGCACAGTCTACAAATCATATTTATGAAGGGATTTATTGTAACTAGGCAGGATAACTCCAAATAATGTCTAGCTGAGAACGTCCCCTTTTGGTCGCGATCATTCAGCCTTGAAGGCTGCCCGAACCCAAACCCTTTAGCATAATCCATAGGTTGTATTTATGTAAGGATTTCATTGTAACTTGTTAGGTTGACTCCATATAATGCCTAGATGATGACATCCCCTTTTGGTCGTGATTAGTCAACTGTGATGGCTACAGGTGCCCGAAGCCCGAAAACCTTGAGCACAGTCTACAGGTCATATTTATGAAGGGATTTCATTGTAACTTCGTAGGATCACTCCAAATGATGTCCAGATGAGAACGTCCCCTTTTGGTTGCGATCATTCAGCCATGATGGCTGCCAAAGCCCAAAAACCTTTAGCACAGTCTATAGGTCATATTTATGAAGGAATTTCATTGTAACTTGGTAGGTTGACTTCATATAATGTCTAGATGAGAACATCCCATTGTGGACGCAATTGGGAAACTGACGGCAACAGGGGCCCGAAAACCTTTAGCACAGTCTACAGGTCATATTTATGAAGGGATTTCAGTGTAACTTGATAGGATGACTCGTTTTGGAATAATTTCACTGTAACATGGTAACTTTCGTTGATATACGTTAACTGTGAGGGCCACATACATTAACTATGAGGTCATATTAACCCACCCCTCAGCTCTTTAGTACAGTGTACACCTCATATTATTTTTATCAAAAACAAAGCATACAGGGAACAGACATGAACATATTCCCAATTATCACAATTCTTGTCTTATTTCATAATCCTTTCATCAAACATAACACACAAGCTACAGTGTCATTGACACTTTCATTTATTAGCTGCGACTAGCAGCTCTATAAGTGGCAATGTCTGTCTGTCTGTCTGTCTGTCTGTCTGTCTGTCTGTCGGTCGGTCGGTCGGTCGGTCTGTCTGTCTGTCTGACCAACGAGTTTCAAAACTCAATAACTTTTTAAATACTTGATGGAATGACTTTATATTTGGCATGTAAGTATATCTTATTGATGTCTAGCCACTGTTCAATGCATGTGTTGTTCCAAATATTTTTCTTGGAGTTATGGCCTGTCGGTCGGTCGGTCTGTCGGTCGGTCTGTCTGTGACCAACGAGTTTCAAAACTCAATAACTTTTAAAATACTTGATGGAATGACTTTATATTTGGCATGTAAGTGTATCTTATTGATGTCTAGCCACTGTTCAATGCATGTGTTGTTCCAAATATTTTTCTTGGAGTTATGGCCCTTGATGAACTTAGAATTTTTTTTGGATTGCACCACCCGTCGCAGCTACGGCGTCGATGTTCGCGATATTTTTATACTGTACCAATGACCCAGACATAGCTGGTGCTAACTCTTAAAATATAGGGCCAAACACAAATTTTGCCCCCCAATCCCCCAAATTTGCATCTAAAACCAAAGAAAACATGTCCTGAATGGCCCTCCACACTTCACCTCTACTGCGCATGCGCAGTGTCAAGGACGTTCCGAAATTGGCGCCATTAATCATTCTAAGTTTGGCCCTTCATCAGTTAACATCTGACTGATCTTTGTGCTTGTAAATCTCAGTTTAAATGATGCCAGACACATAAATATTAGTGAAATGGTGATTCTAAGGAGGATAGAGAAGGAGGAGAGGAAAAATGTGTGACAGAATATTATCAGAGCTGTAACTTAAAATTTTTTAATGAAATTATGTTAAGTTACCTATTTTCGAGGCAGCAGCCATTTTGTTGTCATTCTGGTTATTTAGTTACACTGATTTTTCAGTGTTTTCCTCTCTCCCTTTCCTTTAAGTCCCCTCTTGCTATTCTCCCATGCTTTTGGCATAGTTTCTGTAATTATTATTACTAAAATTTCTTGGGAGTTTTAGCTGAATAACAGAATGAATTCTGTTCTTTTCCCCATGTTTACGTCTTCACCTACGGGTGGTTAGGCGTTGTGTTCTGCATCTACCATCTGATGTTCTGCAGTTTCTTCCCTGGAAGTCTCTGTTTTGCATCAGATAGTGTATTTTTGGTAACTGATTCCGGGCCTGGGTGCCTGGAGTCTTATTTTAGTGTTTTTACACTCATTGTTTACATTTACAACAGCCCTCTGTGTGAGGGGGGGATTTCTTGAAAATAATATCTTGATGTTATTTTAATCATAACTAGATACATTATTATTGTTCGTAAGTGTTGAATAAATTGTTTAAAATATTTTTTAAATTTTTGTCCACACTTAGGCTTGGGATCCATTGGGGCTCAACGTTTCTTTTCAGAAACTTGGGCTATTCTGAAAAAATATTTTTTCAAAATATTTTGATTTCAATTATTTTTTCTGTATTAATGGATCATATTATTATTATGTATTTTGATTGCCAGGGGTTGGTGCGAGTACCAGGACTTTGTTTTCTTTTCACATTGAAAGGATTTTGATCAATTGTAATAAGAGGAAGTCTTCCTCTGACTTTTATAATCATTCTATATGTGGTCAGTGTACTCGCATTAACTCATGTTCTGTATCGTATGATTTCGATGACAACATGGGAAGCGTATGTCACGGTATGTTAGTGGGGAATTGGACACTCCGGTCCTTTCCCCGCAGGGTCACTCTACTTTATCAATTTCTATTTCAGACGATCAAGATTAGGGTGATGTATCTGTGATGTCTTCCAACAGTGTGCCTCCGTCGTCACAATTAATGAAGGGCTAGCAGAAAAGTGCTCATGTAAATACGCCAATTGCCTAAGAGGACCCTAGTAGGTTCGACGGCCTTTGACGTCCGCTAGCTCGCCCGGTGTAGCGTCCATTCATCGAATGGTTCGGCAGCCGGGTTCGTCCGTTGTGGTCTAGAAGGAGTTTTGGGGTGATGCGAGCACTATAAATCAACCAAATGCACACCCAGTGACGGCGGATTAGAGGGAGAACGGAGGAAGCCTTTTAGTCCGGTTCATAGCTCGTTCTGGTCCATCCGGACGACGAGCGAGAGAGGCCCCTCTCTCGTACCACAACATCTGGCCCCAGATGTTGTGGTACAAAATGTTTCGCATTCGGAGCATACGTCCGTCGCTCGGGACGCTCCGACATATAGGCAGTCCGGAGTAGACTGTCAATAAGGCTTCCTCATTCTCATGGTAGCGCACACGACCGCTCTTGGCTACGTGACCTCGGATATCCAGTCAGCTTCGCCAGTCAGAGAATCATCGGCGACCAGGTCGCACCATCCGGTAGCCAGGGACACGAGGCCTGCAGACTCCGGACGTTCGCATAGGAAAGTGTGCGGGAGTCAACGTACACGGAGCTTCCGGCGGCAATGCATCGTAAGACCGCTACTGCACAGGCCTCGCGAACGGACGTGCTTTCCTAAATAGCACAGCTTATCGCAGCATCCCAGCATCAACTGAATCTGTCGCATATTTTTTATCCGACGATGCTAGGTCGGGACGCTCCGCGGAAGCGGGTACGGACGTCCGAAAATTTCATCCGGTCCGACGGGATACCGAAAGGGATTCAGAGGATTTCGAGCTTTCCCTTTCAGAACAACATATGCTGTTGTGTATGTCATCTGACTTGATCTTCTACAGCTTCTTTCGTCGGACCAGAATGCTGCGATGCCGGATAAGAAACTGATAGCGTCGGTGGACTTCGAAATTTTTGGTTCGGTTCAGGGACATCGTCCCTCAGTTCCGACATAGTCCAATAATGTCACACAAACTTTCGAATTATTGAACGACGCTATATATATATTATTATTACATGCTTGCTATTACCAAGCATTTCGGGTTTCTTGTTCGCAAAGTTACGGAGATGTCTTTCAAAAGTGTGCCTCTGTCGTCATAGTTAATGAAGAGCTAGCGGCAATAAGTGCTCATGGAATATGTCTATCGCCTAAGAGGTCCCTTGTAGGATCGACGGAGTGACATTCGCTAGCTCACCCGGTGTAGCGTATATTCATTGAATGCTTCGGCTGCCGGGTTCATCCGTTGCGGTCTAGGAAGGAGATTTGGGTGATGCGAGCACTATTATTACTTTAGTACTCACCCAGTGACGGCGGATTGAGGACAGATCGGA
Source organism: Pictodentalium vernedei (assembly GCA_031216915.1). Classification (NCBI taxonomy): domain Eukaryota; kingdom Metazoa; phylum Mollusca; class Scaphopoda; order Dentaliida; family Dentaliidae; genus Pictodentalium; species Pictodentalium vernedei. The sequence goes on from CM062294.1 coordinate 550,616,148, forward strand.
GGAAGCCTGTTAGTCCGGTTCCTGGCTTGTCCAGGTCCGTCCGGGCTGTGAGCGAGAGAGGTCCCTCTCTCGTCCAACAACATAGGGGACCGCAAGTTGTGGTTCAGATATTTTACATTCGGAGCATATGTCTGTCGGTCGGGACGCTGCGTTATATTGACAGTCCGAGAGACTGTCGATAATGCTTCCTCATCCTCACAGCAGGGCACACGACCGCACATTGGCTACGTGACCTCGAGTATCCGATCAGTTTCGTCATTCAGTGATTCCACGGCGAATAGGTCATGCCATCCGGTAGCCAAGGGACACGAGGCCTATACACTCCGTTCGCTCGCATATTAGTAGTATGCACGGGGTAACGATCACGGAGCTTCCAGCGGCAATGCATTGTAGGACCGCTTCTCCACAGGCCTCAGTGACGGACGTGCTATCCGAGTTAGCACAGTTTTTTCGCAGCATCCCAGCAATCGACAGTTTCTTAGTCGAATCAGGAATTATCTGACGGCGCTGGGTCGGTGCGGTCCGCGGTTGCATCAAGTACGGACGACCGAACGCTTTATAGGGTCCGACAGGATGGCGAAAGGGATTCGAAAGATTTCGAGTTTTCCCTTTCGTAGCATCGGAAGCTGCCATTCATATCTTCTGGCATTATTATGATTGTTATTTCGGACTACATTGCTGCGATGTTGGATAAGAGACTTATAGCATCATTGGACACGGAATTTTGGATCGGTTCAGGGACATTGTCCCTGACTTACCGACACAGTCCAATAATGTCATTAGAACATGTGTATTATTTATCGACGCTATATATGCATATAAGCCTGCTACCAAGCATGATAGTTTAGTTTCTTGTCTGCAATGCTCATTTCTGCCTTTTTATCATTTATACGAATAATTTATTTTGGCAGAGCAGGGCATACCGAGAGTTCATATGCGTCTAGACGGCGTGGTTAAAGACTGGAAATATTCTTTTTCGCCGTCTATGTCTTTTCCAACCACAATGTTGGAAACGACAATGATGTCTAGTAGACTTAACTTAGACGCTTTATCATACGTAATCCACCTTACTGAGGCGTTATCATTTCGTCTTCAAGAAAAGAATTACGGGATATTATCCTCAATGTGATTTCTTTTGAGGGCAGTAGTTTGTTCACGTATAACTCCGCCCTTCAGTGGCTGATTGGAGTTGGTTAGACGTGACGCAGCCCTAGCTACATCCACGCGCGTGGATAGTAAGGTGAAGAACTCTCTCAGAGTCGCTTCGTTCTCGGAGAAGCTTCTCTTCGACGGCAACTTTTCAGCAATCCATGAATTGCTCGATTTACACGTTCTCTTGTCTATCTAGTGTTGCAAGAGATTCAGACTGGGGCAAACATTCGGTGGTTGACTCAGAGAGTGCCACTGCAGTTGCCGGATCCGAGTGTTATAATTATGACGGTTGCCAGTCAAACAGGTTGGGATATAATATTGATCCCAACGGATTCGAAGTGCCAGGGTCTTTGGGTTCCGCAGTCTCTAAGCAAGCACTTATCTTCTGCGGAATAATGTTTTTTAGGCTTGCTTTATGTCATTGGATGAACATTATTCAGAAACGCATGTCCAAATCCTGTCCATTAATTCGACAGTAGTGGCGTATCTCCGGAACCAGGGAGGC